>CM057343.1:440879676-441485217 GCA_030015575.1 Agapanthus africanus | reverse complement strand
CAATGCATGGAAAAGTAAATACATCTGAAAGAAAGCAATACCTAAATGGTGGTATAACAGAGAAGGGAAAAAAGTACTGAAATAAAAGTGTACAATGTAGCTAGAGCTCTGGATCGTATGCAAGCTGGTCCAAGTCCTTGCTAGTAGGCTCGATCTCTGGAAGATCCGAATCACCTGACGATATTCAAAGAAGAAAGAAGGAGAATGTCGTCAGCGAACAAATCGCTCGGTAAGTCCTAAGGATAAGGGAGAAATAGAATAGACAGAAAGAGAATGTAGCTTTTAAAGTTGTATTATATGAGTATTTGGTGTTAACGCTGTTGTTTGTACCTTGGTACAAAAGGATGGCAGTGTATACGAGAGGAGTCTCTATATGCTAGAGACTAGGGCAAACGGAAAGTACAAGGAACCGTTATGCCACGGTACAACAGCAACTGAATATAGGTTAGGTGTCTTAATCTTGCAGTCTCGTGCCACTTCTAACACCTTCCGTACCAATCTACCCCTTAAACCCCGTGATGTCTTGTATTGTATTGTTTGTGTTTGTATCGTAAATTGTATTGTCTTGTATATATGGATGACTTGCCGAAACTATGATATCGGTAAATGGATGTAACTGGAGAATCATGTAAATGGAAGTATATCTATGGTTTGGTTTAGTCAATACAGATTAAATAGATAGAATATAAGTATTCAAGGATTCGTGTTGGATTGTAGATTGCAGTTTGTACTTGAATCATATTCAAGTCAGATTATTAAGAAGAGACTCAGTCTGAGTCAGAACAATTAGAAAAGAAATTGAAGTCTTGATTGTTTTGATGTTATCGGTAACCGCTGCACATGGGCAGCAGGATTTGTGTCTTTTTTAAAGACGATTACCGTGTTGATAACACCATTATTAAGTTGTCTATCTTAAATAGGCAAGCACCCACTTCTCCGGCTCCCTGAGGCTCAAGAGATTGGTCCCGCTTAAACTTATATTTACTAGGGTCCTTGGGGTAATTTATAGAACTTGAGGTTTTTTTTTGTAAAAATACTTTTGTATAATTTTCAAAATACACCCCAAGTATTTAATTATCGTCTTTAGAGTTGTAATAAATGTAGATTTTATAATTTGTGACATTTTTAGTGAGAATAACCTATTTTTCATAATACATGGTATTTAGTTGTAACATTGAACTTGTATGGAATTTATTTAATGTAAAGTGATTCTTGTGATTTTTAGAAAAATTGGAATATTTATATTATTACAAAATAGATATTTTAATGATACATATATATATTTATATAAAAATAATTTTACTATATATTATATTTCTAGAAATCTCATTTTCTTAAGATTTTCGTATTTTAAATCTCTCGAGACCGTATGCTCCTTGTGGAGGTCTGCATCTCGCACTATTAAGCCAAGGGATGTGCGATAATCCGCACCATCCTAGTCGGGTTCCCCAAAATAAGTTGTAGCGGCACTTTACAAAGATTTTATAAAATACTTAATCCTTTAGAAAACGGTTTTATTAATTCATGGTATTTATTTGAAATGTTTCGTTTTCCCATATTCTATGTTTCCGAAATGTATTGTGCTATATTGCATATGAGTGTTGTGAGGAGGTAGGTCATTATCTCTTGATCTACTTAAAGGTATAGTAAGTTTGTGATATTTAAATGTCGAAATGAAACTATATGATATTTTAGTGAAAAAGTACGGTAAAAGTTACAAAATGAATTAGATTGTTGTGAAACTTGTTCAACATATTTATTAATGATTAATAGTCAACATGTAAGGGTTTTGTGTGATTGTATTTAAGATAATGTTGGATTTTTAGAAAGAACCGAATCGGAAATCGGTTTAACTCCGATTCCGTCGGGTTTTAAAATTTTGTATTTTTAGAACAGGATTAGAGAAGAGGGAGGGAGACTTACGGGTTTAGAAGTTAGGGATGACGAAGAGGAGACGGGAGGAGGTGCCGGTGCATCGTTTCATCGCCGGGAACTCCTAGGGTTGTTGGAAAATTGCAGAAGCTTTCGCCCTTCGCTACTCCAAAAGTACACTAAGCTTCTAAGAATTTTCTTGAGAGTTTTTTTCCAGAATTTTGGAGTGAGGGGTATGTGTGCAGGGGTTGTATTTATAGGGTAAGGCTGGGGTTAGGGTAGGTGAAAGGTTTAATTGAAAAAAATATAATAAAATGTAATAAAATGGAGTAATTGGTGTTTTAAAGTGTCTCTATTACTGGTCCAGGGAAATAAAGTGCAGGTGTACAGGGGAGACCAAAAGGCGCAACTCTTCAGTCGGCCGATCCGCCGGCCGATTCGGCCGAGTCCGGTCGGCGGCGGCGGCCCGAGTCGGCCGA
The DNA here is from genome assembly GCA_030015575.1 of Agapanthus africanus. NCBI lineage: Eukaryota > Viridiplantae > Streptophyta > Magnoliopsida > Asparagales > Amaryllidaceae > Agapanthus > Agapanthus africanus. The sequence continues at coordinate 441,482,866 of CM057343.1, read as the reverse complement.
TCTGCCGGCCGATTCGGCCGAGTCCGGCCGAGTCAGGCGGTCGGAATCCTCCATGTCGTTTCATTAGTCCCCTGGTCCAGTTTGTTTTCCATGTGTAGTGGGGTTTTATGGATTTAGTACGTGTAGACTCTTGAACTTCTAAAATTTTAAAAAGAAAATAATATTAAAAAATAATGTGGGGTATGGGATTTGAACTCTGGTGGCTTGGTTCAGCAATGCAAGGTATTACCAATGAGCTACAAGCTCCTTTTTGTAATTAATTAGCAAAACAAATATTTATGGTACTCATAGAAAATGCAAATACCCTAAGTATACATTAATTTTTGAATAAATTTTTGTACACTAGAATTGGAGTTGTTATAGTCTACCCTCCTTACAAAAATTTCGTCCTCGAAATTTACAACTTTTTATTTGAGGACTAGTTTACAAAGAGGTGAGGATATCTTCCACGCATTTCATCTTCCCTTTCCCAAGTTGATTCTCCTGGAGTATCTTTTCTCCACATCACTTGGATCAAGTTGACTTCCTTGTTCCGAAGTGACTTCACTTTCCTGTCCAGGATCTCCACAGGTTGTTGCTCACAAGATAAGTCGGGCTGTATAGTGAGCTCGGAATGATCAAGAACATGACTGGGGCCACTCACATACCTTCTGAGTTGGGATATGTGGAACACATTATGCACTCCTTCTAATGAAGGTGGAAGTGCTAAGCGGTATGCCACTTCACCGACTTGTTCGAGTATGTCGAACGGTCCAATGTATCTCGGACTTAGTTTACCCCATCTTCCAAATCGGATCACTCCGCGGTTCGGAGATATCTTTAAGAATACGTGATCTCCTGGCTGGAACTCCAAGTGACATCGCTTTGCATCAGCCCAGTGCTTCTGTCGATCTTAAGCTATGCGCATTCTTTCTCTGATAGTACGAACCATATCAACAGTTGCTACCATCATCTCAGGTCCAAGAAGTTCCCTATCTCCGATGTCGTCCTAACTTAATGGCGACCGACACTTACTTCCATATAGTTCTGCAAAAGGTGCCATTCCTATGCTTGCTTGGTAGCTGTTGTTGTATGAAAACTCCACAAGATGTAGATGATCTTCCCACGATCCTTTGAAGTCTAACATACATGCTCTAAGCATATCCTCTAAGATCTGAATAGTTCGCTTAGACTGACCATCTGTTTGTGGATGATAAGCCGTGCTGAAGTTCAAACTTGTTCCCAAGCTTGCTTGCAGACTCTGCCAAAATTGCGATCGGAACCTGGTGTCACGATCGGAGACAATGCAGACCGATACTCCATGAAGCCGCACAATTTCCTGTATGAGTTCATGGGTATCAGAGATAGTACATATTTGAAGAGTTTAATCTTAAGTAGATTATTAGCTCCATGCATTTCTTTGCTAATGTCTCAGTTGATTGGCCAACTCGAAATGGGATGAAGTGAGCCGATTTTGTGAGTCGATCCACAATGACCCATACCGCATCGTTACCCTTTGTGCTGCGAGGAAGAGCAGTCACATAATCCATCGTGATGTGTTGCCACTTCCATTCTGGGATTGGTAACGGTTGAAGTAATCCAGCTGTCCTGTGATATTCAGCCTTTACTTGCGGACACACCAAGCATTTAGCGACGCTTTTGGCTACTTCACGCTTCATTCCATGCCACCAGTAATTCTAACGTAGATCTTTGTACACCTTTATACCTCCAGGGTGTACTGAGTAGGGAGAGCTGTGAGCTTCTTTCATCAACTCTTCCCGAACAGAACCTTTTGGTACACATAATCTGCCGCCGTATCTCAAAAATCTGTCTTCATGGATGATGAAGTCTGTTCTGAGTTCATTCTCCACTTGTTCTCTGATTTTTTGCAACTTAGCATCACTTGCTTGAGCTGCTTTGATCTGGTTGACAATGGTAGATTGAACTTGACTACTTCAATCTCCATCTGATGCAAGTCATATTGTAGCTTCCACTGAGCGGTGAGATGCACTGCTAATGGTTGGCGACTAAGAGCATCTGGAACCACATTCACCTTCCCCGGGTGATATTGCAGGTTGATGTCAAAGCCTGCCATGAGTTCTAACCATCGTTTCTGCTGCATATTCAACTCTTTATGAGTAAACACATATTTCAGACTCTTGTGATCTGTGTATATGTTCACTCGTTCACCAAGAAGATAATGGCACCAAATCTTGAGGGCAAAGATTACGGCTGCCAATTCCAAATCATGCGTTGGATAATTGCGCTCATGAGTCTTCAGCTGTCTTGAAGCATAAGCTATAACCTTACTGTGCTGATGTAGAACACATCCTAATCTCTTACCGGATGCATCACAGTACACTTCGAAACCTCCAGACTGGTCCGGTATAACGAGAATAGGCGCTGATGTCAACCTTGACTTGAGTTCTACGAAAGCTTGTTCGCATGCTTCTGACCACACAAAACCTTCATCTTTACGTGTGAACTTGGTCAGGGGTGTTGCTATCTTAGAAAAGCCTTCAATGAATCTTCTGTAATATCCAGCTAAACCCAAGAAACTCCGGATGTCCTTCACTGACTTTGGAGTCGGCTATTCGCTTACTGCTGAAACTTTCGCTGGATCCACATAAATTCCTTCGCCCAATACGATATGTTTAAGAAAACCAACTTGATTTAGCTAAAACTCGCATTTGCTATACTTGGCATATAATTGATGTTGTCGTAGAGTTTGCAGGACAATTCGTAGGTGCTCGGCATGTTCTTTCCGACTCTTGGAATACACCAGGATGTCGTCAATAAAGATGACAACGAACCTATTTAAGTACTCCCGGAAAACTTGATTCATAAGGTTCATGAATATTGCTGGTGCGTTGGTCACTCCAAACGGCATCACTAGAAATTCGTAATGACCATAGCGAGTTCTGAAAGCTGTTTTATGAATATCAGCTTCCTTGACCTTCACCTGATGATAACCTGAACGAAGATCTAATTTAGAGAAAGCACAAGATCTACTTAGCTGATCGAATAAATCGTCGATGCGCGGGAGTGGATACTTGTTCTTTATCGTGACTTCGTTTAAGGCTCTATAATTAATGCACATTCTGTATGAACCTTCCTTCTTCTTCACAAGTAGTACTGGTGATCCCCAACTTGAAGCGCTGGGACGAATCCATCATTTCGCCAATAATTCGCCCAACCGTGTTCGGAATTCCTTCAAACCTTCCGGACTTAATCGATAAGGTGCTTTGATCACCTGTTGTGCTCCTGGTACTAAATCAATGCTGAATTCAAGAGCTCGATCGGGGGGCAAACCTGATATATCGTCAGAAAATACGTCGTCGAACTCTCGAACCACTTCTGGCCTTGATTCTTCCTCTGCTTGAGTTACTACAATCACTGCATCCCTTGGCTTCGCTTTGTATGTACTTGGCTCCAGTGTACGGTCTCCACTTTTGAAATAGAAGACCGGATGGTCTGGAATCTCGAATGCTACCCTCCTTTGACGACAGTCGATGGTAGCATAAAAAGTTCCGAGCCAATCCATACCTAGAACCACATCGAAGTTCGGTATGTCCAGCACTTTGAAGTCAGCGTAGAATTCTCTGCCGCAGACGACTACTGGATACAAGCTGTATCCCATTGTTGCCTTTAGAATGCCATTTCCTGAACTGACATTCTAGTTGGATACAAACGGTATGACTGGAATCGCATGAGTTCGGACGCACCATTGCGACATAAAGCAGTGAGATGCTCAAGTATCGAAGAGTGCTAGTGCAGGAAGTGAGGCTACTAAGATTGTACCTAAGGTATATGGAATATGTTTTAGGTATAGGGAAAAGTATGTATATAAATAGCAAGACTGAAAGAAAATTTGAAAAAGAAAGGGTTACCAGTGATAACTTGGCCAGTGGCCTCAGTTTCTTCCACGGTCATCGTGAAAGCCTGGCGCCGTGGTACATTATTCCTGGCCTGAGGAGCATTCCTCGGAACGTTCCTTTGAGCTTGATGGAACTGACGAGGAGGAGGTGCAGTTTGTGGTCCTCTAGGTGGTGGAGCAGGTAGTGCAAGTCTTGGAGCAGGTGCCTGAAGAGCTGGTCACTGCTGGTAGGTGATTTCTGGCCTGGGTGCAGCAACTGGGTTTTGTCTTTGGGGACAAGACCCAATATCATGAGCAGCTGAGCTGCAGATTAAGCAAAGATGGTTGGCTCGCCGGCAGTCTTTCATCACATGCCTATTTCTCTTGCAGTAGGTGTTAGTTGTATGTATGCCCTAGAGACCATTATTGTACATATGATGTATATTATATTGGATGCTTGGACATATATAGAGAGGACTTTCTTGCTCGACATGATAGTATGCTATCTGGTTGCTCTTTATCTTAATATGTATACTTGTCTCTTAATACTGTCTTATTGTTACATGTTGGTAAAGCCCTTAGGATGTGTACTTGACTACCAGGATTATGATGCAAATCATACTAGTGGGGCCATGGTAGTCCATAAGTTCATCCTTTAATCTTCCTAGTCGTGGGTGTATCGAGACAGGGCATCGATATACCAGAGTAGACTAGCGTATACGCTTCTCGACCCATGAGATGGGCAATGGATGATCCCATATCCATTGGTGTTTGACATCATAGATGGTATACTGGTGCTCAGTGGAGACAGGGTACACTGGACGAACTTGCCGAGAACTCCCAGATGGTATTATACCTCACGTCAGATGGCAGTTCTTTGGTGACACTTGTACAGGTTAGTCTGTAGACCCGAGATTGTCATAGAGTCTCGTGTGATTCCCACCGTGCTTTGATTTCCACCTTACCACGTTCAAGAGGACGTGCAAAACGGTGGTTTTTGGGTACAGTCCCGAGTCACATGGAGTCAATGAGCGATAGGAGGGGTTTCGTCTCTCCCGGTATTGGGGGTTGATGTTGCGCTGTGCTCGATTGGCCATAACAGGGAAGTCCCTGGCCAGGGCTGTTTTAGAGATTTACTGGTAAGTGTTATCAGTAGTTTATCGACCCGTTATGAGCCTCATATTGGCATGACTTATCGGTTATTGGGGTCTGACGTTTACCACCCCTAGATTGGATATGCGACATATCAGACGAGGAGACCGGACTGTACTGTAGTGCTACTGACAGGCTTTACAGGAGCTAGAGCGGGTTTGCTTGTTGATCTTCTGATCGCTCAATTCCCGGGTAGCCGTTACGTCCAGCTAGTACCGCTGACGGCTTGTGGGTGCTTGATGTGATCATCACCTACTGCCGGCGTATTGATGAGTCTTTAGAGTCCTACATAGAGGTTTTACTGGCTCAGGCAAAACGAAGTAGCAGCACATATGTGATATGTGCAGGACTGAGAATAATGCGAGTATGTGATACCGTATTCTATTCTTGCGATTTTTGTATCGGACGGTTATATGTGATATATCCGAGTTATCGAATCAAGTGTTGATTCGATAAGTTGGTACATTTAATATTAGTCGGTTATATGTGATATAGCCGGATTATTAAATCAAGTGTTGATTTGATAATTTAGTGTATAATTGTATATTTGATATACTAATTTACATTAACTAATATTAGCTCACTTAAGCATTTATTATTCTCACATGTGCACATTTAATATATATGTGATATATATTAATTGTGTTTTATTTTGTATCATGGTTGTTGATACACACTACATGGGTGTATGAGACTTACACCATACTAATTATAATGTAAGGTTTTAATATTTAAAGTAATTCCAAATTAATGGATTGTTAGCCACATGCATGAAGCTTTGAGAAGCTTGTGGATGCTTTGACTAAGTCCACTAGTTTTGTTTTACTTAAGATATTTATTAACCTAACCATTATAATTAACCTATGGTCATATCTCTACATGAGTTAGTATATGATACAACTCACCCATGGTTGTTTCTCTCACCTCATTAGTTCATTCTCATCTCTTGAGCTCTTCTTCTTCCTCCTTGAGAAAAGCTTGCTACCTTTTCTAAAAAGAGAAAATATTGTGAGAAAAATTAAACTAAAGTGAGCCCACTTCTTACTTCATCATCCTCTACTAGATTAGCACTTTAATATAGGGTGTTAAGTTCACTAATCCTTCATTAGTGAAGTAGTAGCTTGAGTTGGTATCCCCTCGACGTAGATCATATTCGGCCTCGAAGACTTCAAGCAAGATCGTTTTTTCTCACCTCGGGAAGCCATGCAAGAGTCCGGGAGTACTATGATCGCAGCGAAGGGACTACAACAAGGAGCTATTGAAGTGAAGGACCGATCTACAAAGGTTGTATTTCTATTTACTTAAATGTAAAAAGTTTACTATCTTTTTCGTATAATAATCTAGTTAACGATTCTAGTTTAGAGTTTCTTGAAATGGCAAAATTTTGAAAATGACATGGACGATGCCTCCCAAAAACTTGCTACCGTCGATAGGAACTCTACAGTAGTATCAGAGCCTAGCTAGAGAATTATACGGATAATGTTAGATTACGAAAACGAAACGAACTCCGAAACTTGAAATACTAAAATCATGTTTCTGTCGATTTTAAAATGAGCTCCAAAATTTTTTCAAACAAGTGCAGAATCATATTTGGGCAGAGAGATGACCATGGGAGAAAATTGGGACCATGTGCTCGGATTTTGGCCGAGCACATGGCCACAATTTCCGAGGAGGCCAGCCCTGTAGGGGTGTTTTGATCCCAATTTTTTCCATGCACCGGTCTCTGGGTTTTGGTATTTCAGGTGTTGTTTATTTTTGCTACTTTTGCATGCAATGATTAACTCAATACAAAGGCAACTCGGAGTGTTTCGTAGTCGTAATTTTAACTGTTTTCGGGATACTTTAGACGGTGTTAAAAAGTTCGAACGGATATCAAATACCCACTTTTTCCCTTGCGGGAAAATTTTCCAAGTGTTGGATTTTTTCCGTAATTAAAAAGCATTCAAATATCATGCAAGTTATGCGATGGAACCTCTAGAAGAACAAAACCTTAACTCGATTATGTGACCGTCAGAACTGCCACTAGACCCTTGGGTTTATGGTGGTTCAGCGGTGCCACATATGAGGCGTTGATTGACCCTTCTACGGCTGGCCCATTGGTACTGTGGCATGTGCTGAATAATTTTAAATTACGCTCAAGTGTTGAGCTTTTTGGGTAATTTTGGGTGTTTCTTGATTCGATCGGAATGTTTAACATCGTCTAGTTTTTTCTGCGACCGTAAGTGTAATATGTGGTGTATCGCCAGTTTCGTTGCTATATGTCAACGACAATTAGGATACGCATATTTACTTACGAAGATGACATGTGATGTTGTTGGAGATAGTGCCCTCAGATTCAATTATTGGATCACAGACACGTGATTGCAATGATTGAGGGAGGACCTATACCGGTAGGACAGTCTTACTCAAGATGATAATATGCTATCTGGTTTATCTTTATCATCGTGTACTGCTGTAGGTGACCTTATAGGTCGCTATTACACGTTGATAGAGCCCCTAGGATTCTTGCTTGACTGCCAGCAGTATGAGGACAATCATATACGTGGGAGCTGGGGTCTATAAGCACATCCTTAAAAGGTCCCTAGTTGTGGGAGTTTTCGAGACAGGGCATCGATACTCCAGAGTAGACTAGTGTATACAGTCGAGACCCCGACGAGGGGCAGTGGCCGGTCTCACAAGCCACTGGTGTCAGTTGGTTCACCTAAGATGTATACAGGTGCTCATTGGGTTATGAGTATACCGGATAGGACTCGCTGGGAACATACTAGTTAGTCTTATACCAGACGTCAGATAGCAGTTCCCTGGTGACATGTGTACAGGTTAGTTCATCGACCTGAGATCGTCATTTGTCTCGTGTGAGTTCCCACTGCACTTTGATTACTACCCTACCACGCTCAAAGGAGACGTGCAAACAGGTTTTAGTTGGGTACAGTCCCGAGCCACATGGAGGCAGTGAGCGGATCTTCAAGGGTTCGTCTCTCCCGGTATTGGGGGTGAGGTCGCGCTGTGTCTAGGAGAGCCATTACACGAAGTCCTTGGCCAAGGCAGGAGATTTACTGGTAGGTATTCCAGTAGTATCTGAGGGTGTTCTGGGCTACACTCCGACATGACTTGTACCGCTTTTGGGGGTCTGACTTTTACCAACCCCCTAGGCCCGCCATGCGATGCTCATAGACGAACGAACCGGACTGTACGGATATTGTCACTGACAGGCTCAGTAGGGTGTCAGGATGAGTTCGCTCATCGACGTCCCTTTTGGTCAATACCTGGTAGCCCGTTACGTATAGGCTAATACCTCTGACGTGCTAGTGGTTAAATCCACAACCAAAATATTGACGAGTCTTTAGAGTCCCCCATAGACCGTTTTCTCAAGTTTCGGGTGAAACGCTGTAGAGGCCGTATGGAGATATAGTAGGGTTCGATCAGATACGTGCGGTATTGCATGGATTATGATCGGACGGATAATACTAGCGGGCTTTGGTTTAAGCCGGATCCTAGTATTGTACAGTGTAGATTTTGTCTCATTGCATTTGTATTCGGTCGCAATACAAATGCGGGTATGAATATACAGTCGCGGGGTATTCCTGTAATTTATTACGGGATCAGTTTTTTGGAGTTGCGAGTTTGCATTCCGTTTCGGCCATTTTTTTTGTTTCCTTTCTTTGGCTGAAAATTGGTGGAAGAGGGCTTATTTGCAAATGTGCAAATTAGCATTGTGGAGGGTGGTCTTTGTATATTGTTTCATCATGATGGTTTCATGATGGTTCCACCATCCCTTGACTTTCTTTTGTTCATGATGGCTTGAACTTTGGAGTTATGATGGTTAATGGAGTGTTGGATTTTGTTGGTGATCATTTCTTCTCATCATCACTTTCTCTCTCTCTTGTATTATTCTTTTTTTTGGCTCACTCCCTCATTCTTCACAAGAAAGGCCGGCCACTTCTTAGTGAGGGGAATTCATTTTTGTTGTGAGGAAAAAATGTTGATCTCATTCTTTGCATGCTACATATTCCTCACCTCTCTCCAAAGTTCATTTCCTCCACCAAATGGCAACTTCCTTAACCCCAATAGAGACAAAGAGCACTACACTTATTCTACAGCAATTCTTGGGCACGTCGGTTCGCCAACTTCGTGCCCGAGTTGCCTCGGTCCAGAGGTGGGAGCCCGTAAAAGAACCCGGCGATGTGGTGCCTTTCCGACGAGGAGATGAAGACCGGAGATTTCGCGGGGAGATCGGGACGACGACGAGAAGACCGAAGGACATGGATCGCTCGGTATATCTCTCTACCCCTTCTCTTGTTAGCTAGGATTAGATTAATGGCCCGATCCGGGATTTTTGTGCGCGGTGGTGCCGGTTCTAGTTTATAGAAAAGTTTTATATTCCGCATTTTGGTCTCGTTCAGACGGCCGGGGCGCCGCCGTGCACTTACACTAGTATCAGAGCCACGCCATTAAGCTAGTCTAGTCTAGCTTGCTCTAGCGTGTTTAAAGTTTCGATCGAACAAATATCCCAAAACCGCGATTTCAAGTGCATCAGTTTTCTGTTGAATTTTTTTCGGCTTGAAATTTTTTTCAGTACATTGCAGAAAATCGTGCAGGAAATTTTAAAGCTTCTGTAAAAATTTGGTACAGTAATGCTTCAGTGGGACCGCGGAACCGCGGCCAAGCCCCTGTTATGGCCGCGGTTCCGCGGCAATAAAGTGTCAGAGTCGTACCAAATTTCTGCAGTTGCTTTCTGGGTTGAAAATGGGTTTTTTGGAATGTTCTATTTGGGCCCAGATTTTTCTTTGAGTGCTACAGTAGTGCTTGGGGCCCACTTCGGTAAATTTGATCGATCGAAAATTTTAAACATGTTAGTTCACAGTATTTACATTATATCTGCGACCGTGAATGTCACTTGATCGGTAAATCCTGTCTATAGCCCTTTTAGACGGATTTGCGAACGTGACATTCACGTTGATGTTCTGTGTTATGCTGTGATGTTGCGGATTGTCATGGTGGATAGCCTGGATGCAATGTTAGTACAGTTTGTTGTATTATGTACATTTGATATTGCGGGGCGAGCGTCCGACATGTGGACTGCCGTCACTGCCTGTTTGTATATTATTCTTTTGGGGCACGACCGGACTGAGGTCGATGTACCCGTTGTATGTATATTTTACTTTCTGTACTAGGATTACCCCACGGAGATGTGCACGGATAGCCGGGTTCTAGAGGGCAACGGGCCCGCATCTCATGGCATTGAGACGGAGGGGGCTTCACTCTAGAATTGGCGGGCTATTCGCCGCACTCGTAGGGGGCACAGGTTGACCCAAGGAGGGGTGCCCAAGTTACCGGATTCCGTGAAGTGCTGGGTGGTCCATTCACGTTGCTGAAGGGGGCTGTTTGTAACACCCGAGTTCACTTATACCAATTCCAGTTCCGTATTTATTTATCCGTAGTCTTTCTTGATTTGGTGTGTTTAGGTGCTAATGGTATTTCTACATATTACTTTGCGTTCGACCCGACCCGCTAAATTGAACCTGCGTGACTCTTATTTATAGTTTACCTTGACTGGTTGCATGGATTAGTATATCTCGTAATTTAGTATTTACTGGCATTGTATCTGGTATCGCATCTGTTGCATATAGCAATTTAAATCATGTAAAATAAATTAAAATTGCATTTCATGGCCTGCATGATACCCCTAACCCTGTGGTAGCGTCCTCGCATCTTGTTCTCGTCCTGTTCAGTGAAAACGGACGTGTTTGGATGGCTACGCGCACGTACGTGCATCCGTTCTTGGGGGTATGCTTTTTCTTTAACTAGGCATTCGTTTTGAAATCTGGAAGTTGCTTATATTTCTGATATTTTAAATCTGAATTTTGGACCCGACCCGGGCGCATTTCTGAAATGTTTTGTAACCCGCCAAATTCTAATTATTTAAAATTCTTTAATATTTTCTTAACAGTCAACATTCCTTTTAGCCTAAGAAAATATTTTTAAAACAACCCAGAATATCTCCACTAATATTCTCAGCCTTTTCTTTTAGCCAACGATATTTCTTAAATCTTAAAATCTTTTATTAATTTTTCCCCTGAACAAACCAACACCTGAAAATCTTTTAAAATTTTAATACCTAAACAACCTGAACTCCTCAGCCAATCATTCTCTTTACTCACTGTGGGCCCCACCACCAAAATCTCTCCTTCTCTTCTATATTTCCTTTTCTCAACCAATCATAGGTTTTCCCTTCTAACCCACGGGCCCCACATCTCTCTCTCTCTTTCTTTTTCCCTTCTCTCTTCTCCGCAGAGCGCGCTCTCTCTCTCTCTCCCTTCTCTTTCTCTCTCCTCTCGCACCCTCTCTCTCTCCTCTCGCGAACACTGTTCGCTTTTCGTTTCTGCTCACCGCCCGCATGGATCCCGTCACCTCCCTCCGTTTCTTCTTCTCGTCTTTAAAAACCCCGAGCACGAGAACCCTAGCCGTCGTAGTCGCCACCTCCATCCTCGTTCTCGTCTCCATCTCCTTCACCTTTCTCTCCTCTCCTCATCTTCCTCCATATCTTTCTCCTCTTCTTCTTCCTCCTTCTCCTCCCTCTTCCTCTAACACCCGAGCACCCTCCTTCAAACCCCAATGCTAGTTTCTCCATCACATCTTTCTTCTCTATCGAGAAACCCATCTCGCCGCCGATCAACCCCAATCGAGCAGCTACATCACCACCGACACCACCAACTTCTTCTTCTTCCGTAGCCCCCGACTCCATAACCGACATCTTCACCCACCGTTTTCTTCGCCGGCGCCTCACCTTCGCAGCACCCAAACCTAGGCCCCCACTATCGTCACTTTCCCCTCAACTCCGAGCATAACCCCATGTATCCTCGACCCCGGCTAGACTACTACAGCCATCTCCTTCCTCCTCTGCAACCCTAACCCGAGCTCCTACCTGCCCCAAGCACCGAGATCCCCAAACCTATCACCTTCAACTCCAGCACTCACCCTCTCCTTCTTCAAACTCGACCATCACCCCAACCTAAACCCTACGAATTGTTCTCCTCGTTTCTCCAACCCAAAACCGAGAGCCACCGCTACTTCAACCCTTGCCGTCCGCAGCAGCATCATCCCTATCTCCTCGCACCCAGCAACTGAGCCCCTAACCAAGCCGTGCCGCTGCCGTCGACGATCCCGACAATCCAGCGAGCTTACCTGACCCGTGTGGTCACACTGTGCGTGGTTTGGATCCGTTCCGTGTGCCGTGCGCGCGTCGCGACGTTTTCCCCCGACGTGAGACGTTCCGTATTTCCGTTCTCGATCCGTCCAGGTAAGTTAATCTTGGTACATGCTATATAAACTACTACTTATGCCATTTAAATTACTATGTATCTGTTAGAGTGCACTTTAGATCTGTAGTTCCATTTTAATACCAGATTTCTCTTTTTAACATGTCGATGTCCCATTGTATCACATGGCTCGAAACATACCAGCTTGCTTTTAGTTCTGTTATACATAGTACCCGCATTCATATTTAAATCTTGTAACAATCATTCGCATGACCTAAAGCACCCTTTTATAGTTTATATCCTGTCGGACGATCGTGTGTATACAAATCATCTGATTTATATTCAATTTTACCTTTAGATTATTTAGTACGCTTTAACATGAACTTAACACCCATTATGGTTATAATGTATGCATGTAATGTTGAACTATATCTTGTACTCAAACTGATAACCGTACATCTAATACTTTAACCTGTACTTATTTGCATGTCATATTATATGTGCCAGCTTATTGTTCTGATGGTACCCATGCTTGTTTACTTATAACCATGATTATTCTACTTGATTATGAGCCCTCACATGATATCTTTTACACCCTGACATGACTTGCTACACATATTACCTGACCCGACATGGTACCGTACACTACTTGACCTGACCTGATATACCATGGCTTGACCCGTTACCTGATCTCGTGTCTAATGCCAACGAACCTGACATGTAGTCCTCACGGACCGTTCCTGTTGTCTATCCAGACAAACCTGCTCTTACCTGATCCTGTGTTGGCATTAGTCCTCGATTACTGAATAACTGACTTGAACACTTATAACTTGGGGGTATGGGGAAATCAAAGGTGAAACCTGACTTGTAACTCAACAGTTCGATACCTGTTCTGATCAGTCTTACGGCCTAGGCCAGCCCCGGAGTGATGATGCTGACATCACTCGCTTGTACCTGCTACCTTTTACTGCCTAGCGGCATGTCTCGGTTTCAGCCCGAGGGTCTGTAGACCGTGGTTCCGGGCATACATGGGATACTATTGAGTTACATCGATGATTCATCAATTTGATTTCAAAGACTTGAGAGTAGAAAACCCAATAGAATAGTTTAGTTTACTCACTGCACAATACCCTTCACTGCCCTGATTTATATTACTGTTACACCTGCTTTTCATTCATGATTATATTTGCATTGCCTGTTACCCTATTTATATTTTATTGCTTGATGTTATGACGCACTGACGTCTGGGTTTTGCATGGCCCAGATCCTTTACCTTTGTTGCAGACTGATCAGGAGTATTGCCGCTGTTAGACCGAGCGGTGAAGATCCTGTTGGTATACAGTTTTACCTTCCAGGTGTTTCATTTATTGCATCCTTTGCTTCCGCATATTATCATTTCTCGACTCATTTATTCTGGCTCATGGACATGTACTAGATAGTTTAGTTTACTTTCTTGTTCTTGATATCTCTACAGCCGTAATGTGACTGTGGAAGGATTTTTCCTATCCACAGGTAGCATGGTTGGCTATGTCACGTGCCCAACTTAGCGTACTCTGGGAAGCGGGGCGTGACATGGTTCTTTTGGTATCAGAGACATAGGTTAGTCGGGTTGATTCTTTTGTAGTTGGGTATTGTACCCAATACACGAATCAGAATACCCGTGTTTAGGAAACATGTCCTGCCACCTTGCCGTTTTACCGTTTTTGAATCAAGTCCTTCCTGATTATATCTTTTACGATGTGCAAACTTCCTTTGCATATCGACTCGAAAACCTGTTTCTTTGTTATCTCTAGGACTTGGGCGACGTGGGTGGAGTTATGTAATTGTGCCCATGAACTGCAGCATGGTTACAATGCGGTACTCTATCTAAGTAACTTGGAGTCCTGGTCTTGATTCATTTCCTGGTTCTATGATCGTTGTCCTACCTTGTTTTCCTTGGTTTCATTGCTTACCAGTTATTGTTTCATCGCCAGCTTGAATCATGTTTACTGTGCTTAATCCTCTTCAGTATCTTGACTTCTGATGAAGCCATCTCGGTATCTTACTTGTTCTTGTTTTTCCCCGCATTAGGATTATTCAATCCTGGTGCATTCCTTGGTTATTGTCGTCTTGGGAATGGATTTTCGCGGCACTTTCCATGCTTATATTGATGGTAAGGAAAGGAAGGCGAATCTCTAGATTCCCGAACATCCGGAAGTTGTTTTGCTGGAGGAAGCAGTTCTGTCGGGCCAGTCGAGTTAGGGCTAGACCGACAAATAGGGTTCGTTCGTCTATGGCAGTGGATAAGGAAGAAGCGCCGGCTATATTTGATAGTTTCATGGATGTGTTTGAAGACATATCAGGTTCACCGGGAGTGACCCCTTGGACAGAAGTTTGCGTTAGGGCAATAACTTCACTATAGCCGATTACCTTTTGCTTTGCATCGTGGTATTCAGTTGGAATATCCTGCACCTCATTCTACGGGGAAAGAGCCGAGATTCCTTCACCGGGAGTGACCTCTTTAGCAAAGGTTTTCGTCACTATATTTTTATAAAGCTATCCGGTTCCTTCAACGATATCAAGTTCATTACGTTAAAGGTTTTTCGCCAAAAACCATTCGTAACCCTCCGTCATTTCATATGGATAGTTAATAGTATTCAAGCTGTGTTTGTTGGCCAAAGTCAAGGCACAGTGTTTGATAGCTATTGGGTGTTCATATGCAGCATAGATAGATGCGTTGGTTTGGGACAGTCGTACTGCCTTGTTGGCCAAAGTCAAGGATAGGTACGGGTGGGTTCAAATGAATCTGGAGAATGACGGGTAGAACTTAACATGTGACTTATGATTTGTTGGCCAAAGTCAAGGTCATAAGAGCATGGGGTAAAAATCACATCGGGAGTTTCTAAAGAAACTGAAACTTGCCAGATATGCGCATACCTTCTGGAGTGTGATAACATGAGCGGATTCCGTCACGTTATCATGCGATGATAGTTGGATCCCGATTCCCACTGATGAGTTGGTTTACACCTCGGGTGATCCCGACTAATTCTTCTTTCAGGTTTGGAGGAGAATTTGACGGTACAGTGGGAGGTTTCCTGATTAGATAAATTGGTAACCATTCTGATCTAGGTTAGAGTGCACGCTGAGTGTTTCTTTTCTCTCTCTCTTTGGCAGCGACCATTGACCCGACCCTAGACTATAACTCAGTGACCAAAATTAACCGAACCTTCTTAAACACTGGCTTTTGGATTGTCAGAGTTGCAAACCTCATTGCCACTCCTACTTTTACCCTTTTCTCCAGAGCTCCCCGTATTACTACGAACGTCCACTTCCATTGGACAAAACCATCGTATGGTTATATACGAACTCGAAGGAATTTATTCGAGGATGGTTTCCGGTTCTGGAGAAAACGAATAGGATTATTCAGTTGTCTTTTCCTTTTACCTTCTCTCAGGTTGCGGGTACTCCTTGGTTTAGGAGATAGTACACCTATTACGCAAATTGGATAGTCTTCTTCCAAACCATAGGCAGGTGCCGACCGGTAGGGAATGAAGAAAACCAATTAGCCTAACGATGGTGTACAGAAGGTATTATGTAAAGACAAATAAAGGGATTAGAAGGAGAGCAAAGTAAATTGCGACTGCTATTCACGACCAAACCAAGTATTTCATTACCACTCCCACTTCACCTTTGTATTTCTCCAGAACACTCCGTATCACTACGAAGATCCACAGTTTTTTGGATATTCCATCGTATGGTTATATACGAACTCGAAAGGAACTTGTTCCGGTTCGGGGATGGATTCTGGTTCAGGAGAAATAGGAATAAGGTTTTATTCGGTTGTATTTTATCTTCACCTTCTCTCGCATTGCGAGTGCTCCTAGGATTAGGACAGTACACCCATTATGCTTATTGGATAGTCTTCTTCCAAACCATAGGCTGGTGCCGAGCGGTAGGGAAGGAAGAAAACCATTTGGCCTAAAGGGGTGTACAAAAGGTAATGACTAAAGATATATGAAGGGATGTGAAGAGATGACATAGAAATATACGGTTACAGTTGTGAATCTGATAATGGAAGAGGCATTACTAGGAATACCAGGATACCCCATCGAAACATTTTAATGTTTCATTTTCACTGTGTACTGTTAAAAGAAAACTGATTTCCCAATTAGCCCTTGCTCCAGGGTATGTATTTACTAGGCTTGATTCTCACATCTGTATGGTTTTGCAGATGATGAGTGGGAGTAAGTTATTGGGAATTAGGTGATTGTCCTCATTATATCGGAATTCGTTGAATTGGTGATATTTGAGGAAGTCACCTGGGTTGTTTGCCGGATGACAAATATTTGGTTTTGAATATTCGTTGTTATGCACCAATTTCAAATTGATATATCTGTACGTCTATTTTTATAGAGTGAGATATATCTTTTTGAAATTATGTCTATGACATTTACCTATATCAGTGGATGGTTAGGTAAGGAGCATTAAACAGTGGTGTAATTCTTCTTAACCATAAGTACAGTTTTCAACCTACGACACACGAGGAATGAGTTATTAAACTCAAGGAACTTATACAGAGTATTGTATGTTGTCCAGTGTCCATTAGGACAGAGGGGTTGGTCCTCCTACTATATCCGATTTACTTATGACTTCTCTAGTTTTTAGACAGGTGTTTCGTAGAAACACAAGATCTGAGTTTTGAGAAGTTATAGGTATATGAGTAAAGTAGAGAACCAGATGTTGCAAGTATCGGGATTCTTCAAGGTGATCGAAGATGTAGATACTTGTGTAAGGTATTCAGTTGATAGTAATGATTAAGAGAACTTGCTTCTCTTTCAGGTTACTCATAATTGGAAGCACTCCTAAGTTGAGTAATGCTGATCGGCCTCCTTCCATTTAGTTGACATGCACTGGAGACAGTTACATGATTTGAATCTGGTTCCAATTAAATCAGTGCCTCTGTTTCTATATTGGATATAGAACGGTTCATATCTTAACGATGTTAAGGTACGGGGAGTTGTCCGGCTTATGGTTAAAACCAAACTCTGGATAACTCAAGACACATTTCTGTAATGGCTGTTTGTGGGTTGACCCGGGCTATGACGAGGGTTGATTTTCTACCATCTGGAAGATCAATAGTGATATTGTTCTTGACTCGCCACAGTTTTAATAAAAATGGATTTTTTCAGAAAACAGTAGTGGGAGTATGGTAGAACTGGAAGTGATTCCAGAACCGGAAACGATTACTGAAAATTTGATAAGAACCTATAGATTCAATCTGGTTTGACATTCCATTGGCCACTCCGCAGATTTGGTGGGTAACCTCAGGCACCCGAGAGGTACTCCGGTAGCCTCAGGGACGGTGGCAGGGAGGTTCTTGTTTACCCAGACATGCCATTGCTGTTGTTCCAGACTATGAGACCCGGCAGGAGGATGAGTATAGCGTCGTTCTGAACTGGCTTTAGAAGTGCACGTCTATATGACTCTGCCAGAGGGTTGTCGTAGTCAGTAGGAGCAGCGGAAGCATAGTGGACAAGTGGCTTATGTCTATTTATGGACTAAAGCAGATATAGCGGAGATAGATCATCTATTTGTGATGTGACAGTTATAGGTTTGACTTCATCAGAATAGGGGATGGATCTGTTAAGAAGGTAGTAGGGTGTGATGTCCTGGTGTATGGATGACATACACAGAGTAGGAAGTGAAATTCCTATACTACGGTCGGTTATACTTTGGTTGTCACACAGTGGTTTCTCCACATGGGACTTGGATATTATATCAGACATTCTGGTTACTAGATCTATAGTTTTAGATCTAGATTTGGAAAGTGTCCCAATCAGGGTACTTAGACAGCATTCTAATGGTGCTTTAGAATGGACGACTCCTGGCACGGTAGTGTACCTGTAGGTGATGGAGTCACCCTCTCTAAAGGTGTCTTACAGACTAAAGGGGAGAGGGATGTGCATAATTGGCAGATCACTTGCTTAGCAATTGAGTCAATCATGAGATGTCAAGTACCACACCAGATGTTGTTTTTGCAGTAGATGCAATAAGCCGATATTGATCCAATCCTGGAGAAACATTCGGAAGCAGTTTTAGAACATAAGTGGATGTTCTAGGGATATGATAACAACAGCCTCTCTCGGGAGACAGTTATCATTCCAGGCTTCCAAGGTGACCTGGATGACAGAGTTACTGTCAGAGTTATAGTTTTCCCTCTGACGAGGGGCAGTATTTTGGACAGGTGATCCAAGCAGATACTGAGGGAGGCATGGCGCAGGATACTGATTAAGTTCAGTTGACGATACAGTCTAAGAAGTTTGGATTTGGAGTTCATTTATGAACTAGGTCCCATCAGACATCCAGACACATTCTAAGACAGGTATTGCTCATTTCGGGAGATGGGTTTCTCCGCGAACTTGAGATATAGAGAGACATAGAATGAAACATTTAGGCGGATCCACTCACTGAGGCTATTCCTCGAGCACATTAGTTTCGCAAACTAGTTTTGTGAGACTGATTAGTAGAGGAGTTGGGTGTTCGGTATCACACGGGCTGTGATATGCGACATCGCAATAATTAGCCTTGAGTGCAAGTAGGAGATTGTTGGAGATAATGCCCTCAGAGTCAATTATTGGATCACAGGCACGTGATTGCAATGATTGAGGGAGGACCTATACCGGTAGGACAGTCTTACTCAAGATGATAGTATGCTATCTGGTTTATCTTTATCATCGTGTACTGCTTTAGGTGACCTTATAGGTCGCTATTACACGTTGATAGAGCCCTTAGGATTCTTGCTTGACTGCCAACAGTATGAGGGCGATCATATACGTAGGAGCTGGGGTCTATAAGCACATCCTTAAAAGGTCCCTAGTCGTGGGAGTTTTCGAGACAGGGCATCGATACTCCAGAGTAGACTAGTGTATACAGTCGAGACCCCGACGAGGGGCGGTGGCCGGTCTCACAAGCCACTGGTGTCAGTTGGTTCACCTAAGATGTATACAGGTGCTCATTGGGTTATGAGTACACCGGACAGGACTCGCCGGGAACATGCTAGTTGGTCTTATACCAGACGTCAGATAGCAGTTCCCTGGTGACATGTGTACAGGTTAGTTCATCGACCTGAGATCGTCATTTGTCTCGTGTGAGTTTTCACTGTACTTTGATTACTACCCTACCACGCTCAAAGGAGACGTGCAAACAGGTTTTAGTTGGGTACAGTCCCGAGCCACATGGAGGCAGTGAGCGGATCTTCAAGGGTTCGTCTCTCCTGGTATTGGGGGTGAGGTCGCGCTGTGTCTAGGAGAGCCATTACATGAAGTCCTTGGCCAAGGCAGGAGATTTACTGGTAGGTATTCCAGTAGTATCTGAGGGTGTTCTGGGCTACACTCCGACACGACTTGTACCGCTTTTGGGGGTCTGACTTTTACCAACCCCCTAGATCCGCCATGCGATGCTCATAGACGAACGGACCGGACTGTACGGATATTGTCATTGACAGGCTCAGTAGGGTGTCAGGATGGGTTCGCTCATCGACGTCCCTTTTGGTCAATACCTGGTAGCCCGTTACGTATAGGCTAATACCTCTGACGTGCTAGTGGTTAAATCCACAACCAAAGTATTGACGAGTCTTTAGAGTCCCCCACAGACCGTTTTCTCAAGTTTCGGGCGAAACGCTGTAGAGGCCGTATGGAGATATGGCAGGGTTCGATCAGATACGTGCGGTATTGCATGAATCATGATCGGACGGATAATACTAGCGGGCTTTTGTTTAAGCCGGATCCTAGTATTGTACAGTGTAGATTTTGTCTCATTGCATTTGTATTCGGTCGCAATACAAATGCGGGTATGTATATACAGTCGCGGGTATTCCTGTAATTTATTACGGGATCAGTTTTTTGGAGTTGCCAGTTTGCATTCCGTTTCGGTCATTTTCCTTTGTTTCCTTTCTTTGGCTGAAAATTGGTGGAGGAGGACTTATTTGCAATTGTGCAAATTAGCATTGTGGAGGGTGGTCTTTGTATATTGTTGCATCATGATGGTTTCATGATGGTTCCACCATCCCTTGACTTTCTTTTGTTCATGATGGCTTGACCTTTGGAGTTATGATGGTTAATGGAGTGTTGGATTTTGTTGGTGATCATTTCTTCTCATCATCACTTTTTCTCTCTCTTGCATTATTCTTTTTTTGGTTCACTCCTTCATTCTTCACAAGAAAGGCCGGCCACTTCTTAGTGAGGGGAATTCATTTTTGTTGTGAGGAAAAAATGTTGATCTCATTCTTTGCATGCTACATATTCCTCACCTCTCTCCAAAGTTCATTTCCTCCACCAAATGGCAACTTCCTTAACCCCAATAGAGACAACGAGCACTACACTTATTCTACAGCAATTCTTGGGCACGTCGGCTCGCCAACTTCGTGCCCGAGTTGCCTCGGTCCAGAGGTGGGAGCCCGTAAAAGAACCCGGCGATGTGGTTCCCTTCCGACGAGGAGATGAAGACCGGAGATTCCGCGGGGAGATCGGGACGACGACGCGAAGACCGAAAGACATGGATCGCTCGGTATATCTCTCTACCCCTTCTCTTGTTAGCTAGGATTAGATTAATGGCCCGATCCGGGATTTTTGTGCGCGGTGGTGCCGGTTCTAGTTTATAGAAAAGTTTTATATTCCGCATTTTGGCCTCGGTCAGACGGCCGGGGCGCCGCCGTGCACTTACAGATGTTATGTGTTGCTGTGATATGTTATATTGGATCGTCGCGTTTTGAATAGCCGGTGGTTTTATGTGAGATGAGAGTTTTTATTTTCATTCATGAAAAATTCAATGTATGTAATATTCTTTTATTGGGGCACTTCCGGGTTGAGGAAGATGTCATCGTTGTTGTATATTATTTACTTTTCCGCATTAGGATAGACCCAAGGAGGGGAGCACAAGTAACCGGGTTCTAGAGTACAGTGGGAGACCAACCCGAGGAGTCGAGTCCGGGTCTCCTAACTTTAGAATTGGTAGGGTTGCTTGCCGCTCTCGTAGGGGTCTAGGGATGTGGGTTTGGCTATTCATCGCGACCGTGGAATCCGTGTTTTATATATGCTCAAAATAAAACACGGACCTCCTATTATATCCAATATTTCATATGTTTCCACTGCTGCGATATCTGTTATGTGATCATTTGATATGTTGAGATAGATACAGTATATAGTATATATGATATATTATACAGACGTTGCTTATGTTTTACACCCACGCTAGCACTGCCCTGCTCTTCCGTTAGTTACCTAACCTAACGGTGCACGAGGGGACATCGATGCGAATGTGGATGGCATAAGCGTACGTTGTATTTATCTGTGATGTTTAGGTGACTTAAATGATAAGACTTCATTAATATGATTAATGAAAGTAAAAGAAATCTAAAAGATGTTGTAGAATCAAATTTTCAAAAAGGGTAGCTACAGTTATTGTTTTGCATAGTGATATATATGATATATCCCGCACCTTATTCGATAAGGAAAGAGCCGAGATCCCTTCACCGGGAGTGACCTCATTAGCGATAACTGGCAGATGCTACAACACCCGGTTTATCTTTTGATTGCTTTTAGAGTTTCTTGCTTCGCATAGTGATATATATGTGATATATCCCGCACCTTAATCGATGAAGAAAGAGCCGAGATCCCTTCACTGGGAATGGCCTCTTTAGCAAAACTAGTAAAAGCCTAAAAAACACTCCTTTTCAAAATCACTCGATTCTACAACGATATCAAGTTCATTAAGCAAAAGGTTTTCTGAAAAACCAGTCTTAGCCCTCCGTCATTTCAGATAAGTCCTACTTAGTATTCATGCTACGTTTGTTGACCTCCGTCAAGGCGTAGTGTGCGGTACCTGACTAGTATTTATCTGCTTATATATATGATGCAGATTGGATTAGGTTAGTCGTACGGCCTTGTTGACCTCCGTCAAGGGTCGTGCGGGTTGGTTTAATTCAATCAAGAAATGACGGGTTGGACTTGACTAGCAGCCTATGGTTTGTTGATCTCCGTCAAGGTCATAGGACGCTAGGGGCAAAATATTATCGGGAATTTCAAGTGTTGAAATTTGCAGTGAGATTGCATACCTTCTATTTGATAGTTGGATCCCGATACTCACTGTGAGTAAGAGTTACTCCTGGGAGAGTTTTACACAGGACAATTAGCCGATCAAGTAGGTGTCTAGAAAGTTGTCAACGGGGTTATGCCTTTGGGAAAACGCGGTTTATTTTAATTAAGTCCGTGCGAAAGCACGGGGAACCTCCCTCAAAGTACCGGCACTGGCCTGGCTGAAAGATTGGCGAAATTGTAAGGTGTAATTAATCCCGGCTAGTCTTTCCTTTTAGGGTTTGAAGGAAGATTTGATAAAACAGTGGGAGCCATCCTGATTAGATAAAATAATAACCAATCTGATCTTGCAAGAGCATACGCTAAAGTATTTTCTTCTCTCTCTCTCCAGGTAGCGACCATGTCACGTCTTAATCAAGATAATAATATGGATGTATTAACCGAACCCGCATGTTATACTGTGCTGGGGAACATTGGTTCTGTTCTTTCTTATAAGAGTTGTAAGAATGAACAGGATATAGGGGAATACCAGGATTCCCATGCTACCCGAATGAAGAAAGTACATGATGATGCATTTTCTTCGGGTGTGTTCGTTACAGAAAACTGTTTCTCCATTTGCTCTACGTCCTAGGTATTAGATACCGGATCAGGATCCCATATATGTAATCTGTTACATGGGCTGAGAAAAGGTAGAGAATTGGGATAAGATGATAAAGACATAAGGGTTGGAAATGGTGCAATTGTTGCAGCTAAATCCGTCGGGGAATATCACCTTGTATTACCAACTGGTAATACATTGATTCTGAACGAATGCTATTACATGCCGAACCTAATATGCAACATTATATCGGTTTCTTTATTAAGTAAAGAGGGATATAATTTTGTATTATAGGATAATGTTATGAATATTTTCCTGAACCAAAAGTTGGTTGGATCAGGCACGTTGTGCAATAGCATTTATGTTCTAAATCAATCAACAGTTCTGAGCATAACAAACACACACAAGAGGAAGAGTTCAGAAATGAACGAATCCTTCTTGTGGTATTGTAGACTTGGTCATATCAATGCGACACGGCTAGCTAAGTTGCATGAGGATGGATATTTGAATCCTTTCGAATTTTCATCTTATGACACTTGCCAATCATGTCTTAAAAGCAAGTTGACCAAAACTCCGTTTACAGGACACGGAGAAAGAGTTAGGGAAATCTTAGGACTGATACGTAGTGATGTATGTGGTCCTATGTCTACACATGATAGGAATGGTTTCTCGTACTTCATTACATTCACTGACGATCTCTCAAGATTCGGACATGTATTCCTGATGAAACTCAAGTCTGAAGCTTTTGAGAAATTCAGGGAATATAAATCCGAAGTCGAGAACCAAACGGGTAAAAGTATTAAAATTCTACGATCTGATCGAGAAGGTGAATACTTGAGCACGGAGTTCCTAGACTATCTAAAAGAGAATGTGATTCTCTCAGCTGACTCCTCCATATACACCACAGCACAACGGTGTATCGGAACAGAGGAATCACACCCTATTAGATATGGAGCGCTCTATGATGAGCACTGCTGAGTTACCTATTTCCTTTTGGGGGTATGCACTTGAGACAGTAGCATATCTATTGAATTGAGTTCCAACCAAATCCGTACCTACCACTCCATATGAGATATTGGAGGGGAAGAGACCGTATCTTAATTTTATTAAGATACGGGATTGCCCAGCCTATGTTAAAAAGCAAAATCCGGACAAGCTCGAGGCAAGGTCTGTTTTGTGTAAGTTTATTGGATATCCCAAGCATTCTCGAGGGTATATCTTCTACCACAGTGAGGAACAAAGGGTGTTTGTTGCTCAACACGCCACCTTTTAGAAAAGGAATTTCTTGCAAAAGAGATTAGTGGCTCTGAGGTAGAACTGGAAGAGGTTCCAGCAATACAAACCACAACAGAAGATTTGGTGGAACCTAAGGATTCGGTAGTTCCCGATGAACCCCGGCCACTCTGCCGATCTAGTAGGGTTCGTCACCCACCTGAGAGATACTACGGTTTTCTTATGGATGGTGGGAGAGAGGATTGTATCATGGAGGATGATGACCCAACTAGCTTCGAGCAGGCCATCACGAGTGGAGACTCAGTGAAATGGCTGGATGCAATACGGTCTGAGATGGAATCCATGTACACTAACAAAGTATGGACTTTGGAAGATGCTCCTGAAGGGGTAAAACCCATTGGAAGCAAGTGGATCTTCAAGAAAAAACTTGGTGTAGATGGGAAAGTGGAGACTTTCAAAGCTAGACTTGTTGCAAAGGGTTTTCGTCAACGACCAGGTGTCGATTATGACGAAACCTTTTTTCCAGTGGCTATGCTTAAATCCATCCGGATCATGCTTGCCATTGCTGCATATCATGACTACGAAATCTGGAAAATGGATGTTAAGACCGCCTTTCTAAATGGTGATTTAGAAGAGAGCGTGTACATGACTCAGCCGGATGGCTTCGTAGCTAGTGGGAGCAGCGGGAAGGTGTGCAAGCTGCTTAAATCCATTTATGGATTAAAGCAAGCATCGCGGAGTTGGAACATCTGCTTTGATGTCGTTATCAAAGAGTTTGATTTCGTCAAAAACGTAGACGAACCTTGTATATACAAGAAGGTGGCAGAGAATAAGGTTGTCTTCCTCATATTGTACGTGGACGACATACTCTTGATAGGAAATGACATTCCTATGCTGCAATCGGTCAAGCTCTTCTTATCACAAAGATTCTCAATGAAAGATCTATGAGATGCCTCCTACATCTTGGGGATTAAGATCTATAGAGATAGATCTAAACGGATACTGGGATTGTCCCAATCTAGGTACATTGACACCATACTAAAGAGGTTTAGTATGGAAGAATCCAAGCGTGGGTTTTTACCCACAATCTCTGGGCTCACTCTCTCCAAAGAGATTTCTCTCAAAACTGATTTGGAGAGAGCTTACATCAAGGGGATACCCTATGCTTCGGCAGTAGGCTCTATCATGTACGCGATGCTATGTACCAGACTCAATGTAGCATACTCACTAAGTGTAGTGAGCAGGTATCAAGCAGATCCTGGAGAGAGTCACTGGACAGCTGTGAAGAGCATTCTCAAGTACTTGAGAAGGACTAAAGAGATACTCTTGGCGTATGGTAACGGAGAACTCCAAGTAGAATCCTTTACCGATTCGAGCTTCCAGAGTGATAAGGACGACTCTAAGTCGTACTCGGGATTTGTCTTTACCCTCAATGGAGGGGCAGTATGCTGGAAGAGTTCCAAGCAGGAAACCGTGGCAGACTCGACGATGGAGGCTGAATACATCGCTGCCAACGATGCTGCCAAAGAGGCTGTCTGGATGAAGAAGTTCATAACTGAACTTGGAGTGGTTCCATCCATTGAGTATCCAATACCTTTGTATTGTGATAACAATGGAGCGGTGGCTTTGGCCAAGGAACCCAGGTCCCATCAGCGATCCATGCATATTCTGAGGCGGTATCACCTGATCCGGGAGATAGTTGATCACCGAGAGATCGAGGTCAGGAGAGTTGACACGAAGAATAACACACCGGATCCACTCACGAAGGCCATTCCCCAGATACAGTTCGAGAGACTCTTGGGGATACTGGGTATGAGATACTACAGCAGCTGGCCCTAGTGCAGGTGGGAGATTGTTAGTTGTATGTATGTCCTAGAGGCCATTATTGTATATATGATGTATATTATATTAGATGCTTGGACATATATAGAGAGGACTTTCTTGCTCGACATGATAATATGCTATCTGGTTGCTCTTTATCTTAACATGTATACTTGTCTCTTGATACTGTCTTATAGTTACATGTTGGTAAAGCCCTTAGGATGTGTACTTGACTACCTGGACTATGATGCAGATCATACTAGTGGGAACAGAGTAGTCCATAAGTTCATCCTTTAATATTCCTAGTCGTGGGTGTATCGAGACAGGGCATCGATATACCAGAGTAGACTAGCGTATACGCTTCTCGACCTATGAGATGGGCGATGGATGATCCCATATCCATTGGTGTTTGACATCAGAGATGGTATACGGGTGCTCAGTGGTGACTGGATACACTGGACGGACTTGCCGAGAACTCCCAGATGGTATTATACCTCACGTCAGATGGTAGTTCTCTGGTGACACTTGTACAGGTTAGTCTGTAGACCTAAGATCGTTATAGAGTCTTGTGTGATTCCCACCGTGCTTTGATTTCCACCTTACCACATTCAAGAGGACGTGCAAAACGGTGGTTTTTGGGTACAGTCCCGAGTCACATAGAGTCAATGAGCGATAGGAGGGGTTTCGTATCTCCCGGTATTGGGGGTTGATGTTGCGCTGTGCTCGATTGGCCATAACAGGGAAGTCCCTGGCCCGGGCTGTTTTAGAGATTTACTGGTAAGTGTTATCAGTAGTTTCTCGACCCGTTATGAGCCTCATATTGGCATGACTTATCGGTTATTGGGGTCTGACGTTTACCACCCCTAGATTGGATATGCGACATATCAGACGAGGAGACCGGACTGTACTGTAGTGCTACTGACAGACTTTACAGGAGCTAGAGCGGGCTTGCTTGTTGATCTTCTGATCGCTAAATACCTGGGTAGCCGTTACGTCCAGCTAGTACCACTGACGGCTTGTGGGTACTTGATGTGATCATCACCTACTGCCGGCGTATTGACGAGTCTTTAGAGTTCTACATAGAGGTTTTACTGGCTCAGGCAAAACGAAGTAGCAGCACATATGTGATATGTGCGGGGCCGGGAATAATGCGAGTATGTGATACCGTATTCTATTCTCGCGATTTTTGTATCGGACGGTTATATGTGATATATCCGGGTTATCGAATCAAGTGTTGATTCGATAAGTTGGTACATTTAATATTAGTCGGTTATATGTGATATAGCCGGATTATTAAATCAAGTGTTGATTTGATAATTTAGTATATAATTGTATATTTGATATACTAATTTACATTAACTAATATTAGCTCACTTAAGCATTTATTATTCTCACATGTGCACATTTAATATATATGTAATATATATTAATTGTGTTTTATTTTGTATCATGGTTGTTGATACACACTACATGGGTGTATGAGACTTACACCATACTAATTATAATGTAAGGTTTTAATATTTAAAGTAATTCCAAATTAATGGATTATTAGCTACATGCATGAAGCTTTGAGAAGCTTGTGGATGCTTTGACTAAGTCCACTAGTTTTGTTTTACTTAAGATATTTATTAACCTAACCATTATAATTAACCTATGGTCATGTCTCTACATGAGTTAGTATATGATACAACTCACCCATGGTTGTTTCTCCCACCTCATTAGTTCATTCTCATCTCTTGAGCTCTTCTTCTTCCTCCTTGAGAAAAGCTTGCTACCTTTTCTAAAAAGAGAAAATATTGTGAGAAAAATTAAACTAAAGTGAGCCCACTTCTTACTTCATCATCCTCTACTAGATTAGCACTTTAGTATAGGTTGTTAGCTTCACTAATCCTTCATTAGTGAAGTAGTAGCTTAAGTTGTTATCCCCTCGACGCAGATCATCTTCGGCCTCGAAGACTTCAAGCAAGATCGTTTTTTTCACCTCGGGAAGCCATCCAAGAGTTCGGGAGTACCATGATCGCAGCGAAGGGACTACAACAAGGAGCTATTGAAGTGAAGGACCGATCTACAAAGGTTATATTTCTATTTCACCTAGATGTAAAAAGTTTACGATCTTTTTCGTATAATAATCTAGTTAACGATTCTAGTTTAGAGTTCCTTGAAACGGCAAAATTTTGAAAATGGCATGGACGATGCCTCCCGAAACCTTGCTGCCGTCGATAGGAACCCTACAGTAGGTACAAAAGGTTGGGCTAGGTCTGTTGTTCTGTACTCCCGGTCGCCTTGGCACAAAAGGTGGCCTTGACGAGGCTCCTCCTGTCATCTGGTTGACAGGGCGCTTAACTCCTGCAGATTGAGGTCTGCTCCTTACCTTTACCACTGCCTCATAACGACGGGCAGCTTTCAGAGCCGATTCATGAGTCGGAAAATCTCCTGTGGCCAGTGCAGCCTGGATCTCCGAATCCAAACCTTATTGAAATCGACGGGCTCTGATCTTATCCGTCGATATCAGGTGTGCCGCAAATCTGTTAAAGGATTATGTTAGCTGTGTAGTATGTGACATATTGAACAATTCGAATTATTGAGACATATCTTACCGACTAAGCATGGTGAACTCAACGTCATATTCATCTACCGACTTGGTCCACATCGAACCTTGTTGCAGATGAATGAACTGCTGTTCCATGTCGAACCTGGCAGTCTCAGGGAAGTACTTAGCATCGAACATGTTGCGGAAAGTCTTCCATTCGATGGGTTGTTCAAGATGGCTTTCTTCCGCCTTCCACCAGTTCCGTGCACTATCCGTGAGCTGTAATTTTGCAACACGAACCCAAGCTATTTCTGGCACTTGTGCCACTGCCAGATCATCCTTGATACTCTGAGCCCATTTCTCAGCTTCCAGTGGGCTCCCCTTTCCTGAGAACTGTTTGGGATGTAAAGCTCTGAATTGCTTCACCCCAGGTGCTTCAGCCTCGGGACGGTTCAAGAGCTGCTGCTGTCCCTCTAGGAGGCTGCGGATTGCCTCGAGCAGAAGCATTTGCTCATTGAGTGGAGCAGGAATGGCAGGTGTGATTGGTAGTGGAGGTGGAGTGTTGTTGAAGTTGGTACTGGTGTTGTTTGGGGAATCCATAACCTTGGAGAAATTTTTTTTGGGTTAGGACAGATTCAAGTATTTGAAATGATAAGATTCAAGGAACATGAATTGTAAAGAATGTTTTAGTTGCTGGTTCTTGTGTTATATTGCTTAGGTTGTTCACGCAGAACAGAATTGCATGGTAGTGTTCCATACAACTCTGACCTGCATAGGCTACCAACAAAACCTGTCACGCCCCGCTTCCCAGTATACGGGCAGAGGACGCGACGAGGCCGCTACGTATTTACTCTGAAGTAAATACGCTAAGCGTATCTAAGCAATATAAAAATAAATGCACAAGAGACAAGATATAATAAAACAACAACTTTATTTATTCACATTCTTTTTGTACAATGCATGGAAAAGTAAATACATCTGAAAGAAAGCAATGCCTAAACAGTGGCATAACAGAGAAGGAAAAATAGTACTGAAATAAAAGTGTACAATGTAGCTAGAGCTCTGGATCGTATGCAAGCTGGTCCAAGTCCTCGCTAGTAGGCTCGATCTCTGGAACATCCGAATCACCTGACGACATTCAAAGAAAAAAGAAGGAGAATATCGTCAGCGAACAAATCGCTCGGTAAGTCCTGAGGATAAGGGAGAAATAGAATAGACAGAAAGAGAAGGTAGCTTTTAAAGTTGTATTATATGAGTATTTGGTGTTAACACTGTTGTTTGTAGGTTGGTACAGAAGGATGACAGTGTATATGAGAGGAGTCTCTATATGCTAGAGACCAGGGCAAACGGAAAGTACAAGGAACCGTTATGCCACGGTACAACAGCAACTGAATATAGGTTAGGTGTCTTAATCTTGCAGTCTCGTGTCACTTCTAACACCTTCCGTACAAATATACCCCTTAAACCCCGCGATGTCTTGTAGTGTTTGTGTTTGTATTGTAAATTGTATTGTCTTTATATATGGATGACTTGCTGAAACCATGATATCAGTAAATGGATGTAACTGGAGAATCATGTAAATGGAAGTATATCCATGGTTCGGTTCGGTCAATACAGATTAAATAGATAGAATATAAGTATTCAAGGATTCGTGTTGGATTGTAGATTGTAGTTTGTACTTGAATCATATTCAAGTTAGATTATTAAGAAGAGACTCAGTCTGAGTCAGAACAATTAGAAAAGAAATTGAAGTCCTGATTGTTTTGATGTTATCGGTAACCACTGCACATGGGCGGCAGGATTTGTGTCTTTTTCAAAGACGATTACCGTGTTGATAACACCGTTGTTAAGTTGTCTACCTTAAATAGGCAAGCACCCACTTCTCCGGCTCCCTGAGGCTCAAGAGATTGATCTCGCTTAAACCTATATTTACTAGGGTTCTTAGGGTAATTTATAGAACTTGAGGGGGTTTTATGTAAAAATACTTTTGTATAATTTTCAAAATACACCCCAAGTATTTAATTATCGTCTTTAGAGTTGTAATAAATGTAGATTTTATAATTTGTGACATTTCTAGTGAGAAAAACCTATTTTTCATAATACATGGTATTTAGTTGTAACATTGAACTTGTATGGAATTTATTTAATGTAAAGTGATTCTTGTGATTTTTAGAAAAATTGGAATATTTATATTATTACAAAATAGATATTTTAGTGATACATATATATATTTATATAAAAATAATTTTACTATATATTATATTTTTAGAAATCTCATTTTCTTAAGATTTTCGTATTTTAAATCTCTCGAGACCGTATACTCCTGCGGAGGTCTGCATCTCGCACTATTAAGCCAAGGGATGTGCGATAATCCGCACCATCCCAGTCGGGTTCCCCAAAACGGGTTGGAGCGGCACTTTGCAAAGATTTTATAAAAATACTTAATCCTTTAGAAAATGGTTTTATTAATTCATGGTATTTATTTGAAATGTTTCGTTTTCCCGTATTCTATATTCCCGAAAGGTATTGTGCTATGTTGCATATAAGTGTTGTGAGGAGGTAGGTCATTACCTCGTGATCTATTTAAAGGTATAGCAAGTTTCTGATGTTTAAATGTCGAAATGAAACTATATGGTATTTTAGTGAAAAAGTATGGTAAAAGTTACAAAATGAATTAGATTGTCGTGAAACTTGTTCAACATGTTTATTAATGATTAATAGTCAACATGTAAGGGTTTTGTGTGATTGTATTTAAGAAAATGTTGGATTTTTAGAAAGAACCGAATCGAAAATTGGTTTAACTCCGATTCCGTCGGGTTTTGAAATTTCGTATTTTTAGAACAGGATTAGAGAAAAGGGAGGGGGACTTACGGGTTTAAAAGTTAGGGATGAGGAAGAGGAGACGGGAGGAGGCGCTGGTGCGTTGTTTCGTCTACAGGCGTAACGCGATTAAGTAAGCCGAAACCCAGAAATCAAAACCATTAAAAGTAGTGAGTGAAGAAAAAATTAGTTTAAAACATTTAGAAAATCTTGAGTAAAAATCTTTAAAGTTAAGTTATTTTCTTAAAAATTTCGGCAACACCTTCTTTGTAAAAACTGGCCCCGAAACGGGTACAACACAAGATATAAGTAAAATGACTGATAATAAGAATAAAGCATCCCCAAACGGGAGCAATCACGCCCAACGGCGGAAACAACCACCACAAGAATAATATACGACGTCGAAGCGATGAAATGATCAATATAAGTGAAAACAGCATAAAGATAAAACTGCATAAATAAAGCAGGCTCACACGAGCTCGACATCCAGAGTACAAAAAATATACAACATCGTCCTCACCACTGGTCTCTAAGTCAATACAGGAAATGGTAGATGGAGAGTACTAGATACAATAGAGAGTACAATGAAAATAAACGGATACCGCAAAACCCACCTAAAGGCAAAACATCTCACTCGCCAACTACAGTGGTATCCGTACCAAAAAAATACAATGAGGTAGCCCTGCCGCAACTACTCTGAGGGGCAACCTGTAAACACTGTGGCACAACGGGGGTGAGTTGCCAACTCGTGAATAGTAAATAACATATAAAGGTAATCGCGAGTATGCACGTACTGCGATACTCTAACATATGCAATCTAATAACATCTAAATGATGAACTGGGTACGTAGTAATCATGCAAAGTACTCTATCAGGTACTACGACTACATGATGCAATGCATAACAATGAATGCTGAGCATGAGATAAAATATCATCTACACGAATCATCATCGTGGAAAACCTCGGTGTCTACCAAAAACACCCCAAAATCCTGATAACTCAGGCGCCATCACTCTATCCGGCCCTCAATCCTATAAATGTCATAGAAATGGGGTGCCCAACATCGGCACCCGAAAACATCATGAAATACTCGTGTCCAGTATCGACATGCAAATCTTCGTATATCGGGCTCCGTCAGTCCGGATCGGCCTACGGGCTCCGTCTGCGGAATCGGCCCTCGTCCTCGGCAGTACGGATCGACCCATATACATCTCTCGACTCTGGTCGGTATCCTCCGGATAGCCGCTAGGTCCAACCAATCACCGGTAGGTAGTAGTCCCTCTGCCAGGCTCACCGTCTGTATACACAGCATCCCTTTTTTGTCTCGGGGTGCCATACCGGGTCCACCATATACCCGCAATCGGCCTCATCCAACTCCTCGAATCGGGTTCACATGTCACACGTCTTAGAACCGAGAAAACGAATGGTGGACACACTGAAATATCATATCAAGAGAAACCGGGTTTTTAAAACAGTGCATACTTTTGTAAAAAATACCATGGTTCTCAAATCCAGAAATCACATGAAATCCAAAACTCAATGTGTGAATCCATGCAATGTGTCGTATGCCGCATAACATCGTACAACAAGTTAAAAGGGGAAAACCGCTCTTTTAAATAGATCCAGTTTTGAAAATATCATATGCGGACCCCATTTTTCTAGAAATCAAAGTCAGCACCATCTATGTATATGAAATGTGTATGTATGAATGCACAAGATATGCATACGCAAGAATGAGTGTATAATATGTATGCACGGAAAGGAACAGAATCATGTCTAATCATCGATGATGAGGTAAGCTAAACGATGTATGGTTCATAGCAATTCTATAGTGAGAGTTTCATGGAAATTACTAACGGTGTGTGTGTAGCATGCAAATTATGCTCGTGCAGCATGAACCGTTAGTAACAGTGCAGTGTCTCATAAATACTATGTCTATATACAACAAAAGAGGGGTATGCTACAATGGTACGTATGCAGGACCAACATAAATATATAATATAACACGCGACTACAATATCCTATCAAGCCCTGACGCATAACGCCATACGGGCGATTTCCCCGTAGATGTTAAATCTACTCACCGTGATCTCGTATTAAATGTAGCCAACTACCTGCTTCCCCTTCTTTGTGGCATCCGAAGTACCCGCCTGCGAACCTAGAATTTACACAAGCAACATTCATAAGGCTAAAATCTTGCAAAAACAAGATAACAAGAACAAACGAGAAACTAGCGCCGCAAGCTAAACGCCTGTGTACTCGATATGCCAAAATGTGTATAAACTCGTCTGAAACCATCCTGACACGCTGCGACACACAGCAACAACCAAACCCACTCGCAAAACGTACGTGTCGCGCAAGTTTAAAAGTATTGAAAACAAGGTATTTGGTTCCAGATTTTAATACAAATATAATTAAGAAAAGTTGCATATACCAAACACCTTAGATATGTAGCAGACTCCCCCAGCCCAAACCCAGACACCCAACTCACCCCTCTGGCCGTAATTTGCATCCAGAATGAATTTTTCTGCGGCCTGGTGTAGGAATTAGGGTCCCGTGCTCCGTGTGGTCTAGGTCTAGTGAACATGCTCTAGTAAACTCAACTTTTCCCTGAAGCACCCGGGTCAAAAGCAGATCTCAAAACAGCAATAAATCTTCACTAAACACTAATTTAACACTAAACTTAATACATCAGGGGTTTTTAGTGTAACCTGAGGCAAAAACTTGGATTTAACTGCACTAATAACCCAAAGTTAAGCTAGTAAGGCCATAAAAACCATTACTTGACCTAATCTCCACTTAAATCACTAATTCGCACTAATATACCACTTAAACCCTAAATTAAGTTAAATAATTAAATGTTAGCAAAGAAAAGGATTAGGGTAAGCTTTATACCTCAAAAGGGTTTAGTGAAGGCTCAACTTGCTAACTTTGCCCTCAAAGGCAAGGACTTGCCTCCAAAACCAACAAGAAGTGCTCAAACAAGATGTTTAGTGAAGAGGGAAGGGGTTTCTTTTTTTTTTCCTATGGAGATTGGGCTTGAATGAAGGGAAGAAGAACAAGAATGATGAGGGAGAGGGGGGTGCTGCCGCTGTTCTGCAGAACAAGAGAGGGAGAGAGAGTGTGTGAGGTGAGGAAAAATGAGGGTTTTCTTTTTTGATAAAAAGAGTAGAGAGAGTGAGAGGGGGGATTAAGGGACAAAGTATGGCATTTTCTCTCCCCTCATTTAATGCCAAGCATGCTTTGTCTCCCATGCCCTCTCTCTCCTCCTCTAAGTCAACCCAAAAGGAAAATTCAATATATATTTTTTGAAACTAATTTACTTAATTTAAATTCCTATTTTATCTAATGACATGGTTAAAGCACCATGGCTACTAAGTATGGTTTAACCCCAAATTAGCCCTAGGTTAACATGCACATGTGTGTGCAAGCCCAAATAAATTCTAATAAAATATTAATTAATTTTTATAAAATATTTAAAAACTATTTTGGTAAACCTTTTTACTAAAAACCATATTTTCGCTTAATTGACCACTAAACGCATTCTAAGGTGTTACAATCTTCCCCCTTAAAGAAATTCGTCCCCGAATTTAAAAATATAGCTACGCATACTTTCAAAGAGATGAGGGAATTTCTTACGCATCTCGCCCTCGGCCTCCCAAGTGATCTCTTCGCCATTCAGGCTACGCTAAAGAACCTTCACAGATGGCAAGACCTTTGATCGAAATTTCTTCACCTGCTGGTCCAATATCACTACTGGCTACTCGGTGAACGAAAGATCACGCTCGAGCCGAACGATCTGATGCTGAATCATATGAGAAGGGTCATGAAGGTATCTGCGAAGTATCGACACATGGAATACGGGGTGAACATCCGGGAAGTCGAGTGGAAGAGCCAAACGATATGCCACTGCGCCCACACGCTCGAGGATTTCGAAAGGACCTATAAATCTGGGACTAATCTTCACTTTCCGCCCAAATGTCATCACGCCCTTCATCGGAGAGACCCTCAGAAAAACATGATCGCCAACGACGAATTCGAGTCTGCGACGGCGTCTGTCAGCATACGATTTCTGCCTACTCTGAGCTGTCCTCATCCTATCATGAATCAACTGTATCTTCTCGGTCATCTCCTGTACGATCTGTGGCCCCAAAATACTGCTCTCGCTGAGCTCTGTCCAACAGACGGGCGATCGACATCTCCTCCCATATAAAGCCTCGAAAGGTGCCATCTGAATCGTATCTTGGAAGCTATTATTGTAGGAGAACTCCACCATGGGCAAATGATGATCCCAGCTGCCACCGAAATCTAGAATACAAGCTCGAAGCATGTCCTCAAGAGTCTGAATAGTCCGCTCTGACTGGCCGTCTATCTGCGGATGGAATGTTGTGCTGAAACTCAAGCGGGTGCCTAAAGCCTCCTGAAGCCTCTGCCATAGTCGGTTGGTGAACTGGGTGCCTCGGTCGGACACGATACAAGTCGGGACTCCATGCAATCGTACGATCTCGTCGATGTATATCTGGGCATACCGAGCAAATCCAAAGGTGGTCTTCACCAGAAGAAAGTGTGCCGCTTTCGTCAATCGATCCACGATAACCGAAATGGAGTCGTACCCTCGACTGGTCCTGGGTAGACCCACAATGAAGTCTATAGAAATCTGCTCCCATTTCCACTCCGGAATGGGCAACGGCTGTAGCTCTCCCGCAGGCCTCTGGTGCTCGGCCTTGACTTGCTGACAAGTCAGGCATCTCGACACAAAGTTTGTGACGTCCTTCTTCATCCCTTCCCACCAGTAAACATCCTTCAGATCATGGTACATCTTGGTGGAACCTGGATGAACGCTGTACACCGATCGATGCGCCTCCTCGAAAATCTCACGCCTCAGTCCTTCAGAATCTGGTACGCATAGTTGAGTCCCAAATCGCAGTAGCCCCTGATCATCGATCACGAACTCGGAGTCTCTGCCCTGTCTAATCTGCTCCCTGATCTCTGAAAGACGGTCATCACTGGGCTGCGCCTCGCGGATACGGTCAAGCAACTGTGGACGTGCACGGATATGCGCAAGATGTCCCCCGGTCGGAGTAAACTCGAACTGTACTCGGCTGTCGCATAGAATCTGCCAATCTGCCGACGACTGCCTCTGCACTGCGCTCAAACAAGATAGACTACCTCCGGGCCTCCGACTCAAAGCATCTGCTACTACATTCGCCTTTCCCGGATGATAAAGGATCTCGCAATCGTAGTCCTTCACTAGTTCCATCCAACGACGCTGCCTCAGATTCAGGTCTCGCTACTGAAATATGTACTTCAAGCTCTTATGATCCGTGAATATCTGGCACGCCTCGCCGTATAGTTAATGTCTCCAGATCTTGAGTGCAAACACCACCTCAGCCATCTCTAAATCGTGAGTGGGGTAGTTCTGTTCGTGTTTCTTCAGCTGCCGAGAAGCATACGCGATAACCCTGTCGTGCTGCATCAATACGCACCCTAGCCCCACTCGAGAAGCGTCACAATAGACCACAAATCCGCCTGATCCCGAAGGCAATGATAACACCGGTGCCATAGTCAGACGAGTCTGCAACTGCTGAAAGCTATGCTCGCACGCTCCGTCCATACAAAAATAACTCCCTTCCGGGTCAACCCGGTCAACGGTGCATCAATACGGGAGAAGCCCTAAACAAATCGTCGGTAGTAGCCGGCCAGTCCTAGAAAGCCACGGATCTTTGTAACTGATGCTGATCTGGGCCAATACTGAACGACCTCAATCTTCTTCGGGTCCACATATATGCCATTTCGCGTAATCACGTGACCCAAGAAATCCACACTGTCAAGCCAAAACGCGCACTTGGAGAATTTCGCGAATAGCTGGTGCTTTCTCAAAGTCTGCAATGTGATCCGCAGGTGCTGCTCGTGCTCTTCTCGGCTCTGGGAATACACAAAAATGTCGTCAATGAACACGATGATGAACAGATCAAGATACGGCCTGAAAATACGGTTCATCAAGTCCATAAACACGGCTGGGGCATTGGTGAGTCCGAACGACATCACCAAAAACTCATAGTGCCCGTAACGTGTGCGAAAAGCCGCCCTCGGAACATCCTCCTGCCGAACCCGCAACTGATGGTAGCCTGATCGCAAGTCAATCCTCGAAAAGTATCCCGCACCCTGAAGCTGTTCGAACAAGTCATCGATACATAGTAAAGGATATCTGTTCCGTACGGTAACCCTGTTCAGCTGGCGGTAATCAATACACAAGCGCAAACTGCCGTCCTTTTTCTTGACGAACAGGACTGGAGAACCCCAAGGAGACACACTAGGTCGAATAAGCCCTTTATCTAGCAAATCTTGCAACTGACCTTTCAACTCTCTAAGCTCCGCCGGGGCCATCCGATAAGGCGGTATGGAAATAGGCCCCATACCGGGAATCAAGTCAATGCAGAAAACAATATCGTGCTCAGGCGGTAGCCCAGGCAGCTCGTCAGGGAAATCGTCAGGGAACTCACTAACAATCGGGACCTGGTCCAATGGAACCTCTGCAGCTCTAGTATCGCAAACATAGGCTAGAAATCCCTGACATCCCTTACTCAAAAGCTGTCCGGCGTGAAGAGACGATATCAAACTGTGAGGGGTGGCACCACGGTCCCCCTGCACAACAAAAACCGACTCGCCGGGAAAACAAAACCTAACTGTCTTCTTGCGGCAGTCCACAGACGCATAGCACGTGGCTAACCATTCCATGCCCAGGAGAACGTCGAAGTTCAACATCTCAAGAAGGATCAAGTCGACGGACAACTCTCTCGCCAATACGGACAACACATGACCGGAACACGTGTCTAGCAACAAACGACTCTCCCACAGGAGTGGTCACAACAAGCGGCTGATCAAGCAAACCAGACTCTCTGCCCAAACTCGGCACGAAGTGTGTGGAACATACGAGTGCGTAGACCCCGGATCAAACAACACTTGTGCGTCAACAGAACATACTGAAAGAGTACCTGAGGCCACTGCATTGGACGCCTGCGCGTCCTGATGCGTCAAGACGAATACCCGTGCCTGTCCTCTACCTGTGACTGGCGGTCCCCTACCGGCAACTGGCTGTCCTTTGCCTCGGCCACCTCGTCCTCCCTGGACAAATCCTCCGTGACCACGACCTCTCTGTGCGTAAGTCTGGCGCGGAACAATAGCAGGTGCAAGAGGCAAAGCCATCTGAGGTGGAGAAGATGGTAGGGTAATATGTGGTATGGCCGTCTCGCCCTCACGTGGCTCCGGACAATCTCGAATACGATGATAAGTACTCCCGTATCGGAAACATCTAGATGGTGCCGGCTGACCCTCCTGAGGATAAGAGCTGAATAGCCGACCTCGTCCCGAGCCTCCGCTACCCCCCGTACCTGAACGGAACCTGTCGCGGCGCCTAAACGGCTATCTCTGTGCTGACGTATCTGTACGAACCCACTTCGGCCCTGGAACTACCGAAGTCTCAGCAAGGCGCTCCTCGACTAATAGGGCTGCATCTACAGCTGCTGCATAGGTCTCGCAATACTGTGCGCTGATCGCAAGAAACAACGGGGTAAGCAGGCCACGAACAAAGCTCTTGATCCGCATCTCCTCAGTAGCTACCAAATATGGGGCATACGTAGATAGCTCGGTAAACAGTACGTCGTACTCTGCCACTGTCATCTCCGGAGTCTGGCGTAACGACTCAAAACGGCGTGCTCGAGCATCCCAGACACTCTGTAGAAGGAAGCGAGCAAGGAATACCGTCACAAACTCGGCTCAGGTCATGGGAGGAAGACCTGCTGCTCTACCTTTCTCTATCGACTCGCACCACTTCTGCGCAAGACCTTCCAGGTGAAAGCTCGCGAACTCAACCCATCTCGCGTCGGAGCACCTCAGTGAACGACATATCCTGGCAACCTATCGATAAATGACTGCGGGTCCTCGGCTGCATTGGTTCCTGTGAAGACCGGAGGCTTCAGCCTCATAAACTCTGATAACGATACTGCGATCACCTCTGTAGCTGCAGGAGCAACTGCCTGAACTGTAAGTACCATCGCGGTCCCCGTAGCAGGTGGGACAACCTCCTGTCTCTGTGCTCGAATGGCCTCAACTAACGACACCATCATCTGGCGCATCTCCTGCATACCAGCCCCTAGCATAGCGATCTGGTCTGTCGAAGGGGGAACAGTCTGCTCTGGGACAACGGGTGTACTGCCCGGGTCAGTCCTCGTCTCAGACGAGTCAACTCTAATCTCGGCTCTCGCGGCCGCTCTCTGCGCTCTCGTAGTCTTCGGCGGCATAATGGCTGGAAATGAAACAAGATTCGATAAGAATACGGAAATCGAACCACAAGAATGTATATAATCCCGAAGGAATTTCAACCAATAAGTCCTAAGGCCACTTAGACGAAATACCATGTCGTGAGTATGCCGCGGAACATACACATACTATGCCACTCTACTTCAGCTACCTACTCCATCATACCAAGGTCATTCTACACTCCGAAAGGTAAAACCTACGCTCTAATACCAACTTTGTCACGACCCAAAGTTCGGCCCGTGACCGGCACTTAACCACGTAACGTCTATAGGCGTAACGCGATTAAGTAAGCCAAAATCCAGAAATCAAAACCATTAAAAGTAGTGAGTGAAAAAAACATTAGTTTAAAACATTTAGAAAACCTTGAGTAAAAATCTTTAAAGTTAAGTTATTTTCTTAAAAATTTCGGCAGCACCTCCTTTGTAAAAACTAGCTCCGAAACGGGTACAACACAAGATATAAGTAAAATGACTGATAATAAGAATAAAGCATCCCCAAACGGGAGCAATCACGCCCAACGGCGGAAACAACCACCACAAGAATAATATACGACGCCATAGCGAAGAAATGAGCAATATAAGTGAAAACAACATAAAGATAAAACTGCATAAATAAAGCCGGCTCACACGAGCTTGACATCCAGAGTACAAAAAAATATACAACATCGTCCTCACCACTGATCTCTAAGTCAATATAGGAAATGGTAGATGGAGAGTACTAGATACAATAGAGAGCACAATGAAAATAAACGGATACCGCAAAACCCACCTAAAGGCAAAACGGCTCACTCGCCAACTACAGTGGTATCCGTAGCAAAAAGATACAATGAGGTAGCCCTGCCGCAACTACTCTAAGGGGCAACCTGCAAACACTGTGGCACAACGGGGGTGAGTTGTCAACTCGTGAATAGTAAATAACATATAAAGGTAATCGCGAGTATGCACGTACTGCGATACTCTAACATATGCAATCTAATAATATCTATATGATGAACTGGGTATGCAGTAATCATGCAAAGTACTCTATCAGGTACTACGACTATATGATGCAATGCAGAACAATGAATGCTGAGCATAGGATAAAATATCATCTACATGAATCATCATCATGGAAAACCCCGGTGTCTACCAAAAACACCCCAAAATCACGATAACTCAGGCGCCGTCACTCTATCCAGCCCTCAATCCTGTAAATGCCATAGAAATGGGGTGCCCAACATCGGCACCCGAAAACATCATGAAACACTCGTGTCCAGTATCGACACGCAAATCCTCGTATATCGGGCTCCGTCAGTCCGGATCGGCCCACGGGCTCCGTCTGGGGAATCGGCCCTCGGCCTCTGCAGTATGGGTCGGCCCATATCTATCTCTCGACTCTGGTCGGTATCCTCTGGATAGCCGCCAGGTCCAACCAATCACCGGTAGGTAGTAGTCCCTCTGCCAGGCTCACCGTCTGTATACACAACATCCCTTTCTTGCCCCGGGGTACCATACCGGGTCCACCATGTACCCGCAATCGGCCTCATCCAGCTCCTCGAATCGGGTTCACATGTCACACGTCTCAGAACCGAGAAAACGCATGGTGGACACACTGAAATATCATATCAAGAGAAACCGGGTTTTAAAACAGTGCATACTTTGTTAAAATAATACCACGGTTCTCAAATCCAGAAATCACATGAAATCCAAAACTCAATGCGTCAATCCATGCAATGTGTCGTATGCCTCATAACATCGTACAACAAGTAAACACGGGAAAACTGCTCTTTTAAATGGATCCAGTTTTGAAAATATCTCATGCGCTCCCCATTTTTCTAGAAATCAAAGTCAGCATCATCTATGTATATGAAATGTGTATGTATGAATGCACAAGATATGCATACGCAAGAATGAGTGTATAATATGTATGCACGCAAAGGAACAGAATCATGTCTAATCATCGATGATGAAGTAAGCTAAACGTGTATGGTTTATAGCAATTCTATAGTACGAGTGTCATGGCAATTACTAACGGTGTGTGCAGCATGCAAATTGTGCTCATGCAGCATGAACCGTTAGTAACAGTGCTGTGTCTCATAAATACTATGTCTATATACAACAAAAGAGGGGTATACTACAATGGTACGTATGCAGGACCAACATAAATATATAATATAACACGCGACTACAATATCCTATTAAGCCCTGACGCATAACGCCATATGGGCGATTTCCCCGTAGATGTTAAATCTACTCACCGTGATCTCGTGCTAAGTGTAGGCGACTACCTGCTTCCCCTTCTTTGCGGCGTCCGAAGTACCCGCCCACGAACCTAGAATTTACACAAGCAACATTCATAAGGCTAAAATCTTGCAAAAACGCGATAACAAGACCAAACGAGAAACTAGCGTCGCAAGTTAAACACGAATGTACTTGATACACCAAAATGTGTATAAATTCGTCTGAAACCACCCTGACACGCTGCGACACACAGCAACAACCAAACCCACTCACAAAACGTACGTGTCACGCAAGTTTAAAAGTATTGAAAACAAGGTATTTGGTTCCAGATTTTAATACGAACATAATTAAGAAAAGTTGCATATACCAAACACCTTAGATATGTAGCAGACTCCCCCAGCCCAAACCCAGACACCCAACTCACCCCTCTGGCCGCAATTTGCGGCCATAATGAATTTTTCTATGGCTTGGTGTAGGAATTAGGGTCCCGTGCTCCGTGTGTGTGGTCTAGGTCTAGTGAACATACTCCAGTAAACTCAACTTTTCCCTGAAGCACCCGGGTGAAAAGCAGATCTCAAAACAGCAATAAATCTTCACTAAACACTAATTTAACATAAACTTAATATATTAAGGGGTTTTAGTGTAACCTGAGGCAAAAACTTGGATTTAACAGCACTAATAACCCAAAGTTAAGCTAATAAGGCCATAAAAACCATTACTTGACCTAATCTCCACTTAAATCACCTAATTATCACTAATACACCACTTAAACCCTAAATTAAGTTAAATAATTAAAAGTTAGCAAAGAAAAGGATTAGGGTAAGCTTTATACCTCAAAGGGGTTTAGTGAAGGCTCAACTTGCTAATCTTGCCCTCAAAGGCAAGGACTTGCCTCCAAAACCAACAAGAAGTGCTTAAACAAGATGTTTAGTGAAGAGGGAAGGGGTTTCTTTTTTTTTTCTATGGATATTGGGCTTGAATAAAAGGAAGAAGAACAAGAATGATGAGGGAGAGGGGGGGCTGCTGCTGTTCTGCAGAACAAGAAAGGGAGAGAGAGTGTGTGAGGTGAGGAAAAATGAGGGTTTTCTTTTTTTCTTTTTGAAAAAAAGAGTAGAGAGAGTGAGAGGGGGGGGGGATTAGGGGACAAAGCATGACATTTTCTCTCCTCTCATTTAATGCCAAGCATGCTTTGTCTCCCATGCCCGCTCTCTCCTCCTCTAAGTCAACCCAAAAGGAAATTCAATATATATATTTTTTGAAACTAATTTACTTAATTTAAATTCCTATTTTATCTAATGACATGGTTAAAGCACCATGGCTACTAAGCATGGTTTAACCCTGTAACAACCTAGTTCATTTATACCAATTCCCGTTCTCGTATTTTCTTATTTGTGGTATTTCTTGATTTATCGTGATTTGGGTGCGAATGGTATTTTACATTTTACTTTGCATTCGACCCGACCCGCTTGCTTGAACTTGTTTGATTCATATTTATGAATTATCTTGATTTGTTACAATAGACATGTGCATTTTCATGAATACTGCATACTGGCATTTTATCTGGCATGGCATCTTTTACCATATAACATTTTAAGTCACGTAAAATAATTTAAAATTATTTAACATGGCCTGCATGATACCCCTAGCCCCGTGGTAGTATCCGCGCATCTTATTCTCGTCCCGTTCAGTGAAACGGACGTGTTTGGATGGCTACGCGCACGTACGTGTATCCGTTCTTGGGAGTACGCATTTTGGTTACCTGAGCATTCATTTTGAATTTTGAAAGTCGCATATATTTTTCATATTTTAAATCTGAATTTTAGACCCGACCCGGACGTGTTTTCGAATATTTTTGTATACCGCCAAAATTCAAATTAATTAATTTAATACCTTTATTTTTTTAATCGACATTTTAAATTGTATAACCAACTGAAATCATTTATGAAAACTAACTTATATTTCCAAATAAAATCAAAACAGTTTAACTTAACTCTCTCTCTCTCTCTCTGCTGGTCCCCACACTCCCCACCAATCAGCACAGACCCTCTCTCCTCTCTCTCTTCTCTCTTTCTCTCTCCCCCGCTACAATACAAATTTCTTTCTCCTCCTCTTCTCTCTCTTTTCTCGCTCTCGCCCTATCTTTCTCCTCTCGCCTCACTTTCTCTCCCCCATCACGATCACTGTGCATTCCTCGGATCGCGTCACCTCCCCGCGAGTGCAGTCACCTCCCTTCACGAGACCCTCGTATATTTTCTCTCTCCCTCAAATC
This sequence comes from Agapanthus africanus, assembly GCA_030015575.1. Taxonomy (NCBI): domain Eukaryota; kingdom Viridiplantae; phylum Streptophyta; class Magnoliopsida; order Asparagales; family Amaryllidaceae; genus Agapanthus; species Agapanthus africanus. The sequence goes on along the minus strand of CM057343.1, from coordinate 441,438,740 downwards.
TCCTCCTCATTTCTCGTCTTCCTCCTCGCTATAAAAACCCAGCGAAGCCCCTCATTCCTCAACCCATCCTCATCAAACCCTAGCCCTAGACTCCCTCTGCCTCATCGACCTCCCCCTCATCTCCTCTTCCTCTGCCTTCTTCCTCCATTCTCGAGCCCATATCTGCACCCCTGCACACCCACAAACCCACAGAACACCTCACCGCCGGCGATCCCCTCGACCTTGCCATCACTATCTCCTTCCTCTTCTCTCCCTATCTCCTCTGTTCTCCTCCCCTTCACTAACCCTGCACCATGAAACTAACACCAACCCTAGCTAACACTAACCGAAACCCTAGCAACCAACCCTTTTGCTGGAGCTCCGTTCATCACCGTCGACACCACCACCTCTCTCTGCGAACCCAGTGCACAAAGCTCAGTGAGCAATCCCTCATCTTCTTCCTCCTTCTTCCTTTCTTCTTTCTTCTCATTTCTTGATTCTTGAATATTGTATTCTCGTAGTTCGCCGGAGTCGGGATCGTCGTCGATGATCCGAACGACCCAGAGGAAGTGCCTTGCTTGCGTGATCACCCCCGTACGTTGTTTTGAACCGTTCCGTGTACCGTGCGCACGTCGTGACATTTCGCCGACGTAGGACGTTCCGTACACATCCGTTCTCGTTTCGTCTAGGCAAGTTAATCTTGCTACATGCTATATAACTCATTATATACCTATTTAAATAAATATCACACCTGTATTTTAAATCAAGCATCCCATGTTTCATATTACAGCCTTTCGGTGTTCCGTTTACATTTGTATAGTGCATTTCAGATCTAGGGCATGTAAACCAATCTTAATTACATGCTACATTACTTTAGACGCATCCATTCATATCATTTTAGATCTAGGTCATGAAAACTTATCTTGTTACATAATATACTATCATATACTGCATCAAATTGAATAGTTACATTTCATATTGCTTAGTTATATGTTCCGCACTTGTTAGTTTATCATTTACGATTATATGATGTCCGTTTGCATCCATATCATATAGAATATATATAACTGCATCTATAGATCACATTAATACATAACACTGTGACATTAACACCCCATGTTTAATAAAGTGCATCCTAATTAGTATTGGAACTATAAATGTAACCCTAATCGATAATTGTGCATCAATATCTTTGAATTTATATCTGTTGGCATACCACAACACATTATTCCATTTTATTATTATATTAGTACTCCATACTTATTACAGTTTGATTATGAGCACCCACTTGATACTTGTACACCACCTGACATGACCTGATGTACCACAGCTTGACATGTTACCTGATCTTGTTACTAATGCTGACAATCTTGACCTGTTGTCCTTACGGACATATCCTGTTGTCTATACAGACAAACCTGTACCTGCTTGATCCTGTGTTGGCATTAGCTCCAGATTTACCAATACCTGACTTGAACACATAACTTTGGGGGTATGGGGAAATCAAAAGTGTAAACTAAAGTGTAGCTTACAAGGGTATTACTTGATCCGTGGTCCCGGGGGATAACGGGACAGAATCATTCATGATTCTTACTTGATCCGTGGTCCCGAGGGATAATGGGACAGAGTCATTCATGACTCCCACTACCTGATCCGTGGTCCTGGGGGATAACGGGACATATCCTTTGAGTTACATGGAGGATTACTCTAATTGATTTCAATAATTTTAGAGTAGATAACTCTATGGCACAGTTTAGACTACTCACCGCACTTCACCTACATATATTCTGTCCACTGATCTATATTTATGTTACTGTTACTGTTTATACTTCATGCCTGCATATTTCATCGCATCCTGCTTGCTTAGAGTTATTGTTATTATGACGCACTGACGTCTGGGTTTTGCATGGCCCAGATCCCTTATCCTTATCGCAGGCTGTCCAGGAGTATTTTGATCAACAGGCCGAGCAGTGAGGACCTGTTATTAGTTAGTTTAGTTTCCTTTCAGTATTTTCATTCCTGATGTGAGCCCGCATTATGGGACGTACATTCCAGTTTATTATTGTATTTGATCTTTTTACTTCCGCATTATTTTTATTCTTGACTCGTTATTCTGGCTCATGGACATGTATTAGATAGTTGTTTATTTTTTTTGCCGTTCTTGATATCTCTACAGCCGTAATGTGACTGTGGAGGGATATTTCCTATCCACAGGTAGCATGGTTGGCTCTGTCACGTGCCTATCTTAGCGCACTCTGGTAAGCGGGGCGTGACAAACCCCAAATTAGCCCTAGGTTAACATGCACATGTGTGTGCAAGCCCAAATAAATTCTAATAAAATATTCATTAATTTTTATAAAATATTTAGAAACCATTTTGGTAAACCATTTTACCAAAAACCATATTTTCGCTTAATTAACCACTAAACGCATTCTAAGGTGTTACACTTCTAGATGGTGCTATATCTATCGTCAGATAGCAGTTCTTAGGTGGCATGAGTACATGTTAGTTTTTAGACCTGAGATCGTCATTTGTCTCGTGTGAGTTCCCACTCTGCTTAGATTACTATTACTACCCTACCATGACTCTACTGAGTCATGTAAACAGGTTTTAGTTATGTAAAGTCTTGAGCCATATGGAGGCAGTGAGCGATTGTTGGGGATTCGTATCTCCCGGCATAGGGAGTCGATATCGCACTGTGTTCCGGTGGACAGCACCATAAGACCTTAGATAAGGAAGTTGGGATTTACTGATAATTAGATCAGTAGTTTCCCGGATTGGTCATGAACCATATCGGCACGAATTATTGGGTTATTAGGGTCTCATGTTTATCACTCCATATACCCGATATGCAATACTCTTAGACGAAGAGACCGGACTGTACGGAGATTGTCATGGATAGGCTCAGTAGGGGTTCAGATGAGTTTGCTCGTCGGCCTTCCTTTTCGACAGGTACCTGGATAGCCGTTACGTATAGCTAGTGCCGCTGACGTGCTTGTAGTTAAACCCACTTCCAGCGTACTGTCGAGTCTTTAGAGTCCTACACAGAGGGTTTCCCTGATTTTGGCGAAATGATATAGTGACAGTATTTTGATACGTGCAGGGTTCCGATCAAATGAGTGTACCAGCTACTCGGACTTTTAATCGTATAGTTGATAATACTAGAAAGCTTAGGATTAAGCCGTATTATTAAATCAGGTATTGATTTAATAATTTACATATATATATTTTGATATGTATATTCTAGTATTATATTCATTGTATTATTCTATCTCTTTGGGTATTCATATTTTGATACGAATACGGGTATATATATACGGTAGAGTGCATTTCGTATTTATACGAAAAATACATTCTAGAAGGAGGGCGCCTCATTTATATGAATTTCATTTATTGAAATTGGAAATGATGTGGAGGGGTGATGTGTAAAGGAAGCATAGTGAGAAGAATGGCTTTGTTATTTGTTTATTGTATTTGTATGCACTATTCAAGCATGGTTGCAATTTTCTATTTGAAAATTGCTTTGAACAAAACCAAGCTAGCCAATTTTCATTAGAGTGAGATGTTTTCATTTTCACCATTTCCTTTCTCTCTCATTCCTTTTGAGCCCCTCCTCCTCCTTCATTTTCTGCCTTACACTCTCATGAGTTGAAAATCAAGGATAAAAAGAGATAGAAACATACCAGAACACTTCACTACACTCTAAGCATTATAGATTTGCACTTTAGGGTCTTTAGTTGCTCCACTTGATTGTTAGTGTGGAGCTAGAGTTTTGGACCACATCCCTCGGGTGGATCATCTTCGATAAAGGAGGACCAACGGTCAAGCTCGATCACAGAGACTTCGAGGAGTTAAGGATGATGGTAGAAGACCGAAGGACACGGATCATTTGGTATAACCATTCTATCATAGTAGATAAAACCTTCTTGTAGTTTTTTTGGTTCATGTGTTTGGTTAAGATTTTAAGGTTTAGAGTTTGTATCGCCTTTATATTTTTGTTTTTCGTTTCGCATAGGCTGTGGTAGTAGCGGCAGGGGCGCTAGGAACTATAACATTATGTAAAATGTTTTATTTTGGAAAATAACCTCGAGAGTGTTTTATGTAAGATTATAGTATTTAGAATGTCAAGTGTTTTTATGAAAATGTATTTTAGATTTTGTGGTACTTTAGTGTCAAAACCTAGCTTTTAAAAATTTATGGTATTTTAATGAAAAATCTATCTTTTCAGAAGCTGGGTTTTTTTCTTAAAAACTATAATTTTAAAAACTTGCTTTGATTGATATTTTAGAAAATAGTGATAACCCAAATTAACAAAACTTGTTATATTTTCTTTTATGTTAAATTGTATAGAATTTGTTTATTTTCTTTTAAAACCGTATTTTATTCGTTTCGAGATCGAATTCTCCGTGAGGAGTTCTGCACCTCACTCTACTATCTCCAGGATATGCGATAATCCGCACCATCCATAAACGGGTCCCCTAATGGGAGTTGTAGAGGCTTATTTACGAAGGATAAAAATTATATATTTAAATTCGACTTTATAGAACTTGAGGGTATTTTGGAGTAATTCAATTCTTTGTGATAAACAAATGATCGTGTTATGATTCCAAGTGTGCGTGTGTGAAGTAGGTTATTATCCCGTGTGATATCTATAACATCTTTAACAAACTACCACACAGAATTGAATATACTATTTACCGGCTACTTTATTTTCTTTTCAATCTAAGGTGACATTAACTATATCAATTAACATATCAAAATCACTTTTAAAGAATTTAGAGTTACATGCATTGCAATGATGATAGAGGGGTAATTTGTTTTTCTTATTGTTAGGATGAATTTTGTAATGAACATGGTAATATTGGTATAACTAAATGGATGAGGCGGAACAAAGTTAGAAAAGAAGGAGAAGGGGAGGAAAATATGGACTTACGGGTTGCGTAGTTTTGAGGGGATGTAGAAGATTAAAAAAGGCTCAGTTGGAAGAATCGAGACTTACGATGCGTGGAGAAATGAGCTCGAGATTGAACGACGTGCGGAGGAACAAACTTGAATGAACCTTTAGACGTGGCTTGAACTTGGCTTGCAAAAGAGACTTGATTTAAGAGGTTTTGAGAGAGAAATTTTTAGAATAGTTTAGTGGAGAGATGACTTGGGATGGCTTGGTATTTATAGGGAAAATAGGGTGTGGGTGTGTAAATAAGATAATTAAAAAATTGAATTAAAAGGGTGTAAATAGGATAGGTGAAGGTTTTTCTTTTTCTGTTCTCTGTTTAATTCCGAGATTTTAAAGTATTAAAAGAAGCTGAAGGGGATCCAAAGGACACACATTCATGAGATGGAGACGGTTGGGCACCATCAGGCCACCGGTTTTGGGAAAGTGGCGGCCCCAAGTTGGCCTCTGGCCTTGGGATTTGCGCAGGGCTTAATTTGGGTATAAAGATATCATTTATATTATTTGTTTCTGTTGTAACGTTTGGTATCTCCGTGTAATACCTATGCAAACTCTTGGGCTTCCAAAACGTCATAGAAATAAATAAAAATATTATTGGAGATGATGGGATTCAAACACACGGGTTATAGAACAGCAGTAAAAAACTTAACCAATGAGCTACAAGTTGTTTCTTGTACATAAATTATCAAGAATAACTTATAATTCAAAATCAAAATAGAAATACGATCTCTTTTATTAATTAAAACAAAAAGGACGGTATAAAGAATTTAGGGTCGTTACAACGAAATTCCTAAAATATCTAAATTATTCTTTCACTATTAAAAACTCTTTAACTTATTTTGTTTTCTATCTATTTAATATCACTGAGTCAAAGAATGATTATCTTGACTTCTAGAATTTTACTTCATAAAACAATTCAAAATTTATGTTTTGCTTTTTAAAAATCAGATGTGTGGACATTATACAATACATCCTCCATATTTCATCTTGATTGCTCCAAATAGTATGTAGATGACGAATAAAGTGAGAATATTGCTTTATATATATCTGCTTATGCAAAAATATAGAATTTTCTATGTGTTTGAATATCAGAATTGCAAATGTCAGCAAAAAAGTTCAATATATATATAAGTAAATGTTTTTCAGCAATGGTAGATTATTATTAATAAATGTAGAATACATCAAATATTTTTCAATTTCTTTGTTATTCTAAAACCTGCTAGATCAAAATCCAAAAGAGAAAATCACAAAATGAAAGGATAAAAAAGAATCTAAGTTGCCAAGAATATTGCAAAAGAGATAAATGACCTTAAGATTTTCACCTAACGAAAAACTCATGATTTTTCTATATTTTTCAATAATGTAATATTTTCTATTGTTATATCTACCTATCAAAAAGTACACTCTATTTGATATAAAATTCAGAAAAATATCTAAATTATTCTTTAAATAACAAAAAAGTTCAATATATATAAGTGAAGGTTTTTCAACAATGGCAGAAAATTATTAATAAATGTAGGATACATCAAATATTTTTCAATTTCTTTGTTATTCTAAAACCTGCCAGATCAAAATCCAAATGAGAAAATCATAAAATGAAAAGATTAAAAAAATCTAAATTCTCAACATGTCAAGAGTATTGCAAAAGAAATAAATTGCTCAAGATTTTCACGCAAGGAAATACTCACATTTTTTCTATGTTTTTGAACTACATAATGTTTTCTATTGTTATATATGCCGTTCAGCAAAATACATCTCTATTTGGTATAAAATTCAAAAAAATATCTAAATTATTCTTTAAATACAGAAAAGTCATCAACTAGTTCCATTTTTCATTTATTTTATTAAGTGAAGAAATCAAGATCCTAATGTATTATTTCAATAACCAATTAACTTGGCAATGGGCATATATTGTATGGTAAATTAGTTGTGATCGTCAAGAATTAATTTTCCAAACTTTTCAAGGATCCAACATTTATTTTCTAACCAATATATACCATTTATATAGTGAGATGGATCTAGAATGCGGATCTAGAATGCGAGTTAATTTCAATTTTGAAGAAAATAAGGGGCCTAATCTAGATTTTGTCACATCCAAACGAAAATAGGAGCGAATATTCCTTAGAATATGCTCTCATATAGCTTTTATATAGACTAGCATGAACCCCTATGCAAGCGCATGGAGTTTGCGGTTTCTAAAAATATCTTTCTACAACATAGTGTTTAATTTGCGAAAACTATATTAGAAAAGAAGAAGTAAATTCACATAGAAGTAATCAACAATGATGTTATTGAAATACTCTTTAGTTTTGTTATGGCTCTAAACTTTGTTTAATTTTAACCTGATCGAATCCATTTCATTACGCTTTCGGAAATCTAAAATTTAATCTAATTGAATCCATTTTGTTATCCTCTCGGAAATGTAATTAAAATCTAACAGACCAAATCAATTTTGTTAATCTCTCGAAAATCTAAGTTCATCCCAGTTTATTACACTACCATAGCAATCGGATGAGTCAAGATTGCACTTTAATAAGTAGGTTAAATAAAATACGAAACCAAATGAAAGGTCTAAATTAACTTTTGCATCCATCATAGAGTGATCCTCCTGGACCATATATGTGGTCATATAATTTCAATATCATGTCACCTAATCGAATATGCTTATTATCTGGATGAATATACTTGTTATCTAACTATATACATCTTGTTATCTATCCGAATATGTTCATTGACCGAATCCATCCCGTTACCCTTTTGAAATTTTGTCACTCCCCGCTTCTTAGAAGACGGTGAAGGCACGTGATGAGACCTGCAACGTATTTACTATGAGAATGTCATTTCCCCTAATAAATACATTAAGAGTATGTAAGCAATATAACAATATGCAAGAATAATAAGAGTAAATAAAAATAAACAACTTTATTTACATTCAAATTCAAGTACAAATGTATTGAAATAAAAGATACAAATATTGAAAAGATGCCTAAACAGTGGTATACAAAGAAAATTGTAGAAAGTAAACTAGATCTGGTTGGGCAGTGAGCTGGTCCAAGTCCTCCTGACTCGGCTCTATCTCCTCCGAATCCGGTTCTCCTGACGAACATTCCAAGGAAAAGAAATAGAGAGGAATGTCGTCAGCGAACTAACGCTCCCAAAAGAAATAAATAATGACGAATGAAGGTATGTAAAATGAATAGAAACCAAGTAGTAATGAACATGTAAGTTTACATGTAAAAGTATCTTAATCATGTCATTTATATGTATAAGGGTAGCTATTCTAACGTGATTGTTTGTAGTTTGATAAGGAAGGTAAGCGCGTATACGAGAGTAGTCCGACGTACCTCACGGACCAAAAGTACAGGAACACAATGCCCTGTCAAACCCACGGGACAACAACACAAGATACCCATGTTAGGTGTCTTTTAGTGAATCGTTCCATGTTATACATTCTTTATCAATGTACCCATTATCCCCGCGTATTTTATTGTATAGTTCAAGTTTACAAGTCTTGGTCGAATTCATGAATACAAAGAGTACTATTTCAGGTTCAAGTTGTATTCAAGTGTTCATGTCAAGTTATATTTATGGTTCGGTCAAGTCAAGTCAAGTGTTCAAGTTCAAGATCAAGTGTTCGAGTTTGGTTTGAATTCGAATTCAAGTCAAGTTCGACTTTGTATTCAGGTTATAGTCATATCTTATTAATAAAGATTTAACTTTTGAATTTCTTGAATTTGGAAAATATCGACAACCGCTGCACATGAACGGCAGAATTTGTGTTTTTTTCAAAGACGGTTGCCATTAATAAATTCCACCCTAGGGTTACGATCTATATTTAGGGAGAGGCAAGTAGTGCATCATTGTCTCCGGCTACCCCGATGCAACTAACAAGAGAAGATGTCACTCAAACTAATTTTCAACCTAAACACGTAACCTAGACTAATTTTTTGATTTCTAGGGTATTTTTCTTATAAAAAGTCATTTAAAAATGCTCGAGGGTTTTTAATTCGTTCTGAAACCTCGAATATGTTTTTAATAAAAATAAGTTGATTAAAATGTCAAGATTTTTGTATAAAAATGTATTTTATATTTGATGGTATTTTTGTGATAAGACTTAGTTTAAAAGTTTATGGTATTTTTATGAAAAATACCATTTTTAGAAACTTGATGGTATTTTTGTGTAACTTTAATCTTTCATCTAAATATATAGTTTTCACAATTTGTTTTCATAGAAAATACTAATTTATGATTTGTATAATTTTCCAACGATTTAATTTGTTTTAAAAGTCGTATTTCTTTAAAATTGTATTTTATTCCTTCCGAGACCGAATTCTCCGTGAAAAGTTCTGCATCTCGCTCTACTATCCCAAGGATGTGCGTTAACCCGCACCATCCACAAACGAGTCCCTTAATGAGGGTTGTAAAGGCGTAATTGCAAAAGTGTTAAAATAGCGATTCATAAAAATAGTTTTAGAAAGTAAGGGTATTTTCTTTAGAATAAAACATGTAACCAAGGTATCGTGCTATGAAACCATTATGTATGTGAGTGGGGTATGTCATTACCCTATGCAATGATAGCATGTCACAAGTAAAAAGGTATCAAACAAGTATAAAAAGAAAGCAGTATTTTAATGTTGATTCCTTTCTTTTCAAAACTAAGTTATTAATTAAGGGATCAAATAATAATGTCTTGCGATGTCACAAGGATTCATATTGAGGAATGTAATATTAACAATAGCTAATCAAGCATGATGTAGTTATTCTTTTAGTTTTTCGAGTATGACAACTTAGGAAACAGTAAGATAAATTAGGAGGAATTCTATTGAAAACATGGGATTTATGTAGTTGGGTTTAAAGACATGTCAAGAGGTGAATTTCAAAGTGAGAAGGAAAAGGGAGAAGGGTTTCTTATAAGGCGAAAAGAAGATGGAGACTTACACAGTATCACTTGTACTCGTACGAGCGAAAATAAGAAGAGTGGTAGGCTCGGTTTGAAGAACCGAGACCAACGATGAAGAAGGATGGCTTGCTTGAGTTTCCGGCTTCTCCTCGGCGACTTGTAGAATTGTCACGCCCCACCCCCAATACAGACGGCATTGTCTGCTCTAGCCGAAACCACACAGTTTTGTCCTTCGGAGCGAACCGGACCCGACTAGGGGCCACTTCCCTGGAGGTCACCCATCCCAGGATTTCCCTGGCTCAAGAATGCTTAACTACGGAGTTCTCAAGCTCCTGTAGTGCCGGTTCACTTAAAAAGCGCCTCTGTATTGAAGAGTGATATCATTTCATTTATAGTTCCGGATCTGCCCTCTTTCGGAATGTATTATTCCCCATTGTTCTACAGTGGGTCCCACGGATTTAAGAGGTGCCCCCCGCCCCCTTAGCATGACACTTGGCATGGCATTTTGTTCCGTGTGGCATTTTGTTTCATGAGCAAGAACCAGTCCCGACATCCTCCCCACCTTTGAACAATGGTTCGTCCTCGAACCATAGACCTACTATTGAGTGACCAGCTCTCTGATACCATTCTGTCATGCCCCATCCTCAATACAGACGGTTGTAAAAACCCTAATTTTCTTATACACTTTTTCTATACAAATTTTTAAATTGTTTTTTTAAAAATCCTTAATGGGGTATTTATTGCCTGAGCACAAGACTTAAGTAATTAATTGGCAATTTAATTATAAGAAGGAGCTTGTAGCTCATTGGTAATACCTTGCATTGTTGAACCAAGCCACCAGAGTTCAAATCCCATACCCCATATTATTTTTAATATTAATTTGTTTTGAATTTTTTCAGAAGTCCAACGGTTAACATGTGATAATTCCCAAAATTTCCACTACACATGAAAATGTAAATGCACCCCAGGAGACCCCCCACCTCCCGACCCTCCGACTCGGCCCGACTCAGGTTGGCGCCGCCGGCCGAACTCGGCCGGACGGCCGAGTTCCCTTCTTCAATGTTGTGGCTCTTCACATCCCCTATCCCCTGCACACTCCAATTTATGAGATCGGTTCTAGAGAGCACATTAACACCCAATTACTCCAATTTTTAATGATTTTTACATTTCTTTTTACATTTTTTAATTTAAAACCCTACACCTACCCTAACCCTACCTTAACCCTATAAATACACCACTACCCCTACCCTCTCATCCCAAAACTCTGAGCCAACTCTCTAAAATTCTCAAGAGGTCTTGTGTACTTTGAAAATGAGCACGAAGCAAAGCTACGGCGAAATTCTCGGTGAACTTCCGGCGATCGTTCTAGGAGCTCTCGGCGACGAAGCGACGCACCGGCGATCCCTCTCCTTCCATCTCACTATCATTATTTTCCAAAACCCGTAAGTCCCTTTTCTATCTCTCTTTTCTATTCTAAAAATACGAATTTATAAAACCCGATGGAATCGGAACAAATCCGATTTCCGATTCGGTTTCCTATAAAATTCCACTTCTCACTAATACAATCATACTTAAACTTCCATATGTTGACTATTAAACCCTAATCAAACAAATTGATCAAGTTTCATTACATAAAATGATAGCTATTTCCATTCATCATATTTTTCACTTAAATACCACATTGTTTCAATTATACATTTAACTTCATTAAACTTGCTATACCTTTAAGTAGATCACGAGGTAACGACCTACCTCCTCACACACTCATATGCAAACATAACACGATACCTCGAGAACTTAGAATACGGGAAAACATATATTTTCATTTAAATACCATTTACTTAATAAAACCATTTCTAAAAGATTTAGTATTGATACATCTTTATAAATAAATACCACTTCTTATGAAAATATGATAGGTTGTGGGCATTCAGTCATTTATCTAAACCTGACTTTGTGGTTTCTAGGTTAGACAAGTGAGAAAGGTAATTTTAAAAGGCCCGTCTCACGGTGATTCGTGAGCGGATCCCTTTTTTCTTCGCTTGTACTTACCTGGCCACAATTGGCGGTGAAGAGGCGATCTTGAAGGATATCTCACAACTTGTCGTTTACTAGGAGCCATCTAGAACATAGAATACGAGAAAAACGCCATTTTTCACTTAAATACCATTAACTTAATAAAACCGTTTTTCTTTAAAAATTAATATTTAAACAAATCTTTGCAAAGCGCTGCTACAACCCACTTTGAGGAACCCGTTCGGGATGGTGCGAATTATCGCACATCCTCGGGCTTAGTAGTGCGAGATGCAGAACTCCGCAAGGAGCATTCGGTCTCGAAACATTTAAATACGACATCTTAAGAAAAATGAGATTTCTAGATTATATTAAATATATAGAAATTTATTTTCATATAAATATATGTATATGTAACTCCAAAATACCTACTTTGAATTATTATGAATATTCAACCTTTTTCTAAAAATAGCACAAGAATCGGTTTACACTAAAATACCATGAATTCAATATAATCAATATTTTCACATAAATACCTTTATTTATGAAATTAGATTATTCTCATTAGAATTATCACCAATATAAATTCTACACCGATTACAACTCTAAAGACGAATAATAATTACTTGAGGTTTATCTTGAAAACTATATAAAAATATTTTTACATAAAACCCCCTCAAGTTTTATAAATTACCCTAAGAACCCTAGTAAATATAGGTTTAAGAAATATTCAGACTTTGATTTACATTTTTAATTGTTTGACTCGGGTTTGAGTCTCATTATAATCTGACTTGAATATGATTCAAGTACAATCTATAATCTACAATTTACAATCCACCGTCTACAATCTACAATTTTCAATATTACAATTCAACATGAATCCATAAATCCATTATTCCATATATTCAATCATACAATTTGACCGAACCGAACCATGGATATACATTCCATTTACATGATTCTCCAGTCATTCCATTTACATGATTATGCAGTTACATCCGTTTACTGATATCATGGTTTTGGTCAGTCATCCAACTATACAATCTATACAATACAATACAACACTATAATCAAAACACTACGGGGTTTAAGGGGTATATTGGTACGGAAGGTGTTAAAAGTGGCAGGATATGGTAAGATTAAGACACCTAACCTATATTCCATTGCTGTTGTACCGTGGCTCAACGGTTCCTTGAGTTCCTGATATCTTAGTCTCCGGGGCAAGTGAGACTCCTCTCGTATACACTGGCATCCTTCTGTACCAAGCTACAAACAACAGCGTTAATACTAAATACAACAATATAACAATATATTACAACTGTAAAAGCTACTCTCTCTCTCTCTCTTACTCTCTGTCTATTCTATTTCTTCTCTTATCTTTGGGACTTACCGAGCGACCTGTTCGCTGACGACATTCTATTTCTTTCTTCTTTGAATGTCGTCAGGTGCTCTGGACACAGCAGAGATCGAGCCCAACAGTGAAGACTTTGATCAGTTCCTCAAAGACCCTGAGCTCTAGACATTGTACATTTTCATTCAGTACTCTTCAATTCCTGTTATGCCACTGTTTAGGCTTCGCTTTTATTTCCGTTGTATTTACTTTTCATGCATTGTACAAAAGAATGTTAATAAATAAAGTTGCTGTTATTTTTATATCTCTCGTCTCTTGTGATTACTTTTATATTGCTTAGATACGCTTAGCGTATTTACTTCACACTAAATACGTAGAGGACCAGTCGTGTCCCCTTCGCCGTATACTGGGAAGCGGGGCGTGACAACGGTATTATCCGCTCTGACCGAAACCACACAGTTTTGTCTTTCGGAACGAACCGGACCCGACCAGGGGCCACTTCTTAGGAGGTCACTCATCCCAAGACTTTCCTGGCTCGAGCACGCTTAACTACGGAGTTCTCAAACTCCTGTAGTTCCAGTTCACTTAAAAGGCACCTCTGTATTGAACAGTGGTATCATTTCATTTATAGTTCCGGATCTGCCCTCTTTCCGAATGTATTATTCCCCATTGTTCTAAAGTGGGTCCTACGGATTCAAAAGACGCCCCTCACAGATTCAAGAGGTGGCCTCCGCCCTTTGGCATGACACTTTGTTCCGTGTGACACTTTATTCCATGAGCAAGAACCGGGTCTTGACATGAATCCACGTAGCTAGAGAGATAATAAGAACGACACCGAGCTTGACGAAAAATAAAAGAGACGAGCTTGAGTTCTTGGAGAGTACTTGAACTTGAAAGATGAGCTTGAGATAGAGTTGTGAGAGGGGTATGTGTAAGAGAAGAATGTTAGGTCTGATTGGGTATTTATAGGAGAGGTAGGGGGTATAGTGGATTAAAGGGATGTAAAGAATTGTGATAAATTTGTATTAAAAAGAGATTTAATGGAGAAATGAAAAGATTGAGCAGTCTCGGTTTGAATGGGGATGTTTGGGGTATAGAAACGAACGGGCGGGAAGCCAAAGGACGCACGAGCCCAACACGGAGCCACTTAGAGTCAGCCAGGCCGCTAAACTCGGCCAGGGTGAGGGTGTTGGTCTCGGGATTTGTGCCAGGGTCTCGGTTGGGTTTAATCACCTCATTTATATACCTCTTTTATATCGTAACTTTTCGTATCACCGTGTAATACCCGTGCAAACTCTTAGGCTTTTAAAATATTAGAAAGAATAAATAATAAAAACAATTGGAGCTGATGGGATTCGAACACGCAGGATAAAGAACAACAGTGGAGAGTCTTAACCAGTGAGCTACAGATTACTTCTTGTTTTTTTAACAAAAATAACTTATAACTCAATACCAGAACAGAACACATCATCTTTTATGAACTAAAGCAAAAGGGATGGTACACGGAATTTAGGATCGTTACAAATTCTAAATCCAAATCGTATTACAACGCAAACATATGTTCGAGTGCATGGATATATTTTACGGCTGACAACCCTTCAAAGAAATCAAGGCTGTAGAGTTTAAGACTCTTAATAAAACATAGTCTTTATCAACAGAGAAAAAAAGATGATGAGTGCTTTGGTTCATTTTACATTCTCCATTTTCATAGCATCATTCATTAACCTCTAAGTGCTAGCTGAATATATTCTAGCATTGCATGGAATTAGGAGGATTGGAAACAAAATGTGAGGCATTAATGAATTTTCGCATTCCAAGTTGAGTCATGTGAGGGACGAAACAAATTAAAACCAAAGGAGAGGGCGAAAGCAAATCTAAAAACAATTGAGGGTAGTATTGAATAGGGGTGAAAGTCGGTTTGGGTTTGACCCGAACCCGACATGACCCGACCCAGTTTTTTCGGAATTTTTGGATATCCTATACCGGCCCGAACCCAATCAGGCGGATTAAAAATTAGATTAAAAAAAATTAGGGTTGGGTATGGATTTATTCTTAAACCCACAGGCCCGAATCCTAAACCCAACCCGAATCAAACCCGCTTCCTATATTCGACCCAACTCCATTACATAGAAATTTAATTCTAAATATTCTTAAATACCTATTGTGATATATTGTAGATATATAGTCAGTGCAATTTTCAAGTATAATTTATAAATCTATCACATATAATTTATATAGTTTTATCATAGTATAAATTTTGTACATATATATTTGGTAAAACATACTCTTGTATTATATTTTTAAATTTTTTGATAAATTTTAATAGACGAAGGCCGAAAACCCCCAAAAAAATGACCCACCCGCATAAAACCTGAAACCCGTCCAAACTCGCCCGAAACCCGAAGTTGCGGGTTCGGGTTTAGCGTATTATAAACCTGTCGGATTTAGACAGGTTTTGGGTTTAGATTTTAATTTTTGGGCAAGGTAAAATTTTCTATCAAAAACATGCCAAATCCGGCCCGGTTCACCCAGAGTATTGAAGGACTAAAAGGGAACCTAAAAGCAAGTTAGGGTCACATTCAAATTTTGCATGATTTAAGCGGGCATCGCTATGCGGGAAAGGACAAATTTAGGCTCATTTTTGTCTTCTTTCGCACTGCTTTATATATAATATAATGAAATGAAATGAAAATGAAATGAATGGTATGAAGATATTATAGAAGGGTTGCTATTCTTTTCTTGCGCAGTCGCACAACCCACACTCACAATAGCAGTGGGTCCCACACTTAAGTAAGTGGGCCCCGCTCTTAAGTAAGTCGGTCCCCTCTCCCTCTATTGAGTGTGTTGAGCAGGAGAGTAATATTTTACCTATTGGACTGAAATCCTACCACGATCTACCGAAGAGACAAAATGGTGAGACCCACAACTTCTAAATACTAGTGCCAAACAAGTAGGCCCATGGTGTTTGTCTTTTGGATAGATTGTAGTTCGATTTCAAGCCCGATAGGTTAAGCATTTTTCGCATAGGGGGTGGCAAACCTTTCCCTGTCATTTTATTAGAGTGTTTTACCTCGTTGTCTCGAAATCTATTTCATAGAGTTTGTATTATAAAGGCATAACTTGATGTCATTCACCGTGAAGATATAATAATAATAACAATAAATATTAGGTCTTTTTTAATTTTGGCCAACAATTTATTTCATATTTTCAAAAAACCCACCGACTACTTTTTAATTTCAAAACCAACACCAAATTCATTAAGCTTGTCTAAAAAGGACACTATAGTTAAGTTCCATCAATTTTCCATCCATATACTGTTATCCTGTAGTTAATTATAGCCGTTTGAGGGCATGTAAAGACTAAAATGCCTCTGGGTATATTTAGGGGTTTAAAGGGTCGTCTTCTTCCTCTCTATCAAACTCTCCCTGCTCTCCTCCGTCATATGCTCACCCCCTCAGTCGCCGACCCCACCGAACTTACCTGTTTCATTCTTTTTCTTCTCCTGCCCTCAGCACTATTAGTGTGTGGTGCCAGGGTCGTAACACTTGTAGACCACGACGGAGATATAGAACAAAAATTTCTAAGACATAGCACCGAACACATGACCCAAAATCATTCAAATACTAATATTTGTACAAAACTAGTAAACAATAAATAGGGTTTTTGAATGCTACGACATTTATAGCGTGTCTACTCTCCTAATATAAGACCCAAGCTAGACCCCATGTCATAGAGATCGAGCTTGCAAGCGGACCTCCTCGCCGAAAATGATCCACTTCAAGAGAAACAAAAACCAAGTTTCAACTTCACCAAAAAACACTTTTGTGAAGCAATTTGTTCTCACAATTTGCTAAAGAATGAGAGGAAGAAAATGTAGTGAGCTCATTCTCTCATTTTTCTTTCATTTCTCTCTAGCTCCCAATGTTAGTGTATGGTGCTAGAGTCACAACACTTGCGGACCGCGACGAAAATATAGAACAAAAATTTCTAAGAGAAAGAACCAACCACATAACCCAAAATCATTCAAATACTAATAGTTGTACAAAACCAGTAAGCTTTAAATATGGATTTAGAATGCTACAACCTTTGTAGCGTGTCCACTCGCCTAGTGGAAGACCCAAGTTAGACTCCACATCGTAGGGATCGAGATTGCAAGCGGACCTCCTCGCCGAAGATGATCCACTTCGAGAGAAACCCAATCCATGCTTCAACTTCACCAAAAGAACACTTTTGTGAAGCAACTTGCTCTCACAATTTGCGAAAGAATGAGAGGAAGAAGATGTAGTGAGCTCACTCTTTCATTTCTCCCTAGCTCTAAAAAATCAAGATAGAGAAAAAAGTGAATGAACGAATGAGCAAGGTGAGAGAAAAGCAACCATGCTAGAATAATCCTTATTTCCATTTTAAAAAAAAGCCTATACCTCTCTACAACCGTACCTCATTTTATAATTAATAAAAAGAAATGACTCATTTCTTTATTATTAATAATAGGAAATGAGGTGTCCCTTCTAGAATGTTTTATGTATCATATATAAGTATTCTAGTATATGATCATATACATATACATGTATTTGTATCATATACATATAGCAAATGAGAAAGAAAAAGAATAAACATAATACTAGAATATATATATATATATATATATATATATATATTATTAAATCAACACTTGATTTAATAATCCGGCTTTATAATAAACCGGCTACTAGTATTAAACGTCTGATTAATGTACGTGTATAAATTACACGTATTTAATCGAACGCCTGCATGTATCATCATACACACTGTTATATTATATGTATCATAGACATATACATGTATTTGTATCACATACAAATAGAAAATGAGAGAGAGAGAGTAAACATAATACTAGAATACATACCAATATTTGTTTTATTATTTAATCAACACTTGATTTAATAATCCGGCTTTATAATAAACCAGATAGTATTATCAAACGTCCAATTAATGTATGTGTATCATATACACGTATTTAACCGAACTCTCACATATATCATCATACTCACACTATATCGTTTCTCCTGAACAGGAAAACGCTCTTGGTAGGACTCTAAAGACTCGACGATACGCTGAAGGTAGGTTAGGATCATATCCAATTGAATCTGAAACACTTTTAGATCAATCCCCTCACGGGTTAACCCGCAAGCACGTCAGCGGTACTAGCTGCACGTAACGGCTACCCAGGTATTGATCGAAAGGTAGGTCGACAAGTAAACTCATCCGTACCCAACAAAGTCTATCAATGACAATCACCGTTCAGTCTGGTCTCTTTGTCAGAGAGTGTCGCATACCGGGTCTGGGGGTGGATACTATCATACCCCAATAACCCAATAAGTCATGCTGACGTCAAACTCATAACCATCTGAGATATAACTGATAACACTTATCAGTTTATCTCAACTGCCCTGACCAGAAACTTACGGTTATAGTCAATTAGGTACAACGTGACATCAACTTCCCATACCAAGAGAGACGAATCCTTTCAATCGATCACTGTCTCTATGTGCTTCGGAACTGTACCCAACTAAAACCTGTATGCACGGCTCTTTAAAACCGTGGTTGGGTAGTAATTAAAGTACAGTGGGAACACACACAAGACACTATGACGATCTTAGGTCAAAAGACTATCTTGTACTCATGTCACCAGAGAACTGCTACCTGACAATAGGTATAATACCATCTGAGAGTTCTCGGTGAGTCCGTTCAGTGTACTCATTCTCCAATGAGCACCTGTATAGAATTTTTGGTGTCAAAAACCAATGGTTTTGGGATCAACCATTGCCCCAGTCGAGGTCAAGAAACGTATACATTAGTCTACTATAGAGCACAGATGCCAAGTCTCGATACTCCCATAATTAGGAACATTTAAGGATGTGCTTATGGACTATCCAGGTCCCACTGGTATGATCCCCATCATAATCCTGGTAGTCAAGCAAAGATTATAAGAGCTTTATCAACTTGTATTAGCGATATGTAATAACAAGTGAAACATATACACTTGAATGATAAAGACAAAGCAGATACATACTATCATCTTGAACAAGAATGTTCTATCCATATAGGTCAATGCACAATTACAATAATTGCCTTCAAGACACCTATATCCAACAATCTCCCACTTGCACTTAAGGCTAATTATTTCAGTATCACATACCCAACTTCTTTAATAACAGTTTCACGAACATATTTGAGAAATAGCCTCAGTGTGTGGATCCGCTACAATGTCTCTAATTTCTTCTCTCTTTATCTAAATCTCGCGGAGATCAACTATCTTCCGAATCAAGCGATACGTGCCTTAGAATTTGTCCGGATATCTGATGAGACCAAGTTCAGAAATGAGCTTATTTATCCAAATATCTTCTTAGGATGCATTCTTCGCCGAGTCATACTTAGCATCCAACGTCATGTTTATCTCAATATCCTGCTTGGAACACTTTCAATATACTGCTCCTATAAAGGGGGCAAACTTATAACTCGTGTCGGACTCTCTGTCATTTATATCACTATGGAAGTTGAAATCGGTAATCGTCTCCTGTTGGAGGCTGCCATTACCATACACCAAGAACATCTATTTAGTGCTTCACAAGTACATGAGAATGTTCTTCAATTCTATCCTTTGTTTCCCCAGGATTGGACTGATATCAGCTTACTACAGTAAGTACATAAGCTTCATCTGGTCTGGTACATAATATCGCATGATTTACTCTACTGTCAAAACATAAGAAATGTCATTTATGCGAGTAGCTCTCCTCATCGGTCTGGATGTTATCTCTTTAGAGAGGGTGACCCCATGATATACGGGTACACTACCATGCTTGGAGTCATCCATTCTAAACCACTTTAGAATGGTTTCAGAGTATCCAAATTGGGACAATCCCTAAATCCTTCTAAATCTATCTCTATAGATCTAATCCCCAGAATGATATATTACCCAGATCTTATATGGAGACACCTTTGTGATATCCATAGTTTGACCGAATTGTAGCATAGGAACATCATTTCTTATCAGGAGGATGTCAACCACATACAATTTGAGGAATACGACAATACTCCCTACATTTTTCTTACAAATACTAGGTTTATCTATAATTTTGATGAAGTCAAACACTTTGACTTTAATATCAAAACAGATGATCCATCTCCGCGATGCTTGCCTTAGTTTAGAACCGGACTTAAGCTACTTGCACATGTTTCCGCTGCTCCCACCGATTACAAAGCCCTCTGGCAGAGTCATATACACGTACACTTCTAAATATCTATTTAGAAAAAAGTTATTGACGTCCACATGCCAGATCTAATAGTCATGAAAAGCAGTAATGGCAAGCCATATCCGAATGGAATTCAACATAGACACTGGAGAAAACCTTTCATCACAATCCATACCGGATATTTGACGAAAACCTTTTGCTATAAGTTTAGCTTTATTAGGTTACTACCTTTTCATCTGCATTGATCTTCTTTTGGATGATCTAGTTGCTCCTAATGGGTTTTACCCCTTTAGGAGCATCCAACAATATCAATACTTTGTTAGAGTGCATGAAGTCCGACTCGGATATCTTGGTATACGGCCATCAGTCGGAAGTCACTAAGTCCTATGGCCTGCTGATAACTAGTAGGGTTATCATCAATCATGATACAAATCTCTCTATCACTGTTTACGAGAAAATCGTAATATCTTTCGAGTGGCTGAAGTCACTAGATCTGCGGAATGGATAAGGTTTGTCGGGAACAATTGAATTCTCAAGTTCGACTAAATTTTCAGTAAGCGTTTGTGGTTCTGGAATTTCTTCTAGTTCTACTATACTAATTTCTTTTGCAAGAAATTCCTTTTTCTAGAAAAGGTTGTGTGTCAAGAACAAAACAACTTTTGATCCTGAACATGATAAAAGTTAAATCCTTGCAAATACTTAGGATAATTCACAAACTGCTCATTACTGAAACAGGCCTTGAGTTTATCTGGATTCTACTTTCAACATAAGCTGGACAACCCCATATCTTAACAAACTTAAGACATAGTCTCCTTCCATTCTATATCACATATAGAATCTTAGGTACAGATTTAGACAAAACCTTATTCAATTAGTACGCAGCTGTTTCCAATGCATACCCCTAAAATAAAAAAGGCAACTCATCAATACTCATTATAGAGTGCACCATATCTCATAGGGTGTGAATCCTCCTCTCTGATACTCCATAGTACTATGGTATATTCGGAAGAGTAAGCTGAGAGAGAATCATATTCTCAATTATACAATCATAGAATACTGAGCTAAAGTATTCACCTCCTCGATCACATCGAAAAATCTTGATACGTTCGCTCATCTGGTTTCTTACTTCATTCTTATACTCTATGAACTTTTCAAAAATTTTGGACTTTGCATTTCAACAAGAACGCGTGTCCAAAACTAGAGAACTTATAGGTAATCAGAATAAAGTATGAGTACCCACCCCTTGTCTGTATAGACATCGGATCATACACATCACTATGTATAAATCCTAAGAGTTCACCAACTCTTACTCCGTGTGTTGTAAGTTGAGAACTATATTTTGATTAAGAATATCTATACCATTATTCTATACATCTTACCTAATCAACATTTGATGAAGGTAATTGTTCGTAACAAAATTTCAAAATTTTTATCCTTCTTTATCAAATAAAGAGACATGTATTATTTTAAAAGTAAAGTTGGTGCCCGATAGCAGTTATTCAAAACCAAAAGTTTGTTGCTAGGCAAAACCAGGTGATGGACCCCAATAGCAACATTTGCTTCGATTTCCGACCCTGAGGATCAAATCGCCTTTTCCCAATACTCTACTTTTTCTCAACATCTGTAACACTTTACAAATATGGGGTTCTAATCCGATATCCCATACCCAGGAAGCAAAGTTGATTGAGAAATAGTTTTCAATTACAGACACACTAAAAGTTGAAGCATCATAATGCTTCAAGAGGGTGGTCAGGTATTCCCAGTAATGCTGATAGCTTATGGATTTCGATGATCCATTTATTTAGTTTTGATGATAGCTTAAACATGAATAGTTCGTTTAGCGTCACTTTCTTATCTTGCTTTATCCTATCGACACTAAACTCGAATACACTTATTGTTTAGCTTGCCTATCTTTTATCTTATGTATACCGAGTAATATATCAATATTTCATGCTATACTTGTGTTATATTCTTGATATCAATATATTACTAATATATCAATATTTCAAGCTATACTTGTGTTATATTCTTGATATCGATATATTACTCTCATTCATTATTTTAATAATTCACAATATGAATTTGTATATACATGTGCTCTATATCTTGCTTCTCTTATACAATGTTTATATAGTTAGTATATCAATATCTCATTCTTTGAGTTTGACATATATCTTTATATTGATATACTATTCATGATTGTGATATCAAAAATAATGAATGTCCATATACTTATGTTTACTATCTTACTTATATTTCATAACACTGTATATGATATACTTGGTCGTGTTGAGATTGATTTTCAAGATATCGGATATCTCACGTCTGTTCCCTCATGGGAAGTGAATAAAGCAGCAAGGAAATACACAAGAGGAGCATCACGTGTCCACACGTGATCGGGCATCACGTAGGGACACGTAACCTTCTACGAGCAAAGTTATAGGCGCTGAGATACACAATTTGAGATGGGGTCACGTGCCAGCACGTGATGGATTCCTGAATCCTTTGAACTAATAGAATTGAATTCTGATCAAAAGGGGTCACGTGCCCACACGTGATGGGCCTTTAAACCCACCGAAAGAAATTAAAATGTATAATAAAACAGCAAGAAAAAACCCCAAAGGGGCATCACGTGCCCATACGTGACCAGGCATCACGTGCCCACACGTGACCAGGGGTCACGTGTCGACACGTGATGAGTTTCCGAGCTCTTTAAAAGAATGGAATTAAATTATGATTAAATGGTCAATCTGTGGGGTCACGTGCTAACACGTGATAGGCTCTTAAACCTTCTGAACTAATGATTTAAATTCTAATTAAGGAAAAAAAAAAAATTTCCCTAGATCTTTCCAAAAAAAAAGATTGCGCTCTGTAAAGTGGAACACCGTTAGATTAAAAATTCAATGGTAATAAAAATCACCAATTTATAGAAAGATTCTATACAAGAAAAGATTTTCCTAAAATCTTCCAAGAACAACAAACAAAATATCTTTTGGATTAAAAATCCAATAGTGAATAAAATTCACCGAGTGATCTAACAGATCATGTTGGTTATAAAATCAATAAAATCTTTCAATGAAAGATTGACAAAACAAACTGTTTCTTTTCTTTCTCCTATAAATAGGAGCCAAGAAGAGAAGAGAAAAAAAAACACAACAACAGAGAGAGAATACAAAAGAAAAGAGAATTTAATTCTCCAGAGAGAAAAGAAGGTTTCTTTAGAAAATAAAGAAATCCTAGGTAAGAGATCATCCTATAAGCTCCCACAAAATAAAAAGAGAATTTAATTCTCAATCTAAGAGTTTAACTTTTCTGAATAAGAACTTAGTTCTTCCTTTGGTTGAAGGTCTGCAGAAGCAGATCTCCCCATAAGTTGAGAATTTAATTCTCATCAGGGAGATTCTGTCATATAGATCTAAAACCTAAGTTCAGAGAATTATATTCTCCCACAAAGCATATAGGAATTTAATTCCTCCAACAAAAATAGGGTTTAACCCTTAATATAAGAACTTAGTTCTTCCTATGGTTGTAGATCTGCAGAAGCAGATCTCCCCATAAGTTGAGAATTTAATTCTCATCGGGGAGATTCTGCCATGCAGATCCAAAACTCAGAGAGAGAATTGGGTTTAAATAATTTAATTCTTCCAAATATATATGAATTTAATTCCTTTAAATAAAATCTGGGTTTAACCCTATAAAAGAATTTAATTCTTAAACAAGGGACTTTTCATGCACGTAAAAAGATCAAGCACCCAACCTGATCACGTGGCAACACGTGACCCTCCCCTCAATGGTCAAAAAAGAATGAATGAGATCGGGTCACGTGCTCCCACGTGACCCTTGAACAAACTTCTCAAAATAAAGGCAGAACAGACTCTGGGCGCCCTCACATGTCCCCACGTGATCCATGACAAACACCTCTTTAAAAAAAGAGAAGATGGAAAGAACTGAAGGATTAAAATCTAATGCATGTGCGCCCTCACGTGTCCCCACGTGACCCCTAGCAAATCCTTTTAATATCCACTGCATGGGTACCCATCACGTGCCCACATGTGATGGCCGTAAAGACTAAAGTGTTTAACACTTACCTGCATATCCTGAGAATAAAATAAAAGAAGTTTAGGCCCAACACTGTTTTATGTGCTGCATCCTTAGTGTTTAACACTATTTTAAGCGCATCACGTGGGAGCACGTGATAGCCGAGTGTACTTTAGTGTTTAACACTATATCCAAGCCAATCTTAGCTTGAACTAGCCAAGTTTGTCCAGAGGCAGTACCCCCTTTTGACTGAACCTCAAACACACTTTTGTCTTCCAAAATTGGTCATCTCATGTGACATTCAAAGTAGAACCCAGAGCCTTTCAGACAACTTTGGTTCAAGGGTACATCTCTCCACACCTCTGATGCATGTCGTTGTAATTCTTCAACGTCTTCAGAGAGGTGGTGGGTCCCAATGGCCAATAACTATCTGGTGCATTTCCAAATCCATGTTGGCATCTGAACTTGGACCGCAATGTCCCTAAACTAAACAACAGAGCCCAAATGCTCTTTTGTTGGATCTAAATGATCCTATTAAGTAGATCTTAGTCTAAAAATTAGACTAATGTATCCTTAACAAACATTTAAGTTGATCTTAATCCCAAACGAGATTAACGATCCTTAAATCAATCCAACTACAGATCCCCCAACCAATATTGGTTCAAAGGTACATCTCTTCACTCCTCTGATATTTGTCGTTGTAATCCTTCAACGTCTTCAGAGAGGTGACAGGTCCCGACAACAAAACACTTTATGGACTGTGGGGTCCTTAAACCCATGGACTATGATGTCCTTAACCTTGGACTGTGGGGTCCTTTGAACCCATGGACTATGATGTTCTTAACCTTGGACTGTGGGGTCCTTAAGCCCATGGACTATGACGTCCTTAACCTTGGACCGTAATGTCCTTAAACTAGTTATGGACCGCAAAGTCCTTAAACTAAAACAATAGAGTCCAAATGCTCTTTTGTTGGATCTAAACGATCCCGTTAAGTTGATCTTAGTTTAAAATTAGACTAACGTATCCTTGACAAACGTTTAAGTTGATCTTAGTCCCAAATGAGACTAACGTATCCTTAAACCCAACCCCAAACCTAAATCTAAGAAAATACGGATTTGGACTAATCCACGCCGTACGGGCGAAGACATAAATTAGTCTCCGTATACAATCCACGGGCAACCAAAAATAAAACAAACATACACGACACGAAGTGACCATCTGGAGAAGGAGAAAATGGTTAACGCGATGCGGTAGCGTAATTAACTGCAGGGGCTTGCGCCTGCAGGGAAGAGCGTCCCCATAATCAAAAACCCCTCAAACGAGGGGGGATCTGACGAAGTCTACTACAACGGCTGCATCTGTCTAAACCTCCGATACATGGCGCTGTTTCCCCAATCAAACTAAAGCTCTGTTCAGAATTCAAAATTTGAATTAAAGCTGCGCTTTTATAAAAGCGCTTCGCTACAACTAGCGCACCCCGTGCAAAGCGCTAGCTCTAGATGCGCTGCGCTCCAAGTAGCGCACTACAAGCAAAGCACGTGTGCGCTAGCGCTAAGAGCGCTGCGCTCCAAGTAGCGCATCATGGGCAGAGCGCACCATGGGCAGAGCGCATAAGCGCTAGCGCTGGAACTAAATGTTCCTCACCGTTGGATCAAATATCCAACGGATATGATTAAATCATCAATTAACAAGAATAAAATTCCGTTGAATCTTTCCAAACAGAAAAGATTGTGCCCTGGATTTGGAACACCGTTGGATCAATGATCCAATGGTGATTAAAAATCACTAAAATACAGAACAAATTCTGTAAAGAAGGAAAGATTTCTCAATCTTGTTAAAACAAGAAGATTATCTTCTGTAAACCAGAAGCCCTTGGATCAAGGATCCAACGGTGGGGAAATTCCCAAAACAATTAGAGAATAAATCTCATTAACTGATTCAACAAATCAGCCTCCCCTATATAAAGGACCCAAGACTTCAAGTCTTTTAGAGAGGAACCCCCCCATAAGTTTTGAGATCTCAAAAAAGAAGAGCCAAGCACTCAAGAAAGAAGATTTTTTCTTCAAGGTAAAAAGAATGATGATAAACAAAGAGATGAAATCATCTCATAATTAAAGAGAAGAATTCTCTTTTTAAAAGATCATAGATATACAAAGACCAAGATCTTTTATAAAGAGATCAAAAAGATCTCATCATAAGACAAAGAAGTACTTACTTCACAGATCATAGATCTATAAGACAAATTGTCTTTCTGAGATGATGAACATCTCATTATAGGGGGGGAATTATTCAATTATCTTAGGATCACAGATCCATAAAGGCAAAACCTTTCATCAAAAAGAGATTGAAATATCTCCTATAAATTAAGAACTTTGTTCTTAGAATCTTGAGACAAAGTCTCTTATCAAAAATAAGATAATCTTCAGAGCGCAAAGTTAACCTAAGAGGAGCCTTAGCGCTCCTTATTTAAAAGTGCCTTAGTGCTCTTCATTTAGCGCAAAGCGCTGCAGTGCAATAGCACTTCAAACACAGCGCACTGCGCTCATTGGCTAGCGCTCAGCGCTAAGCGTGCCACGTGCTTCTCACGTGTGCGCTGCATTACTAAAAGCGCTTTGCACTCATTATATGGCATCAGCGCCGAGCGCTTCAACGCTTCAATTATAGCGCACCAGCGCTCTACATCTAGCGCAAAGCGCTAAGCGCATCAGTGCTCTACATCTAGCGCAAAGCGCTAAGTGCATCTGCGTTCTTCACTTAGCGCAAAGCGCTAAGCGCATCAGCGCTTCACATCAGGCGCAAAGCGCCAAGCGCACTAGCGCTTTAACCATAGCGCACTGCGCTCATCGACCGGCGCTAGTACCAAGCGCGCTACATGCTTATTATGTGCGCTTGGGCAGAACATAAATTGTTCTTTGGATAAGTCCCAGAGGTATGATGAATGCTTAGCATTCAATAAAAGACAAACATTGTCAGAATTTAAATCAATACTCAGCATTGTTAAAAGGGCCAAGCCTAAACAGATGCTTGACAGCCCAAAATAAATGTTAAACATTTTAACTTGATTGGACTTAGCCCAAGACTGGCCATAAGTCCTCAATTCAGATTTAACTGAGCCCATGTGCTCATAATTTAATTAATTAATCTTAGTCCCAAACTGGACTACAGATTTCCCAATCAACATTGGTTGAAAGGTACATCTCTGAACCCCTCTGATATATGTCATTGTAATCCTTCAACGTCTTCAGAGAGGTGACGGGTCCCGACAACCATACATTCCATAGACTATGACGTCTTTAAACTGGACTGTGGGGTCCTTAAACTCACGGACTATGATGTCCTTAACCTGGACTGTGGGGTCCGTAAACTCACGGACTATGATGTCCTTAACCTTGACTGTGAGGTCTTTAAACTCACGGACTATGATGTCCTTAACCTTGACTGTGAGGTCTTTAAACTCATGGACTATGATGTCCTTAACCTTGGACCACCATGTCCTTAAACTGGTAATGGACCACCATGTCCTTAAACTGGTAATCGGCTGCAATGTCCCTAAACTAAACAATAGAGTTCAAATGCTCTCTTGTTGGATCTAAACGATCCCGTTAAGTTGATCTTAGTCTAAAATTAGACTAACGTATCCTTAACAAACGTTTAAGTTGATCTTAGTCTCAAATGAGACTAAAGTATCCTTAAACCCAACCCCCAAACCCAAATCTAAGAAGATACGGATTTGGATTAATCCACGTCCTACGGGCGACAACATAAATTAGTCTCCGTATACAATGCACTGGCAACCAAAAACAAAACAAACACCCATGACACGAAGTGACCATCTGGAGAAGGAGAAAGTGGTTACCGCGATGCGGTAGCATAATTAATTGCAGGGGCTTGCGCCTGCAGGGAAGAGCGTCCCCACAATCAAAGCCCCCTCAAATGAGAGGGAATCTGATGAAGTCAGCTACATCGGCCGCATCCGTTTAAACCTTCGATGCACGGTGCTATAAATCAACTTGGTATCTTCGGAGAGGTGGACGGATAGCACCAATTAGCATATGCCCTCGGAGTTCAGGCCCCGGACGTCCCAACGTCCCGGTCCCGTCTTTTCGGTGGGGAACAGATTCTGGCACGCCCGGTGGGACCTTTTCCTCTTTCCACTCCACACTTCGTGTGTCATGTTTCGCGAACGAATCGTGATTTGATATGGTTTCCCTTGGGTTCGAGGTACTAAGATTTGGTGCCTTTCTCCATGCAGAAAACAGAATATCAATGGCTTCAACTTGCTCCAGCTGCAACTCTCGTTCCACCTCATCTGGAGGTGTAACATACGGGCCCCAAGCAGCCTCCCTTTTCACAATGCCGGTAGAGCAGGTAACGCAGGCTACCACCGGATTGTTCTCCGGGACCATGCTCCCGCCGATGAGCTTCAACGCCGCGGTACCATCACAAGAAGCTTCCAAGAAGTCAGTCTTATCGGCCTGCTACTACTGCGGCCCCTCTCAACGGGTCGCCCAACTCCACTGCCTCAGTTTTTAACAGACTAGGCCAGAACTCCAACGGGCTCATGAAGAAGCCCGCGATACCAGAAAGGGTTATTCCGAAGAGGATAGCCATCCCTGCTCCTGAAGTCGTCAAGGCGGCTTCTCCTACCAAAGGGTCGGTCTTCACAAGACTGACTATTTTAGCTCCTACTTCAGGCGAAATCGTCAAGGTTGCTTCCCCTACTCGAAAGTCTGCCTTCGATAGGTTGGCCGTCCCCGCTCAACGGACGTCGGTCTTCAAGAGGCTGATACCGGCAGCACCTGATCAGAACAGGGGGCATGACGAAACCATCCCCATAGCTGAACCAACACCATCTGCGTGACATGCTCGTCATCGTCACTGGCGCCGAGTAAGGAGGGCCGGGGCAGCTCTCCGTCTGGGTTAACTCCGCCAGCCCCAACGGTGGAAGTCAATGCTGCTGTTCCAACTGGGACCAGCTTCGAGCTGCTTAACAGGGTGCGCAGGAATTCACCCACCGCCGTACTGAAAAGATCTCCTCCACCCGTGGAAAATGTTACAGAAACAAAGCCGGAGCAGCCCCCTCAGTGGCTGTCCTCCAAGATTTATAAAGTCTGGCGACAGGTCCAAGAATCGGTGATCGACCAAGACTACTCCTGCCAATCAAAGAAGCTTAAAGGTCGACAAGGAGAGAACCGTCCTTTCAAGCCACAAAAGGCGACAGCCGTCTGGGTGCTCGCTGCAACGACCCCCTCGACTTCAAATGCTCACAAGAGAAGGAGGCCGGAGAAAGCCCCTATGACCACGGCGAACCGCAAGGACGCTGAGCTGAAACGCCCCAAGTCTGGGGGCATGGTGGTCCACACTATTTATATGGGTTCCGGAAAAGAAGAAAGCCGCGCTTCTACGGGTCATCGACCGCTTACCCGATCGATAACAAAGGCACAGGAGCAACAACAGCAGAAACTTCAGGAGATGCTGACTGCAATGGCCACACTCATTGGGCCAAAAGAAAATCTAGAAACCTCGGAGCAGCGTCGGGAACAGGAAACTGATACCGAGTTCCTCCGAAGAATGCTCGAGAGGAAAGAAAAGGAGGCCGCAGAGCAGGCGGCCAATATAAAATGAATGGCTCTTTTGTTCCAAGATATGGCCGACATGATGTTACAGCCGGAACCTGCAGCTGAATATCCCCCGATCATCGTTGAAGACGACAGAGGGGAGACATCGAATCCTCCTCAGGCTCTTTCAGGAGCCAAAAAGGAGACCATCTCCAAGGCCGCTCTGGATGATTACATTTCCCAGCAAATACGAGCTCACCAAGCGAATGAGGCGGCCGGGCAGATCGTTAAAACGGGACGACCATATCCAGGCTGGTATGACCAGATAAAGTACCCGCCGGGATATACGATCCCTAAATTTCACGTATATAAAGGGACGGGGAACCCACATCAGCATGTCGCTCAGTTCAGGGCTCTATGCGGCAACACCGGAGGCGACGATAAACTGCTACTTCGCCAGTTCGTCGGCAGGTTTTCGGAGATGGCGTTCGAATGGTACTCTGAACTTCCGAACTACTCCGTCAAAACTTTTGCGGAGATGGAGCTATTATTTACCCAACGTTTCACAAGTTCTAGTGAACGCACCCCAATAACGGCATTGATCAATTCCAGGGTGAATCCAGGTGAAGCGTAGGTGCAGTGCGCAATACGATGGCGGAACTTGTGGTCAAAATGTGAGCAGCGCATTGAAGAAGCACCGGCAGTGGGCATGTTTGTGGGCACTCTTGAACCTCAAGCAATTATTTCCCAATTCATGATGTTTTTCAAGCCGACTATGTTCCAGGCCTTGATTGACAAACTGGCCCAAATGGACCAGATGGGTCATAGACCGTCTCCTCCAAAGCCGGAGCCGCGAAATAAAAAGGGTAAAGGGAAGGCGACCTTCGTCGCCAATGCTCAACAGCAGCCCAGTGGCCCAAAATTAACGGATCTCCTAGAGGAGAGACGGCGATACTATAATGAGAAAATGAAACGCCCTTATTCGTTTCCCCGGGACAAAACGAGGAGATTGTTCGAGCTAGCGGTGTGCAACAGGCTCATTAGTTTGCCGAATCAAAAACGCCCGTTGCAACCCGGTGAAACCAATAATCTTAATTATTGCCCCTACCACCAAGCGGTAAGCCATCCAATTGAAGATTGCTTTGTCTTTAAAGGCTGGATTGAAGACCAATACCAACAAGGTAAGTTCGCACTGTCCGAGAATTGGAAAGTAAGCCCGCCTCAACCACATGCTGCTAAAAGGGTAGACACACCGGGGGCATCATGCTCTTTTGTAGAGGAAGCTCCATAGGAGGTCGTTCTTTCAGCCAAGACTAAAAGAATGTTGAGGGATATCCAAACATGCCCGGCGATCAGGTGGAAAAATCCACTGGAACCTTAGATCATCGAGGGAACGTTGAAACCGCGCCCAACTCTAGGAATTGGTGGTGATAGTCAAAGCACCCACACCCAGCAGTTAAAATCTTCGAAGAACAAGAAGAAGGCCAAAAAGCCCGTAAAGCATGGTGACAAGCGCACGGACCTGCAAAAACAGATTGACGCGTTGGAAGAATATAATCAGAAGACGCGGACTCCGGTCACACTCCAAGAATTTCTTAATCACGTCCTTGAGGACGGAGATGATGACAGTGGAGAAGACTCGTCGGATGAGCCTGAAGGTTATGTGGAAAGCTGCCATGTGATCTCTCACTCGTCGACAAACGATGAAGAAGCTCCTTACGCAGAGAAGCTGGGGGATCGCAAGAGAGCCTGAAGGCTATGTGGAAAGCTGCCATGTGCTGCTTATATCATCGAAATATTGCGCACCCTACCGAAGAGTGCAACACTTTTAAAAACTGGTGGCAAGTATTTGTTGCTCACCAACAACCTTTCAAGCGGATGAAAAGCAAAACTCGTCGGGAGCAAAGAAATACGACCGAAGAGCAAAAAAGAATAATCGGCAACTGTCATATGGTTGACGCTGGGGGATCGCAAGTTCTCACATTCGGCAGCGATTCTGATGAAGAAATAGCCCTTGTCCCTCTCTTCAAAGAACCCATTTCCGAGACGGAAGAACCGAAGACCTGTGAGAACATTCAGCTGCGCAATCGTACGCTGCCCGAAAAGAATCTTGGGCTTGCGAACAGTAGGTCGAATAGAAAAGATAAGGGGAAAGAAAAAGTCCCTGAGGATATCGCCCTAGATGACCAAGCCGTCGAAGAGCGGGCAGCCAAGGACCCATCCAAGAAAAGTAAGGTGGATTACAACGTTCTGGCACACCTGAGGAAGATACCCTCTCAGCTCAGCATTCTCAACGCCCTTATGCTATCCAAAGAGGCGAGAGATTCTTTAATTAGGGCACTACAAAAGCCTGAGCAATCCTAAGCTTTCCTCGCCGAAGAAAAGATGAAAGACGAACTGGAAGAAGTGCACACTGCCGACATCACTTTCGGCGATGAAGATCTTCTCCTCGGGACATGTGAGCACAACCGTCCCCTTTATGTCTCCGGATACTGTCATGATATCAAGATAGGCAAAATCCTGGTTGACAATGGGTCCTCCGTTAACCTCATCAATGTGAGAGTGTTGAAGGAAATTTGCATGAGCGTTCAACACCTCGCTCGGGATAAGATTACTATCTCCGGGTTTGATTCCCAGTCATCATGGACGCTTGGGTCTGTAGTATTGACACTACGCTTTGGGCTGCTCGTCACGAACATCAAGTTCCACGTCATTGACGCTAAGACCTGCTATAACGCTTTGCTCGGCCGGCCTTGGTTACACGAGTACAACACATCCCTTCTACATAACATCAGTGTATGAAATATTTCAAGGATGGTCTCGAGTATACTGTAACAGGGGAACTAAACCCATTCTCCGTGAACGAAGTTCGCAAGTACGAAGATGCCAAGTACTTCCTGCCAGGTTTTGAGGACACGGAAAGATGTCGCAAACCGGAGGACAAGAACAAAGCTATCACCACTATTCCGGTCTTTAGGAGTGACACCGAGGAGGAAGAAGAGATAGTATATTCAGGGCCGCCCCAATGCAACAAGCCGGGACCGTCCACCCCTATGTTAATCTTCGGCAACGACTCAGAAGATGAGGTCAATGCTGTATTCTCTGCTCGACCATCGATACGAACCTTCGCCGATGAAGATCAAAGTTTGCAAGTTTCCATGGTTCCATAAGAGCATTATAAGGAGCTCGATACACTTGAAACTTATAGTGTGCAAGAACTGCAGACATTCTACGTCCCCCCCAGGCAAAGAGGTGAATAGGTGATCCTATTCTACCGATCCGGGGAAAACAAAGTAGAGAAAGAAATCTGGCATGGCGCGGATTCTACACTTGACAAGCTCCAGCCCATCCGTTTGCCCAGATATTACACAGACGGACTAAAGAGACTCTTGAGACGCCAAGGTGTGCCCCTTAAGCAAACTGCTCAACAAGCACGGTTCTATAATAGGATCTGGAACATTCCCGGAACTCAACGAAAGTTGCCCAACGGGAGAATAGAAATGATCGGGCTTGGATATGTTCAATCCAAGAAACGGGAGCAATTCCGCGGCTGCTACATCATACATGACTTTGATGAAGAAGGAGATACTCTGTGGGAAGATGCTAACCCTAAACCAGAACGAGCTCCCACTGTGAAAATGCCAAGTCCATCGTTCGAAGAACATATGGACAAGCTTATAAGGGAAGCGGGTCAAAAGGTTCGAGACGATCATAATCGCGAAATGGCCATCTACGAGAAAGCCAGAACACATCGCCTCCTTCAGCAGGTTGCGAAAAATGAAAATGCTCTTCCTTGTCAACCCGTCATACAAAAGGCCCGGCGCAGAGGCAAAAATAAATCAGAGAGCGGGAAAGGCGTTCGACAGCGACAAAGCGGGACCAAGCGGGACCAAGAAGCCACGCGATCGGGAATCGAGCAATCCGGATTCGTCTCTTATGAAGAAGATGGGTCGAGCATACTCTTTTCCCTAGGACAAGACACAGAAGATACTTGATATTGCCGTAAAACATCAAATGATTACCCTCCCGGAGTCCAAGCATCCCGAGCAAGCAGGCGAAGTCTCTCACCCGGACTATTGCTCCTACCAACGGGCAATAGGACATCCTCTCGAAGACTGCTTCACCTTCAAGAACTGGGTTGAAGACCAATATCAACTCGGCAGGTTCACTCTATCCAGCAGTTGGAGGGTAACTCCGCCGCAGAAGCATGAACCGAGAGCCACGTAAGCAGCGAAAATGGAACCAGATCAATGTTATTATTGGAAGCGATCTCGTACATGCCACGTGATAACGCTATCAGAAGAAGAGCCCGAGAATATGGATGACCTCCCCTGGTGCTTCGAAAACGACGATGACGAGGCGATCTCAGGATTTCCACCAGTGCCAAAAGAGATGGAAGATGGGATACATACTACGGCGGATGACCTCAAGAAAATTGACTTGGGGACGGCAAGTGACCCGCGGCCGACATTCGTCAGTGAGCTATTGTCTGAAGAAAAGGTGGCCACGCTCAAAGACGTGCTCATGCAGTATAAAGACTGTTTCGCATGGAACTATTCCGAGATGCCGGGACTAGATCCAGAGATTGCTGTGCACAAATTGGCGATATCTCCGGACGTCAAGCCGATCAAACAAGCACCGAGAAGAATGCGGCTCGAGCTTGAGATGGGCATCAATGCCGAGGTCAAGAAGCCGATCGACTCCGGCTTCATTCAAGAGGTTCAGTATCCTGATTGGATCGCCAATATTGTCCCAGTGATGAAGAAAAATGGGACGGTTCGCATATGTGTAGACATTCGGGATCTCAATAAAGCCTGTCCGAAGGACGACTTTCCGGTACCAGTCACTGAGCTGATGATAGATAACACGTCCACTCACGAAGTTTTCTCCTTCATGGACGGCTCGTCAGGTTACAATCAGATAAAGATGCATCCCGAGGACCAGAAGCACACCGCTTTCCGGACCTCTTTAGGCATATTCTGCTACAAGGTGATGCCTTTCGGTCTAAAGAACGCCGGTGCCACCTATCAGAGGGCCATGGCGAAGATCTTCGAGGACCTCATACATGAAATCGTCAAATGTTATATCGACGACCTTGTGGTGAAAAGCAAATCATACGAGGAACATTTAGAGCATATGAGGATCATGTTTCAGCGCCTTCGGAAATACAACTTGAAAATGAACCCTCTCAAATGCGCGTTCGGAGTGTCCTCGGGCAAATTCCTGGGATTCATCGTCCGACACCGAGGCATCGAGATAGATCCGTCAAAGATCAAGGCGATTATGGAAATGCCTCCGCCAAGGACTCTCAAGCAACTGCAGTCTCTCTAAGGGAAGCTCACGTATATCCGGCGATTTATAGTCAACCTCTCCGGCAAATGCCGCCCCTACAGTCACTTGATGAAAAAGGGAACCCCGTTCGTTTAGGATCACAAATGCCAAAGCGCACTGGACGAAATCAAGCAATACCTGCAGAATCCGCCAGTGCTGACCGCTCCGGTCAAGGGAAAGCCTCTCATCCTGTATACAACAGCCCTCGAAGGTTCTTTAGGCGCGCTGTGGGCACAAGAGAACAACCAAGGGAAGGAGAGAGCCCTTTATTATCTGAGTCGAGTTCTCCTGGGGGCAGAAAGCAAACTACTCCCCTATCGAAAAACACTGTCTAGCGTTGATCTTCGCAATAACGAAGCTCCGGCACTATGCGTTAGCACATGAGGTCCATCTTATATCAAAGGTGGATCCTCTCAAATATTTGATGTCAAAGGCTATATTAACGGGACGGCTCGCTAAATGGGCCCTGCTCTTGATGGAGTTCTCGATAACTTATCATCCTCTCAAGGCAGTGAAAGGCCAGGCCATCGCCGACTTCCTCGCTGAGCATCCGATACCTGCCGATTCTCCCTTGAATTGCGAATTGCCTGACGAGCACGCGTTTGACACGGGAGACGGGGAGAGAAGAGAGAATGATACCTGGTGGGAACTTTACTTCGATGGAGCATCTTCCATGAAGAAGCGCAAACAAAACACCCCTATAATCAAATCAGGGATATGCCTCATCTTTATAACTCCACAAAGGGGGATAATGCACTTCGCCTTCTCCTTAACAAAGCTGAGGACGAACAATGAAGCCGAATATGAAGCTTTGATAGCAGGTCTTGAGATCGCTGTCGACATGAGAATTGAAAACCTCCTCATATACGGAGACTCCCAACTGGTCGTTAGTCAGGTAAACGACGACTACCAAACGTGCAAACCAGAGTTGGTGAAATACGGCGAGAGAGTGCAGTAATTGCTGACTCAAATTCCCTCTTACACGCTGAAGAGTATACCGCGTGCGGAAAATAGCAAAGCGGATGCATTAGCCAAGCTCGCTAAAGAGCTGGCCGACGAGAACCTCGATGACGTGAGGATCGTTGTGCAAAGCCGTCGGATTCTTGCACCGGCAGAAATATCTCCGGAGTTGTCCGAAGAGAAGGGAGCTATCGAGCGAACGACACTACCAATAATGGACCAGGAAAAGGCTAAAGATTGGAGAGAAGTCTTTATAGACTACTTCAAATCCCGTCGAACACCTGAAGATGCATCCTCGAGACATCAGCTCATGAAACGAGCTCTGACTTTCGCCTTCGTCAATGATACTCTGTATAAGAGGTCATTTGATTCTCTATGGCTAAGATGCCTGGGACCCAAAGAAGCAAAGAGAGTCCTCCAAGAAACTCACGACGGACTCTGCGGTTCTCACCAAGCCGGGCCGAGGATGAAGCTGAAGATCAAAAGGATGGGCTACTATTGGCCCACAATGATCCAAGACTGCCTCGAATACGCAAAGCAGCGCCACTCGTGCCAAATTCACGGGGACTTCATCCATCAACATCCAAATCCGCTACACCCAACGGTGGCTAGCTGGCCATTTGAAATATGGGGAACTGACATAATCGGCCCCATTGAACCAACATCATCCAGAGGACATCGGTTCATTTTAGCGACAACTGATTACTTCTCCAAATGGGTAGAAGTAGTACCGCTGAAGGAAGTGAAGATGGAGAATACCCTCCATTTCTTCAAGACACATTATTTATCGGTTTGGCACTCCGCGACGGATCATCTCCGATAACGGGCCGGCCTACAGAAGCCACAAGATCAGTCGCTTCGCACAACAGCATAACATAGACTGGAGATACTCTTCAGTCTATAATCCTCAAGCTAACGGTCTAGCTGAGGCTTTCAATAAGATCTTGACAAAGATCGTGAAAAAGACGGTGTCTCGAAATAAGAAGGACTGGCATGAGAGACTGCAAGAAGCTCTCTGGGCGTACCGAACTACGTTCAAAACAGCCAAGAACACGACGTCGTACGCATTGGTATTTGGCGCAGAAGCGGTACTCGCTCTCGAGATAGAGTTACCCTCTCTACGAGTGGCAGTTCACTATAAGCTAACAGACGAAGAAAATGTTCACCTTCGGCTCGAGGAGCTCGACGCCCTTGACGAAACCCGACTCATGGCGCGGCAAAGTCTGGAGGCTTATAAGGCAAAGATGACGTGCTCATATAAAAGATTGACTAGGCCGAGGACATTTCGCCAAGGCGAAATCATATTAGCGGTCAAAAGACCTATGATCCCCAATCGTGCCAAACGGGGGAAATTCGAGCCGAACTATGAAGGCCCGTATATAATAGACAAAGTTTACTAGGGTGGAGCTTATCTACTCATGGACATGCATGGCGAAAGGCCCTTCAGGCCAATAAATGGTCGCTTCCTAAAGAAGAAATACTACGCCTAACGAGTCACGGCCTAGGTCAACGATATATGACGATGCCTATGTCCGCTCGCTATCTTCCTAAGCCCAAACTCTATAAGTAGTAGCCGGTTTTTGGACCGAAATGTCCTTAAACTAACAATGGACCGAAATGTCCTTAAACTAACAATGGGCCGAAATGTCTTTAAACTAGCTGTTGATCGAGACGTCAATAAACTACTATGGACTGCAGCATCCCAAGGCTGACAAAAAAAAAGATAGAGAATAAAATAAAAAAGAAAGAAAGAAAAAGAAAATGGTATGTACATAAGCAAAATGGGCACGGATGAAAACCCGAAAGGGCTCCGTGAGTAAAAACAGCAGGGCTACCGGCAAGATTTTGTGAAAACCCGAAAGGGCGCAACCTCGTCAAAAGACACTTGCAAGGTCCTCTCGACCTTGTGAGGAGAAACCACCTGCGTGAGATCCTTACGACTCACAAAGGAGCAACACACTTGGGAATCCTCACGATTCCTAAGGAGAAATTACACTTGCGAGATCCTCACAACTTGTAAGGAGAACCCTCTTATGAGTCCCTCACGGCTCAAAAGATTTAAAAGTCTTAAGCTACAGGGATCTGAACCTGTTCTTAAGAATCCACCACAACCTCCAATGCTGCCCTATAGGCGGTTCAATGCTGACCCTTGTATACAATCCACGGGCGCGAATAAACATTTCCCTAACAAAGTCTCATCCGTGACTAGGGATACGTTTGCACGGCGAACAGCCCTTGTAAGTCCTCTCGACTTATAAGGAGAAATACTCTTGTAAGATCCTTACGACTTACAAGAAGCCATACACTTGGGAATCCTCACGATTCCTAAGGAGAAAACCCATCAACGAGATCCTCACGACTTGTAGGGAGAAATACCTTTATGAGACCCTTACGGCTCATGAAGTCAAAAGCCTTAGTTGACAGGATCCTAACCCTGTCTGCTAAGCCACCTTTGCTCGACATCGATAAAGGCAAATGATGATTCGCTCCTGGCAATATCCCAGTTGTAGCGATGCTGATGCCTGAATCAGTGTCAAATCCCAAGCTTGTAGCAAAAAGCCAGTGAGTCACACATGCATACGAAATAGCCGAAATGATGGGGCAACTTGCAAACAAAATCAGCAAGTAAAAATGCATGCATTCAAAATAGCCGAAATGATTGGGCAACTCGCAATAAAAAGCAGCGAGTAAAAATAAAACAAATAGCCGAAATGATTGGGCACCGCGAGAAAAAGCCGAAATGATTGGGCAATCGCGACTTTCGTGATATAAAAGCTGAAATGATAGAGCATCGCGGAAGGAAGAAAATATATAAAATGAAACTTTTTGCCCTACATGTGATATCACATCAATCTCTGTATACAATCCAGGGGCGCAAACAAAGAAGGAATCACACCTTCCCCCCTCCCAGGCTTCATCATCAGAAGAAGCCAAATCTAAATGGTTCACAGACAGCCTGGAGATTATCTCAATATCCTTCTTATTTCAACAAACACGACATCAACAAATTGGAGCTGCGGCAAGATTCCCAGTTCCATGACTCGACGATGCATAAACAACCGAGAGTCAAAAATTCCTGGTCATGTGAAACATGGCTATGACCCCATGGGAAGCATCCAGAGTGGAGCCTGGTCCTCGCAGAACACGGCTATGACCCCGTGGGAAGCATCCAGAGCAAATTCCTGGCTATGTGGAACACGGCCTATGTCAATCCTGACCCCGTGGGAAACATCCAGAGCGGAGCCTGGTCCTCGCAGAACACGGCTATGACCCCGTGGGAAGCATCCAGAGTAAATTCCTGGTTTCGTGGAATGCGGCTTATGTCAATCCTGACCCCGTGGGAAACGTCCAGAGCGGATCCTGGTCCTCGCAGAACACAGCTATGACCCCGTAGGAAGCATCCAGAGCGGAGCCTGGTCCTCGCAGAACACGGCTATGACCCCGTGGGAAGCATCCAGAGCAAAATTCCTGGTTATGTTGAACGTGGCTTATGTCAATCCTGACCCCATGGGAAATGTCCAGAGCGGATCCTGGTCCTCGCAGAACACGGCTATGACCCCGTGGGAAGCATCCAGAGCGGAGCCCGGTCCAAGCAGAACACGACTATGACCCCGTGGGAAGCATCCAGAGCAAATTCCTGGTTTCGTGGAAATTGGCTTATGTCAATCCTGACCCGTGGGAAACGTCCAGAGCAGATCCTGGTCCTCGCAGAACAAGGCTATGACCCCGTGGGAAGCATCCAGAGCGGAGCCTGGTCCTCGCAGAACACGACTATGACCCCGTGGGAAGCATCCAGAGCAAAATTCTTGGTCACGTGGAACGCGGATTATGTCAATCCTAACCCCATGGGAAACGTCCAAAGCGGATCTTGGTCCTCGCAGAACACGGCTATGACCCCGTAGGAAGCATCCAGAGCGGAGCCTGGTCCTCGCAGAACACGGCTATGACCCCATGGGAAGCATCCAGAGCAAAATTCCTGGTCACGTGGAACGCGGCTTATGTCAATCCTGACCCCATGGGAAACGTCCAGAGCGGATCCTAGTCCTCGCAGAACACGGATATGACCCCGTGGGAAGCATCCAGAGCGGAGCCTGGTCCTCGCAGAATACGGCTATGACCCCGTGGGAAGCATCCAGAGCAAATTCCTGGTTTCGTGGAACGCGGCTTATGTCAATCCTGACCCCGTGGGAAACGTCCAGAGCGGATCCTGGTCCTCACAGAATACGACTATGACCCCGTAAGAAGCATCCAGAGCGGAGCCTGGTCCTCGCAGAACACGGCTATGACCCCGTGGGAAGCATCCAGAGCAAATTCTTGGTTTCGTGGAACGCGACTTATGTCAATCCTGACCCCGTGGGAAACGTCCAGAGCGGATCCTGGTCCTCGCAGAACACGGCTATGACCCCGTGGGAAGCATCCAGAGCGGAGCCTGGTCCTCGCAGAACACGGCTATGACCCCGTGGGAATCATCCAGAGCAAAATTCCTGGTCATGTGGAACGCGGCTTATGTCAATCCTGACCCCATGGGAAACGTCCAGAGCGGAGCCTGGTCCTCGCAGAACATGGCTATGTCCCCGTGGGAAGCATCCAGAGCAAATTCCTGGTCACGTGGAACACGGCCTATGTCAATCCTGACCCCGTGGGAAACGTCCAGAGCGGAGCCTGGTCCTCGCAGAACACGGCTATGTCCCCGTAGGAAGCATCCAGAGCAAATTCCTGGTCACGTGGAACATGGCCTATGTCAATCCTGACCCTATGGGAAACGTCCAGAGCAACTCCTGACTCCGTGAAATGCGAATAATGGTAACCTCACCCATCACTTTCGGATCCTCACGACTCGTAAGGGAGCAAACTATTTTGTGAGATCCTTACGACTCTCAAGGGAAAACACACTTAGGAATCCTCACGATTCTTAAGGAGAAATTACGCCTACGGGATCCTCTCGACCTGTAGGGAGAAAATTCTTTATGAGACCCCCACGGCTCATAAAGTTGAAAAGCTTTAAGAGGCAGATCTTAACCTGACTCCTAAGCCATCGCTGTCCTACAGGGAAATCAAAATAGATTGTTCACAAATGCACATACTAAAAGGGACACATCATCATAAAGCAAAATATGTCTTTTATTCATGAATCAAAATGAATACAAAGTACAATTTATGAAAGAATAAAAAAATACTCTCATTCAGGAGTATGTACAAAAGAAGAATAAAAAAATATACAATTCTTCAAGCTGGCGGATGATTCAAAAAGTTCATCAGTTCATCCTTCCTTTCTTGGGTCTCGGCTTCAAAATTGACTATGGCTGCGAGACGGGCCTCCGCTTTCGACTGTTGGGCCTGATGCGAGGCAAGACGGCCTTCAAGCTCCTGCTCAGTAGCTTTATGAGTATCAGCCATCGTCCGGGTAAATATAACAGCTTTATCAACATCCACCACGTCCTTGATTACGGCTTGAAGCTCCTGTCAAAGTTTATATGCGTGGGTGGTCTTAGCTGTAAGTTCGTCTTGAAGCTTCCTGAGCGCGGTTGAAGCCAGCTTCCTTTCTGAGAACTTTCGGCGGAGCCTCTTTTCACAGGAAAGCGTATTAGCAGTGTACCACTTAACTAGCCCCTGCAAACTTGTCTTCGCAGCCACCACCTCTGAAGGAAGGCGTGCACATTCAAGACTATACAAGCAAGCCTCCACTCGACGACAGAATTCGACCCAGACTTGCACCGATGCTTCACTGTGATAAGTGGCAAGAAAGGGGAGAGAACCGTTGGCTTCAGCAGCAAATTCTTCGGCTGTAAGCGAGCTACCAACACGAAGGTCTTCGATCAACGCTAACAAAGAGTGAAGGCTTGACTTGGCCATACGTTCGGATGCACGCAGCGCATAAGGGCCAGACGGCATGAGAATGCGAGTCTCCAACGGAGTAAAAGTAGGCAGAGTTGTTAGAGATTGATAAATGATCAGCGAATATTGCAAACAAAGGACAGATGCAAAGGCGTCGAAACTTTACTTACCCACGTTTATACAAGAAGATTCTGGATGATCCCTAGGCCCATCGAGGACCTCAATCTCATCATCAGCTTCCAGAACTACAGAAGATATGAACATTGTTATATGAAGAAGTAACAATATCGAGAAAGGAGCGAACAATGCTAACCTTGTCCGGAAGATAGAATGATGCGCTGAGGGGATATCGCCTGTGGAGCAGCCAGTTCCAGCAGACGCAGGAAAGACTTCCTGGGAGACAGGCCAGCGATGGACGCCGCCAATTCCCGTAGCTCTGAAAAGACAGAAAAGTTCAGATAATGAAGAGATCGTTAAAATAAAAGATAGAACAATACCTTTGATGCTCCTCCCACTTTGGGTTGGAGGGATAGCAGCTTCGGCGGCCTCCTCCGTGCCCCCAGGTACATCATCGGGGATGTGGGCCGGTATAGTAACTTCCGGTGGAGAAGCAGTGAACATCGCTACAGGCTCCAATGGAAGGACGGTGGCCTTGACTACCTGTCCCGCAGTCTCCGGGCCGTCCCCAGAAAGATCTATTGAATCCGCGGCCAATGAAGATGCCTCTTCCGGAGGAGCAATCACCTGGGGAGCAGGAATCACCAAGGGGAGCTCCATCGCAGGAACA
The DNA here is from genome assembly GCA_030015575.1 of Agapanthus africanus. Classification (NCBI taxonomy): domain Eukaryota; kingdom Viridiplantae; phylum Streptophyta; class Magnoliopsida; order Asparagales; family Amaryllidaceae; genus Agapanthus; species Agapanthus africanus. The sequence continues at coordinate 441,395,801 of CM057343.1, read as the reverse complement.
ACAGTTGCATCAACCACCTCCACACTGATTAGTGCCTCATCGGGGATATTTGCGGAGTCCATAGTCAAGGCACGACTTGGACTCAGCTCCTCTGCCATCAGCGAAGTCCCTGCAAAGTTTGCACGAGGATATATATATATATATATATATATATATATATATATATATATATATAAGCAGTGCAAAATACTACAAAAGGGTATATAAGTATACTAATGCGCAAAGGAGCTTCTCGTATGGCTTGTTCAAGCCGACGCTCCTTCCTAAGGAGGTATGCCCGCCGAGGTTCGAGGCCACCAGTCCACAATGAAAGGGCATCCTCAGCGTCGGCTGAGACAGCCTGCTTAAGGGCTCTCTCGCCCCCTTCTTCCAAAGGACCTATGAATATCCGCCGTATCGATGGAGGGTCTTCGTAAAAGATGACGGCAGGATAAGGCCTCTTCGGGATCCTTACGTTCTCGGACTCATCCTGTGAGCGTCTTATGGCCTCAGCCAGTTGCGCGGCTTCCTCGGCAGATGAACCAAGGAAAAGAAGACCGTCTTCCGGCGGACTAGTAACGGTCTTCTTCCCCCGCTTTGGTCCAGAGCAAGTGATTGCAGAAGATCGCTTCTTTCGCCTTGCCGTATGTTTTTTGGGCTGCTTCTCGGTTTTGACAAGGAGGGGAGACTTCTTCAGGACCTTCGCCAAGGGGATATTATCATCAGAGATAGGTTTTACCTCCGGAACCGTTACGGTATCCATCATCGGTCGTTCAAACGAAGCCTCTGTTGGCAATGAGACGCGAAGCCTTTCCTCCTCTCCAAAGGTTTTAAGCGAAGCAGCAATAGCTTCTTCTGTGGAGGCACCTATTAAAACAGCAAGCGTCAGTCAAAGCATGATAATATATATATATATATATATATATATATATATAAACAGTGGACGGATAAGGGTAAAGTATACCTGACTACGCAAGGGCGGCCGGTTCTTTTTCGAGGATGGGTGACTGTTTGGAAGCTTCGATAGCCGCCTCCAGATCGGTATCATCAAGCGTCCCGAAGAAACCCTCATTGGTCCTATATTCGCTCAAGTCTTTGCTAGACGGAGCTGGGGGCGTCGAGCCTAATATGGTGTCCAAAGAAAGTACTTGTTTCTTTTTCTTCTGAGGACAGGCGCCAGTGGCCGATAACACGAGTTTACGTTTGGTAGACGCCTTTGGACGACGAGTCACAATTTCTTTTCCTACGTCCGACTCGGGGGACGCGACAGCTACCTCTTTTTCAGGCGCGCTGGATAGGGGCAACCCGCGCGTAGGGCTTAGCACGTGTGGAGGCTCGACTGCAGTGACCTCTCTCAGGGGAGGATGAACAATGTTCTGTCGCTTCAGAGGAACATTTCGATCACTCGCTGGCACTTGAACCTTGCGATCGAGCAACAATCGCTTCTCCTCCCTGATGACGCCGCCCATTGAATGCTGATACCACGCCACGTACACATTAAGGGCCTTTAGGACGCAACTCGGTTCTCTGATAAAAAAGTTGGACCCTGTGTTCAAGCGCATGAAATGATGGAGTGCGCTCCACATTCCCTCTTTGGTAGCAACAGGTTCGGCCAAGAGAGCCTCAAGTGGGACACCCTGATTGTAACTTAGCTGCTGGGCGAAACGGTGCGGATTGTATCTCATGAATAACACCGCATCATTTTGCCTAAACACTAGGAAACCCGGTCTGATGGAATATAAATGAAGGATCTCCCAAGCTTTTAACACAGAGGCCTCGTCTTTAAATATATCCTGCAGTGGCAGCACCATCTTCCCCGACTCTTGGCCGACGGTCAAAACTTTATCAGTAAAGGACATGCTAGCCCCAACCGTGCGCGGGCGAAGAAGCAAGTCTCTAGCTTCCCGTTGCGTCGGAGTCACGATGGAAGCGCCAACCATTCGCATGATCCGAGGGAACCTGCACCTGTCATAAAAACCCGGCCTCTTGTGGATGCCAAAGACGCCTAGCACGTGTAACTCGAACCATGACGTGAAATAATGCATCGGGAAGTTTACCAAATGCACCCCTGGCTCAGTGGTATCAGCCGCCAAGCTAAGGCCGTGATATATATGGGCTAACCCAGCGATCCCCACAGCTACTTGTATCCTAGCAACCATCCGATGCGCAGGATAGAAGACGGACGACCTCATACAGTGAGGGTGCATGGGAAGCGCGAACCAACTTAGCCACAGCCCAAGGAACCTTAAAAAGAACGTTTCTTCGTCAATCCCAGGAGCCGCCAGTTCTGCAAAGGAAATGACCGGGGTATCAGGTAGAAAGAAGCTCTTCTGATCCGCCTCCACTGCTGGCAGATTGCCTAAACCCAAGCCGAAGGGGTCGTCAAGACTGGCGAATTTATCGACTTCTTCCTTCAATATTTCCGGGCGAAGAAAATCAGCGATAAAAGCCGTAAAATTAACTCCAAGACCTTCGGATGCAAGAGAGAGGTTCTCATACATATTCAACACCTTTATCAAGCTCGGAAATTGGTGTTGAATAGGATTCTCGGGAGTAAGACCCATTACCACTGATTTGGTAGCGAAAACATACTCATCCGGGGGAAGCAATTCCTCATAACGTCCCCCCTAATGGGTAAACCCGAGACCTCTGCAAACTCCTCCAATGAAATAGAGACTTCTCGATCTGATAGGAGGAAGGAGTGGGTCGGAATGTTCCACTGTTCCAGAAATGCCCTGACCCACCATGTAGGGGGTGTGGAATATTGAAACAAAGAAGTATAGACGGCGGGATACAATCCGAGCTTCGTCAACTGTGATTTCTGTAAGTCCGTGTTGCCCACCCCGGTGCTTACGGGGAGGCGGAAAACATAATAAAAATCGGATTTTTAAAGACTTAGGCAACATGGACTATGCTTGTGAGGATCTTTGCTAAACATAAACTAGCTAACCCTAACTACAAAGTAGCTAAGTGATGAAAGGTTATACCTTTGGTCTTTAGTCCTTCTCTCCTTGCTCCTAGGTATGGTAGAAAAGGATCACCTTGCTTGTCTTCTCCCGTCAAAGAAGGATCCACCCGAAAGCCACCACCTTTAGCTTCAACTCCAAGCTAGGAGTAACTAGAGTGCAAGAAATGCTAAGACTTGAACCCTAGAAGTGAGTAGAGAAGATCAAGAGAGGGTTTTTCTCAAGCTTTTTGTTTCTCAACACATGAGAGGGAGAGAGCTTGAGGGAGAGGATGAGCAAGAGAGAGAAAAGAAATGAGAGAATGAGAAAAAATAGTGAGCCATTCTCACTAATATGTGAGGATAAGTTTAATTAGATAATTAGCTTGAAAATTGTCATGATAAATCATGAATTGACCATTATCATTTCATTTTTGCAAAGATCAAAGAGCATCTTCCAAATGAAATGATTATGGTCAAGTTGTCAACATGGTCAACAAGTCAATGAAGTCAAATTGTCAACAACAACCATGCACAATAATTAAGCTAATTATCAATTAACAATAATCCACACAAAATCAATAGGGTTAATAAAATGACAAAAGCCATTAACCCTAAACAAGGTCCTCTCCCCCAATCTCAAGCAACTGTGCATACGCACCCGCATTCGTGATCCGAGGAACACGAACACAATGAGAAAAACCAATCTCAAATCATATACTAGGATCCGGCTTAAACCAAAGCCCGCTAGTATAAACTGTCCGGACAGCAAACGTGCACAAGTGCGCGGATGCGAACGAACCCTGTCGCAAAACCATGCGACCTCTACTCGTTTTGCCTAAAGGCGAATAGCTCTCTGTGTGGGACTCTAAAGACTCGACACTACGCTGGCAGTGGGTTTAACCACAGACCGCAAGCGGCACTAGCTGTACGTAACGGTCCCCAGGTAGATGTCGATAAGAAGACTGACGAGGTGAACCCCATCTGCACTCCTACTGAGCCTGTATGTGACAGTCTCCGTACAGTCCGGTCTGTTCGTCTGATACATCGCATGGCGGGCCTAGGGGGGCGGTGAACGTCAGTCCCCTAATAGCGGTACAAGTCGTGTCGGAGTGTAGCCCAGAACACCCTGAGATAACACTGGAAACCTACCAGTATATCTCGCTTGCCCTGGCCAGGGACTACTCGTGTAATGGCTCTCCTAGACACAGCGCGATGTCAACCCCCAATACCGGGAGAGACGAATCCTGTCTAACCGTCACTGCCTCCAAGTGCTTCGGGACTGCACCCAAAAACTACCTGTTTGCACAGCTCCTTTGAGCCGTGGTAGGGTAGTAATCAAAGTGCAGTGGGAACACACTCGAGGCGAAGTGACAGTGTCAAGTCAGCGGACTAAGCTGTACTCATGTCACCTGGGAACTGATAACTGACGATAGGTATATTACCAACCAACAGTTCCCGACGAGTCCTGTCCAGTGTACTCGTAACCTAACGAGCACCCGCATACTATCCCAAGTACGACGTACTAACGGCTGTGGGACAGACCGTCTCCCACACTGGGATGAGAAGCGCATACGCTAGTCTACTCCGGAGTATCGATGCCCTGTCTCGATAGTCCAACGACCAGGGACCTGTATAAGGATGTGCTTATAGATTACCCAGCTCCCACGAGTGCGAGCGCCATCACAACGCTGGTAATCAAGCAAGGATCCTAAGGGCTCTACTAATATGTATACCAGCAATATGCTAAAAGAAACACATGCACATATTAAAGCAGAGACAAACCAAGTAGCATACTACCATTTCGAGCAAGATTGTATATACAACTGTGAATATCCCAAGCTTCCATTAAGTAATATACAAGCTAGTATGATACAGTAATGGCCTCTAGGGCATATACACTAACAATCTCCCACTTGCACTAAGGCCATGTACTGGCGTATCGAAGACCTATCATCTCGATCAGCCGCTCGAACTGAGTCTGGGGCAAGGCCTTGGTGAATGGATCTGCTGTGTTATCCTCTGATGCAACTCTCCGGACCTCGATCTCCTGGCGATCTACGATCTCCCTGATCAGGTGATACCGCCTTAAGATGTGTCTGGATTTCTGATGGGACCTGGGTTCCTTCGCTAAAGCTATAGCCCCGTTGTTGTCGCAATACAGAGGTATTGGGTCAACAATGGACGGAACCACCTGAAGTTCTTTCAAGAACTTCCTCATCCAGACAGCTTCTTTTGCGGCATCAGATGCAGCGATGTATTCCGCTTCCATAGTCGAGTCAGCAACGGTTTCCTGTTTGGAGCTCTTCCAACACACCGCCCCTCCATTGAGGGTAAAGACAAAACCCGACATGGACTTGGAATCATCCTTGTCACTCTGGAAGCTGGAGTCAGCAAAGGCCTCAATCTGCAGGTCTTTTCCGCCATACACCAAGAACATCTCCTTAGTCCTTCTCAGGTACTTGAGAATGTTCTTTACTGCTATCCAGTGTTTCTCCCCAGGGTTTGACTGATACCTGCTTACCACACTCAGTGCATAAGCCACATCCGGTCTGGTACACAACATCGCATACATTATAGAGCCTACCGCAGAAGCGTAGGGTATAATAGACATGCGATCCCTCTCCAAATCAGTCTTGGGAGACATCTCTTTGGAGAGGGTGATCCCGTGACAAGCCGGTAGATTACCGCGCTTGGAATCTTCCATACTGAATCTCTTCAGTATGGTGTCGATGTACCTGGACTGCGAGAGTCCTAATATCCTCTTGGATCTGTCACGGTAGATCCGGATACCCAGAATGTAGGAGGCATCACCCAGGTCTTTCATGGAGAACCTGTGTGACAAGAACCCCTTGACAGATTGTAGCATAGGAATGTCATTTCCTATTAAGAGAATGTCATCCACGTATAAAACGAGGAATACTACAGTTCTCGCTACAAATCTACAATAGATGCATGGTTCATCTGGATTTTTGATAAAGCCAAATTCTTTGACCGTCTCATCAAAACAGATGTTCCAACTCCGCGATGCCTGCTTGAGTCCATAAATGGACTTGAGCAACTTGCACACCTTTCCGCTGCTCCCACCCTGAATGAAACCCTCTGGCTGGTCCATATAGACACACTCCTCTAAATGACCATTTAGAAAAGCTGTCTTTACGTCCATCTGCCAAATCTCATAATCGTGGAAAGCAGCGATGGCAAGAAGGATCCGAATGGATTTCAGCATAGCTACTGGGGAAAAGGTTTCGTCATAGTCCAAACCAGGTCGCTGACGAAAACCCTTTGCTACCAGTCTAGCTTTATAGGTCTCAACCTGTCCATCTACACCAATCTTCCTTTTGAAGATCCACTTGCATCCTACGGGTTTTACCCCATCTGGAGCAATGTCCAACGTCCATACTTTGTTGGTGTACATGGACTCCATTTCGGTCCGCATTGCATCCAGCCATTTTACCGAGTCGACGCTCTGAATGGCTTGCTGGAAGCTAGTAGGCTCATCACAATCCAGGATGCAGTCTTCTCTATCCCCGTCAATGAGAAAACCGTAGTATCTCTCGGGCGGATGAGACTGCCTACTACTCCTGCGGAGCGGCATAGGAATGTCCTGTTCTTTTGAACTTTCTGGTTCCACTAAACTTTCAGTAATAGTTTGTGGTTCTGGAATTTCTTCCAGTTCTATTGCGCTCCCACTTATTTCTTTTTCTATGAACTGATGTTCTAGAAAGTGGGCATGGCGAGAAACAAGGACTTTTTGTTCCTCTTCGCAATAGAAGTAATATCCCTTGGAGTTCTTTGGATATCCCACAAACTTGCACTGTACTGAGCGTGCCTCGAGCTTGTCCGCATGCTGCTTTTTTATAAAAGCTGGACATCCCCATGTCTTAATGTGATTAAGATAGGGTTTCTTCCCACTCCATAACTCATATGGTGTGGTAGGCACAGTCTTAGTGGGAACACGGTTCAAAAGATATGCAGCTGTTTCTAGCGCATACCCCCAGAAAGATCGCGGTAACTCAGCGTTACTCATCATGGACCGTACCATATCCAATAGGGTTCGGTTCCGTCTCTCCGATACACCGTTATGTTGCGGAGTGTATGGAGGAGTAAGCTGAGAGAGAATTCCATTCTCTTTTAAATAGTTCAGGAATTCGGCACTTAAGTATTCTCCTCCTCGATCCGATCTTAGGATCTTGATACTTTTGCCTGTTTGTTTTTCTACTTCATTCTTATATTCCTGGAATTTTTCAAAAGCCTCGGATTTATGTTTCATTAAGAAGACATAACCGTACCTTGAAAAATCATCCGTAAAGGTAATGAAGTAAGAAAAACCGCTTCGCGCATGTGTAGACATTGGACCGCACACGTCGCTGTGTACGAGTCCCAAGAGCTCGCTCGCTCTTTCTCCGTGTCCAGAAAACGGAGCCTTTGTCATCTTTCCTTTGAGACAGGATTGACAAGTTGCATACGATTGATATTCGAACGAATCTAAATATCCTTCAGTATGTAACTTAGTCAATCTTCTCTCGTTGATGTGACCCAGTCTACAATGCCATAAGAAAGTTTTATTAATTTCTGGAGACTTTCTTTTGTGTGTATTCTGGATATTGAAAATCTGTGGTTGGTTTAAAACGTATATACCGTTGTTCAATGTACCTGACCCAATCAACACTTGATTAAGGTGAATGTTCACTACATTACTTACAAATGCAAATTCATAACCTTCTTTAGATAATAAAGATACAGAAATGATATTACAGGTTGCATTTGGTACATAATAACAACTACGCAAAACCAAAAAGTGTCCATCTGATAATCCCAGGTGATAGTCCCCCACGGCCTCAGCATCCATGCTAGCACCGTTCGCAACTCTGAGGGTCATGTCACCTGCCTTCAAAACTCTACGCTTTCTCAACGCCTGCAAAGAATTACAGATATAAGATCCTGATCCGGTATCCAATACCCAGGAAGTAGAGTTTATTGATAGACAATTTTCAATAACATACACACCTGAAGCTGAAGCTGCAACTCGCTTCAAATCCTGTGTTCTGGCTTTCCAAGCCTTGCAATCTTGTTTCCAGTGACCACTTTTGTGACAATAGAAGCATTCTTCCTTCCCCACCAGCTTCCCCGCTACCTTTGTTGCTTTACCTTTTCCCTTCGTATCCACTTTACCGACACCGCCTCTTGGTTTGGCGGGGGCTTTCTTCTTCTTGCCCTTGGCTTTCGCCCTGGACCTAGAAGAGGAAGATCCTCCTACAAACAAAGTGGATGTCTCCCTACCCTTCTGTAGGGTGCCCTCAGCAGTCCTCAACATGTTCAGAAGCTCGGCAAGTTCAACCTCCTTTCCTTGCATGTTGAAGTTAAGAATGAACTGGGCGTAAGTGGAAGGAAGGGACTGGAGAATCAAATCGGTATAGAGTTCATTCTCCAACGTGGTCCCAAGGTCCGCGAGCTCCTCTATGTAGCCGATCATCTTAAGCACGTGGTCCGCTACCGATGATCCGACGGCCAACCTTGCCGAAAAGAGCTTCTTCGACACTTCGTATCTTGCGATACGAGACTGCTCTCCATACAGTTCTTTTGTATGGAGAAATATGGACTCTAGGTCCATATTCTCGTGCCTCCTCTGATGGTCATTGTCCATCGAGGCTAGTACGAGGCATCTGGCCCTCGCGCAATCTATCTCCCATGTCTTACGGATTTCAACATCCGCGACGCTGGAGGTGGGACCTGGGACAGGGGGAGCTTTGGTGGTAAGTATATACCCCAGCTTGTCATAAGTGATAGCCATCTTGACATTCCTGAGCCAATCTTTGTAGTTTGGCCCTGTCAATATGTTTTTATCTAATAGTAACTTAAGTCCGGTCATCTTGAATGGTCGCTGCAATTAGGAGAGAGAAAAGAAACACTTTAGCATGATGCTCTTGCAAGTTTAGAGTGGTTTTTAGTTTGTCTAAACTGGATGGCTCCCACTGTCTCTCGAATCCCTTCTCAAACCGTAAAGAAAAGGATTAGCCGGGATCATTCTCACCGTACAATACTTGCTTAACCGTTCAGCCAGGCTAGTGTCGGTACTTCGAGGGAGGTTTTCCAACGCTTTCGCGAAGTTCCTTAATTAAGTAACCTCTTTTCCCTGTGGGCGTAGCCCCGCTAACACTTTTCTAGGCACCTACTAGGTTTATAGCATTGATCGTTAAGTGAGAGTTTTCCCGAGGAGTAGCATATACTCACAGTAGGATCGGGATCCAAATATCATCGCGTGATAAAACCGAAGGAATCCTACCAGAATCATCACACTCCAAATGGTATGCAAATCTAGCAAGTTTCAGTACTTATGAAACTCCCGATGTGGATTTTTGCCCCATGCTCTTATGACCTTGACTTTGGCCAAAATATCATAAGTCACATGTCAAGTTCTACCCGTCATTCTCCTGGTTAATTTGGACCCACCCGTACCTACCCTTGACTTTGGCCAAAATGGCAGCACGACTGTCCCAAATCAACGCATCTATCTATGCTGCACATGAATACCCAAACGCTACCAATCACTATGCCTTGACTTTGGCCAAAATACATAGCTTGAATACTTTTGACCATTCATGTGGAATGACGGAGGGCTACGAATGGTTTTGGCGAAACCGTGAACGTAGTGAACTTGATATAATCGATGGAACGAGATAGCTTTTAAAAGGAGTGGTTCAAGCTCCGCGTTTAAAAGTTTAGTTTTGAAAAGAACCGAGTGGTTTTCAAAGTGTTCCAATCGACTTTTACTTGGTTTATTTCTTGCATTAGTTCTTTTAATGCGTCCCATCATTTAATCCTACCATTGCAGAAAACAACCAAAATATGACGTACGCTTATGCCATTCGCATTCGCCACGGGGCCCCGTCATCACCCGTTAGGTTACTTAACTAACGACAGAGCGGGGGCTGGGCTAGCGCGGCTGTAAAACATAAGCAACGCCTAAATAGTTATTATATATAAATATATAGCAATGATAGACATTACAGATCACAGATGAATACATTGGATATACTAGGAATCCGCAATGCGTTCGAGCCTGCAACGCAAAGCGGATTACACGGTCGCGGTGAATAGCCAATACCCCACCCAAGACCCCTACGGGTGCGGCAAACTACCCGCCAAGCACCCGAAGCGAAGCAACCTCCCTCACCACCGTGAGTAGGCCACTCGGCACTTCGAGATACCCGGTAGTTTGTGCACCCCCTCCATGGGTCTATCCTAGGAGCAAAAACAGTAAAAAGAATTATACAATGGCGGCTACAACCCCGACCCGGTTGTGCGGCCATACAAAGAATATTATTACATCAATTTACATGTTACAAATGAATGAAAGAAAAACAACGCTCATCTCACATCCAATCCGGCTATTCACCCGCGACAATCCAATCCATTCATATCCACAAACCAACAATCACAGATCACAGAGATGTATAACCCCGACTAATCGACTTATAGCGATTAGCCGACGTTCAATACATACAAGCATTACAGATATAACCGATATAGTTAAAGTGTAGTGAAGTTCCGAAAAATACGGATTTATAGGCCCCCAAAAGTAAATTTTAGTTCTGGAAAATCTGGGCACATATAACATATCCTAAAAATCCTAAAACCAACTCAGAAACAAACTGCAGCAAAAACGATACAGAGAGTTGACAAGACGGCCGCGCTTCCGCGGCAAGAGCTTCCTTATGCCGCGGAAGCGCGGTCCTCTTGGCTCCTCTCTGGTTCGTATTTGGTGGTGTTTCACAAAAAACCCTGAGACAATTTTACAAGTATACAGTTTTTCATTTTAACCAGGAAAAATTTTAACAGAAAGTTGGATTTTGAAAAAGTTTGGTTTTAGGGTTTTTCGGTTTTGAAACTTCGTTACACTTAACTACTTAGCTAGTTTGAGTTTAGTTAGGCTCTGATACCACTGTAAGTCCGTGTTGCCCATCCCGGTGCTTACGGGGAGGCGGAAAACATAATAAAAATCGGATTTTTAATGACTTAGGCAACATGGACTATGCTTGTGAGGATCTTTGCTAAACATAAACTAGCTAACCCTAACTACAAAGTAGCTAAGTGATGAAAGGTTATACCTTTGGTCTTTAGTCCTTCTCTCCTTGCTCCTAGGTATGGTAGAAAAGGATCACCTTGCTTGTCTTCTCCCGTCAAAGAAGGATCCACCCGAAAGCCACCACCTTTAGCTTCAACTCCAAGCTAGGAGTAACTAGAGTGCAAGAAATGCTAAGACTTGAACCCTAGAAGTGAGTAGAGAAGATCAAGAGAGGGTTTTTCTCAAGCTTTTTGTTTCTCAACACATGAGAGGGAGAGAGCTTGAGGGAGAGGATGAGCAAGAGAGAGAAAAGAAATGAGAGAATGAGAAAAAATAGTGAGCCATTCTCACTAATATGTGAGGATAAGTTTAATTAGATAATTAGCTTGAAAATTGTCATGATAAATCATGAATTGACCATTATCATTTCATTTTTGCAAAGATCAAAGAGCATCTTCCAAATGAAATGATTATGGTCAAGTTGTCAACATGGTCAACAAGTCAATGAAGTCAAATTGTCAACAACAACCATGCACAATAATTAAGCTAATTATCAATTAACAATAATCCACACAAAATCAATAGGGTTAATAAAATGACAAAAGCCATTAACCCTAAACAAGGTCCTCTCCCCCAATCTCAAGCAACTGTGCATACGCACCCGCATTCGTGATCCGAGGAACACGAACACAATGAGAAAAACCAATCTCAAATCATATACTAGGATCCGGCTTAAACCAAAGCCCGCTAGTATAAACTGTCCGGACAGCAAACGTGCACAAGTGCGCGGATGCGAACGAACCCTGTCGCAAAACCATGCGACCTCTACTCGTTTTGCCTAAAGGCGAATAGCTCTCTGTGTGGGACTCTAAAGACTCGACACTACGCTGGCAGTGGGTTTAACCACAGACCGCAAGCGGCACTAGCTGTACGTAACGGTCCCCAGGTAGATGTCGATAAGAAGACTGACGAGGTGAACCCCATCTGCACTCCTACTGAGCCTGTATGTGACAGTCTCCGTACAGTCCGGTCTGTTCGTCTGATACATCGCATGGCGGGCCTAGGGGGGCGGTGAACGTCAGTCCCCTAATAGCGGTACAAGTCGTGTCGGAGTGTAGCCCAGAACACCCTGAGATAACACTGGAAACCTACCAGTATATCTCGCTTGCCCTGGCCAGGGACTACTCGTGTAATGGCTCTCCTAGACACAGCGCGATGTCAACCCCCAATACCGGGAGAGACGAATCCTGTCTAACCGTCACTGCCTCCAAGTGCTTCGGGACTGCACCCAAAAACTACCTGTTTGCACAGCTCCTTTGAGCCGTGGTAGGGTAGTAATCAAAGTGCAGTGGGAACACACTCGAGGCGAAGTGACAGTGTCAAGTCAGCGGACTAAGCTGTACTCATGTCACCTGGGAACTGATAACTGACGATAGGTATATTACCAACCAACAGTTCCCGACGAGTCCTGTCCAGTGTACTCGTAACCTAACGAGCACCCGCATACTATCCCAAGTACGACGTACTAACGGCTGTGGGACAGACCGTCTCCCACACTGGGATGAGAAGCGCATACGCTAGTCTACTCCGGAGTATCGATGCCCTGTCTCGATAGTCCAACGACCAGGGACCTGTATAAGGATGTGCTTATAGATTACCCAGCTCCCACGAGTGCGAGCGCCATCACAACGCTGGTAATCAAGCAAGGATCCTAAGGGCTCTACTAATATGTATACCAGCAATATGCTAAAAGAAACACATGCACATATTAAAGCAGAGACAAACCAAGTAGCATACTACCATTTCGAGCAAGATTGTATATACAACTGTGAATATCCCAAGCTTCCATTAAGTAATATACAAGCTAGTATGATACAGTAATGGCCTCTAGGGCATATACACTAACAATTTCCTCGCCGACAAAATATACCGGGCCCACTGCAAATACCTGGCTGGGTGACGGGGAGTTAGTCCTACATTGTACGGCTGTCCCCAGGGGCATGACTCGCCCTGACATATGCGTCACCCTAGGATGTCCAAAGCCACCGGCGGCTGCACCGGTACTGCGGCAATAGAAGGCCGAAAGAGACCTTCTGAAGTCCAGTTGACCTCCTCCGCAGTGTAATTTATCGGAGGCGCATCTGCATAAGCAATCGCTGAAATAGGCTCCGAGGGTGTCGCACAGGAAAAGCTCCGTCGGCCCATGATAATTTGATCATTCCATTTCCCCCATAGATGCAGACTCTTGTGCTCCGAGTCATGGTCTTTGATCAGTGCAAAAACCTCTCGGTCTACGGGCGCCTTAGGAAACCCGCCTTCTGAGCGGATGAATGGAAAAGAAGTGTTGAAAGACATGTCACTTGCGCGAAAAAGAACGAAAGTCAACCTTTGGTGCTATAATTTAAACTTTGACGCTTGGTACTTTAAAATCCGTACCGCACTGCAATGCAGTCAGAAGGGACCAAAGGGGACCCATAAAATCTAGATGACATCATCATTAATAAAACAGCCTCATCATTGGATGAGGCTGACATTAAATGAGGAAATCCTCAAGAGATTCTCATTAAATGAGAAATCCCTCGGGCAGAAGAGTAAAACTCCCATTGAGAGCAGCGCTCTTCGCTAGACAGACATTTGTCAAAGTCTAATGATGAAGGAATAAAATTCCTCAAGAAGAGCCTTGTTCTGAGAAGATGATGGAATAATCTACCAAAAATAAAATTTCAATTTGGTCTTCAAGATCCATGAACAAACTCTTAAGAGTTCTTCTATATGATCTGAAAGGAGCAAAGCTCCATTAATGGATTAAAAAATCATAAGCAAGATCCTTTTAGATCTATGATTCCAAGAGAGCAAAGCTCTATTAAAAAAAAACCCTAAAAGGATTTTCTTTAGATCAAAGATCTATGAAGAGCAGAGCTCTGTTAATGGGTGAAACCCTAAAAGATGTTTCAAAAAGATTTAATTTTTTACCTAATCTGACAAAGTTCTGTCCTTAAAAATTCTTAAAAAGAAGAGTTGCGCTCTGAAGAAGAAAATAAATTTTCAAGAAGGATTGAAGATGAACAGAAGTCATCTTAAGGGCCAAGGGTCCTATTTATAGGAACTAAGAGCCATTTCATCTCCTTAGGTGATCCAAGAGTCGATATGTTGCCACCGCTGCACCCACGTGTGGGCCCCGTGAGCGCAACGGTGGGGGGCATTTGTTTCCCCAATTAGAGCAAAGCTCTGTTCAGAATTCAAAATTTGAATTAAAGCTGCGCTTTTATAAAAGCGCTTCGCTACAACTAGCGCACCCCGTGCAAAGCGCATAGGCGCTAGCTCTAGATGCGCTGCGCTATAAGTAGCGCACTACGTGCAAAGCACGTGTGCGCTAGTGCTAAGAGCGCTGCGCTCCAAGTAGCGCATCATGGGCAGAGCGCACCATGGGCAGAGCGCATAAGCGCTAGCGCTGGAACTAAATATTCCTCACCGTTGGATCAAATATCCAACGGATATGATTAAATCATCAATTAACAAGAATAAAATTCTGTTGAATTTTTCCAAACAGAAAAGATTGTGCTCTGAATTTGGAACACCATTGGATCAATGATCCAATGGTGATTAAAAATCACTAAAATACAGAACAAATTCTGTAAAGAAAGAAAGATTTCTCAATCTTGTTAAAACAAGAAGATTATCTTCTGTAAACCAGAAGCCCTTGGATCAAGGATCCAACGGTGGGGAAATTCCCAAATCAATTGGAGAATAAATCTCTTTAACTGATTCAACAAATCAGCCTCCCCTATATAAAGTACCCAAGACTTTAAGTCTTATAGAGAGGAACCCCCCATAAGCTTTGAGATCTCAAAAAAGAAGAGCCAAGCTCTCAAGAAAGAAGATTTTTTCTTGAAGGTAAAAAAATGATGATAAACAAAGAGATGCAATCATCTCATAATTAAAGAGAAGAATTCTCTTCTTAAAAGATCATAGATCTACAAAGACCAAGGTTTTTTATAAAGAGATCAAAAAGATATCATCATAAGACAAAGAAGTACTTACTTCACAGATCATAGATCTATAAGACAAATTGCCTTTCTGAGATGATGAACATCTCATTATAAAGGGGGGGGGAATTATTCAATTCTCTTAGGATCACAGATCCATAAAGGCAAAGCCTTTCTTAAAAAAAGGATTGAAATATCTCTTATAAATTAAGAACTTTGTTCTTAGAATCTTGAGACAAAGTCTCTTATCAAAAATAAGATAATCTTCAGAGCGCAAAGTTAAACTAAGAGTAGCCTTAGTGCTCCTGATTTAAAAGTGCCTTAGTGCACTGCAGTGCAATAGCACTTCAAACACAGCGCACTGCGCTCATTGGCTAGCGCTAAGCGCTAAGCGCGCCACGTGCTCCTCACGTGTGCGCTGCATTACTAAAAGCGCTATACACTCATTATATGGCATCAGCTCCGAGCACTTCAATGCTTCAATTATAGCGCACCAGCGCTCTACATCTAGTGCAAAGCGCTAAGCGCATTGGCACCCTTCATTTAGCGCTAAGCGCATCAGCGCTCTACATCTAGCGCAAAGCGCTAAGTGCATCTGCGCTCTTCACTTAGCGCAAAGCGCTAAGCACATTAGCGCTTCACATCTGGCACCAAGCGCCAAGCGCACTAGTGCTTTAACCACAGCGCACTGCGCTCATCGACCGGCGCTAGTGCCAAGCGCGCCACATGCTTATTATGTGCGCTTGGGCAGAACATAAATTGTTCTTTGGATAAGCCCCAGAGGTATGATGAATACTTAGCATTCAATAAATGACAAACATTATCAGAATTTAAATCAATGCTCAGCATTGTTAAAAGGGCCAAGCCCAAACAGATGCTTGACAGCCCAAAATAAATGTTAAACATTTTAACTTGATTGGACTTAGCCCAAGACTGGCCATAAGTCCTCAATTCAGATTTAACTGAGCCCATGTGCTCACAATTTAATTAATTAATCTTAGTCCCAAACTGGACTACAGATTTCCCAATCAACATTGGTTCAAGGGTACATCTCTGAACCCCTCTGATATATGTCGTTGTAATCCTTCAACGTCTTCAGAGAGGTGACGGGTCCCGACAACCATATATTCCATAGACTATGACGTCTTTAAACTGGACTGTGGGGTCCTTAAACTCACCGACTATGATGTCCTTAACCTGGACTGTGGGGTCCTTAAACTCACGGACTATGATGTCCTTAACCTTGACTGTGAGGTCTTTAAACTCACGGACTATGATGTCCTTAACCTTGACTGTGAGGTCTTTAAACTCACGGACTATGATGTCCTTAACCTTGACTGTGAGATCTTTAAACTCATGGACTATGATTTCCTTAACCCTGGACCACCATGTCCTTAAACTGGTAATGGACCACCATGTCCTTAAACTGGTAATCGACCGCAATGTCTCTAAACTAAACAATAGAGTTCAAATGCTCTCTTATTGGATCTAAACGATCCCGTTAAGTTGATCTTAGTCTAAAATTAGACTAACGTATTCTTAACAGACGTTTAAGTTGATCTTAGTCTCAAATGAGACTAAAGTATCCTTAAACCCAACCCCAAACCCAAATCTAAGAAGATACAGATTTGGACTAATCCACGTCCTACGGGCGACAACTTAAATTAGTCTCCATATACAATCCACTGGCAACCAAAAACAAAACAAACACGTACGACACGAAGTGACCATCTGGAGAAAGAGAAAGTGGTTACCGCGATGCGGTAGCGTAATTAATTGCAGGGGCTTGCGCCTGCAGGGAAGAGCGTCCCCACAATCAAAAACCCCTCAAATGAGAGGGAATCTGACGAAGTCTGCTACATCGGCCGCATCCGTTTAAACCTTCGATGCATGGTGCCATAAATCAACTTGGCATCTTCGGAGAGATGGACGGATAGCACCAATTAGCATCTGCCCTCAGAGTTCAGGCCCCGACGTCCCAACATCCCGGTCGCGTCTTTCGGCGGGGAACATGCACCATAAATCAACTTGACATCTTCGGAGAGGTGGACGGATAGCACCAATTAGCATCTGCCCTCGAAATTCTAGTAAGACGGACCTACACGGTCTCGTCCCTATGTTCGGCGGAGAATAGATTCTGGCACCCCCGGTGGGACCTTTTCCTCTTTCTACTCCACACTTCGTATGTCGTGTTTCGCGAACGAATCGCGGTTTAACATGGTTGCCCCTGGATTCGAAGTACTGAGATTTGGTGTCTTGCTCCGTGCAGAAAACAGAAGATCAATGGCTTCAAACTGCACTAACTGCAACTGCCACTCTCGCTCCATCTCGTCCGGAGGAGTGACTTACGGGCCCCAAGTGGCCTCCGTTTTTACAATGCCGGTGGACCAGGTGACGCAAGCCACCACAGGGCTATTCTTCGGGACCATGCTCCCATCGATAAGCTTCAGCGCTCTTGTACCATCGCAAGAAGCTTCGAAAAAGTCAGTTTTTGATCGGTTTGCCACTACTACGGCCCCTCTCAACAGGTCGTACAAGTCCACTACCTCTGTTTTCAACAGACTGGGCCGAAGCTCAGATGGGCCCATAAATAAGCCCGCAATTCCTGAAAGGGTTATCCCGAAGAGGATAGCCATTCCTGCTCCTGAAGTCGCCAAAGCGGCCTCCCCTGCTAAGGAGTCGGTCTTTGCAAGACTGACTGTTTTGGCTCCCGCTCCAAATGAAGTCACCAAGAATGCTTCTCCTGCTCGAAAGTCTGCCTTCGACAGGTTGACTATCCCCGCTCAACGGACGTCCGTTTTCAATAGGCTGGCGCCAATAACAGCACCTGACCAGAATAGAAGGCACGATCAAGCCACCTCTATAGCTTAGCCAGTACCGTCGGCTCGATAGGCTCGACGTCACCACTGGCACCGAGTAAGGAAGGCTGGGGGTAATTCCCCTTCTGGATTGACTCCGTCGGCTCCAACGGTGGAAATTGATGCTGCTGTTCCAACTGGGAACAGCTTTGAACTACTTAGGAGGGTACGCAAAAACTCTCCGACTGCTGTATCGAAAAGGTCTCCTCCACCAATGGAGAGCGCTACAAAGGCGAAGCTCGAACAGCCCCCTCAGCGGCTGTCCTCTAAAATTTATAAAATTTGGCGACAGGTCCAGGACTCCGTGATAGATCAATACTATCCCCGCTGACAGGAAAAGATGAAGGTTCGGAAAGAAGAGAACCACCCTGTCAAGCAACAGAAGGCGACAGCTACTTGAGTGCCCAATGCAACGGCCCCCTCAACTTCGACCGCCCACAAGAGGAGAAGGCCGGAGAAAATCCCTGAGTCTGCGACGAATCGAAAGACCACTGAACCCAAACGCCCCAAGTCTGGGGGCATGGTGGTGCATACCGTCTATATGGCATCCGGAAAAGAGGATAGCCGTATCTCCACATGTCATCAACCGCTTACGCGGTCAGTGACTAAGACTCAGGAGCAGCAACAACAAAAGCTCCAAGAGATGCTAACAGCTATGGCCGCACTCACGGGACCAAAACCAAACCCGGAGACATCCTCGGAGCAACGTCATGAGCAGGAAACCGATGCCGAATTTATTCGGAGAATGCTTGAGAAGAAGGACAAAGAGGCTGCGGAACAAGCGGCCAACATAAAACAAATGACCCTTTTATTCCAAGATATGGTCGGGATGATGTTACAGCCGGATCCTCCAGCTGAAGATCCTCCGATTATTCTCGAAGACGACCGAGCGGAGACGTCAAACCCTCTTCCAGCTTGTTCAGCAGCCAAAGAGGAGACCATCTCAAAAGCTGCCCTGGATGATTACATCGCTCAGCAGATACGAGTTCATTAGGCGAATGAAGCGGCTGGGCAAATTGTTAAGACTGGATGACCCTATCCGGGTTGGTACAACCAGATAAAGTACCCGCCAGGATACACGATCCCCAAATTTCACGTATATAAGGAGACGGGAAATCCACACCAGCACGTTGCTCAATTTAGGGCTCTGTGCGGCAACACCGGAGGTGACGATAAGCTACTGCTTCGCCAATTCGTTGGCAGCTTGTCAGAGACAGCATTTGAGTGGTATTCCGAGCTCCCGAATGACTCCGTTAAGACGTTCGCAGAAATGGAGTTACTCTTTATACAGAGGTTCGCAAGCGCTAGCGAGCGCACCCCGATCACTGCATTAATTAATGCCAGAGTAAAGCCAGGCGAAACATGGGTGCAATACGTGATACGGTGGCGGAATCTATGGTCGAAGTGCGAGCAACGCATTGAAGAAGCGCCTGCGGTAGGTATGTTCGTGGGGACCCTTGACCCTCAAGCGACCATTTCCCAATTCATGATATTCTTCAAGCCGACCACTTTCCAGGCTTTGATTGACAAACTGGTCCAAATGGACCAGATGGGTCACAGACCGTCTTCCTCGAAAGTGGAGCCTCAAAATGAAAAGGGGAAGGGAAAAGCGACCTTCATTGCCAATGCTCAGCAGCAACCCAGCGGTCCAAAGCCAACTGATCGCTGAGATGAAAGACGACGATTCTTTAATGAGAAAATGAAGCGCCCTTATTCGTTTCCCCGGGACAAAATGAGGAGATTGTTCGAACTGGCGGTGCGCAACAGGCTCATCACCTTGCCGGATCCAAAACGCCCATTGCAACCCGGTGAGGCAAATAATCCCAATTATTGCCCCTATCACCAAGTGGCAGGCCATCCAATCGAAAATTGCTTCGTCTTCAAAGGCTGGATTAAGGACCAATACCAACAGGGCAAATTCGCACTGTCCGAGAATTGGAAAGTAAACCCGCCCCAGCCGCACGCTCTCAAAAAGGCGGACACACCGGGGGCATCATGCTCCTTTATAGAAGAAGCTCCATGGGATGTCGTTCTTTCAACTAAAACGAAAAGAATGCTGAAGGATCTCCAGACATGCCCGGCGATCAAATGGAAAAGTCCGCTGGAACCCAAAGTCATCAAGGGAATGCTGAAACCACGCCTAACTCCAAAAATTGGTGGTGATAGTCAAAGCGCCCATACCCAGCCGTCAAAGTTTTCGAAGAAGAAGAAAAAGATCAAAAAGCCAGTGAAGCCTGATGACAAGCGCACGGACCTGCAAAAATATATTGACGCGCTGGAGGAATATAACCAGAAAGCGTGGATCCCAGTCACACTCCAAGAATTTCTCAGCCACGTCCTTGAGGACAGAGATGATGACAATGGAAAGGACTCGACGGATGAATCTGAGGATCATGTAGAAAGATGCCATGTGATCTCTCACTCGTCGATTGACGGTGAAGAAGCTCCAGACGCAGAGAAACTGGGGGAAGATCACAAACCAGAACTCCTAGGACCGTCAGATGAAATGATTGACGCATTCCTAAACGAAGCTCTTCTGAAAAGCAAAGCTGATCGAGAGCGCGAAATGGCCAATTTTGAAAAAGCCAAATGCCGGCGACTGAACGGAAAGATTGAAGCACCCCAACCAGATAGGAACACTTCGGTCACCAGCAAAAGCAGGTTCAAGACAAGGAAAAGGTTCGCCAAAGCCATATCGATGGGAATGAAACTGCCCTCTTTCAGAGAAAATTCTCCTTGCGGTATACATCTTGATGAAGCGGACGTACATCTTAACTTCTGCTTATATCATCAGAAGATTGCACACCCTACTGAAGAATGCAACGCCTTTAAAAATTGGTGGCAAGAGTATGTCGCTCACAGGCAACACTTCAAGAAGACAAAGCATGAAGCTCGTCGACAGTGGAAAAATGCAACATATGAGCGTAAAAGAATTGCCGGCAACTGTCATATGGTTGATCCCGGGGGATCGCAAGTTCTCACCTTCGGGAGCGACTTCGACGAAGAAATAGCCCTCGGCCCTCTCTTTAAGGAATCTATCTCTGAAACGGAAAAAACGAAGAGCTGCGAGAATATTCAGCTGCGCAATCGCACGCTACCCGAAAAGAATCTAGGACCCGCAAATAAGGGATCGAACAAAAAGGATAAGGGTAAGGGAAAAGCGACCTTCGTCGCCAACGCTCAACAACAACCGAGTGGCCCGACACCGGTTATTCGCCAAAGCAACAAGCGGCAGTCCCTCGATGAGAAGTTGAGACGTCCCTACCCGTTTCCCCGGGATAAAACAAGGAGACTGTTCGAACTAGCAGTGCACAACGGGCTCATCACTCTACCGGAGCCGAGACACCCATTACAGCTAAGCGATGTCAACAACCCCAATTACTGCCCCTACCACCGAGTATTGGGCCATCCGCTCGAAGATTGCTACGTCTTCAAAAATTGGGTTGAAGACCAGTATCAATAAGGCAAGTTCGTGCTGTCCGAAAACTGGAAGATGAACCCGCCACAACCACATGCTCCGGAAGAGATGGACATGCCGGGGGCATCGTGCTCGTTCATAGAGAAAGCCCCATGGACCGAAAAGTCGGTAAACTAGAAATTCGCCTCGAATATGGCAACCACGGACCGAAATGTCCTAAAACTAACGACGGACCAAAATGTCTTAAAACTAACGACGGATCGAAACGTCCCTAAACTAACAACGGACCGAAATGTCCTTAAACTAATGATGGACCACTATGTCCTAAAACTGGCTACTGGCCGAAACATCGTTGAACTATTACAAACCGCAGCATCCTAGGGCTGACGCGTTTTTTAAAAAAAAGGTACGCCCATAAGCAAAATGGGTACGGATGAAAACCCGAAAGGGCTCCGTGAGTAAAAACAGCAGGGCTACCAGCGAGTTTTGCGAAAAACCGAAAGGGCGCAATCTCATTAAAAGACGCTTGCAAGGTCCTCTCTACCTTGTGAGGAGAAAATACCTGCATGAGATCCTTAAGACTCATAAGGGAGCAACACACTTAGGGAACCCCACGATTCCTAAGCAGAAATTACACTTACGAGATCCTCATGACTCGTAAGGAGAATTACCCTTTGAGACCCTCACGGCTCATACGATTCAAAAGCCTTAAGCTACAGGGGTCTGAACCTGTTCTTAAGCCATCACAATCCCAAGATTTCCCTACAAGCGTTTCAATATTGACCCTTATATACAATCCACGGGCACGAATAAACATTTCCCTAAAAAAGTCCCACCAGCGACTAGGGATATGCTCACACGGTGAACGACCCTTGTAAGCCCCTCGACTTATAAGGAGAAAACACTCTTATAAGATCCTTACGACTTATAAGAGACCATACACTTAAGACTCCTCACGATTCTTAAGGAGAAAACGCACTTACAAGATCCTCACGACTCGTAGGGAGAAATACCTTCATGAGATCCTTACGGCTCATGAAGATTAAAAGCCTTAGTCGACAGGATCTTAACCCTGTTTGCTAAGACACCTTTGTTCGAACCGAAAAAAACAAATGATGATTCGCTCCTGGCAATATCCCAGTTGTAGCGATGCTGATGCCTAAATCGGTATCAGATTCCAAGTCCCATGCTCGCAAGAAAAAAATCAGCGAGCCAAAAATGCATATGAAATAGCCGAAATGATGGGGCAACTTGCAACAAAATACGCAAGTAAAATATATGCATACAAAATAGCCGAAATGGTTGGGCAACTCGCGATACAAAGCAGCGAGTAAATAAAATAAATAACCGAAATGATTGGGCACCGCGAAAAATAGCCGAAATGATTGGGCAATCGCGACTTTCGCGATATAAAAGTTGAAATGATAGAGCATCACGGAAAGAAAAATATATAAAAGGAAACTTTTGCCCTACAGATGAGATCACATCGATCCCTGTATACAATCCAGGGGCATAAACAAAGAGGGAATCATATCATCCCACCAAGCCCTTTCGAACGAAGATTCAGATTTCAACGACGACATCTACAGCCTAGAGATCACCAACAGCGTTCCTCCTTATTCCAGCAGGATCCAGACGCGACAATCAACCTTGGAGCCATGGCAAAGTCCCTGTTCCAAATCTCGACGGTTCACAGACAGCCTAAATAGCACCAACAGCGTTTCTCCTCATTCCAGCAGGATCCAGACGCGATAATCAACCTTGGAGCCATGGCAAAGTCCCTGTTCCAAATCTCGACGGTTCACAGACAGCCCAGAGATCACCAACAACGTTCCTCCTCATTCCAGCAGGATCCAGATGCGACAATCAACCTTGGAGCTATGGCAAAGTCCATGTTCCAAACCTCGATGGTTCACAGACAACCGAGAGAGCAAATCCTGGTCATGTAGAACATGGCCAAAGTCAATCCTGACCCCATGGGAAACGGCCAGAGCGAATCCTAGTACCGTAGAACACGGCTAAAGTCAATCTTGACCCCGTGAGAAACTTCCAGAGCAAATCCTGGTCACGTGGAACACGGCCAAAGTCAATCCTGACCCCGTGGGAAACGGCCAGAGCGAATCCTGGTACCGTAAAACACGGCTAAAGTCAATCCTGACCCCGTGGGAAACTGCCAGAGAAAATCCTGGTCCCGTGGAACACAGCTAAAGTCAATCCTGACCCCGTGGGAAACTGCCAGAGAAAATCCTGGTCACGCAGAACATGGCCAAAGTCAATCCTGACCCCATGGGAAATTGCCAGAGCAAATCCTGGTCACGCAGAACACGGCCAAAGTCAATCCTGACCCCGTGGGAAAGTGCCAGAGCAAATCCTGGTCATGTGGAACACGGCCAAAGTCAATCTTGACCCCGTGGGAAACTGCCAGAGCAAATCCTGGTCACGTAGAACACGGCTAAGATCAATCCTGACCCCGTGGGAAACTGCCAGAGCAAATCCTGGTCACGCAGAACACGACCAAAGTCAATCTTGACCCCGTGGGAAACTGCCAGAGTAAATCCTGGCCACGTGGAACACGGCCAAAGTCAATCCTGACCCCGTGGGAAACAGCCAGAGCAAATCCTGGTCCTGTAGAACACGGCTAAGGTCAATCATGACCCCGTGGGAAGCAGCCAGAGCAAACCCTCGACCTCCCCACCAAAAGCAATACTTTGACTCGGGAGCAGGTCAACTCATCAATCACTTACAAGTCCTCTTAACTTGTAAGAAGAAAATTCTCTTGTGAGATCCTTACGACGCTCAAGAGAAAATGCACTTAGGAATCCTCACGATTCCTAAGGAGAAAATACACCTACGAGATCCTCTCGACTTGTATGGAGAAAAATCATTTTGAGATCCTCACGACTCATAAAGTTGGAAAGTCTCAGGCAGCAGACCTGAACCTGCTTCCTAAGCCATTGATACCCCACAAGAAGGCTAGGACGAAATATTCTCTACACTTGCCAAAGTAACATAGCGACAATGCAGCAAAGAGGAAAAATGACGAAGGGAGACAAGAAAAATATGTCTTTTATTCATGAATCAAAATGAATACAAATTAGAACAAAAAAAAAATCTCATTCAGGAGTATGTACAAAAGAAGAATAAAAGGAAAAATATACAATTTTTCAAGCCGGCGGACGATTTAATAGATTTGTCAGTTCATCATTTTTCCGCTGGGCCTCATCTTCATAATTTGTTATCGCTATGAGACGAGCCTCCGCTTGAGTCTGTTGGGCCTGGTACGAAGCAAGCCGACTTTCAAGCTCATGTTCAGTGACTTTGTGGGCTTCAACCATCTCACGGGTAAAAATGACGTCTTTATCAATAGCTACTACCTCCCTAATAGCTTCTTGAAACACCCGCCGGAGTTCATACGCACGAGTGGTCTTGGCCGTAAGTTCAACTTGAAGTTCCCCCAGTGCATTTGAAGCCAGCTTCCTCTCTGAAAATTTTCGGCCGAGCCTCTTCTCGCATGACAGCATATTTGCGGCGCACCGTTCAATCAGCCCCCGCAAGCTCTCCTTTGCAGCCACAACATCTGAAGGAAGGCACATACATTCAAGACTATGCAAATAAGCCTCCACCCGATGACAAAACTCGACCCAGATTTGCACCAATGTTTCGCTATGGTAAGCATCAAGAAAGGGGAGAGAACTGTTGGCTTCGGCGGCAAATTCTTCGGCCGTGATCAAACTACCAGCACGAAGGTCTTCGATCAGAGCTGACAAAGAGTGAAGGCTTAGCTTTGCCATCCATTCAGAGGCACGTAGAGCATAGGGGCCGGGTGGCATGATGATGCGAGATTCCAGCGTGGTAAGAACTGGTAAAGCTATTAAGATTTATAAACAATCAACGAGACTTGCAAGCAAAGAGCAGATGGAACAACGTCGAAACTTTACTTACCAACAGTCATGCAAGAAGGGTCTAAAAGATCTCCAGGCCCATCAAGAATCTCAACTTCGTCATCGGCTTCCAGAACTATAGAAGATATCAGTATCGTTATATGAAATAATAATAATAATGCCGTGATAAGAAGGAAAATAACACTAACCTTGCCCGGAAGAGAGGACGATGCGTTGAGGGGATATTGCCTGTGGAGCGGCCATCTCTAGCAAACGCTGAAAGGATTTTCGAGGAGACAGATCAGCGATAGACGCCGCCAACCCGCGTAATTCTGAAAATATAGAAAGGTTCAGATGATGGAGAGTTTATTAAAATAAAATATAGAAGGGTATCTTCGATGCTCCTCCCGCTTTGAATAGGAGGGATAGTCGCTTCGGCAGCTTCTTCCGTACCTTCAGGCGCATCATCGGGGACACGGGCCGGTATAACAGCTTCCAATTGAGGAGCAGCGGCCACTGCTGCCGGCTCCAATGAAAGGACGGTGGCCTCGACTACCTGTCCCACAGTCTCCGGGCCGTCACCAGAAAGATCCATTAAATCTGCGGCCAATGAAGATGCCTCTCCCGAGAGAGCAAGAACCGGGAGAACGGAAGCCACCAATGGAAGCTCCACAGTAGGAATAGCAACTGTAGCGTCCCCCTCCACACCTACTGGTGTCTCATCAGGGATATTTACAGAGTCCACAGTCAAGACGCTACTCGAGCCCGATTCTTTGCCATTGCCGAAGTCCCTGCAAAGTTTTCACGAAGATAAGGATATATATATATATAAGCAGTGCAAAATACTACAAAAATATGTATAAGTATACCAATGCGCCTAGGAGCTTCTAGTATGGCTTTTTCAAGATGACGTTCCTTCTCAAGAATTTATGCTCGCCGGGGTTCGAGGGTAGACTCGTGGCCACCAGTCCACAATGACAGCTCATCTTCGGCATCGGCCGAGATAGGCCGCTTAAAGGCTATCTCGCCTCCCTCTTCCAAAGGACCTATAAATGTCCGCCGTATCGATGGAGGATCTTCGTAGAAGATGAAGGCAAGATAAGGCCTCTTCGGGACCCTCACATTTTCAGTTTCATCCTGGGAGCGTTTTATAGCCTCAGCTAATTGTGCGGCTTCCTCGGCAGATGAACCTGGAAAAAGAAGACCACCATCCAGCTCTTGCATAGCTATTGGTTCATCTTGAATGATAGGTACGGATTCCACTAAAAAGTTGAGCAGATTGGTGACTGTCTTCTTTCGCCTCTTTGACCCAGAGCTAACACCAGAAGACGATCGCTTCTTTCCCCTCGGTGCTTTGGTGCGACGTTGACCCACTTTGCCTTCAGTATCCTCTCTCGGCGGTGCTACCAATGATGACATTGCCATCGCTGATGCCGCAGCCGATGAAACTGTTACCGGCACCTTATCAGAAGCCCTCGCTTGAGCTCTAGTGCGCGTCGGCAGCACAACAGTAGGAGGAGTCGGGCCCGCGTCCACCGCCTCAGGAATAAGCAAGGCGCCAGTCCCCCTCAAGGGAGGGCAAACCATTACCCGCTGTAGGGTGTTTTTCGTCACCCCATTGAGATGGGAATACGCGCACGCTTGTCAGGCGTACTACAGATTCCCCCTGCCTAGGGTAGGCTGGAGTTTAATGATTGTGGGGATCCGAATCTCCGGCAGCCGCGGACTAAGCTGCCGTTAATTACCCCTCGTCTTTGGGGCGAGGGAACCTCCGATTAACGGGTTAAACTGGTCATGCGAACCCAATGTGCGGTGTGCGTGTGTTCTGTTTTGAAAGGGGGGGTTTGGATATATTGGGAGCCACGCAGAGTTTTTATGGGGGTCCCGCTACCCGGATAGCGGGCTGGGGGTCAAGGGGGCTAGCAGCCCCCTTGCGGGGTTCGGGGCAGCGCCCCGGCCCAAAAAAATTTTGGAGGGGGAGAATGTTGCGGAGTATGTGTATGTGTACATTTGTATACAAATGTATATATATACATATATATATGAATAAAGGGGAAAAGGCATCCAAAGGATGCGTGGGGCAGCACCTTGGGCGCTGTGCGCTTAGGTGCTATGCGCTCAGGCGCAAGCGCGCCACGTGTCGGCACGTGGGCGCTTTGCACATGAGCGCTGCGCGCTGGAGCGCAAGTGTGCTGTTGCGCAAGCGCGCGTGCCACGTGTCGGCACGTGGGCGCTTTGCACATCGCGCTGGTGCACAAGCGCGCGCGCCACATGTCGGCACGTGGTCGCTTTTCTCACGAGTGCTGCGCGCGGGAGCGCAAGCGTGCTGGTGCGCAAGTGCGCGCGCCACGTGTCAGCACGTGGGTGCTTTGCGCATCGCGCTGGTGCGCAAGCGGGCGCGCCACGTGTCGGCACGTGGTCGCTTTGCGCACGAGCGCTGCGCGCTGGAGGAAAAGAGGGCTTTTAGCCTTAAAAACTCTCGAAAGAGAAATTAGTGGAGTTGAACTCCTGAAAAAAGAAAAATGTTTTGGTTGGGGAAATGGGTTCTTCTTCTTCCTCCTCTGTTGGCTGGATCTTGAAGATCAAGAGATATGGAATTTTAAAAATCACTCCTTTTTGAGATCTAATGGAAGATCTGAGTTCCCCTTGATGGGTTTTGTGGTGAAAAACTAATTTATTTTATAAAAAGGAGAGTAGAACTCTTGATTTAATTCAAAAGAAAGAAGAAAGTTTTGGAACCTTGAAGAAGGAAGAAAGATCTCAGATCTGAAACTTTTTTTGGAGAGAGAAAAGTTGTTGGGATATTTCATTATCCTTGTCTTTATAGGCCATACATTTTACACATAGCCCCTTGGGCTTCACAAAATGGCATTTTGCCTATCCCATGGCTCATGTGCCATTTCTTTTTGCACATAAGCCATGGGCTTTACAAAAATTTGGCTTTATGCCTATTTTTCTTACATTTATCCGAAAATAAATTGAAAGAAATACAACAAAATTATTTATTACAAAATTTTTATCTTGGCATGGGAGGAGGCCGGCCGCTTCATGTTTGGGCTCGACTCGGGCATGGGCCCACTGGATCTGGGCTTGGGCCCACTTGGCTTGGGGTTGACTTTGATTTTGACTTGGTCAACCGGGGTGTAAATTTTTACCCTAACAAATTGCCCCCCATCAATAAATGCACGCCACATATGTGGGTCGTGTGCATGAAATTGATGGATCTTCTTTCACGTGGAGGCGACTTGATTTGGTTCCCGCTTTTTGGGAAGCTGGCACTGCCCTTTTTACGACATGGACGGTCGTTGCTTGACATGTCTCCGAGATGGAGTGTCCGTGATAGACGTTTTCCCTGGCCCGGAGTTATCTGGTTCCCGCTTTGTAAGAATCCTGCGCTGCCCTTTTTGCGACTTGGACGGTCAGTGCTGCCCTTTTAGCGACTTGGACGGTCGATACTGCCCTTTTAGCGACGTGGACGGTCGGTGCTGCCCTTTTAGCGATGTGGACGGTCGGTTCTGCCCTTTTTGCGACGTGGACGGTCGGTTCTGCCCTTTTTGCGACTTGGACGGTCGATGCTGCCATTTTAGCGACTTGGACGGTCGGTGCTGCCATTTTAGCGACGTGGACGGTCGGTGCTGCCCTTTTAGCGACGTGGACGGTCGATGCTGCCCTTTTAGCGACGTGGACGGTCGATTCTGCCCTTTTTGCGACGTGGACGGTCGATGCTGCCCTTTTAGCGACGTGGACGGTCGATGCTGCCCTTTTATCGACGTGGACGGTCGATTCTGCCCTTTTTGCGGCGTGGACGGTCGATGCTGCCATTTTAGCGACTTGGACGGTCGGTTCTGCCCTTTTTGCGACGTGGACGGTCGGTTCTGCACTTTTTGCGACGTGGACGGTCGATGCTGCCATTTTAGCGACTTGGACGGTCAGTGCTGCCATTTTAGCGACGTGGACGGTCGGTGCTGCCCTTTTAGCGACGTGGACGGTCGATGCTGCCCTTTTAGCGACGTGGACGGTCGATTCTGCCCTTTTTGCGACGTGGACGGTCGATGCTGCCCTTTTAGCGACGTGGACGGTCGATTCTGCCCTTTTTGCGACGTGGACGGTCGATGCTGCCATTTTAGCGACTTGGACGGTCGGTGCTTGATTTGACTTGCTCTGCTTCTTGCAATGTCAGGGGTGGACTTGACTTGCTCCGCTTCTTGCGGTGTCGGAGTGGAAGTTGACTCGTTGATATTGATTTGGGTTGACATCAGCATCGCCATACTGGAATATGGTACCAGGAGCGAATCATCATCTGTCATGGAGAGGATTTTGGGATTTTGGTTTTTTTTTTGTTTGGCATCTGCATTGCTGCACTGGAATAATGCCAGGAGCAACTCATCATTTGCCCCGGGAGGATTTGGGAATTGGTTTTTTTTCCTTTTTTTTTGTTTTGGGATCTGCATTGTTGCACTGGAATAATGCCAGGAGCAACTCATCATTTGCCCCGGGAGGATTTGGGAGAAATTGGAATTGTTTTACGCCCGTGGATTGTATACGGTTTTGCAGGATGTATGATCCAGACCGTAGGGCCGGAAAAATTTCGGGACTTTGTCGGCGTCTGCATCGTTGCACTGGAACATGGTACCAGGAGCGACTCATCATTCGCCGTTGGGGGACTTGGAATTTGGATCTTATTTGGCATCAGCATTGCTGCACTGGAATAATGCCAGGAGCAACTCTTCATTTGCCTTGGGAGGACTTGGGATTTGGGTTTTTGGTCGGCATCAGCATCGCTAACACTGAAGCGAAATGCCAGGAGCGACTCATCATTTGCCGTTGCCCGTTGGGGAACGATGGCTTAGGAGATAGGTTTGGGTCCCTATCACCTAAGGCTTTTCAATTTTATGGGCCGTGAGGGTCCCATAAAAGCATTTTCTCCCTACGAGTCGTAAGGATCCCGCAGGTGTATTTTCTCCTTAGGAATCGTGAGGATTCCTAAGTGTGTTGCTCCTTTGTGAGTCGTAAGGATCTCACGCAGGGGTTTTCTCCTCACAAGGTCAAGAGGACTTTGCGAGTGTATTTCATCTCTTTTCACGAGTTTGCGCCCCTTTCGGGTTTTCACAGACTCGCCGGTAGTCCTGCTGTTTTTACTCACGGAGCCCCTTTCGGGTTTTCATCCGTGCCCATTTTGCTTGTGGACATACCGTTTATTTCTTCTTCTTCTTTTTTTTTTCTTTTTCTTTTTCTTCTTTTTTTTTTCTTTCTTTTTTTTTTCTTTTGCCGCTGGTGGGACTTTAAAGTAGTCTCACCGGCAGGATTTGGGAGAAATAGGGGTCATTTACGCTCGTGGATTGTATACGGTTTTGCAGGATATCTGATCCAGACCGTAGGGCTGATGTGCTCAATTCGTTTGCGACTTGGAGCATTCATGTGTAGTATTTCTTGAGATATCGGCCATTGATGGGTGGCATGGGCCTTTCTCCCTCGGCACTTATTAGTTGGTAGGATCCTCCGTCGAACACCTTCTCGATGACGTATGGTCCTTCCCAGTTCGGTTCGAATTTTCCCTTGGCATGTCGATTGGGGATGATCGGTCTTTTGAGGACCAGCACCAATTCACCTTTCTTGAAAGCGCGGAGACGGGTTATCTTGTCGTAGGCCCGTGACATTTGGGCTCGGTATAGCTCCAGATTTTGCTGCACCACGAGCCTCTTTTCTTCAAGGGCATCGAGTTCTTCAAGTCGCAGGAGCACGTTTTCCTCTTCTGTCAACTCATGCTGAACGGCCATTCTTAAGCTTGGAACTTCGACTTCGAGGGGGAGGACCGCCTCCACTCCGAAGAGCAATGAGTATGGAGTGGACTGAGTTGGAGTATGGTGCGTGGTACGATATGCCCACAATGCCTCGTGAAGCTTGAGATTCCAGTCTCTCTTGTTGGCTGAAGCATTTTTCCTCAGGAGCTTGCATAGAGTCTTATTGAAGGCTTCGGCTAGCCCATTGGCTCTTGGATTATAGATGGAGGAATATCTCCAGTCTATCTTGTGCCGAGTAGCGAACCTTGAGACATTGAAGCTCTTGAAAGAAGGCCCGTTGTCAGAAATGATTCTTCTTGGTGTACCGAAGCGGTATAGAATATTATGCTGGAAGAATATCAGAATATCCTTTGTCTTAACTTCTTTTAGCGGGACAGCTTCAGCCCATCTGGAGAAGTAGTCCGTCGCGGCCAGTATAAACCGGTGGCCTTTAGATGACGGAGGATCAATTGGGCCAACAATGTCGGTGCCCCAAACTTCGAAGGGCCACGACGCCACCGTAGGATGCAATGGATTGGGATGCTTGTGAATAAAATCACCGTGAATTTGGCAGATATAACATTTCTTTGCATGCTCTCCATAATCCCGTATCATGGTGGGCCAGTAATACCCAAGCCGTTTGATTTGAAGTCGCATCTTGGGGCCAGATTGGTGAGCACCGCAAACGCCCGAGTGGACATCTTTCATGACCTTTTGGGCTTCGGCCAATGACAGACACCTGAGCCATAGTTGGTCGTATGACCTGCGGTATAACGTGTCATTTACAAACACGTATCGGAGAGCTCTTTTCTTCAGCTGAATCCTCACAGATTTTTCTTCGGGCAGCTTGTCGTATCGGAGGTACTCTATGAAGGGTTCTCTCCAATCGGGCTCGTCTTGGATGATCGAAGCTTCTTCCGCAGGACTGCTCTTCTGTTTCGCGCATTCCTCTTCTCGTAGAGAGACTGGGGGTAGAATTTGCCGGCTCCTGACTGTGATCAGAATTTCGTCCATGTCAGGATCAGCCAGCTCCTTGGCCAA
This sequence comes from Agapanthus africanus, assembly GCA_030015575.1. NCBI lineage: Eukaryota > Viridiplantae > Streptophyta > Magnoliopsida > Asparagales > Amaryllidaceae > Agapanthus > Agapanthus africanus. Next base: position 441,363,846 of record CM057343.1, on the reverse strand, counting down.
GCGAGCGAGTACATCAGCCTTTCCGTTCAACGCTCTAGGGACTCTCGTTAGTTCAATATGAGTGAACCGTTTCATGAGTTCCACCACTCGACCTCTGTACCGAGCTAACTCGGGTTTGTATATTTTATAGTCGCCGCTTACTTGGTTGACGACAAGCTGGGAGTCACCGTAAACCCGTAGCCGAAGGATTTCCATTTCTATGGCGAGCTCCAAACCAGCTATCAGAGCTTCATACTCAGCTTCATTGTTTGTCCGAGGCTCGGTGAGAGCAAAAGAACGCCGTAGGGTTCCCATTGATGGTGTGATGAACACCAATCCTATCCCTGCTTTTATCTCCGGGACGCTTGATTTACTGGAGGTTCTTATCGATGAGGCCCCATCGAAGTAGAGCTCCCAACATGGCTCGTCATTCTCGAGGTGCAGCACTTGTTCGTCGGGTAACTCACAATTTAGCGGCGACCCTTCTGGTATGGGATGAGCAGCGAGAAAGTCTGCAATAGCTTGCCCTTTTACTGCTTTCTGAGGGGTATAAACTATGTCAAACTCAAGTAGCATGACAGCCCATCTTGCCATTCTGCCGGCTAGGCTTGCTTTGGTCATCAAGTGTTTGAGCGGGTCGACCTTGGAGATCAGCATAACCCGATGAGCGAGCAGATAGTGCCTCAGCTTCTTCACAGCAAATATCAGAGCCAGGCATTGCTTTTCGATTGGGGAATAGTTGTGTTCCGCCCCGACGAGAGTTCGACTGAGGTAGTAGAGGTCATTTTCCTTTCCCTCCTCGTTATTCTGGGCGAGGAGCGCACCGAGTGACTCATCTAGCGCGGCAGTGTAGAGAATCAACGGTTTATTTGGAATGGGAGCAGCCAGCACTGGAGGGTGCAACAAGTATTGTTTGATGCTTTCGAACGCTGCTTGACATTCGGCATCCCAGATAAAAGGAGCTCCTTTCTTCATGAGCTTTGAGAAGGGCCTACATCTCCCCGATAAATTTGAGATAAACCTCCGTATATAAGCAAGCTTGCCTTGAAAAGATCTTAGCTGCGTCAAACTCTTCGGAGGGGGCATCTCCATGATGGCCTTTATCTTTTATGGGTCAACTTCGATCCCTCGATGTCGAACTATGAAGCCCAGGAATTTTCCCGATGATACGCCAAAAGCGCACTTTAAAGGATTCATCCTCAGATCGTATTCCCTCAGCCTGGTCAGAACGGTCCTAAGATCTTGGATATGATCGGCCTTGGCTTTAGTCTTGACGACCAGATCATCAACATAGCATTCGACGACTTTATGGATTAGGTCATCAAAGATATTAGTCATTGCCCTTTGATATGTAGCACCTGCGTTCTTCAGTCCGAATGGCATTACCTTGTAGCAATATATTCCGATCGGGGTTCGAAATGCTGTGTGCTTCTCATCCTCAGGCGACATCTTGATCTGATTATATCCAGACGAGCCATCCATAAAGGTGAACAGCTCGTAATTTGAGGTGTCATCGACCATCATTTCCATGACCGGTAGCGGGAAGTCGTCTTTAGGACATGCCTTGTTGAGGTCCCTGAAATCGACACAAACTCGGATCTGCCCATTTTTCTTCTTCACTGGGACTATGCATGCGATCCAGTCTGCATATTTCTCTTCTCTGATGAAGCCGGCATCGATGAGCTTCTTAGTTTCCTCGATGACCTTTTCCTCCAACTCCCTTCTCATTCTTCGAGGAGCTTGTTTGACTGGCTTAGCATCAGGAGATATAGCCAGCTTATGTACGGCTACCTCAGGGGAAAGGCCAGGCATTTCTTTGTACGTCCACGCGAAGCAGTCGACGAACTCACGCAACAAGGCAATTATCTGCTCTTTCATTTCCTCTGATAAGAGCGAGCTGATGTAGGTCGGCCTTGGATTATCGGGCGTTCCTAAGTCAATCTCGGTTAGCTCGTCAAAGGTTGCTTGTCCGCCATCTTCGAGCTCTTGAGGAACTTCTTCCGGCTCGGCTATCTCGTCGTCGTCACTTGATCTTTCGCTGGCCTCACCAACATCGATCATGTAGCACGCTTTGGAATCAGGTTGAATGTAGCTTATGCCCCGTCTATCTGGAATTCGTCCATCGATGAGTGCTCGGACCTGGGGCGAATACCATAGCCCTTCGTAAAACTTTGCTTCGGACTCCGTTTGATATAACCGGCATCCGCACTTCCTAAAGTATTCCCGCATCTCGGGCTTGAGGACGGCTCTTATGCCTCTCTCATAGGGAAGGCACGCGACAGAAAGGTCGTCCGGGTGCACAACGGGGTTTGACCTGTAAAACAGGATGCCCTTCTGTCCATTTTTCCTCCCGGGCACGTAGAAAGTTTCCAGCTGGTCCACGGTAGAGACTGACAATGCGTCGAGCTCTTTGCACATCTGCTCTGGTACCCTCGTGACGGCTAGGGACCCTTCTGTAACTTCGAAGGTCTCTCTTAGTTTCGCTTGCTGCATGGGGGTCCAATCTGCACAGCTGTTGCATGGAAGGTCCTCTTCTTCTGACTCTTCAGTGTCACTGCCAAGATGAGGACAGACTTTGCTGCTAGATGGGCCTTCAGCATCAGATTCGTCCGTATCGCTACCGAAACGAGGGCGAGTTTTACGGAAGGACGGGCTTCCATCGTCGGACTCATCAGTGTCGCTGCCGAAATGCGGGCGCACTTGGGTATTTTTGCTTTTGAAAGTGACAGCCGGCGCAGATTTGCTTTTGAGTGTTGGGGCTGGTCTATCCTCAGTCAGTTGTGGCTTAGCATTTTGGTGATTCATAAAGTACCGAGAATCTTCATATCGGACTTCATGCACACCGAACGGCTGGATGTCTCCGTCAATGCGTCTTTCTTCGCCGTTTTTAGTATACTTCATGCATTGATGGAGAGTTAACGGAATGATGCCGTAATCGTGGAGCCACGGCCGCCCTAAGAGAATCTTATAAGACGTGTCGGCGTCGATCACGTATATCTTAGCTTCAGTTTGCAGATCCCCGAATTTGATTGGCAAAGCTATGGACCCCAGAACTTGCTGGCAATTTTGGTTGAAGCCTTGAATGACAATCCTTTCCCTTGACAGGTGTCGGACGTCCATTGACAAACTCTTCAGAGTTTGCAAGTTCATGATGTTCACTGAGGACCCCGGATTAATCAGTATGCGATTAATTCGATCTCCGTCGCTGTACCCGGTCATGTAAAGCGGCCGATTATGCTCAGCCGTTCCCAGTAGCAAGTCTTCATCCTTAAATGTGACTGCGGCGGCATGCAAAGCGTGCTGGGCTTCTTTCATATTAATTTCCGCAAAGTGAGCCTGATACCGCTCGGGGTTTTGCAGAGCGTGAATGAGAACATCTCTAAGCTCCTTAGATAGGACCAAGGCGTCGTAGATGCTCAGGAGAGACGGAAGCTTCCGGAGATGTGCCAAGACATTATAGTCCACCGAGGAAGGACTTATGTTTTCATTAGCCGATTCTCTGCCACTTTCTTCATTAGCGACTTGTTTTTCCTTCCCTTTTGGGGCATTGCCCTGATTTGGCGGTAGAGCCCTGCCGCTTCTGAGTTGGATTTGATTGGCCTTTATGGTGAGCTCCTCATCCTCTTCGGGAAAACAGGGCTCATCCTCGGAGTCGCTGCCAAGATGGATGGCGTAGCAGGTCACCTCTGGGATCTCTTCATTGGAGTCTTCTTCTAACTCCTCCAGAATTTCAGCCGCTTGTACAGGGAAGAACTCTTTCAATTGAACCAAAGTTCTTTCCTTCTGTTCATATTCTTCGAGGGAATCGATATATTTTTGAATGGTCGATCTCCCTGCAGACTCCTTTTCGCGCCGAGCCGCACTTTTCTTCTTCTTGAGTTTCTTGGATTTTAAGCGTGATGGAGCCGCATTGGCAGCTGGACTGGTAGGCTTCTTCTGCCCTTCCCATTCTGCCCTAGGCTCTTTCCGAAGTAGCTTTATCATCTTCTTCGTCTTATTAGATATGTGCGTACTCCACGGAGGCCGCGATGAATCAGTTTCGTTTGTCTGGGCAGCAGGTTCAGCTGTCTGCTCCCAGAAGGCTTCAACTTCTGTCTGTATAAAGTTGGCGGTTGCAATTTGATTGTTCACCAACACACTTTTGGACAGCTCGATCTCTCCAGCCTTGTACTGCTTCTCGACCCAGTCTTTGAAGATATAGCAATCCTCGATCGCATGGCTCACTACTCGGTGGTACGGGCAATACAGAGGATCGTCGGTCATTTTCGCTTCTTGGGGTCTTTTCGACTCCGGCAATTTTAGGCCGTTGTTCAAGGCATCTTTAAATATCTTGCGGACCTTGTCCCTTCTGAAAGAGTAAACCTTATTCTTTTTCTCCTCTAGGGAAGGCCCATCTCCTCCCAGTAATGGCTTTCGAGACCGGTTGGTTTTGGATTCGCCCGCCCTTCGCTTTTCTTCATTGTCGGAGGCATTGAAGACATTGGTACTGCTGGAACTCCCGCTTCTACGGTTGTCGTCCCGCTTGCTTTTCCAAGTTTTGTCTCTCTGAGAATCCGGCGGGGACTCTTGCTTCGAGCGTTCCAGCATTTGGACTTTCTTGGTTAGCTCCTGAAATGTCTTGAGGCCCGCTGTATACAAGAATGGGACCATCCAATTGCTGAGGTTCCCAATAAGAAAGCTGACGGACTGGTCCTGCTCCAGCGGCGGTTCGCACTTGACCGTGAGATTACGCCATCGGGCAATAAAGTCAGTGTTGCTTTCATTCTTCCCTGGTTTGGTCCTCACAAGGTCGGCAATGGAGATTTTATCACTGACGCTCATGAACCTTTGCCGGAACAAAGACTCCATTTGGGCAAAGGTAATGATGGACCCGTCTGGTATGCTCGCATACCAGTCGAAAGCGACACCGGTCAGGCTGTTGACAAATTGACGAAGAAGGAGCGCATCATTGCTCCCTGTATTTCCGCACGATGCTTTGAAGTGGGCGACATGCTGATTTGCATTCCCCGTTCCATCAAATCTTCCGAACTTAGGAATGACGTAGCCGCTTGGGAACTCAATCAGATCGTACTGCGTGGGATATGGCCGCCCACTGCTGCCGATTTCTTTCTGAGCTTCAGCTTCGGCCACCAATGTTTTAACCTTGCTGGTGACCAAATCCATTTCCGATCCTGTGTTAGCGGGATAGTGCCATCTGGGGCCAAGGCGTCCCCAGAAGCGGAGTGTGGCCGGCTTTCATATGGCTCGACCAGTCTCGGACCCGAAGGAACAGGCATTGGCTGCCTCGGATTGTCATCACCCGGCTGATTAGTAGCGGCTTGTGCCTGATTGGGAGGCGCTCGAGCAATTTGAGCCGTAAGCTGCATCACCACGTTTGTTAAGTCGTCAATCTTCGAATTGAGCTTGGCCATATCTTTATCTTTGCTCCTGAGCTGTTTTCGAAGCTCTTGAAGCAGCTCCTGCTCCGCAGTCCTGGGGCAGAAAGTCGGCTCTTCCTCGCTGTCCGAGCTTGACTCTGCATGGACCGAGGGGTCTTTCTGCCTATCATCCTCATCGAGAGGGTTTTCTTCATCTAGCGGGGGCGGCTGTTCTTGGGCGGCGGCAACCACATTCAGGCTAGATTGGGCTTGGGATGTGGTGGCCCCATCCTTGCTTTTGCTGCGAAGGTTGTCGCTAGGGCGCCCGCCCGCCATATAGACCGTATGGATGGTATATCCGGACGTCTTTCTATCATTGGCAGCTGATTTCATGGATCGCTGTCTTGACCCCCTTGTTTCGGTAGCTGGTAGTCGATTGAAGGCGGCTGGCCTAACCAGGTTCTTAAATGGTGCTGGCGCATCTTTTCTGGGTTTTCCCCGCTGCTTTCGTGCGGCACAGAGTGCTTGATAGACTCTTGATGAGACAGTGTCATACTTTTTCCGTTGGGGCCGGGACACGTCTCTTTGTGGCACTGTTCGGACCGCTGTCTTCTTGATTCTGGCGGTCATGGCGTTTTTCTGAACCCACTTCAGAGGCTCGAAGGAATTGCTGATTCTTACGTCCGACTCAGCCGTCGTCGCGGGGAAACCCTGCACTTGGAACTTCACATGATTCCATTTGGCCGAAGCCTTGGCCCTCTTGTTGGCTCGATGCCTGAGCCGCTTCTGCCTTAACTTTTCTGTTCTAAGCACCTGGCAGACTTCGGCTCTTTGGGAAGACGCCGCAGACCGGGCGATGGAGGGCCTTGGAGATACGCTTGATTGTGCATATGTTGGAGTCATCGCCTGAGCTTGTCCACAACATTTGATTTTGCCCTTTGTACCGAAGTTCTTGCACCCCGCTGGAGCACCAGAGAATCGTTCAGATACAGTCTTAAGTTTCGGTTGTGGTGCCTTGGCGATCACGACATTCGGCCTCTTGCCCCGTGAGACCGGCTTGGCCACCTGTTCCGCTGGGATCTCCGCCGGATGAGCGCTCCCGGCAGGGTAGATGATGACGGAACCAAATTGGTGGGGCGGTTCCTCCCACTGTCGACTGAGGCTCGTGGGGAGAACCACACGAGCGTTGATCTTGACCACGTACGGAATCGGGGTCACGTTGGAAGCTGAATTCGTCTGGGGAGACATTGTCGTCGAAGGTTGATTGCTGCATGGAAAAAAAAGAACATCATTTCAGTATAAGCAATCGATATGTATATTGATTGAGTTCGCATGAACGTTTAACCCGAAATATGGAAGGAGAGATTGGTCCCACCGGGCATGCCAGAATCTGTAGGGTGTTTTTCGTCACCCCATTGAGATCGGAATATGCGCACGCTTGTCAGGCGTACTACAGATTCCCCCTGCCTAGGGTAGGCTGGAGTTTAATGATTGTGGGGATCCGAATCTCCGGCAGCCGCGAACTAAGCTGCCGTTAATTGCCCCTCGCCTTTGGGGCGAGGGAACCTCCGATTAACGGGTTAAACTGGTCATGCGAACCCAATGTGCGGTGTGCGTGTGTTCTGTTTTGAAAAGGGGGGTTTGGATATATCGGGAGCCACGCAGAGTTTTTACGGGGGTCCCGCTACCCGGATAGCAGGCTAGGGGTCAATGGGGCTAGCAGCCCCCTTGCGGGGTTCGGGGCAGCGTCCCGGCCCGAAAAATTTTTGGAGGGAGAGAATGTTGCGGAGTATGTGTATGTGTACATTTGTATACAAATGTATATATATACATATATATATGAATAAAGGGGAAAAGGCATCCAAAGGATGCGTGGGGCAGCACCTTGGGCGCTGTGCGCTTAAGTGCTGTGCGCTCATGCGCATGCGCGCCACGTGTCGGCACGTGGGCGCTTTGCGCATGAGCGCTGCGCGCAAGCGCGCGCGCCACGTGTCGGCACGTGGGCGCTTTGCGCATGAGCGCTGCGCGCTGGAGCGCAAGCGCGCGCGCGCCACGTGTCGGCACGTGGGCGCTTTGCGCATGAGCGCTGCGCGCTGGAGCGCAAGCGTGCTGGTGCGCAAGTGCGTGTGCCATGTGTCGGCACGTGGGCGCTTTGCGCATCGCGCTGGTGCACAAGCGCCGCGCCACGTGTCGGCACGTGGTCGCTTTGCGCACGAGTGCTGCGCGCGGGAGCGCAAGCGTGCTGGTGCGCAAGCGCGCGCGCCACGTGTCGGTACGTGGGCGCTTTGCGCATCGCGCTGGTGCGCAAGCGCGCGCGCCACGTGTCGGCACGTGGTCGTTTTGCGCACGAGCGCTGCGCGCTGGAGGAAAAGAGGGCTTTTAGCCCCAAAAACTCTCGAAAGAGAAATTAGTGGAGTTGAACTCCTGAAAAAAGAAAAATGTTTTGGTTGGGGAAATGGGTTCTTCTTCTTCCTCCTCTGTTGGCTGGATCTTGAAGATCAAGAGATATGGAATTTTAAAAATCACTCCTTTTTGAGATCTAATGGAAGATCTGAGTTCCCCTTGATGGGTTTTGTGGTGAAAAACTAATTTATTTTATAAAAAGGAGAGTAGAACTCTTGATTTAATTCAAAAGAAAGAAGAAGGTTTTGGAACCTTGAAGAAGGAAGAAAGATCTCAGATCTGAAACTTTTTTTTGGAGAGAGAAAAGTTGTTAGGATATTTCATTATCCTTGCCTTTATAGGCCATACATTTTACACATAGCCCCTTGGGCTTCACAAAATGGCATTTTGCCTATCCCATGGCTCATGTGCCATTTCTTTTTGCACATAAGCCATGGGCTTTACAAAAATTTGGCTTTATGCCTATTTTTCTTACATTTATCCGAAAATAAATTGAAAGAAATACAACAAAATTATTTATTACAAAATTTTTATCTTGGCATGGGAGGAGGCCGGCCGCTTCATGTTCGGGCTCGACCCGGGCATGGGCCCACTGGATCTGGGCTTGGGCCCACTTGGCTTGGGGTTGACTTTGATTTTGACTTGGTCAACCGGGGTGTAAATTTTTACCCCAACACCCGCGGTCGCGGCGGGATTCCTGTAGCCTAGAGCAGGGCGGGAGCCCTAAGCCCAAAAAGTATTCTCCTCTCCTCAGCAATGATTGGACTAACCCGGTGGCGATACCAACCCGTGAAAGCCCCCACGCACCTTGGAATGTAGTCGGCCTCGGGGATCATGAAATAAGAACCGGTGTTCAGCCTCATGAAATGGTGGGTGGCGTTACGAACAGCTTCCAAAGAAGAGCTAGGCTCCACCATGAATGCTTCAAAGGGAGCACCCTGGTCATAACCTAATTGCCGGGCAAAGCGGTGTGGATTGTACCGCATGAAAAAAGCCGCATTGTTTTCACGGAACACCAGATAACCGGGTCTGATCGAATACAAGTGCATGGCTTCCTTGGGCTTCAAGAAGGGTGCTCCCTCTTTCGAAAAGTCAAAAAGCTGTTGAACAGGTCCTGAGGGAGCAGAGAGGATTCGATCATTAAATACTATTCCACCTTCGTTGGCATACGGATTGAGCAGCACATGAAGAGCCCCTAATTGAGTTGGGCCAGGAGCAGAAGCGTTCACCAACCTCATGAGCCGTGGAAAGGTATAAGCATCATAAAAGCTGGGTCTCTGGTGCGCAGCAAATGCCCCTAGCACGTGCATCTCAATCCACGACGTAAAATAATGAAGAGAGAAACTCACTACGTCCATGCCTGGGGTTGAGGTATTGGTTGCAGTGCTTAGCCCATGGTACAGATGCGATAGCCCTGCAATGCCCACGGCTAGTCGCGTCCCTTCGGCAATGCGATGAGCAGGGTAAATGACCGAGGCTCTCATGAATCGAAGGTGTGTTGGAACGACAAACTAACTGAGCCAAACGCTGATAAACCCGACGAAGAAAGTTTCTTCATCCATGCCAGGAGCTGCGATCGACTCGAAAGATACAGCCGACAAGATTAGAATGTAGAACTGTGGCAAATCCTCCTCTCTAGCCGGTAGCTTATTTAAACCAAACCCGAAGGGGTCATTAATATTGGTGAACTTCAGAGCCGCCTTTGATAGAACGTCTCCACGAAGGAAGCATGCAATAAAGCTTTTAAAAGTGACGCCCTGTTCCTCCGACTCTGTGAACAGCTTCTCAAAAATACCCAGGGTCTTGATTAGACTCAGGTACTTGTGGCGGATGGCATTTTCAGTCGACAAGCCGTCAAGCGTAGCGGGCACAGTCTTAAAGACATACTCGTCAGAGGGAAACAATTCTTCATAAGGCGCTCCCCTGATCGGTAAACCTGAGATCTCGCGAAACTCTTCCAAAGAAATCGAAACTTCGTGGTCCCCTAACAAGAAAGTGTAAGTTGATGTGCAACACCCCACGACTTGCGGGGAGGCGGAAATATGAAAAACGATCTTGTTCTTTGCTTAAACATCGACTAACCGCAAGAATCGAAGCTAAACTATAACTAACAAGAAACCATAGAAGAGTTAACTACTATGATAAGTGATTATACCTAAAGATTCGAGTCCTTCGTCTTGTCGTACTTCACGTCCTCTCCGGCCTTCTCTATGTAGTAGAAGATCCACCCGAGAGCTTTACTACAAGCTTCACCTCTAACTTAAGGTAACTAGGTTTCTTAAATCGCTAATCTAAGCAACCTAGGTGATATAGAGAATGGTTAAGGATTAAGTAGTCTAATCTAATCCTTGTACTCAACACATGAGAGGGGAGGATTAGGGTTTGAAGAGAGAGAGCTTGAGGAGAGAGAAAGTGATCATGAGAATGAGATGAGATAATGATGTATCATAATATATATCAAGCATTATCATTTATCCAATAAAAGAAAATAAAGGATTTACAACCATGCTTGATAAATATCTAAGGGTGATTCATCTCCATGAGTCATTAAGCATTTATGATGCATTAATGACATGGATGAATCACTCATATGACTCACTAATCTCATTTAATGCATATGCCACCTTAACCCCCAACTCATCATCTTTTAGAAGCTTCTCGCGTAATTACGAGAACGCCCCTCCTATCCGTGAAAATACGGAAAAACTTTAGACTGTATAAATCCAATAACCGGATACTAGAAACTGGCTTAAACCAAAGCCGGCTAGTAAAAACTGTCCGGATGTCGTACGTGCGTAAACACACGTATGCGTCCAAACCCTTATCGTAAAACCATACGACCTCTATATCGTTTCGCCTGGAATAGGGAAACTCTCTGTGTGGGACTCTAATGACTCGACTACTACGCTGGCAGTGGGTTTAACCACAGACCGCAAGCGGCACTAGCTGTACGTAATGGTCCCCAGGTAGATGTCGATAAGAAGGCCGATGAGGAAACCCATCCGAACTCCTACTGAGCCTGTGTGACAATCTCCGTACAGTCCGGTCTGTTCGTCTAAGACTATCGCATATCGGGCCTAGGGGGCGGCAAGCGTCAGTCCCCTAATAGCGGTATAAGTCGTGTCGGAGCGAAGCCCATTACACCCTGAGAAACTACTGGAACCTACCAGTAAATCTCGCTTGCCCTGGTCAGGGACTTTGCGTAATGGCTCTCTGACACAGCGCGATATCAACTCCCAATACCGGGAGAGACGAATCCTGTCTAACCGCCACTGCCTCCAAGTGCTCGGGACTGCACCCAACTGCTACCTGTTTGCACGACTCCTTTGAGCCGTGGTAGGGTAGCAATCTAAGAACAGTGGGACACACTCGAGGCGAAGTAGCAGTGTCAAGTCTGCGGACTATACTGTACTCATGTCACCTGGGAACTGTTAACTGACGACTAGTATAAAACACAACCAACAGTTCCCTGCGAGTCCTGTCCGGTGTACCCGTAACCCAACGAGCACCTGTATACTATCTCCAGTACGACGTACTGACGGCTGTGGGACAGACCATCTCCCCAACTGGGATGAGAATCGTACACATTAGTCTACTCCGGAGTATCGATGCCCTGTCTCGATAATCTTACGATTAGGGACCTGAATAAGGATGTGCTTGTAGACTACCCAGCCCCTACTAGTGTGACTGCCATCACAACGCTGGTAGTCAAGCAAGATCCTAAGAGCTCTATCAATACGTATACTCACATATTAAGATAGAAAAACCAAGTAGCATACTACCATATTTAGCAATACTGTTATATACATGTGAATATCCCAAGCTTCCATTAAGTAATATACAAACTAGTATGATACAATAATGGCCCCTAGGGCATATACACTAACAGAAAGTGTTGGTGGGAAGATTCCATTGATTAAGGAAGGCTTTAACCCACAATACATGAGGAGACTGATAATGGAAGAGAGACGCGTACACCGCCTGGTAAAGCCTGACCTTCTGCAGTCGCGCACCATAGGCAGACAGGATGTAACGAGCCCAGAGAAGATAGCCCGTGGGATGGCGAGGGGTAAGCCATATCTTGTAGACTTGTCCCCAGGCCTGGGCTTCGCCTTGGCAAATACGACGCCCCAGGATATCTATGGCCGGCACAGGTTGGTTTGGTATCCCAACTGTCGACGGCTCGAGCCGGCCTGTAGGAGTCCAATCCGCCACCTCTACAGCAAAAGCAGTCAGTGGACGGTCCATCGGCAAGAATGGGCGGAGAGGTTCTGTTGGCACCTCGTAAAGAAAGTTTCGGCGACCGCGGATGATATGCCTGTACCAGGTTCCCCATAAAAGTAAGTTGGTGCAATCCGGGTCATGAGCCCTGATCATTGCCATCGCTTCTTCGTCCGACGGTGATTGAGGAAAAGCCGCCTCCGAGCGAGTAAAGGGAAAGTATGGAAGAGAAGCCATTGTTCCTGAAATAAAGGAAGGGGAAACTGTTAGTGAAGCCCACACGTGTGTATATATATATAAATATACATACATACATATATATATAAATATACATACATACATACATACATACATACATACATATATATATATATATATATATATATATATATATATATATATAAGGACAGTGGAAGAAAATGACAAACAACTTATTTCATGGGACCATGGGTTACAAAACACATGGGCCCCACAAAATCAAGACGGCGGCCCACTAATGCTGAGGCAGGGTAATCATTATGAGAACAAAAGGAAGATTCTCAAAAAATTCAAACAACTCTACATATTCCCCTAAGGAGAAAACCCATTGCAGAAACTCTGTGCAAATCAAGAAGGATCTCTCCTAAACTATTTTTGCAAGAACTACTCAGGATGAAAAATTCCAAGATGTCTTCTTTTAAGAACTAAGTTCTTTAGAGGAATTAAATTCCTTTTGAACAGAGGAATTAAATTCCCAGAAAATTTTTCAGAGCTAAGCTCTTTGGAATGGAATTAAATTCCAGAGGCAGACAAGTATCATCATCAATCCCCTAAGATCAGAGAAACGCCTAGCAGAGGGGGTTTATTATTTAAAGATCGGACATTCTTAAAGAACTTGGAAAGATAGGCTTTTGTTGAAGGGAAAAACCCTTGGTGTGGATTTAAAATCCAAAGAGTTTTTTTATATATGTAAAAGTTCTTCGGTCGTTCAAAACCATTACCTGAAGAAAAGATTCTTTCTTGAACAGAGTTAAACTCTGAAATTTTTTGGAACAGAGAACTGAGCTCTGAGGAAGAGAATTAAATTCTTAAAGGAAAATGAACAAGGAAGAAGATGAAAGAGTGGAGGCGCTTCTGAAGAGACCCTTGCATTTATAGGATGTGATGGGAAACAGTTCATCTGCCCCCTTCCCTAGGCAAATCCAATGGCCACAAAGATGACAGCGTTGCACTCACGTGCAAAAACGTGAGAACAATGCTGTGGGGGCATTTGTTCCCTCATGGGAACTGAATAAAGCAGCAAGGAAATACACAAGAGGAGTATCACGTGTCTACACATGATCGGGCATCACGTGGGGACACGTGACCTTCTATGAGCAAAGTTATAGGCGCTGAGATACACAATTTGAGATGGGGTCACGTGCCAGCACGTGATGGATTCCTGAACCCTTTGAACTAATAGAATTGAATTCTGATCAAAAGGGGTCACGTGCCCACACGTGATGAGCCTTTAAACCCACTGAAAGGAATTAAAATGTATAATAAAACAGCAAGAAAAAACCCCAATAGGGCATCACGTGCCCATATGTGCCAGGCATCACGTGCCCACACGTGACCAGGGGTCACGTGCCGATACGTGATGAGTTCCCGTGCTCTTTAAAGAATGGAATTAAATTCTGATTAAATGGTCAATTAGTGGGGTCACGTGCTAACACGTGATAGTGTAACAACTCCATTTTTAATGTACAAAGAATTGATTTAAATTCAAAGTATACTTGGAGTATTTAATGTTACTGATATCTCTTTAAGTATTTATTTTCCCATAATAATTACAAGAAGGAGCTTGTAGCTCATTGGTAAAACCTTGCACTGCTGAACCAAGCCACCAGAGTTCAAATCCCCTGCCCCACATTATTTGTATATTATTTTTGTTTTAAATTCTTAGGAAGCCCAACAGTCCATACACCATAACTTCCAAAACTTGAACTTCACCCGAAAATATAAATATACCAAAGCCTTCACCTGACGACCCCCCACCTCCCGACGTCCCGACTCGGCCGGGATCGGCCGAGTCGGCAGGCGGACCAGTCGACACGGGCCGGCTCCGCCGGACGGCCGAGTCCCCAAAATGAAAAACCTGTCCTTTTGTATTCTATAACCCCCTGTACACCCTAATTTAAAAGATCGGTTCCAGAGAATGATTTATGCCCCATTTAAACCATTTTTAATGATTTTTCACACTTTTTACAATTTTTTTATTTAAAAACCTTTCACCTACCCTACCACTAGCCTACCCTATAAATACACCCCCTACTCTCTACCCTCTCACCCCAAAATCCTGAGCCTACTCTCTCAAAAATTTTCCAAGAGTCGTGTACTTTGAAAACAAGCTCGAGGCGAAGCACCGACGAAATTCCGGTGGAAATTCTAGCGAACGTCTTAGGAACTACCGGTGATGATACAACATCGGCCATCCCTCTAGTTCACTCTCACTCTCTAGTATAATTGGAAACCCGTAAGTCCCGTTCTATCTCTCTTTCCTATTCTCAAAAATACGAAATTACAAAACCCGACGGAATCGGAACAAATCCGATTTCCGATTCGGTTTTCTATAAAATTTCACTTTTCACTAATACAATCCTTCTTAAACTTTCTTATGTTGACTATTAAACACTAATCAAATAATTTGAACAAGTTTCATCACATGAAATGATAGATTTCTCAATTTATCGTATTTTTTACTTAAATACCATAAACCATAATGTTTCGATTCCACCTTTAATCCCATTAACCTTACTATACCTTAAGTAGATCACGAGGTAACGACCTACCTCCTCACATACTTACATACAACCTAACACAATACCATTGAAAACTTAGAATACTAGAAAACAACATTTTCCCTTTATATACCATATACTTAATAAAACTAATTCTAAAAGATTTAGAGTTGATACACTTTTAAATAAATACCTCTTCTTATGAAAATACGATAAGTTATGGACATCAGTCGTTTATCTAAATCTGACTTTGTGGTGACTAGGCTAGGCAAGTGAGAAAGGTAACTTTAAAAGGCCCGTCTCACGGTGATTCGTGAGCGGATCCCTCCTTTCTTCACTTGTACTTACCTGGCCACAATTGGCGGTGAAGAGGCGATTTGAGGCATCTAAAAACTTGTCGTTTAGACCATTTAGAAATAGTCTAGTTGACTTAGGAAACCCTAGAATCTAAAATACGGAAAATTGACTTTTTTACAAATAAATACCATTTACTTTATAAAACCGTTTTCTAAAAGATTTAGTATTTTACAATCTTTGTAAAGCGCCGCTACAACCCATTTTTGGGGAACCCGTTTGGGATGGTGCGGATTATCGCACATTCTCGGGCTTAGTAGTGCGAGATTCAGACCTCCGTAAAGAGCATTCGATCTCGAAAGATTTAAAATATGACATCTTAAGAAAATGAGATTTTTAGAATATAAAATATTTATTAAAATTATTTTCGTATAAACATATATATATATATATATATATCATTTAAACATCTATTTTGTTATGATATAAATATTCCACCTTTTTCTAAAAAAACACAAGAATAAATTTTACACTAATATACCATGAACTTCAAATAAATCAATATTGTAAATAAATACCTTTATTTATGAGACTATGATATTTTCACTAGAAATATCACAATATAAAACCCACACTCATTACAACTCTAAAGACGAATAATAAATGCTTGGGGAGTATTTTGAAAAGTATATAAAAGTATTTTTACATAAAACCCCCTCAAGTTTTATAAATTACCCTAAGGACCCTAGCAATTATAATTTTAAGAAATAATCAAGACTTCGATTTACATTTCTAATTGTCTGACTCGGGTTTGAGTCTGATTAATCTGACTTGAATATGATTCAAGTCAATCTACATTCTACAATATTCCAATTCAATATGAACACATGAATCCATGAATCCAATTATCAATCTATACAACTTGACCGAACCGAACCATGGATATATTCCTTTTACATGGTTCTCCAGTTATTCCATTTACATGATTCTACAGTTACATCCGTTTACTGATATCATGGTTTCGGTCAGTCTTTCAATTATATACTCAATTCAATTTACAGTACAAAACAATACAAATAAAACACTACGTGGTTTAAGGGGTGGATTGGTACGGAAGGTGTTAAAAGTGGAACGAGGCGGTAAGATTAAGACACCTAACCTATATTCCGTTGTTGTTGTACCGTGGCTTAACGGTTCCTTGTACATTCCGTTTGCCCTGGTCTCTAGCATATAGAGACCTCTCCTGTATACACTGGCATCCTTCTGTACCAAGCTACAAACAATTGCGTTAACACAACATTACAACAATATTATACAACTTTAAAAGATATCTTCTTATTCTGTTTATTCTACTTTTCTCTTATCTTTGGGACTTACCGAGCGACCTGTTCGCTGACGACATTTTATTTCCTTCTTCTTTGAATGTCGTCAGGTGGTTTGGACCCGGCAGAGATCGAGCCATCTGCAGAAGACTTGGAGCAGTTATCCGAAAATCCAGAACTTTAGTTTCATTGTACACTTTTTCATTCAGTACTTTTCATTTCCTGTTATGCCACTGTTTAGGCATCATTTTTATTTCAGTTGTATTTCCTTTTCATGCATTGTACAAAAGAATGTTAATAAATAAAAGTTGATGTTTTTATTATATCTTGTCTCTTGTGTATTTATTTTATATTGCTTAGATACGCTTAGCGTATGTACTTCTGAGTATATACGTAGCGGACCGGCCTCGTCCCCTTCGCCGTACACCGGGATGCGGGGCGTGACAGGTTTTGTTGGTGGCCCATGCAGGTCAGAGCTGTATGAAACTCTATCATGCAGTTCTGTTCTGCGTAAATAACCTAAGCAATATAACACAAGAACCAGCAACTAAAACATTCTTTATAATCATATTCCTTGAATCCCATCATTTCTTATTCTTTGAATCATATACTTTGAATCTGTCCTAACCCAAATTTTTCTTTAAGGTTATGGATTCCCCGAACAACACAGCACCAACGTCAACAACACACCTCCAGCACTACCTCTCACACCAGCTGTTCCTGCGCCACCAACCGAGCAAACAGTGCTACTTGAGGCGATCTGCAGCCTTCTTGAGGGACAACAACAACTTCTGAACCGTCCCGAGACTGACGCACCGGGGGTAAAGCAATTCAGGGCTTTACATCCTAAGCAGTTCTCCGAAAAGGGAAACCCACTTGAAGCTAAGGAATGGGCACAAAGTATAGAGGATGATCTGGCGGCAGCACAAGTTCTAGACATAGCTTGGGTCCGCGTGGCGAAACTGCAGCTCACGGACAATGCTCGCAACTGGTGGAAGGCGGAAGAAAGCCGTCTTGTACAGCCTATTGAATGGAAGACTTTTCGCGAGAAGTTCGACACGAAATACTTCCATGTGACTGCCAGGTTTGCCATGGAGCAGCAGTTCATCCATCTACAACAAGGTTCGATGTGGGACAAGTCAGTAGATGAGTACGACGCTGAATTCACCATGCTAAGCCAGTAAGATATGTCACAATAGTTCAATTTTTAAATATCACATACTACACAGCCAACACAATCCTTAAGCAGATTCGTAGCACACTTGATACCGACGGACGAGATCAGAGCCCGTCGCTTTCAATAAGGTTTGGACACGGAAATTCAGGCTGCTCTAGCCACAGGAAAATTTCTGACTCATGAGAATACTCTGGAAGCTGCCCGCAGTCATGAGGCAGTGATAAAAGCAAGGGGCAGAGCTCAGTCTGCAGGAGTCAAGCGCCCTGCCAACCAGATGGCAGGAGGAGCGTCGTCCAGGCCACCTTTTGTGCCAAGGAGACCAGGAGTACCGAACCATCGTCCCAGCCCAGCCTTTTGTACCTACTGCAAGACAGCCGGACATATAATGAAAGACTGCCGGTGAGCCAACCGCCTTTGCTTAGTCTGCGGCTCAGCTACTCATGATATTGGGTCTTGTCCCCAAAGGCAAAACCCAGTTGCTGTACCCAGGCCAGCAAATAATTACCCACAGCGCCCAGCCATCCAAGCCCCTGCTCCAAGACCTGCACTACCTGCACCACCCAGAGGACCACAAGCTGCACCACCACCTCGTTAGTTCCATCAAGCTCAAAGGAACGTTCCGAGGAATGCTTCTTAGGCCAGGAGGAATGTACCAAAGCGCCAGGCTTTCACGATGTCCGTGGAAGAAGCTGAGGCCACTGGCCAAGTCATCACTGGTAAACTTTTCTTCTCAAACTTTTCTTTTTGTTTATCTACACACTTTCCCTAGACCTAAAATAAATCCCACATACCGTAGGTACAATCTTAGTAGCCTCACTACCTGCACTAGTACTGTTTGATACTGGAGCATCCCACTGCTTTATGTCGCAACGGTTCGTTCGAACCCATGCGATTCCAGTCTCACCGCTTGTATCCAGTTGGAATGTCAGTTCAGGAAATGGCGTTCTAAAGGCAACCATGGGATACAGCTTGTGTCCAGTCATCGTCTGCAGCAGAGAGTTTTATACTGACTTCAAGGTACTGGACATACCAAACTTCGATGTGGTTCTAGGAATGGATTGGCTTGAAACTTTTTATGCTACCATCGACTGTCGTCAAAGGAGGGTAGTATTCGAGATTCCAGATCATCTGGTCTTCTATTTCAAAAGCGGAGACCGTACCCTAGAACCAAGTACCTACAAAGCGAAGCCAAGGGAAGCAGTAGTTGCAGCAGCTCAAGCGGAAGAAGAATCAAGACCAGAGGTAGTTCGAGAGTTCGACGATGTATTTCCTGACGATATATCAGGTTTGCCTCCCGATCGAACTCTTGAATTCAGTATTGATTTAGTACCATGAGCACAACCGGTGATCAAAGCACCTTATAGACTAAGTCCGGAAGGTTTTAAGGAAGTCTGAACACAGTTGGACGAATTATTGGCGAAAGGATGGATTCGTCCCAGCACTTCAAGTTGGGGAGCACCTGTACTACTTGTGAAGAAGAAGGAAGGTTCATACAGAATGTGCATCGATTATAGAGCCTTGAACGAAGTCATTATAAAGAACAAGTATCCACTCCCGCGCATCAATGATTTATTCGATCAGCAAAGTGGATCTTGTGTTTTTTCTAAATTGGATCTTCGTTCAGGTTATCATCAAGTGAAGGTCAAGGAAGCTGATATTCACAAAACAGCTTTCAGAACTCGCTATGGACATTACGAATTTCTAGTGATGCCATTTGGAGTGACCAATACACCAGCAATATTCATGAACCTAATGAATCAAGTTTTCCGGGAGTACTTAGACAAGTTTGTTGTCATCTTCATCGACGACATCCTGGTGTATTCTAAGAGTCGGAAAGAGCACACAGAGCACCTACGAATTGTCCTGGAAACTCTTCGACAACATAAGCTCTATGCCAAGTACAGCAAGTGTGAGTTTTGGCTAAAGCAAGCTGGTTTTCTTGGACATATCGTATCAGGAGAAGGAATTTCTGTGGATCCAGCAAAAGTTGCAGCAGTTAGCGAATGGCCTACACCAAAGTCAGTGAAGGACATTCGAAGTTTCTTGGGTTTAGTTGGCTATTACAGAAGGTTCATTGAAGGCTTTTCAAAGATAACAACACCCCTGACCAAGCTCACACGTAAAGATGAAGAATTTGTATGGTCAGAAGCATGCGAACAAGCTTTCGTAGAACTCAAGTCAAGGTTGACATCAGCACCTATTCTCGTAATACCAGATCAATCTGGAGGATTCGAAGTGCATTGTGATGCATCCGGTAAGGGATTAGGATGTGTTCTACATCAGCACGGTAAGGTTATGGCTTATGCTTCAAGACAACTGAAGACTCATGAGCGCAATTATCCGACGCATGATCTGGAGTTGGCAGCCGTCATCTTTGCTCTCAAAATTTGGCGCCACTATCTACTTGGTGAACGAGTGAACATCTACATAGATCATAAAAGTCTGAAGTACGTGTTTACTCAGAAGGAGTTGAATATGCGGCAGAGAAGATGGTTAGAACTTATGGCGGACTTTGACATCAACTTGCAATATCACCCAGGGAAAAACGTAGTACCTGGTGCTCTTAGTCGCCAACCATTAGCAATGAATCTCACCGCTCAGTGGAAGCTTCAACAAGACTTGAATCGGATGGAGATTGAAATAGTCATGCCAGGTAACGCTTCAAGTTTGATGAATTTACAAGTTCAATCAACCATTGTCAATCAGATCAAGGAAGCTCAAACAAGTGATGCTAAGTTGCAAAGGATCAGAGAACAAGTGGAGAATGGACTCAGAACAGATTTCATCATCTATGAAGACGGATCTTTGAAATACGGCAGCAGATTGCGTGTACCAAAAGGTCCTGTATGGGAAGAGTTAATGAAGGAAGCTCACAGCTCTCCCTACTCAGTACATCCTGGAGGTGCCAAAATGTACAAAGATTTACGTCAGAATTATTGGTGGCATGGTATGAAGCGTAGCCAGAAGCGTCGCAAAATGCTTGGTGTGTCAGCAAGTAAAGGATGAACATCACTGGACAACTGGACTACTTCAACCGTTACCAATCCCAGAATGGAAGTGGCAACACATCACGATGGATTTTGTGACTGCTCTTCCTCGCAGCACAATGAGTAACGATGCCATATGGGTCATTGTAAATCGACTCACAAAGTCGGCTCACTTCATCCCATTTCGAGTTGGCTAATCAACTGAGACACTGGCAAAGAAGTACATGGAGGTAATAATCTACTTAAGATTTAAACTCTTCATAATGTACTATCTCTAACACCCATGAACTCATACAGGAAATTGTGAGACTTCATGGAGTACCGGTCTGCATTGTCTTCGATCGTGACACCAGGTTCCGATCGCAATTTTGGCAGAGTCTACAAGCAAGCTTGGGAACAAGTCTGAACTTCAGCACGACTTATCATCCACAAACAGATGGTCAGTCAGAATGAACTATTCAGATCTTGGAGGATATGCTCAGAGCGTGTATGCTAGACTTTAAAGGATCATGGGAACACCTGCATCTTGTGGAGTTCGCGTACAATAACAGCTACCAAGCAAGCATAGGAATGGCACCTTTTGCAGTATTGTATGGAAAGAAGTGTCGATCACCATTAAGTTGGGACGAAATCGAAGATAGGAAACTTCTTGGACCAGAGATGATAGTAGCGACCGTTGATGTAGTTCGTACTATCAAGGAAAGGATGCGCATAGCTCAAGATCGACAGAAACACTGGGCTGATGCAAAGAGACGACACTTAGAGTTCCATCCAGGAGATCACGTATTCCTGAAGATATCTCCGAACCGCGTAGTTGTCCGATTTGGAAGACGGGGTAAATTAAGTCCGAGATACATTGGACCGTTCGACATACTCGAACGAGTCGGTAAAGTGGCATACCGCTTAGCGCTTCCACCCTCATTGGAAGGAGTGCATAACGTGTTCCACATATCTCAACTCAGGAAGTATGTGAGTGACCCCAGCCATGTTCTTGATCTTTCCGAGCTCACTATACAACCCGACTTGTCTTGTGAGCAACTGCCTGTGGAGATCCTGGACAGGAAAGTGAAGACACGTTGGAACAAGGAAGTTAACTTAGTCCGAGTAATGTGGAGGAAAGACACTCCAGGAGAGTCCACTTGGGAAAGCGAAGATAAAATACGTGCAAGATATCCTCACCTCTTTGTAAACTAGTCCTCAAATAAAAGTTGTAAATTTCGAGGACGAAATTTTTCTAAGGAGGGTAGACTAAAACAACTCCATTTTTAATGTACAAAGAATTGATTAAAATTCAAATTATACTTGGAGTATTTAATGTTACTGATATCTCTTTAAGTATTTATTTTCCCACAATAATTACAAGAAGGAGCTTGTAGCTCATTGGTAAAACCTTGCACTGCTGAACCAAGCCACCAGAGTTCAAATTCCCTGTCCCATATTATTTTTGTTTTAAATTCTTAGGAAGCCCAACAGTCCACACACCATAACTTCCAAAACTTGAACTTCACCCGAAAATATAAATATACCAGAGCCTTCACCTGACGACCCTCCACCTCCCGACGTCCCGACTCGGCCGGGATCGGCCGAGTCCCCAAAATGAAAAACCTGTCTTTTTGTATTCTATAACCCCCTGTACACCCTAATTTAATAGATCGGTTCCAGAGAATGATTTATGCCCCATTTAAACCATTTTTAATTGTTTTTCACACTTTCTACAATTTTTTTTATTTAAAAACCCTTCACCTACCCTACCCCTAGCCTACCTTATAAATACACCCCCTACCCTCTATCCTCTCACCCCAAAATCCTGAGACCACTCTCTCAAAAATTTTCCAAGAGTCGTGTACTTTGAAAACAAGCTCGAGGCGAAGCTCCGACGAAATTCCGGCGGAAATTCCGGCGAACGTCTTAGGAACTACCGGCGACGACTCAACATCGGCGATCCCTCTAGTTCCCTCTCACTCTCTAGTATAATCGGAAACCCGTAAGTTCCGTTCTATCTCTCTTTCCTATTCTCAAAAATACGAAATTACAAAACCCGACGGAATCAGAACAAATCCGATTTCCGATTCGGTTTTCTATAAAATTTCACTTCTCACTAATACAATCTTTCTTAAACTTCCTCATATTGACTATTAAACACTAATCAAACAATTTGAACAAGTTTCATCACATGAAATGATAGATTTCTCAATTTATCGTATTTTTCACTTAAATACCATAATGTTTCGATTCCACCTTTAATCCCATTAACCTTACTATACTTTAAGTAGATCACGAGGTAACGACCTACCTCCCCACACACTTACATACAACCTAACACAATACCATTGAAAACTTAGAATACGAGAAAACAACATTTTTCATTTAAATACCATATACTTAATAAAACTAATTCTAAAAGATTTAGAGTTGATACACTTTTAAATAAATACCTCTTCTTATGAAAATACGATAAGTTGTGGACATCGGTCGTTTATCTAAATCTGACTTTGTGGTGTCTAGGCTAGGCAAGTAAGAAAGGTAACTTTAAAAGGCCCGTCTCACGGTGATTCGTGAGCGGATCCCTCCTTTCTTCACTTGTCCTTACCTGGCCACAATTGGCTGTGAAGAGGCGATTTGAGGCATCTAACAACTTGTCGTTTAGACCATTTAGAAATAGTCTAGTTGTCTTAGGAAACCATAGAATCTAAAATACGGAAAATTGACTTTTTTACAAATAAATACTAGTTACTTTATAAAACCGTTTTCTAAAAGATTTAGTATTTTACAATCTTTGCAAAGCGCCGCTACAACCCATTTTTGGGGAACCCGTTTGAGATGGTGCGGATTATCGCACATCCTCGGGCTTAGTAGTGCAAGATTCAGACCTCCGCAAGGAGCATTCGGTCTCGATAGATTTAAAATACGACATCTTAAGAAAATGAGATTTTTAGAATATAAAATATTTATTAAAATTATTTTCGTATAAATATATGTATATTTATCTTTTAAACATCTATTTTGTTATGATATAAATATTCCACCTTTTTCTAAAAAAATCACAAGAATAAATTTTACATTAAAAATACCATGAACTTCAAATAAATCAATATTGCAAATAAATACCTTTATTTATGAGACTAGGATATTTTCACTAGAAATATCACAATATAAAACCTACACTCATTACAACTCTAAAGACGAATAATAAATGCTTGGGGAATATTTTGAAAAGTATATAAAAGTATTTTTACATAAAACCCCCTCAAGTTTTATAAATTACCCTAAGGACCCTAGCAATTATAATTTTAAGAAATAATCAAAACTTCGATTTACATTTCTAATTGTCTGACTCGGGTTTGAGTCTGATTAATCTGACTTGAATATGATTCAAGTCAATCTACATTCTACAATATTCCAATTCAATATGAACACATGAATCCATGAATCCAATTATCAATCTATACAACTTGACTGAACCGAACCATGGATATATTCCTTTTACATGGTTCTTCAGTTATTCTATTTACATGATTCTACAGTTACATCCGTTTACTGATATCATGGTTTCGGTCAGTCTTTCAATTATATACTCAATTCAATTTACAGTACAAAACAATACAAATAAAACACTACGTGGTTTAAGGGGTGGATTGGTACGGAAGGTGTTAAAAGTGGAACGAGGCGGTAAGATTAAGACACCTAACCTATATTCCGTTGTTGTTGTACCGTGGCTTAACGGTTCCTTGTACATTCCGTTTGCCCTGGTCTCTAGCATATAGAGACCTCTCCTGTATACACTGGCATCCTTCTGTACCAAGCTACAAACAATTGCGTTAACACAACATTACAACAATATTATACAACTTTAAAAGATATCTTCATATTATTTCTATTCTACATTCCTCTTATCTTTGGGACTTACCGAGCGACCTGTTCACTGACGACATTCTATTTCCTTCTTCTTTGAATGTCGTCAGGTGGTTTGGACCTGGCAGAAATCGAGCCATCTGCAGAAGACTTGGAGCAGTTTGCCGAAAATCCAGCACTTCAGTTTCATTGTACACTTTTTCATTTAGTACTTTTCATTTCCTGTTATGCCACTATTTAGGCATCATTTTTATTTCAGTTGTATTTTCTTTTCATGCATTGTACAAAAGAATGTTAATAAATAAAAGTTGATGTTTTTATTATATCTTGTCTCTTGTGTATTTATTTTATATTGCTTAGATATGCTTAGCGTATATACTTCTGAGTATATACGTAGCGGACCGGTCGCGTCCCCTTCGTCGTACACCGGAAAGCGGGGCATGACAGATAGGCTCTTAAACCTTCTGAACTAATAGATTTAAATTCTAATTAAGGGAAATAAAAAAAACTAATATTTCCCTAGATCTTTCCAAACAAAAAGATTGCGCTCTGTAAAGTCGGGCACCGTTGGATTAAAAATCCAATGGTGATTTAAAATCACCAATTTATAGAAAGATTCTATACAAGGAAAGATTTTCCTAAAATCTGCCAGGAACAACAAACAAAATATCTTTTTGATTAAAAATCCAATAGTGAATAAAATTCACCGAGTGATCTAACAGATCATGTTGGTTATAAAATCAATAAAATCTTTCAATGAAAAATTGACAAAACAAACTGATTCTTTTATTTCTCCTATAAATAGGAGCCAAGAAGAGAAGAGGAAAAAAACACAACAACAGAGAGAGAATACAAAAGAAAAGAGAATTTAATTCTCCAGAGAGAAAAAAAGGTTTTTTTAGAAAAGAAAGAAATCCTAGGAAAGAGATCATCCTGTAAACTCCCATAAAATAAAAAGAGAATTTAATTCTCAATCTAAGAGTTTAACTCTTCTGAATAAGAACTTAGTTCTTCTTTTGGTTGAAGGTCTGCAGAAGCAGATCTCCCTATAAGTTGAGAATTTAATTCTCATCAGGGAGATTCTGCCATGCAAATCTAAAACCTAAGAGAAGACCTACGTTCAGAGAATTATATTCTCCCACAAAGTATATAGGAATTTAATTCCTCCAACAAAAATAGGTTTTAACCCTTAATATAAGAACTTGGTTCTTTCTATGGTTGAAGATCTGCAGAAGCAGATCTCCCCATAAGTTGAGAATTTAATTCTCATCGGGGAGATTCTGCGATGCAGATCCAAAACTCAGAGAGAGAATTGAGTTTAAAGAATTTAATTCTTCCAAATATATAGGAATTTAATTCCTCTAAATAAAATCTGGGTTTAACCCTATGAAAGAATTTAATTCTTAAACAAGGGACTTTTCATGCACGTAAAAAGATCAAGCACCCAACCTGATCACGTGGCAACACGTGACCCTCCCTTCAATGGTCAAAAAAGAATGAATGAGATTGGGTCATGTGCTCCCACGTGACCCTTGAACAAACTTCTCAAAATAAAGGCAGAACAGACTCTGGGCACCCTCACGTGTCCCCACGTGACCCCTGACAAACACCTCTTTAAAAAAAGTGAAGATGGAAAGAACTGAAGGATTAAAATCCAATGCATGGGCGCCCTCACGTGTCCCCACGTGACCCCTAGCAAATCTTTTTAATATCCACTGCATGGGTACCCATCACGTGCCCACACGTGATGGCCGTGAAGACTAAAGTGTTTAACACTTACCTGCTTATCCTGAGAATAAAATAAAGAAGTTTGGGCCCAACACTGTTTTATGCGCTGCATCCTTAGTGTTTAACACTATTTTAAGCGTATCACATTGGAGCACGTGATAGCCGAGTGTACTTTATTGTTTAACACTATATCCAAGCCAATCTTAGCTTGAACTAGCCAAGTTTTTCCAGAGGCAGTACCCGCTTTTGACTGAACCTCAAACACACTTTTGTCTTCCAAAATTGGTCATCTCATGTGACATTCAAAGTAGAACCCAGAGCCTTTCAGACAACTTTGGTTCAAGGGTACATCTCTCCACACCTCTGATGCATGTCGTTGTAATTCTTCAACGTCTTCATAGAGGTGGTGGGTCCTAATGGACAATAACTGTTGGATATAGTGCCCTCAGAGTCAATTATTGGATCACAGGCACGTGATTGCAATGATTGAGGGAGGACATATACCGGTAGGAGAGTCTTACTCAAGATGATAGTATGCTATCCGGTTTATCTTTATCATCGTGTACTGCTTTAGGTGACCTTACAGGTCACTATTGCGCGTTGATAGAGCCCTTAGGATTCTTACTTGACGGCCAGCAGTATGATGGCGATCATATACGTGGGAGCTGGGGTCTATAAGCACATCCTTAAAAAGGTCCCTAGTCGTGGGAGTTTTCGAGACAGGGCATCGATACTCCAGAGTAGACTAGTGTATACAGTCGAAACCCCAACGAGGGACGGTAGCCGGTCTCATAAGCCACTGGTGTCAGTTGGTTCACCTAAGATGTATACAGGTGCTCATTGGGTTATGAGTACACCGGACAGGACTCTCCGGGAACATGCTGGTTGGTATTATACCTGACGTCAGATAGCAGTTCCCTGGTGACATGTGTACAGGTTAGTTCATCGACCTGAGATTGTCATTTGTCTCGTGTGAGTTCCCACTGTACTTTGATTACTACCCTACCACGGCTCAAAGGAGTCGTGCAAACAGCTTTTAGTTGGGTACAGTCCCGAGCCACATGGAGGCAGTGAGCGGATCGGCAGGGGTTCGTCTCTTCCGGTATTGGGGGTGAGGTCGCGCTGTGTCTAGGAGAGCCATTACACGAAGTCCTTGGCCAAGGCAGGAGATTTACTGGTAGGTATTCCAGTAGTATCTCAGGGTGTTCTGGGCTACACTCCGACACGACTTGTACCGCTTTTGGGGGTCTGACTTTTACCAACCCCCTAGGCCCGACATGCGATACTCATAGACGAACGGACCGGACTGTACGTATATTGTCACTGACAGGCTCAGTAGGGTGTCAGGATGAGTTCGCTCATCGACTTCCCTTTTGGTCAATACCTGGTAGCCCGTTACGTACGGCTAATACCTCTGACGTGCTAGTGATTAAATCCACAGCCAAAGTGTTGACGAGTCTTTAGAGTCCCCCACAGACAGTTTCTCAAGTTTCGGGCGAAACGCTGTAGAGGTCGTATGGATATATGGCAGGGTTCGATCTTATACGTGTGGTATTGCACGGATCATGATCGGACGGATAATACTAGCGGGCTTTGGTTTAAGCCGGATCCTAATATTATACAGTGTAGATTTTGTCTCATTGCATTTGTATTCGGTCGGAATACAAATGCGGGTATGTATATACAGTCGCGGGGTTTTCCTGTAATTTATTACTGGATCACCTTTTGAAGTTGCCAGTTTGTATTCCGTTTTCGGCCATTTTCCTTTCTTTCTTTCCTTGGCTGAATTTTCCATGGAGGGGCTTATTTGCAAATGTGCAAATTAGCAAAATGGAGGGTGTTTTTTGTGATGGAGGGTTCATGATGGTTCTAGCCTCTTATGATTACTTTTTATGCATCATTACTTTCTTTATGTGAATGGATTGATATGGATTTGGGTGTGACACTTTTTCATCATTATCATCCATTCTCTTTCTTGCTTATGGTTACCTCTTGATGGTTCCTACACTCACCTCCTTCCTCTCTCATATATGGCCGAGTACAATATTGAGGGAGAGAAGATTTTGTGTAAGGTTCATGGATCTCATTTCATTCATTCAAAAAGAGAGAGCTCCATTTCAAAGTTCTTTTTTCCTCTTCCCTCCTTCAAGGCAACTTCTAATAAACCCTTGAGACAAAGCGTACTACACATTTTCTACAGCAATCTTGGACACGTCGGCTAGCCAACTTCGTGTCCGAGTTGCTTCGGTTCAGAGGTGGGAGCCCGTAAAAAGACTCGGTGATATGGTGCCCTTTCCGACGAGGAGATCGAGACCGGAGATTCCGCGGGGAGATCGGGATGGTGGCCGAAGACCGAAGGACACGGATCGCTCGGTATAGCTTTCTACCCTTTCTCCAATTAGCTAGTAGTCGGTTAATGGTCCGATCCGGGTTTTATAGTCTGCGGTAGCGCCGGTTTCTAGTTAAAGAAAAGTTTTTGTTTCCGCATTTTGGCCTCGGACAGACGGCTGGGGCGCTACCGTAGACTTACATGGTATCAGAGCCACGCCATTAACCTTTTCTAGCTTGCTCTAATGTGTTTAGAACTCGATCGAACGAAATTTCCAAAAACCACAATTTCAAAAGCATCAGTTTCTGTCGATTCTATTTTGTTGTCAAAAAATTATTTGGTATATTGCAGAAATATGTGCAGGCTTTTTCAAGAGAAGTGAAGAAATTTGGTTGGCAGATTTTACTGTAGCGCGGCGGATCCGCGGCCAAAACCACGTTTTGGCCGCGTATCCGCCGCCGTAATATAGCCACAGTGCACCAAATTTCTTCAGTAGGTCTCTGACTTGGAATTGGGGTTTATGGTATATTCTGTTTGGGCCCAGATTTATTTTGAGTGCTACAGTTGTGCTTGGGGCCCACTTCGGGAATTTTTGTCGATCGAAAATTTTAAACATGTTAGTTCACAGTATTTACATTATATCTGCGACCGTGAATGTCACTTGATCGGTAAATCCTGTCTAACTGCTATAGCCCTTTTAGACGGATTTGCGAACGTGGCATTCACGTTGATGTTCTGTGTTGTGCTGTGATGTTGCGGATTTGTCGTGGTGAATAGCCTGGATGTAATGTTAGTACAGTTTTGGTATTTCTATGTACATTTGATATTGCGGGGCGAGCGTCCGACATGTGGACTGCCGTCACTGCCTGCTTGTATATTATTCTTTAGGGGCACGACAGGGCTGAGGTCGATGTACCCGTTGTATATTTTACTTTCTGTACTAGGATTACCCCGCGGAGGGGTGCACGGGTAGCCGGGTTCTAGAGGGCAACGGGCCCGCATCTCATGGCTTTGATATGGAGGGGGATTCACTCTAGAATTGGCGGGCTATTCGCCGCACTTGTAGAGGGTACAGGTTGACCCAAGGAGGGGTGCCCAAGTTACCGGATTCCATGAAGTGCTGGGTGGTCCATTCACGTTGCTGAAGGGGGCTGCCTCGCTTCAGATTTTGGCGGGTAACTTGCCGCGCCCGTAGGGGTCTAGGATTTCATTGCATAGGCTATCCACACGACCAGGGGAACGTCGGGTTTCAGTAGCGGCTCTATGAAACCCGGGGATCCCAGATATCTGTATTGTTCTGTGATACTTATTACATTTCTGTGATGTTGAATTTTATCACGCCTTGAGCGATTATTATATATTGATATATATACTAGTAGATGTTGTATATGTTTTGCATCCGCGCTAGTCCAGTCCCCGCTCTGTCGTTAGTTAAGTAACCTAACGGGTGATGACGGGACCCAGTGGCGAATGCGAATGGCATATACGTACATCGTATTTTCGTTCTTTTGTGGTGTGATCAATTGATGGGACTGCGTTGATTCAGATCAATGCAAGATAAACAAACCTATTCTGATGTTGTTGGAACAATTTTTCAAAAAGCTATTATTACAAGGACGTTCTCTTTTTTTTTGCACAGTGGTATTCGGGTATGAATATCCTGCACCTCAATCGACGAGGCAAGGGCCGAGATCCCTTCACCGGGAGTGACCCCTTGGACAGAAGTTTGCGTCAGGGTAATAACTTCATTATAGCCGATCGCCTTTTGCTTTGCATCGTGGTATTCCGTTGGAATATCCTGCACCTCATTCTCCGGGGAAAGAGCCGAGATCCCTTCACCGGGAGTGACCTCTTTAGCAAAGGTTTTCGCCACTATATTTTTTATAAAAAGCTATCTGGTTCCTTCAACGATATCAAGTTCATTACGTTAAAGGTTTTTCGCCAAAAACCATTCGTAGCCCTCCATCATTTCAGACGGGTAGCACGTAATATTCATGCTATGTTTGTTGGCCTTCGTCAAGGCGTAGTGAATGGTAGCTGCTTGTTACCTTTCTGCTGCATAGATATATGCGTTGGTTTGGGACAGTCGTATAGCCTTGTTGGCCTCCGTCAAGGGCTTGTACGGGTGGGTTCAAATTAACCTGGACAATGATGGGTAGAACTTGACATGTGACTTATGATTTGTTGACCTTCGTCAAGGTCATAAGAGCATGGGGTAAAAATCACATCGGGAGTTTCTAAAGAAACTGAAACTAGCCAGATATGCGCATACCTTCTGGAGTGTGATAACGTGAGTGGATTCCATCACGTTATCATGCGATGATAGTTGGATCCCGATTCCCACTGATGAGTTGGTTTACTCCTCGGGTGATCCCGACTAATTCTTCTTTCAGGTTTGGAGGAGAATTTGACGTTACAGTGGGAGGTTTCTTGATTAGATAAAGTGATAACCATTCTGATCTAGATTAGAGTGCACGCTGAGTGTTTCTTTTCTCTCTCTCTTTGGCAACGACCATGGCCCGACCCTTGACTATGACTCAGTGACCAAAATTAACCGAACCTTCTTAAATACTGGTTTTTTGGATTGTCAGAGTTGCATACCTCATTGTCACTCCTACTTTTACCCTTTTCTCCAGAACACCCCGTATTACTACGAACGTCCACTTCCATTGGATAAAACTATCGTATGGTTATATACGAACTCGAAGGAACTTGTTCCAGATTCGAGGATGGTTTCTGGTTCTGGAGAAAACGAATAGGACTATTCAGTTGTCTTTTCCTTTTACCTTCTCTCAGGTTGTGAGTGCCCCTTAGATTAGGGGATAGTACACCTATTACGCAAATTGGATAGTCTTCTTCCAAACCATAGGCATGTGCCGAAACGTGGGGAATGAAGAAAACCATTTGGCCTAACGATGGTGTACAGAAGGTATTAAGTAAAGACAAATAAAGGGATTAGAAAGAGGGTAGAGTAAATTGCGACTGCTATTCACGACCAAAACCAAGTATTTCATCGCCACTCCTACTTCACCTTTGTATTTCTCCTGAACACTCCGTATCACTACGAAGATCCACAGTAATTTGGATACTCCATCGCATGGTTATATACGAACTCGAAGGAACTTGTTCCAGTTCGAGGATGGATTATGGTTCAGGAGAAATAGGAATAAGGTTCATTCAGGTGTCTTTTATCTTTACCTTCCCTCGGGTTGCGAGTGCTCCTAGGATTAGGACAGTACACCCATTATACTTATTGGATAGTCTTCTTCCAAACCATAGGCTGGTGCCGAAAGATAGGGAAGGAAGAAAACCATTTAGCCGAAGAGGGTGTACAGAATGCAATGACTAAAGACATATAAAGGGATTTGGAGAGACGGCAAAGAAATATACGGTTATAATTGTGAATCTGATAATGGAAGAAGCAATACTAGGAATACCCAGATACCCTTTCGAAACATATTCATGTTTCAGTTTCACTGTGCTTTGTTAATAGAAAACTGATTTCCTAATTAGTCCTTGCTCCAGGGTATGTATTTACCAGGTTTGATTCTCACATCTGTATGGTTTTACAGATGATGAGTGGGAGTAAGTTATTGGGAATTGGGTGATCATCCTCATTATATCGGGATTCGTTGTAATTGGTGATATTTGAGGAAATCACCTGGGTTGTTTGCCGGACAGCAGATATTTGGTTTTGAATATACGTTATAATGCACCAATTTCAAATTGATATATCTGTACGTTTATTTTAATAAAGTGAGATATAACTTTTTGAAATTATGTCTATGACATTTACCTATATCAGTGGATGGTTAGGTAAGGAGCATTAAACAGCGGTGTAATTCTTCACAACCATAGTACAGTTTTTTCAACCTACGACGCACAGGGTTTGAGTTATTCAACTCAGGGGACTTATACAGAGTATTGTATGTTGTCCAGTGTCCATTAGGACAGAGGGGTTGATCCTCGTACTACATTCTATTTACGTATGACTTTTCTAGTTCTTAGACAAGTGTTTCGTAGAAACACAAGGTCTGAGTTTTGAGAAGTTACAGGTATAAGAGTAAAGTAGAGAACCAGATGTTGCAAGCATC
Organism: Agapanthus africanus; assembly: GCA_030015575.1. Classification (NCBI taxonomy): domain Eukaryota; kingdom Viridiplantae; phylum Streptophyta; class Magnoliopsida; order Asparagales; family Amaryllidaceae; genus Agapanthus; species Agapanthus africanus. Next base: position 441,331,344 of record CM057343.1, on the reverse strand, counting down.
AGGATTCTTCAAGGTGATCGAAAATGTTGATACTTGTGTATGGTATTCAGTTGATAGTAATGGTTTTGAGAAACTTGTTTCTCTTTCAGGTTACTCATATCTGGAGGCATTCCTAAGTTGAGTAATGCTGATCGGCCTCCTTCCATTTAGTTGACATGCACCGGAGACAGTTGCATGATTTGAATCTGGTTCCAATTAAATCAATGCCTCTGTTTCTATATTGGATATAGAACGATTCATATCTTAACGATATTAAGGTACGGGGAGTTGTCCGGCTTATGCTTAAAACCAAACTCTGGATAACTCTAGGCACGTTTTTGTAATGGCTGTTTGTGGGTTGACCCGGGCTATGACGAGGGTTGACTTTCTACCATCTGGAAGATCAATAGTGATATTGTTCTTGACTCGCCATAGTTTTAGTAAAATGGATTTTTTCAGAAAACAGTAGTGGGAGTATGGTAGAACTGGAAGCGATTCCAGAACCGCAAACGATTACTAAAAATTTGATAAGAACCTAAAGATTCAATCTGGTCTGACATTCCATTGGCCACTCCGCAGATATGGAGGGTAACCTCAGGCACCCGAGAGATACTCCGATATGCTCAAAGACGGTGACAGGGAGGTTCTTGTTTACCCAGACTTGCCATTGCTGTTGTTCCAGACTGTGAAACCCGGCAGGAGGATGAGTATAGCGTCGTTCTAAACTAGCTTTAGAAGTGCACGTGTATATGATTCTGCCAGAGGGTTGTCGTAGTCAGTGGGAGCAGCGGAAGCATTAGTGGACAAGTGGCTTGTGTCTATTTATAGACTAAAACAGATATAGCGGAGATAGATCATCTATTTCTGATGTGACAGTCATAGGTTTGACTTAATGAGAATAGGGGATGGATCTGTTAAGAAGGTAGTAGGGTGTGATATCCCGGTATTTGGATGACATACACAGAGTAGGAAGTGATATTCCTATACTACGATCGGTTATACTTTGGTTGTCACACAGTGGTTTCTCCACATAAGTCTTGGATATTATATCAGACATTCTGGTTACTAGATCTATGGTTTTAGATCTAGATTTGGGAAGTGTCCCAATCAGGGTATTTAGACAGCATTCTAAAGGTGTTTTAGAATATACGACTCCTGGCACGGTAGTATACCTGCAGGTGTTGGAGTCACCCTCTCTGAAGGTGTCTTACGGACTAAAGGGGAGAGGGATATGCATGATTGGCAGATCACTTGCTTAGGCAATTGAGTCAATCACGAGATGTCAAGTACCACACCAGACGTTATTTTTGCCGTAGATGCAATAAGATGATATTGATCCTATCCTGGAGAAACATTCGGAAGCAGTTTTAGAACATAAGTGGATGTTCTAGGGATATGATAACGGCAGCCTCCTTCGGGAAAAAGTTATCATTCCATGCTTCCTAGGTGACCTGGATGACAGAGTGGCTGTCAGAGTTATAGTTTTTTCCCTCTGACGAGGGGAAGTGTTTTGGACAGGAGATCCAACCGGACACTGAGGGAGGCATTACGCAGGAGACTGATTAAGTTCAGTTGACGATACAGTCTAAGAAGTTTGAATTTGGAGTTCATTTATGAGCTAGGTCCCATCAGATATCCAGACATATTCTGAGACAGGTATTGCTCATTTCGGGAGATGGGTTTCTCCGCGATTTGAGATAAAGAGAGACATAGAAAGAAACATCAGAGCGGATCCACTCACTGAGGCTATTCCTCGAACGCATTAGTTTCGCAAACGGGTTTTGTGAGACTGACTAGTAGAGGAGTTGGGTGTTCGGTATCACACGGGCTGTGAGTATGCGACATCGCAATAATTAGCCTTGAGTGCAAGTGGGAGATTGTTGGATATAGTGCCCTCAGAGTCAATTATTGGATCACAGGCACGTGATTGCAATGATTGAGGGAGGACATATACCGGTAGGACAGTCTTACTCAAGATGATAGTATGCTATCTGGTTTATCTTTATCATCGTGTACTGCTTTAGGTGACCTTACAGGTCACTATTGCGCGTTGATAGAGCCCTTAGGATTCTTGCTTGACAGCCAGCAGTATGATGGCAATCATATACGTGGGAGCTGGGATCTATAAGCACATCCTTAAAAAGGTCCCTAGTCGTGGGAGTTTTCGAGACAGGGCATCGATACTCTAGAGTAGACTAGTGTATACAGTCGAGACCCCGACGAGGGGCGGTGGCCGGTCTCACAAGTCATTGGTGTCAGTTGGTTCACCTAAGATGTGTAGGGCTCCTGGGAACTCTCAAGAGGTCTCACAAGGCATCAACCATGCCAATTTCAAATTTTACGGGTGCCGAGAAACCCTAATACGGATCGTTGACTAGAAGTTTAGGCGAAAAACGAAACTAGTTAACATCTTAACTAAAGGAGAGAGGCTACAACCTTTGTAGATCCGGTTCTCCACTTCCTTAGCTCCACGTAGGCGTCCTCTCGCTGTCCATCTCGAATCCCGAACTCAATCGTCGGCTTCATCGGAGAAATGGGTGGACTAGGTCGTCGGCTTGGTGCCGAAGATGATCTACGTCGAGGCTTCACAAGATCAAGCTCCGACTTCACAAATTTGTGAAACTTGTGAAGAAAACACCCAAAACAACTTGGCAAGAGGTAGAGGGTGAAGAAATAGGAGGTGGGTTCACTTTAGATTTGGATTTCTCTCACTTTTGCTCAAGTTGCCATTGGTGGACTTAAGCTTTTCTTGAAGAAGAAGATGATGATCAAGAAGAAAGAATATGATAAGTGTCTTATTTAAAAAGAAACTAATATGAATACTTATCATATCCTAACCATAGTCAAGTGTAGAGAGTAAACTAGGGTTAGTAGGAATGGTTAGGGTTAAGGATGAGATAAGAATGGTGGACTTGTTCAAAGCTTCAAGAAGCTTCAACATATACAAACAAAATAAGCCACCATTCTCATTTCTTTTCCAAAATGAATAAATAAATAAATAAATAAGTAAATAAACAAAGCCCTAACCATTCATATAACCATGGTTTAATCTTTACACAAACCCAAGTGAGCAAGTATCATCAAACATGATACAAACAAGTGCACAAAAATATATCACATATACAATGTGCATCAAGTGAGAAAATCCCTTTAAAGTGAACCAGTACTAGTTAATGCAAAGTAATATATCATATATATAATTATACATTAAATCATCAAATCAACACTTGATTCAATGATCCGGTCATGTCGCACATAACCGACTAGTATACAATGTATCGATTTATCGAATCAATGATTCGATAACTAGGTTATATCGCATACAACCAATCGAAACATTCATCGCGAGAATAGAATACGGTATCACATACACGCATTATTCTCGGTCCTGCACATATCTCATATGCGCTCCTATTTCGTTTCGCTTGAGCCAGGAAACCTCTGTGTAGGACTCTAAAGACTCGTCAATACGCCGGTAGCAGATGATGATCATATCAAGCACCCACAAGCCGCAAGCGGTCTGCTAAACGTAACGGCCATCCGGGTATTGAGCGATCAGAAGATCGACGAGCTAGCCCGCTCACACTCCTGTGAATCCAACCAGTAACACTTACCGTACAGTCCGGTCTGTTCGTCTGATATGTCGCATATCAAGTCTAGGGGTGGTAAACGTCAGACCCCAATAACCGATAAGTCGTGCCGATGTGAGGCTCATAACGGGTTGAGAAACTACTGGTAACACTTACCAGCAAATCTCTGATCAGCCCTGGCCAGGGACTTCCCTGTTACGGCCAATCGAGCACAGCGCAACATCAACCCCCAATACCGGGAGAGACGAAACCCCTCCTATCGCTCATTGCCTCCATGTGACTCGGGACTGTACCCAAAGACCACCGTTTTGCATGCCCTCATAGACGTGGTAAGGTGGAGATCAAAGTACAGTGGGAATCACACAAGACTCCATGACGATCTCGGGTCTACAGACTAACCTGTACAAGTGTCACCTGAGAACTGCCATCTGACGTGAGGTATAATACCATCTGGGAGTTCTCGGCGAGTCCGTCCAGTGTACCCAGTCTCCACTGAGCACCCGTATACCATCTCTGATGTCAAACACCAATGGATATGGGATCATCCATCGCCCATCTCATGGGTCGAGAAGCGTATACGCTAGTCTACACTGGTATATCGATGCCCCGTCTCGATACACCCACGACTAGGGACCTTGAAGGATGTACTTATGGACTACCATGTCCCCACTATTATGATCTGCATCATAGTCCAGGTAGTCAAGTACACATCCTAAGGGCTTTATTAACATGTAACTTTAAGACAGTTTAACGAGACAAGTGTACATGTTAAGATAAAGAGCAACCAGATAGCATATTATCATATCGAGCAAGAAAGTCATCTCTATATATGTCCAAGCATCCAATATAATATACATCATCTGTACAATACTGGCCTCTAGGGCATACATACAACTAACAAGATGTATACAGGTGCTCATTGGGTTATGAGTACACCGGACAGGACTCGCCGGGAACATGCTGGTTGGTATTATACCTGACGTCAGATAACAGTTCCCTGGTGACATGTGTACAGGTTAGTTCATCGACCTGAGATCGTCATTTGTCTCGTGTGAGTTCCCACTGTACTTTGATTACTATCCTACCACGGCTCAAAGGAGTCGTGCAAACAGGTTTTAGTTGGGTACAGTCCCGAGCCACATGGAGGCAGTGAGCGGATCGGCAGGGGTTCGTCTCTCCCGGTATTGGGGGTGAGGTCGCGCTGTGTTTAGGAGAGCCATTACACGAAGTCCTTGGCCAAGGCAGGAGATTTACTGGTAGGTATTCCAGTAGTATCTCAGGGTGTTCTGGGCTACACTCCGACACGACTTGTACCGCTTTTGGGGGTCTGACTTTTACCAACCCCCTAGGCCCGACATGCGATGCTCATAGACGAACGGACCGGACTGTACGTATATTGTCACTGACAGGCTCAGTAGGGTGTCAGGATGAGTTCGCTCATTGACTTCCCTTTTGGTCAATACCTGGTAGCCCGTTACGTACGGCTAATACCTCTGACGTGCTAGTGGTTAAATCCACAGCCAAAGTGTTGACAAGTCTTTAGAGTCCCCCACAGACAGTTTCTCAAGTTTCAGGCGAAACGCTGTAGAGGCCGTATGGATATATGGCAGGGTTCGATCTTATACGCGCGGTATTGCACGGATCATGATCGGACGGATAATACTAGCGGGCTTTAGTTTAAGTCGGATCCTAGTATTATACAGTGTAGATTTTATCTCATTGCATTTGTATTCGATCGGAATACAAATGCGGGTATGTATATACAGTCGCGGGGTTTTCCTGTAATTTATTACCGGATCACCTTTTGAAGTTGCCAGTTTGTATTCCGTTTTCGGCCATTTTCCTTTCTTTCTTTCCTTGGCTGAATTTTCCATGGAGGGGCTTATTTGCAAATGTGCAAATTAGCAAAATGGAGGGTGTTTTTTGTGATGGAGGGTTCATGATGGTTCTAGCCTCTTATGATTACTTTTTTATACATCATTACTTGCTTTATGTGAAAGGATTGATATGGATTTGGGTGTGACACTTTTTCATCATTATCATCTATTCTCTTTCTTGCTTATGGTTACCTCTTGATGGTTCCTACACTCACCTCCCTCCTCTCTCATATATGGCCGAGCACAATATTGAGGGAGGGAAGATTTTGTGTAAGGTTCATGGATCTCATTTCATTCATGCAAAAAGAGAGAGCTCCATTTCAAAGTTCTTTTTTCCTCTTCCCTCCTTCAAGGCAACTTCTAATAAACCCTTGAGACAAAGCGTACTACACATTTTCTACAGCAATCTTGGACACGTCGGCTAGCCAACTTCGTATCCGAGTTGCCTCGGTTCAGAGGTGGGAGCCCGTAAAAAGACTCGGTGATGTGGTGTCCTTTCCGACGAGGAGATCGAGACCGGAGATTCCGCGGGGAGATCGGGATGGTGGCCGAAGACCGAAGGACACGGATCGCTTGGTATAGCTCTCTACCCTTTCTCCAATTAGCTAGTAGTAGGTTAATGGTCCAATCCGGGTGTTATAGTCCGTTGTAGCGCCGGTTTCTAGTTAAAGAAAAGTTTTTGTTTCCGCATTTTGGCCTCGGACAGTCGGCCGGGGCGCTACCGTAGACTTACAATAACTATCTGGTGCATTTCCAAATCCATGTTGGCATCTGAACTTGGACCGCAATGTCCCTAAACTAAACAACAGAACCCAAATGCTCTTTTGTTGGATCTAAATGATCCTGTTAAGTAGATCTTAGTCTAAAAATTAGACTAATGTATCCTTAACAAACATTTAAGTCGATCTTAATCCCAAATGAGATTAACGATGCTTAAATCAATCCAACTACAGATCCCCCAACCAATATTGGTTCAAGGGTACATCTCTTCACTCCTCTGATATTTGTCGTTGTAATCCTTCAACGTCTTCAGAGAGGTGACAGGTCCCGACAACTAAACACTTTACGGACTGTGGGGTCCTTAAACCCATGGACTATGATGTCCTTAACCTTGGACTGTGGGGTCCTTTAAACCCATGGATTATGATGTCCTTAACCTTGGACTGTGGGGTCCTTAAGCCCATGGACTATGACGTCCTTAACCTTGGACCGTAATGTCCTTAAACTAGTTATGGACCGCAAAGTCCCTAAACTTAAACAATAGAGTCTAAATGCTCTTTTGTTGGATCTAAACGATCCCGTTAAGTTGATCTTAGTCTAAAATTAGACTAACGTATCCTTAACAAACGTTTAAGTTGATCTTAGTCTCAAATGAGACTAACGTATTCTTAAACCCAACCCCAAACCCAAATCTAAGAAAATACGGATTTGGACTAATCCACGCCCTACGGGCGACGACATAAATTAGTCTCCATATACAATCCACGGGCAACCAAAAATAAAACAAACATACACGACACGAAGTGACCATCTGGAGAAAGAGAAATTGGTTACCGCGATGTGGTAGCGTAATTAACTGCAGCGGCTTGCGCCTGCAGGGAAGAGCGTCCCAACAATAAAAAACCCTTCAAACGAGGGGGAATCTGACGAAGTCTGCTACAACGGACGCATCCGTCTAAACCTCCGATACATGGCGACATAAATCAACTTGGCATCTTCGGATAGGTGGACGGATAGCACCAATTAGCATCTGCCCTCGAAATTCAGGCAAGACGAACCTACGCGGTCTCGTCCCTGTGTTCGGTGGAGAACAATGGCACAAGTGTTGAAAAGAGGATGGAGGAAAACGCGCTTAAACGTCATATCTAATGGAGGTTGGAGTATATGGACAAGTGCTTCTTAAACTGGCAATTCAAGATTTGTGAAGCTAAGTAGCCAAGGAATAAGAATTCAAAAGTTCAAGCGACGAATAGCTAAGAAGTTAGAAACCAAGTCCAAGTTGATACTTCAAACTCAAGTCGAAGATTTAAAGATCAAATATCGACTTCAAAACGCTAGTGAGTGAAACGGCGTATTCGAAGTTCAAGTGAAACGAAACGCCAAAAGTTCAAGAGCTCGAGACTTCAAGATTCAAGAATCGAAGAGTTGCGATAACCGATATAGGAATCTTGTAAGTACTTTTCGAATTATGGTTAATATCAATTAGAGCTCTTGAATACTCACACATGCATATACAAACGTTTTACATTGCATAAATATCAAGGTTTTCGAGTTTAAAGTTTTCGTTATCATAAAATCCTAAATATCTGATTTTTGTGTATTCCAAATGTCTGTCCAAAACAACTACATATGTCTGTGTGTCTGTGCACTGTAGATTTTCAAATATCAGAAACATCTGAAAACCTGAGTTTTTGAACTTCAGACGTCTGCCCATTTGTTCTTCAGACGTCTATCCGCTTATTGCCTTTTTAATCAACACCATTTTCTTTAAATAAAAATATTTCTGCATCTTTTTTGAACTTCAGACGTGTGTCAAAATTTGTTGGTAAATTTGGTGTAAACGCAGCAGAAGGGAAAATTAAAATTTTTACATTAACACCAAAAAAGGTTTATAAATTATGCTAATTTAATTAACGAAATCAATTAACACTTAATTGATTCAAGAAAAGGTTATACTTTTGCACAAATTCGGATTTGCGTTCAGTTCGTTGTGCTATTGATTCCTATCCAACCAAAACGACTTGATTACAGCTTGATGATCTGCTTGCCTACCTCCATACAAATATCTAAGATTAGTTAACTCTAATTAATTAGAGAGAATTATAAAATAAAAAAGAGAATTAAAAATCAAAATTTTAATTCGTCTTCACCATGAAAATTTTGGCCAAAAGAAAAGGAGCGGGGAGGCGAAAACTTTTGAGAGGATGAGAAGAATAATTAGGACTTAGGGTTTGTATCTAATAAAAGCCTATATATAGGGATATAGTTTTTTTCTATTTAAACCCTCATAATTAATTAATTTGTTAAATCCCTTAAACAAACTAATTAGTCAAATATGCATATAATATTTGGCACACATCAAATCATAACAATATTATCTTATACACACACACACACACACATTATATTCATAATATAATTAATATATATATATGTATGTATGTATTATTTACTCATTTAATATCTAATTAATGGTACATCAAATATACTTATTTAATTAAATCATTTTTTTGTATATCAACCATATACTTTCTCTTCTTTCATAGTTCTATATTTGGAAAGTAGGAGTTCAACTATGTGTGGCTACAGAGGCTCGATGTTTACTCAATAGTGGATAATTAATTCGAACAATTCGAATTAATTCTGTAAGCAGTAAAATCCACAAGCTTATAGGGACGATAGCTACGTGTTTAGACTGTCTGGGTAAACTGTCGATGACTGGATTGGAATAGGAAAATGTTATCCAAGCAAATCAATACCTATCGGTGGCAACTACCGTACGGTCTGGTCTCTTCTTCTCATTGTGCTCCTTAGTTGGTCTAGAGTTTGGTAATACTGTCAAACTCTAATAACTCAAATAACTGCTGTGTTGATATTATCACGTAACCCCGAGATCAAACTGATAACCATTTATCATTTGATCTCTAGTACTCTGGTCAGAAATTTTAGGTCACTGATATATCGCACACTGCAGAAGAAAGTTCTCCATATATCGGAGAGACGAATCACATGTTAACTCCTCACAACCTTCACATGTATTCGACCATACCCAACTACTACCGTTATACATAGTATCAATAGATTTATGGTTGGATAGTAACTAAATATCTCTAGCACATGTAAGATACTATATCGAATCTCAGGTCTGGAGACTAAGTCATACCAATTGTCACTATATGAATTTCCATCTGACAGTTATGTATAATTACTAATTGGACATTCAAGGCGAGTCATTCGGTTTACTTATCATCTATAGGTACCAGCATACGATACTCTGATGTCACCACACCAGATGACTATGAGAACAGTCATTACTCTCTAATGAGTAAGTATAGCATACACTAGTCTTCCGGAGTATCGATGTCCTATCTCGATACTCCGACTAGGAACATTTAAGAATATACATGTCGACTAGTCAGGTCTTACTATTGTGATCTACATCACAATCCTGTAGTCTAGTATTATTCTACGGACTTTATTAGTAATTAATAATAAGCAGAGTATTATAAATAAAATATACCAATAAAGAAAAAACCAAATAGCGTACTATTTTTGCGAACGAGAAGGTTCTATACATGTAGATTACAATTACAACTAATTTCCTCTAAAGGCACCTACATCTAACAATCTCTCACTTGCACTTAGGGAAAATTATTATGGTATTGTATACCCAACATCTCAACGAGTCTCTCGAACTGTGGTTGAGAAAGAGCCTTAGTAAATGGATCCGTTATGTTATCTTTCGTATCTACTCTCAATATATCGATATCACTCTGAAAACTGGAATTAGTAAACGCCTCAACCTTGAGGTCATCTTTACCGAATATAAGGTACAACTCCTTAGTATTTCTCAAATACTTGACTATAGCCTTCACAACAATCCAGTGTTGTTCTTCAGGATCAGAATGATATCTACTTACTGCAGCTAGTGCATAAGCCACATCAGGTCTAGACATAGCATCACATACATGATAGACTCAACTGCCAATGCATATGGCGTCTTATCCATGCATTTTCTCTCCTCTTCTGTCTTGGGAGACATATCCTTGGAGAGAGATATACCATGCGTAGCAGGTACATTACCTCGCTTGGTCATTGTCACGCCCCGCTTCCCTGTGTACGACGAAGGGGACGGGACGAGGCCGCTACGTATTTACTGTGAAGTAAATACGCTAAGAGTATCTAAGCAATATAAAAGTAAATACACAAGAGACAAGAGATATAAACTGAACAGCCACTTTATTTATTAACATTGTTTTGTACAATGCATGAAAAGTAAATACAACTAAAATAAAAGCGATGCCTAAACAATGGAATAACAGGAAATTACAAGTATTGAATGGAAAATGTACAAAGTCTAGAGCTCGGGGTCTTCACTGAATTGGTCCAAGTCTTCAGCAGTAGGCTCGATCTCTGACGTGTCCAGATCACCTGACGACATTCAAAGAAGAAAGAAAGAGAATGTCGTCAGCGAACATATCGCTCGGTAAGTCCCAAAGAGAAGGGAGAAGTAGGATAGACAGAATGAGAAGGTAGCTTTTAAAGTTGTATTATATTGTTATAATATTATGTTAACACTATTTTTTGTAGCTTGGTACAGAAGATGCCAGTGTATACGAGAGGAGTCCCACTTACACCGGGGACTTTAGTAACCTGTAGTACAAGGCTCCATCGATAGTACCACAGAACAACGGTATGGATGTAATTACGTCTTAAGTGACCACCTCGTGCCACCTTTAACATATTCCGTACCAGTCTACCCCTTAAACCCCGTAGTGTTATCTTGTTTGTATTGTTGTATTGTATTGTATTGTATTGTAAATTGTATAGATTGTATAATTGGATGACTGACCGAAACCATGATATCAGTAAACGGATGTAACTGGATAATCATGTATGTAACTGTAGAATCATGGATGTAACTGTATAATCATGTAAATGGAATGTATATCCATGGTTCGTTTCGGTCAAGTTGATGGATTGAATATCTGGAATAATGGATTCATGGATTCATGTTGAATTGTAATATTGTAAATTGTAGATTGTAGATTGTACTTGAATCATATTCAAGTCAGATAATACTGAGACTCAAATTGAGTCAGACAATTAGAAAAGTGAATTGAAGTCCTGATTGTTTTGATGTTATCTGTAACCGCTGCACATGGGCGGCAGGATTGTGTCTTTTTCAAAGATGATTACCGTATTGATAACACCGTTGTTAATTTGTCTATTTTAGATAGGCAAGCACCCACTTCTCCGGCTCCCTGAGGCTCAAGAGATTGGTCCCGCTTAAACATATGTTTACTAGGGTCCTTAGGGTAATTTATAAAACTTGAGGGGGTTTTATGTAAAAATACTTTTATATACTTTTTAAAATACACCCCAAGTATTTATTATTCGTTTTTAGGGTTGTAGTGGATGTAGATTTTATATTGTGATATTTCTATTGAAAATATCCTAATTTCATAAATAAAGATATTTATTTGTAATATTGATTTGTATGGAATTCATGGTATTTTAGTGTAAAATGATTCTTGTGAAATTTTTAGAAAAAGTGGAATATTTGTAATAATTCAAAATAGATATTTTTATGTTACATATACATATAATTATATGAAAATAATTTTAGTATATATATAATATTCTAGAAATCTCGTTTTCTTAAGATGTCGTATTTTAAATCTTTCAAGACTGAATGCTCCTTGCGGAGGTCTGCATCTCGCACTACTAAGCCCGAGGATATGCGATAATCCGCACCATCCCGAACGGGTTCCCCAAATGGGTTGCAGCGGCGCTTTGCAAAGATTTGTATAAATACTAATCATTAAGGAAAAACGGTTTTATTAATTATGGTATTTATTTGTAAAGATGTCGATTTCCCGTATTCTATATTCTAGGGTCTCCTAAGTCAACTAGACTGCTCCTAACTGGTCCAAAACGACAAGTCGTGAGACATCCCTCAAATCTCCTCTTCACCACCAATTGTGGCCAGGTAAGTACAAGTGAAGAAATGAGGGATCCGCTCACGAATCACCGTGAGACGGGCTTTTTAAAGTTACCTTTCTCACTTGTCTAGCCTAGACTCCACAAAGTCAGGTTTAGATAAACGACTGAATGCCCACAACCTTCCTCTGTCTTAATGAGCGCGAAAATCCTTAATTGGCTGAGTCTAGATATTTTTTTTCTTTATTAGCTCAAAGGTTATTTATTTATAAAGATTTCGATTCTCGTATTCTTTGTTCCCGAGGGTATCGAGCTATGTTGCATATGAGTGTGTGAGGAGGTAGGTCATTACCTCGTGATCTACTTAAAGGTATAACAAGCTTAATGGTTTAAATGTCGTAAAAGGAACTATGTGGTATTTAAATGAAAAAAATACGGTAAAAGGAACTAGCAATTATTTTGTGATATGAAACTTGATCAATTTGGTTGATTAGTGTTTAATAGTCAACATGAGAGAGTTTAAGCATAATTGTATTAACGAGAAGTGAAGTTTTATAAAGAAACCGAATCGGAAATCGGATTTGTTCCGATTTCGTCGGATTTGTAAATCCATATTTTAGAAAAGAAAAGAGAGGTAGAATTTGGGGACTTACGGGTTTAGGACAATAACGAGAGTGAGATGGAAGGAGAGGAATCGCCGATGTGTCGCTTCGTCGCCGACAGCTCCTAGAACGATCGCCGGAATTTCGCCGGGAATTCGCCGTAGCTTCGCTTCGTGCTCGTTTTCAAAGTACACAAGTTTCTTGGAAATTTTAGAGAGCTGGCTCAGAGTTTTGGGGTTAGAGGGTAGAGAGTAGGGATGGTATTTACAGGGTTAGGCTAGGGTTAGGGTAGATGTAGGGTTTTAATTTAAAAAATGTAAAAATGTATTAAAAATCATTAAAAATTGGAGTAAATAGGGTATAATGAGCTCTCTGGAAACGATCTGGGGAAATAAAGTATGCAGGGGAGTTGGGCAGACCAAGAGGCACATTTCATCTTCAGGCGACTCGGCCGTCCGGCCGAGTCCGGCCGGCGGCGCCTGGCCGAGTCCGATGCCTAGGAGGTGGGGGGTCATCAGGTGAACACTCTGGTGCATTTTGTTTTTCAGGTGTAGTGGGAAATTATGGAGTTATCACGTGTTGACTGTTGGACTTCTATAAAATTTAAAACAAAATAATATTAAAAATAATGTGGGGTATGGGATTTGAAATCCGGTGGCTTGGTTCAGCAGTGTAAGTTATTACCAATGAGCTACAAGCTCCTTCTTGTAATTATGGAGCTATTTAATTACTTAAAGTAGTTACAGAAAATGTAAATACCCCAAGTATACATTGATTTTTAAGCAAATTTTGTACACTAAAAATGGAGTTGTTACATTCTTTTAACTTGTAATTAAAAAGCAAAATAATTACTTATATCTTGTGCTCAGGATAAAATACCCCTTTAAGGATTTTGAAAAAAATATTTGAAAAAATTTGTATAGGAAAATTAGGGTTGTTACAGTCATCTTCGTATATTCCATATTGAACCTTTTCATTATGTCATATATGTACTTAGATTAGGATACCCCAAGTATCTTTTTAGATCTATCTCTATAGATCTTTATACCCAGTATGTAGGATGCTTCACCCAAATCCTTCATTAAGAACTTTTGTGATTGCCAGATCGTAACTGACTGTAATGTTGGCACATCATCACCTATTAGAAGTATGTTGTTCACATACAATATGAGGAACACGACATTAATTTCTACAACCTTTTTATAAAGACATGGTTCATTATCATTTTTGATAAAATTAAACTCTTTGATTACTTCATCAAAACAGATTTTCCAACTCATAGATGCTTGTTTTAGTCCATGAACTTAAGCAACTTGCACACTTTACCGCTGCTCCCACTGACCTCGAAAACCTCTGGCTGTGTAATATAGACGTTTTCTTCTAAAATACCATTTAGAAAAGTCGTCATGACGTCCATTTTCCATATTCCGTAGTCATTATAAGCAGCTATTGCAAGTATAATTCTGATTGACTTAAGTATCGCAACTGGAGAAAAGGTTTCACACCTGGTCTTTGACGGAAGCCCTTTGCTACCAGTCTAGCTTTGAAGTTCTTCACCTTCCCATCTACACCGATTTTCTTCTTGAAGACCCATTTGCTTCCAATGGGTTTTACCCTTTCCGGAGCTTCCTCTAAAGTCCACATTTTGTTGGAGTGTATCGAGTCAATTTCAGAATTCATGGCATCTATCCATTTCTAGAGTCTTTACTCTATATCCCTTGTCGATAAGTGATAGGATCGTCATCCTCAATGACACAATCTTGGATGTCACCATCAACGAGATACACATAATATCTCTCAGGTGCTCTAGTTGCCTACCAGATCGACGAAGCGGTTTCGCTAGATCGGGTAATACTGAAGTTTCATGTTCAATTTGGTCTTCCGTGATTGCTTGTTCTTTTGGATCCTCTTCCAGTTTTACTGCGCTCCCACCAATTTCTTTTTCAAGAAATTCCATCTCCAAGAAGGTGGCATGTCTAGAAACAACAATATGTTGTTCTTCAGGCAGTAGAATATATACCCTTGCGAGTGCATTGGGTATCCAATGAACTTGCAAAACATGGATCATGCCTCTAACTTGTCATGATTCTACTTTTTAACAAAAGCAGGACAACCATATATCTTAACAAACTAAAGATTAGGTTTCTTGCCTTTCTATAACTCATATGGAGGTAAGGGCACCGACTTTGATGGAACCTAGTTAAATATGTATGCAGCTGTCTCCAGTGCATACCCTCATAATGAAAGAAGGAACTCAGCGTTACTCATCATAGAATGTACCATATTCAATAGGGTGCGATTCCTCCTTTCTGATACGCCATTATGTTGTGGCGTGTAAGGTGGAGTAACCTGAGAGAAAATCCCATCCTCTTTTAAGTAACCAAGGAATTCTATATTCAAATATTTGCCACCTCGATCCGATTGAAGAATTTTAATATTCTTTCAGTTCGGCTTTGCACTTCATTATTATACTCTTTGAACTTCTCAAATGCTTCAGGCTTATACTTCATTAAGTATATGTGTCTGAAGCGTGAGCAATCATCTGTAAAAGTAAAGTAGTAGTATCCTCCTCTACCTTGAATAGACATTGAACCACATACATCACTATGTACTGGTCCTAAGAGTTTGTCAACTCTTTTTCCGCTTCTACTAAACGGAGATTTAGTCATCTTTCCTTTAAAACATGACTTACAATTATCATATGACTCAAAGTCAAACGAATGTAGGTAACCAATCTTATATAATTGTTTAAGCCTTGTTTCATTTATATGGCCAAGTCTATGGTGCCATAAAAGAGTTTCGTTCATTTCCAACCTTGTTCTTTTACGGGTATTGTGTATGTTATAAACATTGGCAATATTTAATATATAATGACCATTAAATTAATTCTCAAAAGTAACTAATTTGTTATTACAATGAATGTTCATAACACCACTAAATGTAACAAAAGAATATCCATCTTTATCTAATAAAAAAACAGAAATAATCTTACATAGCATGCTAGGAATAAAATAATAGTTATTTAAAACTAAAGTCTTGTCATCTGGCAGTGATAGATGATAATCACCTACTGCAACTGCTGCAACATTTGCTTTATTTGCAACTCTGAGAATCATCTCTGCTTGTACCAGGTTCCTACTTCTTCTCAGTCCCCGTAAACAATTACAGATATGAGAACCAGAACCGGTATCCAGTACCCATGAAGTAGGTGTAATTTAAAAATAATTTTCAATAACACAAATATCTGAAGATGAACCTTCAGCAACCTTCTTCTTTAGCTCCTTTAGATAGCTAGTGCAATTTGTCTTCTAATGGCAGTGAAAACATTCTCCTTGTGCATGTATTGTTTCCTTTGCCCTGCCCTTACCTTTAGCTTTCTTTATGCCTCCCTTGGATTTGTATGGCTTCTTCTTTCCCTTTTCATTGGCTTTCACCTTAGTAGAGGGAGAAAAATGTCCCACAAGCATAACAGAGAACTTCTTCTTTAAGAAGGTCTCAGCTTGCACCAATATATTCAGCTCTGGAAGTCCAATTTCAAGCTTGTTCATATTGAACTGCATTATGAACAGAGAGAAAGCACTTAGTAGAGATCTAAGGATTTTATCAACATAAATCTCTTTAGGTAAAGAAAAAGCCAAACCCTCAAGTCAATTGATCAAATCAATCATTTTGAAGACATGGTTCTGCACGGATGTACCAAGCTTCATTTTCAGATCATAAAATTCAATCGATGGCTCGAATCTAGCTATTCAAGATTGTTCTCCATCAGCCCTTGGAGATAAGTGAATATAGTCTGAACATCCATTTTCTCATGTTGCTTCTGCAAATCATCATTCATAAAGGCCAGAGTGAGGCAATGAGCCTGGTCACAATCGAGCTTCCATAGAGGCAGTGAGAACATAAATCACTTTTTCTTAAGTGAGGGTGATTTTGATCTTGCGTAACTAGTCTTTATAATTGTGTCCCGTCAGTTTGTCTGTTTCAATTACTAGATTCAAACCAATCATGATTAACAGAAGTAAATCTGAGAGTAGAATAAGAGAAATATTTTAGCGGATGTTCTTAATATCAAAATAAATTAGAAAATAATTTAATTTATATATTAGATGGCTCCCACTATTTTAACGCATTTTCATGAAAACCATAACATTTGAAAAATGTAAACTTTCTAAAAGTTTAAAGTGAGAATCAAAATCCAACTATCATGGTACAGTGACCTTGATAACTAGCCAACAAATCACTATACACCATAGAAGGTGGACAAAACTCTTTTATCGATCATATTTGTGACTTTCGATTATCAGTTTTATCCCTAAATTTAATTATAACTTCGATAACAAGCCAACCATAACTCATAATAATCTAGTCAAGTCATACTCATACATTTCTTGAACAGTTGGATCAATAATGTGACCCTTGGCAGCTCGTCGACAATAAAGCCTCATTATTGATTCACCAACTCTACATCACATGTACTAGCAATCAAATACCATTCAAATACCACACACTATGGCTTGACAACTCGCCAGCAAGTATAGCATTACTATTGTATACTCTATTTGATTGAAATAGTGGAGGGTAACGTATAGTATTGAAAAATACTCTTAACGTTTTTTACTTGATTTAAATTGAAAAACGTTTTTAGAAAAAAAAAACTATGTTTTTGAGTTATTACTAACTTCCCTGTTCATTTTTTAAAAATTGTTTTTCAATTTTAAGTGGTTTGTTATACTTAATAATCTCATTATTAATCATCTCATCATTTTCATGTTAAAACTCCTTTTAACTGTTTTTATGATCGTTTTAGAAAAACCCATTTTAGTAAAATCTTGTTTTTAAAAAAAACGTGTAATGAAAATAAAACAATTTTTAAAGGCATCACAGACATGCAAATCCACAAGAACAATTTCGAACGTATTACATGCATGTATATCATAAAACGGGCTTATACTGAAATGGATTGGACGGGTGTGATTTATCGTGCTTTAATTCGAGCGATAGAATTAAAATACGATAATCCACTTTAGGGTTTTACATCACATGTATATAAACTAAAAATAAAAGAAAAAGATTTGAGCCGCCTGAACGCTCCATTGAACTCTTTCAATCACGCCTAGCTCTTGCTTCAATTCTTTGCCCTCATAAAACTCACAAACTAATACATAAATAAATCGAGACTCGCAGGCCTCATTTAATTAAACTTTTACCAAGTGACTTGCATGCCACCATAAAAATTTACAACGCAAATTAGAGAGAGTTTGTCCAAATCCATTCCAATATTCTAATCTAACCATTGTATATCACATACACAAAAATAAATAGAATATATTGCAGATATATGATCACATTACAACCATAAACCATTATATCACATATAATGATTTGCATAAAATAGTTGCTATGATTTAGAATTAAAATTATTTAATTATTTTTAATAACAACTTACTAAAATTAACTAAACAAAATTATCTTGTATGTCAACTTAACACACGTGCATCTAAATATCAATATGAAAATAACAACAAATTTTTTAATAACAACTTTAAAAAAATTCCAACAAACTTGGATTTTTAATTTAAATAATTTTCAACAAAAAACCAACAAACTCCAACAAACTTGGAATATATTTAAAATAGATTTTCAACAAACTCCAACAAATTTGGAATATTTTGAAAATAGAATTTTCAACAAACTCTGACAAACTTGGAATATTTTTGAAAAATGATTTTTTATTTAATTAATTTATTTAAAAATTCGGAATATTTTTAATAATAATATTAAAAAACTTTTTTACATATTCCAAATTTTTATGCGTAAACAATTTTTTTTTATAAAATGTTGACATTTTTAATCTCATTAAAAACATCTAATGCATCAAATTTAATCATATTAAATTTTATACAAATATTGACATATGCATTCAATAATATTTTAACGCTTAGAACATATTGATTAATCCTAATTATAACAACATTTATGTATGCAATTATCAAGAACAAATTAATTAACTTAATTTATAAACCTTTGCTCTGATACCATGTTGGTAAATTTGATGTAAACGCAGTGGAGGGAAAATTAAAATTTTACATTGACACCAAAAAGGGTTTATAAATTATGTTAATTTAATTAACGAAATCAATTAACACTTAATTGATATATGATGGAGGCCTTGATCTCCTTCAGACGCTATCCTCCGTCAATCTGTCACGAGCGTTGCTGGACGGTTGAGATTGGAATCGGAGGTTGCCTCCATGAGTGTGTGGATCTCAATGGGTTGAGTTTGAGATGGAAGCCGAGCTACCTGCAAAGAAGTCTCGGGATGGGTGACCACCGTTTGATCCTCCGGCGATCAAGTTAGCCGAGCAATTTGAACAAAGTAGCGGCGGATTCAAGTTGCCTTATTTGAGTCGTCTGAGAGAGGGGTTTTATAGTGGTCGCATGGAGCGAACAGGCGTGAGATCTTCGCCATCGGTTACGCCCCTGACGTTATGCGTGTGTGAACAACGGGATCCCTTCATTAATGACGAGATACACTCATTAATGGGGGGACGCGCTAGCGTGGGACGCGGGATATGAGGCGGCGGTTATCTCACTTTGGCGAGATACGCGGAGCTTTTGCGGAGGCGCTCGGGCTTTGCAATCTCGGTTGATTGAGGGAGGCCGAGTAAGCTCGGCAAATCAGGGTCTCGGAGACGAGTGGGAGGCCGAGGAAGCTCGGCACGAGAAATAGCTCGGAGGCGAGCGAGGAGACTGAAGAAGCATGGAGACGAGCTGTTAACAGTCTCCTAGATGAAGGTGGAATGTCTTCAGGGGGGTCTCCCGAAAGGTCGGATACGTCCACCGAGAAGGAGCCCTGGGGAATGTCCCCGATGCGGCTCATTTATTCCACCCCTGTAGAGTCCGGGACACGTCATCTGCCAAGTGTCGTAATCTGAGGAGACACCACTTATGAGCATCTGCATTAGCCCCCCACTCTTGTCCCGACCTATCCAAGGGTCAGGTCGAGAGTGGTCTGCTCGGTCTTTTTTCTGCTCGATTTAGCGCCAAGGAATCGTCATGCAGATCGCCCGGGAACGGCATGGCGTTTGGTGGTTACGTCGTTTTGATCCTTAGGACCTTGTGTCGCCTCATCATTCTCATGATTCTTCATGTGTATCCACGATGGCGTCAGCGGATCAATGAAATGATCGCGATTTAAAGAGGGTGCGCCATTTCGCTCGTTCATCTATTGGGCTGCAAGCCACGTGTCCGACGCGGGTTGGCATACGCGACAGGCTGTCGTTGTCACCTGCAAACGAAGGGGCGTCCTCAATGGCCGATTGCCACGTAGAGCTTTGACGGCTGGAAGGCACGATGCTTCATTTTGGCGGGAATTAATCTGGGCCGTTGGATGCTTTCTGTGGAGTTCATAATAGGAGGGGACCCCCCAGGGCCAACACTTCCACTATAATTCATCCTCGTTTTTGAAGATTGCCTGGCTCTCCCTCCTTTTAGATCGGATCACCCATGCTTTTTCCTCGGCCGGCTCATCCCTTTGAGTCGGGTTAGATGTCTTCATCTGAGGAGTCTGTAGAGATAGTTAGGGTAGAGTCGAGTGATGATGTTTCGGTTGTTGGAGCTAAGTCCAGAGGGTCTTCCTCCTCTTCGGATTCAGATAGCTAAGAGGGTTAGTCTTCTGCTGCGTTGTCTGCGTCGAGCTCTCCCCTAAAGCCAAGGATGCCCGTGTCGTTCGCCGTCGGGTGGCGACAAGGGCGTCTAAGGCCCGCATCGGAAACGCCTGCGATGCACCCTCTGTTTTGAAGAATGTGGACGAGGTTGCTGAGATTCAGGCTCGATTCCATATTCCCTGCAACTATTCGCTAAAGAGGGTGAGTGGGCGGACCAGGTACATGCAGGGTAAGGAGATTGCCCTGTATTTGGAAGTATTCCGGGCCAGAATGCGTCTTCCCTTTCCAGCCGAGGTATGTGGGGTGCTTCGTTGCTTCCATCTTGCCTCGGGCCAGCTAGCGCCGAATTCGCGAGTCTGAGCAAAAGGAACTGATGACAAGATAGCCCGCCGCTACAAGACTGACGGGTCCGACCTGCAAGACACTGTGGCACAACGGGGGTGAGTTGCCAGCTCGTGAGTAAATATAACATCTACTAAGGCAATCGTAAGAATGCAAGCAATGCACCACAACATGCGTGTCCATATGTGATATAATATCTCTAGTATGCATGAACATGTATGCAATGTCTTTTCTAACTCTTTAAGTGTTTTAAATGTTAAGGTTACTGCATTCTTAACTTCTAGAAAATGAATATCTGTACAATAGCTGAGTATCATCAAGAAATCATCTGAAAACCCGTGTCAAGCATCGACACCAAATAGGAATCATATCTGTCTCAATATCGGGCTCCGTCAGTCCGGATCGGCCCATATCATAAATCTCACGACAACGGTCGGTATCCTCCGGATATCCGCCGCGCCAGACATCACCTGTAGGTAGTCTTCCCCTGCCAGGCTCATCGTCTACAACTCGATCTTCTTGCCCCGGGATACCATACCGGGCCCACCATGTACCCGAGACGGTTCATCCACTCCTCGAATCGGGTCTCGAAATCCAACAGAAAACATGAAAACTCATGGTGGACGACACAAACATCACGAGAAAACCGCAACTTTGTTTTAAAAATGATAAATATAAGCTTTTGTTAAATTCTTGCGGTTTTCCCCAAAAATCCAGAAATCTCAGCAAAACTGAAATCCTCAGGAAAATCATAATGTCCACATGTTATATATGATAAGTGTCTATGATATCAATGTATATGATGTGAGTTTTGGATAGAATCTATGTAAATATGATGATAATGCGAGGTATAAGCAAGCAATCTCAATATTAGGTATGAATGCAAATGGCGTTATTAAGTTAAACAGGTTCTATAGTGCACGTGGCGTGGCAATTACCAAAGGCGTGTGTGTCACATGAATAGTGCGCGTGCAACAGATGCCAATGGTAATGGTGTTCGTGTCCTACGAAGTGATATCGCATATATGAAGATGAATGTCCATGCAATCTAGCATACGGTTAGCTGTGAAGGTATGCAATGTACATAAAGGGGTAAGCTATCTAACAATATAAATCTTGCATAAAGTAGGGTAATCCTAACTAGGGGGGCTCCTCGCGCCATCCAGACGATTCCCCCATAGATGAATATATCTACTCACCTGAAATCCCCGCTAATCCGATCCGGCCACCGCCTTGCCTTTTCGCGCCGTGTCCGAAGTTTCCCCGACCGATCCTATATTTGCACAATACCAAGCATAAGATTACAAAACCTAACACAATGCAAGTCACAACATACAATTATCCACGCTCTCAAATTAATCATAGCATGCACTCAGTGCGCGGAAAAACGCACGAAAATCGCAATCCTTTAACTAAAATCGTCATTTCGGGGAAATCGACAAAACTACAACCCGACTAGACGAAACCCCGCGTTCGCGCATTCTAATAATCCTATACGAAGCTAATAATATTGCTAACCTAACGCAAATTGAACGCATTCTATTTTTCGTAAAAATCTAGCAAGCAAATTCAACGCCGATTCAATGCAAACATCGATATTTTGTCGATTTAGCGAGCATATAAATACACCATTAACCACTACAACCAATTAGAAACCCAAAGCCCTAATTTAACTCTAACCCCATGCTTCAAACCCTAATCCACAATCAAATCCCTTACTTGAATTTTCAAAACTAACCATTTCAATGAAATTAATCATTTTAAAATACTAAACTAGCTTTATTAAACTACAAATTAACAACTAGTTTAGAATTATACCTCCCAAGTGAACCCCAACTTGCACTTGCCCTTGAAAGAAACCTCTTTTCACCTTGTTTTGAAACAATTTAGGGTGGGAAAGAGGTGGCTTAGGGTTTTGATTTGAATTAGAGAAGAAAATGTGCATTTTTGTGGATTTTGTGCACTTTTTCATGGATTTTTGAAGAAAGAAAATGGAAAAAAAATGAGGGCTGAAGGAGGGGAGGGCTCGGCCTGAGCTTAGGAGGAGGAAAAATGAGAGGGTGTGTAGAAATTTCCATGAGGAAAATATCATATAAGGTCACTTTAGGCTTTCACATCAAAACTTTTTCAAAAAAACCCCTTTTTAATTCATTTTTCCATTAAATTTCCCATCCTAAAACCATAAGTTTGCAAGTCATGATATAATTTTATTAACACCATATTTTAGCTTATAAAGATTCCTAATTATGAAATTTACCTAATTAAATTTGTATTTATCCCTAATTTAATGTATTTAAAAAGGCTTAAAATAATAAAAAAAATAATTAATTACTTTTTTTTTTTTTATTTAACTAGAAAATTATAAGTGACATTTTAGTGACAAAATTATAGTAATATCTTATCTAAATTTTGTATAATTAGGTCTACAATGAAAAATATCAATTTTGACTTTTTACGGAAAAAACCGAAAAATTAGCCGATTACCGAAAAACTGCCTAAACGATTTTCGAAGGGTTACAATCTTCCCCCCTTAAAGAAATTCGGTCCCCGAATTTAGAATTTAACTACGCGTACCTTCAAAAAGATGGGGATATCTCTTCCTCATCTCGACCTCGGTCTCCCAGGTTGTTAGTGTATATGCCCTAGAGGCCATTACTGTATCATACTAGTTTGTATATTACTTAATGGAAGCTTGGGATATTCACCTTGTATAAACAATCTTGCTCAATATAGTAGTATGCTACTTGGTTTGTTTCTACTTCAATGTGTACTTGTGTTTATTTTAGTATATCACCTATACACATTAGTGGAGCCCTTAGGATCTTTGCTTGATTACCAGCGTTGTGATGGCAGTCACACTAGTGGGGGCTGGGTAATCTATAAGCACATCCTTATACAGGTCCCTAGTCGCAGGACTATCGAGACAGGGCATCGATACTCCGGAGTAGACTAGCGTATGCGCTTCTCATCCCAGTGTGGGAGATGGTCTGTCCCACAGCCATCAGTACGTCGTACAGGAGATAGTATACGGGTGCTCGTTAGGTTACGAGTACACTGGACAGGACTCGTCGGGAACTGACAGGTTGGTATTATACCTATCGTCAGTTATCAGTTCCCAGGTGACATGAGTACAGCTTAGTCCGCTGACTTGACACTGGCACTTCGCCTCGAGTGTGTTCCCACTGCACTTTGATCACTACCTTACCACGGCTCAAAGGAGTCGTGCAAACAGGTAGTGGTTGGGTGCAGTCCCGAAGCACTTGGAGGCAGTGACGGTTAGACAGGATTCGTCTCTCCCGGTATTGGGGGTTGACATCGCGCTGTGTCTAGGAGAGCCATTACACGAGTAGTCCCTGGCCAGGGCAAGCGAGATATACTGGTAGGCTTCCAGTATTATCTCAGGGTGTTTTGGGCTTCACTCCGACATGACTTGTACCGCTATTAGGGGACTGACGTTTTACCGCCCCCTAGGCCCGACATGCGATGTATTAGACGAACAGACCGGACTGTACCGAGACTGTCACATTCAGACTCAGTAGGAGTTCAGATGGGGTTCACCTCGTCAGCCTTCTTATCGGCATCTACCTGGGGACCGTTACGCACAGCTAGTGCCGCTTGCGGTCTGTGGTTAAACCCACTGCCAGCGTAGTGTCAAGTCTTTAGAGTCCCACACAGAGGGTATTCGCCTCTGGGCAAAACAGAGTAAAGGTCGCATGGTTTTGCGACAGGGTTCGTTCTCATTCGTGCACTTGTGCACGTTTGGAGTCCGGACGGATATTACTGGCTGGCTCTGGTTTGAGTCAGATACTGGTATATGTCTTGGGGTTGATTTTATCTCTTGGTATTCATGTTCCTCGGAACAAGAATGCGGGTGTGTATGCACAGTTGATTGAGGCGGAGGAAGAGGTTTTTCATTAGGGTTTCGGAACGGGTGCGTATGCACAGTTGACAGTCGTCTTTTTCCAAACCCTAATGGAATTATGATATATCAATTAATAATATTAATAAAATGAAATTGTGTCATGGTTGGTTTTTGTTGACTTGTTGACCTTGGTTGACTTGTTGACCATGGTTGAAGTTTTGACCATCATCATTACAAAAGAAAGATGCTCTTTGATTCTAGCAAAATTCATTTAATGTTTGAAATGATAATGGTCATTCATAAACCTTCCATCAACTATTCCATTTTCATTATTATTATTAATTTGATAATTCTTTTTGCTTTTTGTTATGGTTGCAAAAGAAAAAGAGAGCTCATTCTATCATTTAGCTTCTCTCTCCTCACTTCATCTTCTTCTTCCTCTAGCTCAAGGAGAATCCTTCTCATGTGTTGAGAATCCCTCTCCTTGAAAGATAAACACCCCTTAGACACTCTCTACTCACTCTAGGATCAAAGGTTTAGCAAGCCGAAGATTCTAGTTCTCTCCAAGTTCGAGAAAGAGCCCGAAGGTTGAACCCTCAGGTGGATCCATCTTTGATGGAAGAAGGCAACGAGGAAAGCACCATCAACCACTACAAAAGTTTGAAGACGAAGGAGTTCAAGTTAGGTATAACCATCTTTCCGAGTAGCTAATTCTCTTTAGCTTGTTTGCTAGTTTAGTTTAGAAAAGATCCCGACTTTGTTAGTCCATGTTGCCCCATGCGCTAAAAATTTGATTTTTATACCGTTTCCGCCTCCCCGTAAGAACCGGGGGTCGCAACGTGGACTTACAGTGGTATCAGAGCCTAACTAAACTTAAACTAGCTAGGTAGTGAAGTGTAACGAAGTTCGGAACCGAAAAAAATCCAAAAACCAAACTTTTCAAAAACCCTATTTTCTGTTAAAAATTTTTCTGGTCAAAACAAAATTTGTTATATACCAAAAATTATCTCAGGGTTTTTTAAAGATAACCACCAAAAACGAGCCAGAGATCTGACCAAACGACCGCGTTTCCGCAGCGACAGCAAGCTATGTCGCCGCGGATCCGCGGCCGTCTTGTCTCCTCTCTGCCTCGATTTTGGTGCAGTGTATCTCTGTATTGGTTTTAGGATTTTTAAGATATATTATATGTGCCCAGATTTTCCAGAATAGAGATTTGTTTTTGGGGGCCTATAATTCCGTATTTTTTCCGGACTTCACTACACTTTGACTATGATGGTTATATCTGTGATGTTTGTATGTATTGAACGTCGGCTAATCGCTATAAGTCGATTAGTCGGGGTTATACATCTCTGTGATCTGTGTTTGATATTGGAATGTGTATATGAATGTGTTGGACTATCGCGGATGAATAGCCGGGGTGGATGTGAGATGAGCTTTTGTTTTTCTTTCATTCATTTGTAAATGTAAATTGATGTAATAATATTATTTGTATGGCCGCACAATCGGATCGGGGTTGTAGCCGTCATTGTATAATTCTTTTTACTGTTTTTGCTCCTAGGATAGACCCTTGGAGGGGTGCACAAACTACCGGGTACTTGGCGGGTAGTTTGCCGCACCCGTAGGGGTCTTGGGTGGGGTATTTGCTATTCACCGCGACCGTGTAATCCGCTTTTCGTTGCAGGCTCGAACGGATTGCGGATTGCTAGTATATCCAATGTATTCATCTGTGATCTGTAATGTCTATCATTGCTATATATTTATAACTATTTAGGCGTTGCTTATGTTTTACAGCCGCGCTAGCCCAGCCCCCGCTCTGTCGTTAGTTAAGTAACCTAACGGGTGATGACGAGACCCCGTGGCGAATGCGAATGGCATAAGCGTACGTCATATTTTGGTTGTTTTCTGCAATGGTAGGATTAAATGATGGGACGCATTAAAAGAACTAATGCAAGAATATCACGCATTAAAAGAACTAATGCAAGATAATAAACCAAATTAAAGTCGTTGGAACACTTTCGAAAAACCACTCGGTTCTTTTCAAAACTAATTTTTAAATGCGGAGCTTGAACCACTCCTTCTAAAAGCTATCTCGTTCCATCGATTATATCAAGTTCACTACGTTCACGGTTTTACCAAAACCATTCGTAGCCCTCCGTCGTTTCGCATGAATAGGCAATAGTATTCAAGCTATGTATTTTGGCCAAAGTCAAGGCATAGTGATTGGTAGCTATTGGGTGTTCATGTGTAGCATAGATAGATGCGTTGGTTTGGGACAGTCGTACTGCCATTTTGGCCAAAGTCAAGGGTAGGTACGGGTGGATCCAAATTAACCTGGATAGTGACGGGTAGAACTTGACATGTGACTTATGATATTTTGGCCAAAGTCAAGGTCATAAGAGCATGGGGCAAAAATCCACATCGGAAGTTTCATAAGTACTGAAACTTGCTAGATTTGCATACCATTTGGAGTGTGATGATTCTGGTTGGATTCCTTCAGTTTCGTCACGCGATGATATTTGGATCCCGATCCTACTGTGAGTATATGCTACTCCTCGGGAAATTTCTCACTAAACGATCGATGCTATAAACCTAGTAGGTGCCTAGAAAGGTGTTAGCGGGGCTACGCCCCCAGGGAAAAGAGGTTCTTAAATTAAGGAACTTCGCGAAAGCGTTGGAAAACCTCCCTCGAAGTACCGACACTAGCCTGGCTGAACGGTTAAGCAAGTATTGTGCGGTGGGATTGATCCCGGCTAATTCTTCCTTTGTGGTTTGAGGAGGGATTCGAGAGACAGTGGGAGCCATCCTGTTTAGACAAATTAAAAACCATTCTAAACTTGCAAGAGCATCGTGCTAAAATGTTTCTTCTCTCCCCCCTGCAGCGACCAAATTCGAAATGACTGGACTTAAGTTACTTCTAGATAAAAACATTCTGACAGGGCCAAACTACAAAGATTGGCTCAGGAATGTCAAAATGGCAATCACTTACGACAAGCTGGGGTATCTTCTTACCACCAAAGCTCCCCTTGTCCCAGGTCCCACCTCCAGCGTCGCGGATAAGGAAATCCGTAAGACTTGGGAGATTGATTGCGCGAAGGCCAGGTGCCTCGTGCTTGTCTCTATGGACAACGAACATCAGAAGAGGCATGAGAATATGGACCTCGAGTCCATATTTCTCCATACAAAAGAACTGTATGGAGAGCAGTCTCGTATCGCAAGATACGAAGTGTCGAAGAAGTTATTTTCGGCAAAGTTGGCCGTCGGATCATCGGTAGCGGACCACGTGCTTAAGATGATTGGCTACATTGAGGAGCTCGCGGAACTTGGGACCACGTTGGAAAGTGAACTCTATACGGATTTAATTCTCCAGTCCCTTCCATCCACTTACGCCCAGTTTATACTGAACTTCAACTTACAAGAAAAGGAAGTTGAACTTTCAGAACTCCTCAACATGCTGAGGAGCGCAGAGGGCACCCTACAGAAAGGTAGGGAAACACCCGCTTTGTTTGTAGGAGGATCTTCTTCCTCTAGGTCCAAGGCGAAAGCCAAGGGAAAGAGGAAGAAAACCCCCGCCAAACCAAGAGGCGGTGTTAGTAAAGTGGGTACGAAGGGAAAAGAAAAGGCAACAAAGATTGCGGGGAAGCTTGTTGGAAAGGAAGAATGCTTCTATTGTCATAAGAGTGGACACTGGAAGAAAGATTGCAGGGCTTGGAAGGCCAGGACACAGGAACTGAAGCAGGTTGCGGCTTCAGCTTCAGGTGTGTATGTTATTGAAAACTGTCTTTCGATAAACTCTACTTCCTGGGTATTGGATACCGGATCAGGATCTCATATCTGTAATTCTTTGCAGGCGTTGAGAAACCGTAGGGTTTTGAAGGCAGGTGACATGACCCTCAGAGTTGCGAACGGAGCTAGCATGGATGCTAAAGCCGTGGGGGACTATCACCTGGGAATGTCAGATGGACATGTTTTGGTTTTGTGTAATTGCTTTTTTGTACCCAACGCAACTTGTAATATCATTTCTGTATCTTTGGTTTCTAAAGAAGGTTATGAATTTGCGTTTGTAAGTAATGTTGTAAACATTCACCTTAATCAAGTTCTGATTGGGTCAGGTACACTGAGCAATGGTATATACGTATTAAACCAACCACAGATTTTCAATGTCCAGAATACACACAAAAGAAAGTCTCCAGATATCAATCAGACTTTCTTATGGCATTGTAGACTGGGTCACATCAATGAGAGAAGGTTGACTAAGTTACATACAGAAGGATATTTGGATCCGTTCGAATATCAATCATATGCCACTTGTCAATCCTGTCTCAAAGGAAAGATGACAAAGACTCCGTTCACTGGACACGGAGTAAGAGCGAGCGAGCTCTTGGGACTCGTACACAGCGACGTGTGCGGTCCAATGCCTACACATGCGCGAAGCGGTTACTCTTACTTCATTACTTTTACGGATGATTTTTCAAGGTACGGTTATGTCTTCTTAATGAAACATAAGTCCGAAGCCTTTGAAAAGTTCCAGGAATATAAGAATGAAGTAGAAAAACAAACCGGCAAAAGTATCAAGATTCTAAGATCGGATCGAGGTGGAGAATACTTAAGTGCCGAGTTCCTGAATTATTTAAAAGAGAACGGGATTCTCTCTCAGCTTACTCCTCCATACACTCCGCAACACAACGGTGTATCGGAGAGACGGAACCGAACCCTATTGGATATGGTACGGTCCATGATGAGTAACGCTGAGTTACCGCGATCATTCTGGGGGTATGCGCTAGAATCAGCTGCGTACCTTTTGAACCGAGTTCCTACTATGACTGTGCCTACTACACCATATGAGATGTGGTGTGGGAAGAGGCCCCATCTCAGTCACATTAAGACTTGGGGAAGTCCAGCTTTTGTTAAAAAGCAGCATGCGGACAAACTCGAGGCGCGCTCAGTACTGTGTAAGTTTGTGGGATATCCAAAGAATTCCAAGGGATATCTCTTCTACTACGAGGAGGAACAAAAAGTTCTTGTTTCTCGTCATGCCCACTTTCTAGAACACCGGTTCTTAGAAAAAGAATTAAGTGGGAACGCAGTAGAACTGGAAGAAATTCCAGAACCACAGACTATTACTGAAAGCTTAGTGGAACCAGAGGGTTCAAATGAACAGGACATTCCTACGCCGCTCCGCAGGAGTAGTAGGCAGTCTCATCCGCCCGAGAGATACTACGGTTTTCTCATAGATGGGGATAGAGAGGATTGCATCATAGATTATGATGAGCCTACTAGCTTCCAGCAGGCCGTTCAGAGCGTTGACTCGGTAAAATGGCTGGATGCAATGCGGACCGAAATGGAGTCCATGTACACCAACAAAGTATGGACGTTGGACGTTGCTCCAGACGGGGTAAAACCCGTAGGATGCAAGTGGATCTTCAAAAGGAAGATTGGTGTAGATGGACAGGTTGAGACCTATAAAGCTAGACTTGTAGCAAAGGGTTTCCGTCAAAGACCTGGCTTGGACTATGACGAAACCTTTTCTCCAGTGGCTATGCTGAAATCCATTCGGATCCTTCTTGCCATTGCTGCCTTCCACGATTATGAGATTTGGCAGATGGACGTAAAAACCGCTTTTCTAAATGGAAATTTAGAGGAGTGTGTCTATATGGATCAGCCAGAGGGTTTCATTCAGAGTGGGAGCAGCGGAAAGGTGTGCAAGTTGCTTAAGTCCATCTATAGACTAAAGCAGGCATCGCGGAGTTGGAACATCTGTTTTGATGAGACGGTCAAGGAATTTGGCTTTATCAAAAATCCAGATGAACCATGCATCTATAGTAGATTTGTAGCGAGAACTGTAGTATTCCTCATTTTATACGTGGATGACATTCTCTTAATAGGAAATGACATTCCTATGCTACAATCTGTCAAGGGATTCTTGTCACACAGGTTCTCCATGAAAGACCTGGGTGATGCCTCTTACATCCTGGGGATCCGGATCCATCGTGATAGATCCAAGAGGATATTAGGACTTTCACAGTCCAGGTACATCGACACTATACTGAAGAGATTCAGTATGGAAGATTCCAAGCGCGGTAACCTACCGGCTTGTCACGGAATCACCCTCTCTAAAGAGATGTCTCCCAAGACTGATTTGGAGAGGGATCACATGTCTATTATACCCTACGCTTCTGCGGTAGGCTCTATAATGTATGCGATGTTGTGTACCAGACCGGATGTAGCTTATGCACTGAGTGTGGTAAGCCGGTATCAGTCAAACCCTGGGAAGAAGCACTGGATAGCGGTAAAGAACATTCTCAAGTACCTGACAAGGACTAAGGAGATGTTCTTGGTGTATGGCGGAAGAGACCTCCAGATCGAGGCCTTTGCTGACTCCAGCTTCCAGAGTGACAAGGATGATTCCAAGTCCATGTCGGGTTTTGTCTTTACCCTCAATGGAGGGGCGGTGTTTTGGAAGAGTTCCAAACAGGAAACCGTTGCAGACTCGACGATGGAAGCGGAATATATCGCTGCATCTGATGCCGCAAAAGAAGCTGTCTGGATGAGGAAGTTCTTGAAAGAACTTCAGGTGGTTCCGTCCATTGTTGACCCAATACCTCTGTATTGCGACAACAACGGGGCTATAGCTTTAGCGAAGGAACCCAGGTCTCATCAGAGATCCAGGCACATCTTGAGGCGGTATCACCTGATCAGGGAGATCGTGGATTGCAAGGAGATCGAGGTTCGGAGGGTTGCTTCAGAAGAAAACACTGCAGATCCATTCACCAAGGCCCTACCCCAGACTCAGTTCGAGCGGCTGATCGAGATGATAGGTCTTCGATACGCCAGTACATGGCCTTAGTGCAAGTGGGAGATTGTTAGTGTATATGCCCTAGAGGCCATTACTGTATCATACTAGTTTGTATATTACTTAATGGAAGCTTGGGATATTCACCTTGTATAAACAATCTTGCTCAATATAGTAGTATGCTACTTGGTTTGTTTCTACTTCAATGTGTACTTGTGTTTATTTTAGTATATCACCTATACACATTAGTGGAGCCCTTAGGATCTTTGCTTGATTACCAGCGTTGTGATGGCAGTCACACTAGTGGGGGCTGGGTAATCTATAAGCACATCCTTATACAGGTCCCTAGTCGCAGGACTATCGAGACAAGGCATCGATACTCCGGAGTAGACTAGCGTATGCGCTTCTCATCCCAGTGTGGGAGATGGTCTGTCCCACAGCCATCAGTACGTCGTACTGGAGATAGTATACGGGTGCTCGTTAGGTTACGAGTACACTGGACAGGACTCGTCGGGAACTGACAGGTTGGTATTATACCTATCGTCAGTTATCAGTTCCCAGGTGACATGAGTACAGCTTAGTCCGCTGACTTGACACTGGCACTTCGCCTCGAGTGTGTTCCCACTGCACTTTGATCACTACCCTACCACGGCTCAAAGGAGTCGTGCAAACAGGTAGTGGTTGGGTGCAGTCCCGAAGCACTTGGAGGCAGTGACGGTTAGACAGGATTCGTCTCTCCCGGTATTGGGGGTTGACATCGCGCTGTGTCTAGGAGAGCCATTACACGAGTAGTCCCTGGCCAGGGCAAGCGAGATATACTGGTAGGCTTCCAGTATTATCTCAGGGTGTTTTGGGCTTCACTCCGACACAACTTGTACCGCTATTAGGGGACTGACGTTTTACCGCCCCCTAGGCCCGACATGCAATGTATTAGAAGAACAGACCGGACTGTACGGAGACTGTCAAATTCAGACTCAGTAGGAGTTCAGATGGGGTTCACCTCGTCAGCCTTCTTATCGGCATCTACCTGGGGACCGTTACGCACAGCTAGTGCCGCTTGCGGTCTGTGGTTAAACCCACTGCCAGCGTAGTGTCGAGTCTTTAGAGTCCCACACAGAGGGTATTCGCCTCTGGGCAAAACAGAGTAGAGGTCGCATGGTTTTGCGACAGGGTTCGTTCTCATTCGCGCACTTGTGCACGTTTGGAGTCCGGACGGATATTACTGGCTGGCTCTGGTTTGAGTCAGATACTGGTATATGTCTTGGGGTTGATTTTATCTCTTGGTATTCATGTTCCTCGGAACAAGAATGCGGGTGTGTATGTACAGTTGATTGAGGCGGAGGAAGAGGTTTTTTATTAGGGTTTCGGAACGGGTGCGTATGCACAGTTGACAGTCGTCTTTTTCCAAACCCTAATGGAATTATGATATATCAATTAATAATATTAATAAAATGAAATTGTGTCATGGTTGGTTTTTGTTGACTTGTTGACCTTGGTTGACTTGTTGACCATGGTTAAAGTTTTGACCATCATCATTACAAAAGAAAGATGCTCTTTGATTCTAGCAAAATTCATTTAATATTTGAAATGATAATGGTCATTCATAAACCTTCCATCAACTATTCCATTTTCATTATTATTATTAATTTGATAATTCTTTTTGCTTTTTGTTATGGTTGCAAAAGAAAAAGAGAGCTCATTCTATCATTTAGCTTCTCTCTCCTCACTTCATCTTCTTCTTCCTCTAGCTCAAGGAGAATCCTTCTCATGTGTTGAGAATCCCTCTCCTTGAAAGATAAACACCCCTTAGACACTCTCTACTCACTCTAGGATCAAAGGTTTAGCAAGCCGAAGATTCTAGTTCTCTCCAAGTTCGAGAAAGAGCCCGAAGGTTGAACCCTCAGGTGGATCCATCTTTGACGGAAGAAGGCAACGAGGAAAGCACCATCAACCTCTACAAAAGTTTGAAGACGAAGGAGTTCAAGTTAGGTATAACCATCTTTCCGAGTAGCTAATTCTCTTTAGCTTGTTTGCTAGTTTAGTTTAGAAAAGATCCCGACTTTGTTAGTCCATGTTGCCCCATGCGCTAAAAATTTGATTTTTATACCGTTTCCGCCTCCCCGTAAGAACCGGGGGTCGCAACGTGGACTTACACAGGTGACCTCCTCGCTGTTCGGGCCACGCCAAAGGACCTTGACAGACGGTATGACCTTCGACCTCAATTTCTTCACCTGCCGATCCAAAATGACCACCGGCTGCTCGGTGAAAGAAAGATCACGCTCTAGCTGGATCGTTTGGTGCTGAATCGCCTGGGAAGGATCATGAAGGTACTTGCGGAGCATCGAGACATGGAATACGGGGTGAACATCGGGGAAGCTGGGCGGAAGAGCTAACCGATAAGCGACTGGACCAACACGCTCTAGGATCTCGAAAGGACCAACATATCTAGGACTCAGTTTCCCTTTCCGCCCAAATCTCATCACACCTTTCATCGGAGAGACCTTCAGGAAAACAAGATCGCCAACAGCGAACTCGAGTCGGCGACGGCGTCTGTCAGCATATGATTTCTGCCTGCTCTATGCCGCTCTCATCCTGTCCCGAATCAGCTGTATCTTCTCGGTCGTCTCCTGTACAATCTGTGGCCCCAAAATACTGCTCTCCCTGAGCTCTGTCCAACATACAGGCGATCGACATCTCCTCCCATATAAAGCCTCAAAAGGTTGTAAGTCCATATTGCGACCCCCGGTTCTTACGGGGAGGCGGAAACGGTATAAAAAACGAATTTTTATCGCAAGAGGCAACATGGACTAAACTATGGTCGGGATCGTTACCTAAACTAAAACTAGCAAACTAAGCTAAAGATATTTAGCTACTCGGATAGAGATGGTTATACCTATACTTGAACTCCTTCTCTTCAAGCTCCGGTGGTGGTCCGATGGCTCCTTCTCGTCGTCTCCGTACGCCGAAGATAGATCCACTTGAAAGCTCCAACCTTTAGCTCCTTCTTCGGTCTTTGAAGAAACTAGCTCACTTGGTTTGCTAAACTTAGTGAACTAGAATGAGTAGAGAGGAAAATAGAATGGGATTTTATCTATGGTTCTTGATTCTCAACTCATGAGACAAGAGAACCATAGATCAAGAGAGGGAGCAAGAGGTTGAGGGTGAGAGCAAGGGGAGAGCTCAAGAACAAGAGAGAGAATGAGCAAGAAAGAATGAGGCTCTCTTTTCTCTCTCACCCTCTCATAATCCAAAACAATGATAACTCATCATATCAACAAAAGTCTTATGGTAATGGTTAGAAGCAACCATAAGGTTATCATATCATGCACTCATTTTTTTCAAAAAAAGCAAGCAAGAAAAAAGTCTTTGGCATGAAATGATAACCATGGTCATCATGATGGTCAACTAGTCAAGCCTAGTCAACCGGTCAACAAGTCAACAAAAGTCAACAAGTCACCAAAGTCAACAAGTCAACAAAAGTCAACAAGTCAACAACCATATCACCATAATACTAAATTAATATAATAGTTAATCACAAATCATATTCTCATTAGGGTTGAGCATAAAGTCAAAAAGTCAACGGTCAACTGTCAACAACCCTAATGAGAATCCGCTGCCTCTGCCTCCCTGTCAACTGTGCATACACACCCGCATCCGCGTTCCGAGGAACACGAATGCAAACTGGATAAATCCAATCCCATAAGGTACACTAGGATCTGGCTTAAACCAAAGCCCGCTAGTGTAAACTGTCCGGACACTGTACGTGCACAAGTGCACGGATGTGACCGAACCCTGTCGCAAAACCATGCGACCTGTCGCAATACCATGCGACCTCTACTCTTTTGCCTAAAGGCGAAAAGCTTTCTGTGTGGGACTCTAAAGACTCAACACTACGCTGGCAGTGGGTTTAACCACAGACCGCAAGCGGCACTAGCTGTGCGTAACGGTCCCCAGGTAATGCCGACAAGAAGACTGACGAGGCGAAACCCATCTGAACTCCTACTGAGCCTGAGCGTGACATTCTCCGTACAGTCCGGTCTGTTCGTCTGATACATCGCATGGCGGGCCTAGGGGGCGGTAAACGTCAGTCCCCCAATAGCGGTACAAGTCGTGCCGGAGTGAAGCCCAATACACCCTGAGATAACACTGGAAACCTACCAGTATATCTCGTTTGCCCTGGCCAGGGACTACTCGTGTAATGGCTCTCCTAGACACAGCGCGATGTCAACCCCCAATACCGGGAGAGACGAATCCTGTCTAACCGTCACTGCCTCCAAGTGCTTCGGGACTGCACCCAACCACCACCTGTTTGCACGACTCCTTTGAGCCGTGGTAGGGTAGTGATCAAAGTACAGTGGGAACACACTCGAGGCGGAGTGACAGTGTCAAGTCAGCGGACTAAGCTGTACTCATGTCACCTGGGAACTGATAACTGACGATGGGTATAATACCAACTAGTCAGTTCCCGACGAGTCCTGTCCAGTGTACCCGTAACCTAACGAGCACCCGCATACTATCTCAAGTACGACGTACTGACGGCTGTGGGACAGACCGTCTCCCACACTGGGATGAGAAGCGCATGCGCTGGTCTACTCTGGAGTATCGATGCCCTGTCTCGATAGTCCTGCGACCAGGGACCTGAATAAGGATGTGCTTATAGATTACCCAGCCCCCACTAGTGTGACTGCCATCACAACGCTGGTAATCAAGCAAAGATCCTAAGGGCTCCACTAATGCGTATAAGTGATATACTGAAATAAACACAAGTACACATTGAAGTAGAAACAAACCAAGTAGCATACTACTATTTTGAGCAAGATTGTATATACAAGGTGAATATCCCAAGCATCCATTAAGTAATATACAAACCAGTATGATACAGTAATGGCCTCTAGGGCATATACACTAACAATCTCCCACTTGCACTAAGGCCATGTACTGGCGTATCGAAGACCTATCATCTCGATTAGCCGCTCGAACTGAGTCTGGGGCAGGGCCTTGGTGAATGGATCAGCAGTGTTATCTTCTGAAGCGACTCTCCGAACCTCGATCTCCTGGCGATCTACGATCTCCCTGATTAGGTGATACCGCCTTAAGATGTGCCTGGATTTCTGATGGGACCTGGGTTCCTTCGCTAAAGCTATAGCCCCGTTGTTGTCGCAATACAGAGGTATTGGATCAACAATGGACGGAACCACCTGAAGTTCTTTCAAGAACTTCCTCATCCAGACAGCTTCTTTTGCGGCATCAGATGCAGCGATGTATTCCGCTTCCATCGTCGAGTCTGCAACGGTTTCCTGTTTGGAACTCTTCCAACACACCGCCCCTCCATTGAGGGTAAAGACAAAACCCGACATGGACTTGGAATCATCCTTGTCACTCTGGAAGCTGGAGTCAGCAAAGGCCTCGATCTGGAGGTCTTTTCCGCCATACACCAAGAACATCTCCTTAGTCCTTCTCAGGTACTTGAGAATGTTCTTTACCGCTATCCAGTGTTTCTCCCCTGGGTTAGACTGATACCGGCTTACCACACTCAGTGCATAAGCTACATCCGGTCTGGTACACAACATCGCATACATTATAGAGCCTACCGCAGAAGCGTAGGGTATAATAGACATGCGATCCCTCTCCAAATCAGTCTTGGGAGACATCTCTTTAGAGAGGGTGATCCCGTGACAAGCCGGTAGGTTACCGCGCTTGGAATCTTCCATACTGAACCTTTTCAGTATGGTGTCGATGTACCTGGACTGTGAAAGTCCTAATATCCTCTTGGATCTGTCACGGTAGATCCGGATACCCAGAATGTATGAGGCATCACCCAGGTCTTTCATGGAGAACCTGTGTGACAAGAACCCCTTGACAGATTGTAGCATAGGAATGTCATTTCCTATTAAGAGAATGTCATCCACGTATAAAACGAGGAATACTACAGTTCTCGCTACAAATCTACTATAGATGCATGGTTCATCTGGATTTTTGATAAAGCCAAATTCTTTGACCGTCTCATCAAAGCAGATGTTCCAACTCCGCGATGCCTGCTTTAGTCCATAGATGGACTTAAGCAACTTGCACACCTTTCCGCTGCTCCCACTCTGAATGAAACCCTCTGGCTGGTCCATATAGACACACTCCTCTAAATTTCCATTTAGAAAAGCTGTCTTTACGTCCATTTGCCAGATCTCATAATCGTGGAAGGCAGCAATGGCAAGAAGGATCCGAATGGATTTCAGCATGGCTACTGGAGAAAAGGTTTCGTCGTAGTCTAAGCCAGGTCTTTGACGAAAACCCTTTGCTACCAGCCTAGCTTTATAGGTCTCAACCTGTCCATCTACACCAATCTTCCTTTTGAAGATCCACTT
The DNA here is from genome assembly GCA_030015575.1 of Agapanthus africanus. Classification (NCBI taxonomy): domain Eukaryota; kingdom Viridiplantae; phylum Streptophyta; class Magnoliopsida; order Asparagales; family Amaryllidaceae; genus Agapanthus; species Agapanthus africanus. Next base: position 441,293,613 of record CM057343.1, on the reverse strand, counting down.
GCATCCTACGGGTTTTACCCCGTCTGGAGCAATGTCCAACGTCCATACCTTGTTGGTGTACATGGACTCCATTTCGGTCCGCATTGCATCCAGCCATTTCACTGAGTCAACGCTCTGAACGGCCTGCTGGAAGCTAGTAGGCTCATCATAATCTATGATGCAATCCTCTCTATCCCCGTCTATGAGAAAACCGTAGTATCTCTCGGGCGGATGAGACTGCCTACTACTCCTGCGGAGCGGCGTAGGAATGTCCTGTTCTGTTGAACCCTCTGGTTCCATCAAGCTTTCAGTAACAGTCTGTGGTTCTGGAATTTCTTCCAGTTCTACTGCGCTCCCACTTATTTCTTTTTCTATGAACTGGTGTTCTAGAAAGTGGGCATGTCGAGAAACAAGAACTTTTTGTTCCTCTTCACAGTAGAAGAAATATCCCTTGGAATTCTTTGGATATCCCACAAACTTGCACAGTACTGAGCGTGCCTCGAGCTTGTCCGTATGCTGCTTTTTGACAAAAGCTGGACTTCCCCATATCTTAATGTGATTAAGATGGGGTCTCTTCCCACACCACATCTCAAATGGCGTGGTAGGCACAGTCTTAGTGGGAACTCGGTTCAAAAGGTATGCGGCTGATTCTAGCGCATACCCCCAGAATGATCGCGGTAACTCAGCGTTACTCATCATGGACCGCACCATATCCAATAGGGTGCGGTTCCGTCTCTCCGATACACCGTTATGTTGCGGGGTGTATGGAGGAGTAAGCTGAGAGAGAATTCCGTTCTCTTTTAAATAGTCCAGGAACTCGGCACTTAAGTATTCTCCACCTCGATCCGATCTTAGAATCTTAATACTTTTGCCGGTCTGTTTCTCTACTTCATTCTTATACTCCTGGAATTTTCCAAAGGCCTCGGACTTATGTTTCATTAAGAAGACATAACCGTACCTTGAGAAGTCATCCGTAAAAGTAATGAAGTAAGAATGTCCGCTTCGGGCATGTGTAGACATTGGACCGCACACGTCACTGTGTACGAGTCCCAAGAGCTCGCTCGCTCTTACTCCTTGTCCAGTAAACGGAGTCTTTGTCATCTTTCCTTTGAGACAAGATTGACAAGTGGCATACGATTGATATTCGAACGCATTCAAATATCCTTCTGTATGTAACTTAGTCAACCTTCTCTCATTGATGCGACCCAATCTACAATGCCATAAGAAAGTCTGATTTATTTCTGGAGACTTTCTTTTGTGTGTATTCTGGACGTTGAAAATCTGTGGTTGGTTTAACACGTATATACCATTACTCAATGTACCTGACCCAATCAAAACTTGATTAAGGTGAATGTTTACAACATTACTTACAAACGCAAATTCATAACCTTCTTTAGAAACTAAAGATACAGAAATGATATTACAAGTTGCGTTGGGTACAAAAAAGCAATTACGCAAAACCAAAACATGTCCATCTGACATTCCCAGGTGATAGTCCCCCACGGCTTTAGCATCCATGCTAGCTCCGTTTGCAACTCTGAGGGTCATGTCACCTGCTTTCAAAACACTACGGTTTCTCAACGCCTGCAAAGAATTACAGATATGAGATCCTGATCCGGTATCCAATACCCAGGAAGTAGAGTTTATTGAAAGACAGTTTTCAATAACATACACACCTGAAGCTGAAGCTGCAACCTGCTTCAATTCCTGTGTTCTGGCCTTCCAGGCCCTGCAATCATTCTTCCAGTGTCCTTTCTTATGACAATAGAAGCATTCTTCTTTATCCACAAGCTTCCCCGCTATCTTTGTTGCTTTACCTTTTCCCTTCGTATCCACTTTACTAACACCGCCCCTTGGTTTGGCGGGGGCCTTCTTCTTCTTTCCCTTGGCTTTCGCCTTGGACCTAGAAGAAGATGATCCTCCTACAAACAAAGTGGATGTTTCCCTACCTTTCTGTAGGGTGCCCTCTGCGCTCCTCAGCATGTTGAGGAGCTCTGATAGTTCAACCTCTTTTTCTTGTAGGTTGAAGTTCAGTATAAACTGGGCGTAAGTGGAAGGAAGGGACTGGAGAACTATATCCGTATATAGCTCACTCTCCAATGTGATCCCTAGGTCAGCGAGCTCCTCAATGAAGCCGATCATCTTTAGCACATGCTCGGCTACTGATGATCCGACGGCCATTCTTGTCGAAAATAACTTTTTCGACGCTTCGTATCTTGCGATACGTGATTGCTCTCCATACAGTTCTTTTGTATGGAGCAATATGGACTCCATGTCCATATTCTCATGCCTCCTCTGATGTTCGTTGTCCATCGAGGCAAGCAGGAGGCACTTGGCCTTCGCGCTATCAATCTCCCAAGTCTTGCGGATTTCCTTATCCGCGACGCTGGAAGTTGGACCAGGGACAGGGGGAGCTTTGGTGGTAAGAAGATACCCCAGCTTGTCATAAGTGATTGCTATCTTGACATTCCTGAGCCAATCTTTGTAGTTTGGCCCTGTCAGTTTGTTTTTATCTAGGAGTAACTTAAGTCCAGTCATGTTGATTGGTCGCTGCAATTAGGAGAGAGAAGAAGAAACACTCAGCATGATGCTCTTGCAAGTTTAGAGTGGTTTTTAGTTTGTCTAAACAGGATGGCTCCCACTGTTTCTCGAATCCCTCCTCCATAAAGGAAGAATTAGTCAGGATCAATCCCACCGTACAATACTTGCTTAACCGTTCAGCCAGGCCGGTGTTGGTACTTCGAGGGAGGTTTTCCAACGCTTTCGCGAAGTTCCTTAATTAGAGAACCTTTTTTCCCTGGGGGCGTAGCCCCGCTAACACCTTTCTAGGCACCTACTAGGTTTATAGCATTGATCGTTAAGTGAGAAATTTCCCGAGGAGTAGCATATACTCACAGTAGGATCGGGATCCAAATATCATTGCGTGACGAAACTGAAGGAATCCTACCAGAATCATCACACTCCAAATGGTATGCAAATCTAGCAAGTTTCAGTACTTATGAAACTCCCGATGTGGATTTTTGCCCCATGCTCTTATGACCTTGACTTTGGCCAAAATATCATAAGTCACATGTCAAGTTCTACCCGTCATTATCCAGGTTAATTTGGATCCATCCGTACCTACCCTTGACTTTGGCCAAAATGGCAGTACGACTGTCCCAAACCAACGCATCTATCTATGCTACACATGAACACCCAATAGCTACCAATCACTGTGCCTTGACTTTGGCCAACATACACAGCTTGAATACTATTGACTATTCATGTGAAACGACGGAGGGCTACGGATGGTTTTGGCAAAACCGTGAACGTAGTGAACTTGATATGGTCGATGGAACGAGATAGCTTTTAAATGGAGTGGCTCAAACTCCGTATTTTAAAAGTTTGTTTTGAAAAGAACCGAGTGGTTTTCCGAAAGTGTTCCAACGACTTTAACTTGGTTTATTATCTTGCATTAGTTCTTTTAATGCGTGATATTCTTGCATTAGTTCTTTTAATGCGTCCCATCATTTAACCCTACCATTGCAGAAAACAACCAAAATATGACGTACGCTTATGCCATTCGCATTCGCCACTGGGCCCCGTCATTACCCGTTAGGTTACTTAACTAACGACAGAGCGGGGGCTGGGCTAGCGCGTCTGTAAAACATAAGCAACGCCTAAATAGTAAGCAATGATAGACATTACAGATCACAGATGAATGCATTGGATATACTAGCAATCCGCAATCCTTTCGAGCCTGAAACGAAAAGCGGATAACACGGTCGCGGTGAATAGCCAAATACCCCACCCAAGACCCCTACGGGTGCGGCAAACTACCCGCCAAGTACTCGGTAGTTTGTGCACCCCTCCATGGGTCTATCCTAGGAGAAAAAACAGTAAAAAGAATTATACAATGACGGCTACAACCCCGACCCGGTTGTGCGGCCAAACAAATAATAATTATTACATCAATTTACATTTACAATGAATGAAAGAAAAACAAAAGCTCATCTCACATCCACCCCGGCTATTCACCCGCGACAGTCCAACACATTCATATACACATTCCAGCACATTACAGATCATGTATAACCCCGACTAATCGACTTATAGCGATTAGCCGACGTTCAATACATGCAAGCATCACAGATATAACCATCATAGTCAAAGTGCAGTGAAGTTCGGAAAAAATACGGAATTATAGGACCCCAAAAGGAAATTTCTTTTCTGGAAAATCTGGGCACATATAATATATTTTAAAAATCCCAAAACCAACACACAAACACACTGCACGAAAAACGATGCAGAGAAGAAACCAAGTCGCGGCGGTTCCGCGGCGTCCAAGAAGGATCACGCGGCGGAAGCGCGGCACTTTAGGCGAATCACTGTATCGTTTTTCTTGGGTGTTCACACAAAACCCTGAGCCGAATTTAGGAGTATAAAGTTTTTCATTTTGACCAGGAAAAATTTCAACAGAAACTCAGATTTTGTAAAGTTTGATTTTTGGATTTTTCCGGTTCCGAACTTCGTTACACTTCACTACCAAGCTAGTTTAAGTTTAGTTAGGCTCTGATACCACTGTAAGTCCATATTGCGACCCCCGGTTCTTACGGGGAGGCGGAAACGGTATAAAAAACGAATTTTTATCGCAAGAGGCAACATGGACTAAACTATGGTCGGGATCGTTACCTAAACTAAAACTAGCAAACTAAGCTAAAGATATTTAGCTACTCGGATAGAGATGGTTATACCTATACTTGAACTCCTTCTCTTCAAGCTCCGGTGGTGGTCCGATGGCTCCTTCTCGTCGTCTCCGTACGCCGAAGATAGATCCACTTGAAAGCTCCAACCTTTAGCTCCTTCTTCGGTCTTTGAAGAAACTAGCTCACTTGGTTTGCTAAACCTAGTGAACTAGAATGAGTAGAGAGGAAAATAGAATGGGATTTTATCTATGGTTCTTGATTCTCAACTCATGAGACAAGAGAACCATAGATCAAGAGAGGGAGCAAGAGGTTGAGGGTGAGAGCAAGGGGAGAGCTCAAGAACAAGAGAGAGAATGAGCAAGAAAGAATGAGGCTCTCTTTTCTCTCTCACCCTCTCATAATCCAAAACAATGATAACTCATCATATCAACAAAAGTCTTATGGTAATGGTTAGAAGCAACCATAAGGTTATCATATCATGCACTCATTTTTTTCAAAAAAAGCAAGCAAGAAAAAAGTCTTTGGCATGAAATGATAACCATGGTCATCATGATGGTCAACTAGTCAAGCCTAGTCAACCGGTCAACAAGTCAACAAAAGTCAACAAGTCACCAAAGTCAACAAGTCAACAAAAGTCAACAAGTCAACAACCATATCACCATAATACTAAATTAATATAATAGTTAATCACAAATCATATTCTCATTAGGGTTGAGCATAAAGTCAAAAAGTCAACGGTCAACTGTCAACAACCCTAATGAGAATCCGCTGCCTCTGCCTCCCTGTCAACTGTGCATACACACCCGCATCCGCGTTCCGAGGAACACGAATGCAAACTGGATAAATCCAATCCCATAAGGTACACTAGGATCTGGCTTAAACCAAAGCCCGCTAGTGTAAACTGTCCGGACACTGTACGTGCACAAGTGCACGGATGTGACCGAACCCTGTCGCAAAACCATGCGACCTGTCGCAATACCATGCGACCTCTACTCTTTTGCCTAAAGGCGAAAAGCTTTCTGTGTGGGACTCTAAAGACTCAACACTACGCTGGCAGTGGGTTTAACCACAGACCGCAAGCGGCACTAGCTGTGCGTAACGGTCCCCAGGTAATGCCGACAAGAAGACTGACGAGGCGAAACCCATCTGAACTCCTACTGAGCCTGAGCGTGACATTCTCCGTACAGTCCGGTCTGTTCGTCTGATACATCGCATGGCGGGCCTAGGGGGCGGTAAACGTCAGTCCCCCAATAGCGGTACAAGTCGTGCCGGAGTGAAGCCCAATACACCCTGAGATAACACTGGAAACCTACCAGTATATCTCGTTTGCCCTGGCCAGGGACTACTCGTGTAATGGCTCTCCTAGACACAGCGCGATGTCAACCCCCAATACCGGGAGAGACGAATCCTGTCTAACCGTCACTGCCTCCAAGTGCTTCGGGACTGCACCCAACCACCACCTGTTTGCACGACTCCTTTGAGCCGTGGTAGGGTAGTGATCAAAGTACAGTGGGAACACACTCGAGGCGGAGTGACAGTGTCAAGTCAGCGGACTAAGCTGTACTCATGTCACCTGGGAACTGATAACTGACGATGGGTATAATACCAACTAGTCAGTTCCCGACGAGTCCTGTCCAGTGTACCCGTAACCTAACGAGCACCCGCATACTATCTCAAGTACGACGTACTGACGGCTGTGGGACAGACCGTCTCCCACACTGGGATGAGAAGCGCATGCGCTGGTCTACTCTGGAGTATCGATGCCCTGTCTCGATAGTCCTGCGACCAGGGACCTGAATAAGGATGTGCTTATAGATTACCCAGCCCCCACTAGTGTGACTGCCATCACAACGCTGGTAATCAAGCAAAGATCCTAAGGGCTCCACTAATGCGTATAAGTGATATACTGAAATAAACACAAGTACACATTGAAGTAGAAACAAACCAAGTAGCATACTACTATTTTGAGCAAGATTGTATATACAAGGTGAATATCCCAAGCATCCATTAAGTAATATACAAACCAGTATGATACAGTAATGGCCTCTAGGGCATATACACTAACAAAGGTGTCATCTGAATCGTCTCCTGGAAGCTATTATTGTAGGAAAACTCGATCAAAGGCAAATGACGATCCCAGCTACCACCGAAATCTAAAACACAAGCTCTGAGCATGTCCTCAAGAGTCTGAATCGTACGCTCCGACTGACCGTCAGTCTGCGGATGAAAGGCTGTGCTAAAACTCAATCGGGTGCCCAAAGCTTCCTGGAGTTTCTGCCACAATCGGCTGGTAAACTGGGTACCACGGTCGGACACGATGCAAGTCGGAACGCCATGCAGTCGCACTATCTCATCAATATAAACCTGGGCGTACTGAGAAAATCCAAAAGTGGTCTTCACTGGCAGAAAGTGAGCCGCTTTCGTCAGTCGATCCACAATCACCCAAATAGAGTCATACCCTCGACTAGTCCTGGGTAGACCGACAATGAAGTCCATGGAGACCTGCTCCCACTTCCACTCAGGGATGGGCAAAGGCTGTAACTCGCCGGCTGGCCTTTGGTGCTCGGCCTTGACTTGCTGACAAGTCAGGCATCTCGACACAAACTCTGCAATATCCTTCTTCATCCCGTCCCACCAGTAAACCTCTCTCAAATCACGGTACATTTTGGTGGAACCCGGATGCATACTGTATACTGATCTATGTGCCTCCTCAAGAATATCACGCCTCAGTCCCTCTGAATCTGGCACACACAGTCGAGTCCCAAATCGAAGTATCCCCTGATCATCAATCACGAACTCAGAAACTCTGCCCTGCCGAATCTGCTCAATAATCTCTAAGATACGGGCATCGCCGGACTGTGCCTCGCGGATACGGTCAAGTAACTGTGGGCGTGCTCTGAAATGGGCCAGCTGACCCCCTGTAGGAGTAAACTCGAACTGTACTCTGCTATCACATAAAACCTGCCAATCCGCCGTTGAATGCATCTGTACTGCGCTCAAACAAGATAGGCTACCTCCGGGCCTCCTACTCAAAGCATCTGCCACCACGTTCGCCTTGCCCGGATGGTATAGAATCTTGCAGTCATAATCCTTCACCAACTCCATCCAACGGCGCTGTCTCAGGTTCAGATCTCGCTGCTGGAAGATATACTTCAAACTCTTGTGGTCAGTGAATATCTGGCACGACTCACCGTATAGGTAATGTCTCCAGATCTTGAGTGCAAACACCACTGCAGCCATCTCTAAATCATGGGTGGGGTAGTTCTGCTCGTGTTTCCTCAGCTGCCGAGAAGCATACGCGATAACTCTGTCGTGCTGCATCAATACACAGCCCAGCCCCACTCTAGAAGCATCACAATATACCACGAACCCGCCTGATCCTGAAGGCAATGCTAACACTGGAGCAGTAGTCAGACGAGTCTTCAACTGCTGGAAGCTATCCTCACATGCCTGGGTCCAATCAAAAGGAACCCCCTTCCGGGTCAACCCGGTCAACGGTGCAGCAATGCGGGAGAAATCCTGGACAAAACGTCGATAATAGCCGGCCAGACCTAGAAAGCTACGAACCTCTGTAACTGATACCGGTCTAGGCCAACGCTGAACTGCCTCGATCTTCTTCGGGTCCATGCAAATACCATCTCTCGTCACCACATGACCCAAGAAGTCAACACTGTCTAACCAGAATGCGCACTTGGAGAATTTGGCGAACAGCTGATGCTCCCTCAAAGTCTGCAATGTGATACGTAAGTGCTGCTCATGCTCCTCCCGGCTCCGAGAATAAACCAAGATGTCGTCAATGAACACAATGATGAAGTGATCGAGATACGGCCTGAATACGCGGTTCATCAAATCCATAAAAGCTGTCGGGGCATTGGTGAGCCCGAACGACATCACCAAGAACTCGTAATGACCATATCGAGTACGGAAGGCGGTCTTCGGAATATCCTCCTTCCGAACTCGCAACTGGTGATAACCTGACCGTAAATCAACCTTCGAGAAAAACCCTGCACCCTGGAGCTGATCAAATAAGTCATCAATGCGGGGTAGGGGATACCTGTTCCGCACAGTAACCCTGTTCAGCTGACGATAATCAATGCATAAGCGCATACTTCCATCCTTCTTCTTAACAAACAAAACGGGAGCACCCCAAGGTGACACACTCGGTCGAATAAGCCCTTTGTCCAGCAAGTCCTGTAACTGATCCTTTAGCTCTCTCAGCTCCGCCGGGGCCATCCGATAAGACGGTATAGAGATAGGCCCCGTGCCGGGGATCAAGTCAATACAGAACTCAATCTCGCGCTCTGGTGGCAGACCAGGCAGCTCGTCAGGAAATACATCAGGAAACTCTCTCACAACAGGGACCTGGTCCAACGGAACCTCTGTGGAGCTAGTATCACAAACATAAGCTAAGAATCCCTGACACCCTTTCCTTAAGAGCTGACCAGCGCGAAGAGAAGAAATCAAGCTGGGAAGGGTAGCGCTACGATCTCCCTGAATGATAAGAACCGGCTCACCAGGAAAACTGAATCTGACTGCTTTTTCACGGCAGTCCACGGATGCATAACAGGTGGCTAGCCAGTCCATACCAAGAAGAACGTCAAAGTCTAGCATATCGAGGAGAATCAAATCCACTGAAGAATCTCTCTCTCCGATACGAACGGAACACGATCGGTACACAAAACGGGCAACAAAAGACTCGCCTACCGGGGTAATAACGACAAGCGGCTGATCTAACGGAGAAGACTCTCGGCCCAACCTCGGTGCAAAATACGTGGATACATAGGAATGTGTGGAGCCTGGATCAAATAATACCCGTGCATCAAAAGAACATACTGGCAGAGTACCTGTCACGACGGCATTGGATGCCTGTGCATCCTGAGGAGTCAATGCGAACACTCGGGCCTGTCCACCACTAATAGCTGGCTGTGCTCTGCCTCTACCTCGGCCTCTGCCTCTGCCTCTGTCGCCTCGTCCTCTCGGAACCGGACCGCCACGCCCACGGCCTCTAGAAGCATCTGGCTAGCGTGGAACATCATCAGGAGTAGGAAGTAAAGCTCTCTGAGACGGTGGTGAGGGGGGTAAAGTCACATGCGGGACTGTCGCCGCGCCCTGGCGTCCCATGGTACAGTCTCTGACACGGTGGTACTGACTCCCACACCGAAAACATCCTGGAGACGACTGCTGGGTCTGTGGATATGAACCAAATAACTGACCTCGTCTCAATCCTCTGCCTCCACCATCTCCCGGAAATAATCTATCGCGGTGTCTACCCATCTGCCACTGAGCTGGCGTATCGGTGCGGATCCTCTTCGGCCCAGAAACGACCGGAGTCTCAGAAATACGCTCCTCCAAAAGTAAGGCTGCATCCATCGCGGCTGCGTATGTGTCAAAATGCTGGGTGCCGATGGCAAGGAATAGCTGTGTATCAAGCCCTCGCACGAACCTCTTTATTCTCTTCTCTTCTGTGTCGACTAGGTACGGAGCATATCGAGACAACTGGGTAAACTGTATATCATACTCCGACACCGTCATCCCAGGAGTCTTGCGCAAAGACTCAAAACTACGGGCTCGAGCATCTCGGACACTCTCCGGAAGAAAACGGGCAAGAAATGCAGCTGTAAACTCATCCCAGGTCATAGAAGGCAGACCTGGAGCTCGGCCTCTCTCTACTGAATCGTACCATGTCTGGGCAAGACCTTCCAGACGAAAACTCGCAAACTCCACCAACCTATCATCAGAACACCTCAACGAATGGCAAATCCGAGCCATCCTATCAAGAAATGCCTGTGGGTCCTCTGTCGCATCTGTACCGGTAAAAGCTGGAGGTCTCAATCTCATGAACTCCTGTAGTGAAACAGGGATAGTCTCCGTAGTAGCAGCAGGAGTGACCATCTGCGCAGCAGGTACGATCGTGGTCTGTGCGGTGGAAGGAACGTCCTCGGATCTCTGTGCCCGGCTGGACTCAACTAAAGATCCCATCATCTGTCGCAACTCTTGCATGCCGGCCTCTAATCTGGCAATACGGTCAGGAGAAGGCGGATCAGTAGGACCCTGAGGGGTAGGCGTATCCTCCCGCTCGATCCTCGCCTCAGACAGGCCCGCCCGAATCTCATCCCTAGCGGCAGCCCGCTGAGCTCTCGTAGTCTTTGGCAGCATCGAAGCTGGAATAAGAAACAGGACTGATAAGGACATTACAATTGAATCAAGGAATGCAAGGAATCAAGAAAGGAAATACAAGCAATTATGTCCTAAGGTTACTTAGGCGGAGTACCGTATCGTAAGTATGCCGCGGATCATACCCACGCTACGCCACTCTGCTTAAGTCACCTACTCCATCTACCAAGGTCGTCCTACACTCAGAAAGGTAAAACCTACGCTCTGATACCAACTTTGTCACGACCCGAAAGTACGGAACGTGACTGGCACTTAGATTACGAGACGTCTAAAGGCGTACCGTAACCTAAGTCAGCCAAAGCCCAGAAAAATCTAAACCAAAATCAAAAGCGAGTAAAGGAAAACCTTAATGAAAACGATTTTTCAATCAATTAAGTTGCATAGAATCCCTTTTTAAAAACATCATAAATTTCTGAAAATTTCGGTAGAGTCTCCCCTGTATTTTCTATCCCCCAAAATGGGTACAACAAGATAATAAACCTGTAATCATAAAAATGGCATCCCCAAGCGGGAGCTAGCTCTTCGCCCAAGGCGGATCACAACCACATGCAATATAATAGTAATATCAAGAAAAAGAGCATAAAAGAAACGCAAAATACCAGAAAACACACGTCGGCTCAAGTGAGCTCGACCCAAAAGAAACCACAAATATACATATCTCTCATTCTCATCACTAGGTCGCATATACAATACAAGTGGTAGATGGAGAATACTAGATACAATGATAAAGCAAAAAGAAATAAAGTATACTCGCAACCCACCTACGGGCGATGTCGCAAGTCTGAGCAAAAGGAACTGATGACAAGATAGCCCGCCGCTACAAGACTGACGGGTCCGACCTGCAAGACACTGTGGCACAACGGGGGTGAGTTGCCAGCTCGTGAGTAAATATAACATCTACTAAGGCAATCGTAAGAATGCAAGCAATGCACCACAACATGCGTGTCCATATGTGATATAATATCTCTAGTATGCATGAACATGTATGCAATGTCTTTTCTAACTCTTTAAGTGTTTTAAATGTTAAGGTTACTGCATTCTTAACTTCTAGAAAATGAATATCTGTACAATAGCTGAGTATCATCAAGAAATCATCTGAAAACCCGTGTCAAGCATCGACACCAAATAGGAATCATATCTGTCTCAATATCGGGCTCCGTCAGTCCGGATCGGCCCATATCATAAATCTCACGACAACGGTCGGTATCCTCCGGATATCCGCCGCGCCAGACATCACCGGTAGGCAGTCTTCCCCTGCCAGGCTCATCGTCTACAACTCGATCTTTTTGCCCCGGGGTACCATACCGGGCCCACCATGTACCCGAGACGGTTCATCCACTCCTCGAATCGGGTCTCGAAATCCAACAGAAAACATGAAAACTCATGGTGGACGACACATACATCACGAGAAAACCGCAACTTTGTTTTAAAAATGATAAATATAAGCTTTTGTTAAATTCTTGCGGTTTTCCCCAAAAATCCAGAAATCGCAGCAAAACTGAAATCCTCAGGAAAATCATAATGTCCGCATGTTATATATGATAAGTGTCTATGATATCAATGTATATGATGTGAGTTTTGGATAGAATCTATGTAAATATGATGATAATGCGAGGTATAAGCAAGCAATCTCAATATCAGGTATGAATGCAAATGACGTTATTAAGTTAAACAGGTTCTATAGTGCACGTGGCGTGGCAATTACCAAAGGCGTGTGTGTCACATGAATAGTGCGCGTGCAACAGATGCCAATGGTAATGGTGTTCGTGTCCTACGAAGTGATATCGCATATATGAAGATGAATGTCCATGCAATCTAGCATACGGTTAGCTGTGAGGGTATGCAATGTACATAAAGGGGTAAGCTATCTAACAATATAAATCTTGCATAAAGTAGGGTAATCCTAACTAGGGGGGCTCCTCACGCTATCCAGACGATTCTCCCATAGATGAATATATCTACTCACCTGAAATCCCCGCTAATCCGATCCGGCCACCGCCTTGCCTTTTCGCGCCGTGTCCGAAGTTTCCCCGACCGATCCTATATTTGCACAATACCAAGCATAAGATTACAAAACCTAACACAATGCAAGTCACAACATACAATTATCCACGCTCTCAAATTAATCATAGCATGCACTCAGTGCGCGGAAAAACGCACGAAAATCGCAATCCTTTAACTAAAATCGTCATTTCGGGGAAATCGACAAAACTACAACCCGACTAGACGAAACCCCGCGTTCGCGCATTCTAATAATCCTATACGAAGCTAATAATATTGCTAACCTAACGCAAATTGAACACATTCTATTTTTCGTAAAAATCTAGCAAGCAAATTCAACTCCGATTCAATGCAAACATCGATATTTTGTCGATTTAGCGAGCATATAAATACACCATTAACCACTACAACCAATTAGAAACCCAAAGCCCTAATTTAACTCTAACCCCATGCTTCAAACCCTAATCCACAATCAAATCCCTTACTTGAATTTTCAAAACTAACCATTTCAATGAAATTAATCATTTTAAAATACTAAACTAGCTTTATTAAACTACAAATTAACAACTAGTTTAGGATTATACCTCCCAAGTGAACCCCAACTTGCACTTGCCCTTGAAAGAAACCTCTTTTCACCTTGTTTTGAAACAATTTAGGGTGGGAAAGAGGTGGCTTAGGGTTTTGATTTGAATTAGAGAAGAAAAATGTGCATTTTTATGGATTTTGTGCACTTTTTCATGGATTTTTGAAGAAAGAAAATGGAAAAAAAATGAGGGCTGAAGGAGGGGAGGGCTCGGCCTGAGCTTAGGAGGAGGAAAAATGAGAGGGTGTGTAGAAATTTCCATGAGGAAAATATCATATAAGGTCACTTTAGGCTTTCACATCAAAACTTTTTCAAAAAAACCCCTTTTTAATTCATTTTTCCATTAAATTTCCCACCCTAAAACCATAAGTTTGCAAGTCATGATATAATTTTATTAACACCATATTTTAGCTTATAAAGATTCCTAATTATGAAATTTACCTAATTAAATTTGTATTTATCCCTAATTTAATGTATTTAAAAAGGCTTAAAATAATAAAAAAATAATTAATTACGAATTTTTTTTTTATTTAACTAGAAAATTATAAGTGACATTTTAGTGACAAAATTATAGTAATATCTTATCTAAATTTTGTACAATTAGGTCTACAATGAAAAATATCAATTTTGACTTTTTACGGAAAAAACCGAAAAATTAGCCGATTACCGAAAAACTGCCTAAACGATTTTCGAAGGGTTACACTTTCTCGGGTTTCTGGTCCGGTTGAAACTTGAAAATATCCCCTTCAGTTTGACCTTCCTCGTTTCCTTCCTCTGTTATAAGAATCACCCTGGCACCAGTAAGGATGAGCCGAGTTGGGCATACTTTTCCTTCAAAAAATGTAGGGGCGGGATGGCTGGGTTGGGTGTGGTAGTCGTCCCTTCTTCCATCCATGAATGGAAGGAGAAGTTCATTTTCTTCGGGCCATCTGAGGGCGAGGATTGGCCCATGCCTACACAGTGTCACAGGGCCGACTGCCCGAGGGCGAAATAGTCATCTTCACCCGAGGCAAGGGTGGCGTCTTTGTAGGAGCCGATCCAGCTAGCCGACGTCTTGCTTTCTGAGCAGGCCCTGAGCTGGGCTGGGCTCAGCCCTGCGCACTTTCTGGGTAAGTTAGGGCCGTAGACGATCTATTTAGACTTTGATGAGTTTTCTTTGCCCTTTTCAGGGTCACTAACTCTCTTTGTGTATTCTTCTTTTTTGCAGAGCAAATAGACCGATCTAAGTTCTTATCTTCCATGGCTGCGAAGGCACAAAAGAAGGCCGGGGGCTGAAGCTCATCCCGACCGGGTCCGAGCTCGGTCCTGAGGCCTGCCCCGCCGAGCAAGCCTTCAGCTGTGTCACACCGAGTCCCCGAAGAGCTCCGCGAAGGGAGGGGGGCAGAAGCACACTAGGGATCCGGCACCCTAGGCGAGGGAGGAGGAGGAGGAGGCCGAGCCTACCGACGCCCCCTAAAAAGGCACAAAAGGACGGTTTCTCAGACGACTTCTTCTACCGGGATCCCAATGCAGGAGGGGGACTTCTGCTTCGAGATGCTCTCGGGGCTCTCCGTCGCCGACAACTTGCTCTTCGGCATGGAGCAAGCAGCTGAGGGCAAGATTCCCCGGGGGATCCTGAAGGCCCAGGTGGCCGCCATCGCTCATGAGATAGTTCAGGTTGGTATCCGTTTCCCTTTAAGAATCTTCTTATGCAAATTTTTAACTCAGTTTGGACGTTTCTAACTCCTTTTGCTGCTTTTCCTCACGTCCTCCACCACTGCATCCTCATTGTAAATATGGAATCCGAAGAGATTGCCCCGGCCATGAGGAAGGCGGGCGAATTGTCCTCACGGGAGGAAGATTTGTGCCTGGAGCTGCAGCAGGCGAAGGAGAGGATAGCCATCCTCGAAACCTAGGTAACCGTCGAGGAGTTGACGAACTCCAAGTGTAAGGAGTCTCACCGACTTCTGAGTGAATACAACAAGGCCATCCAGGATAAGTTGGAGGAGGTCAGCAAGCTCTACGCCGTGATGAAGAAGTCGAGGGATGCCATCAGGAGGGACACCCAGGCGGTGCTCGATGCGGCGAAGCTTGTCGAGCTCCGAGCTTCGAAGTCCGTGAAGAGGTATAAGGTGTCGGACTAGTTCTACGCCGACCTCGCTGACGCCTCGGCCATTGTTTGGCACCAGGCTCTCGACCCCGTCAAGACGTTGATGCCAGGGTTCGCCGACAGTGAGCTCCGAGTCCAGTTCCATCTCTTTGAGAATGCGCCGCAAGTGGAAGCTGCCGGGGGTGAGGCTGCTGGTGGAAGCGCCGACCCAAAGGTTGCCGTTTTGGTTCCCGACGCTGGCGTCGAGCAGGGCGAGATCCACCCCGGGCCTACGGCCTGAGCTTTTCTGCCTTTTTCCCTTTTTTTTCTTCAAGTTTTGTAAGCCTCCAGGCATTTTGTAAGGCTGAGGAGCCCAGAATACCTTGTAAAAATTTCTGGAATATAAATAAAACTGAGCTTATTTTCCCCTGGATGATTGTGTACTTTCTGCGTGAGTACCTCAGTTTGTCAGTCTTTTCCTCGACTCGAGTGGTAGGCCGTAGGTCGATGCCCGGCTTTTTAGATGACGATCGTGCGTCGAGTGTAAGTCTATTAATTGCCAAGCATAGGAAGGTCGGTGCCCTCCCGCTCCCCGGAGTCGAGGTGGCAATCGTTCATTTTGGATGAACCAAAAAATATCCAAGTGTAGGAAGGTCGGTATTAGTCCATTCCTCAGAGTCGGGTTGACAACCACGTCTCTTAGCATGAGTTGAAAAACATAGAATAGGTCAGCATTGACTGATTCCTCCCTGATGTGGCTCCTAGACTTGTGTCTTCGTAGGGTAGGAACCTACCCCTCGGAGACTAGCCGAGCAGGAATCTGCACGGTGGCCTTGTTATGAGGGCTTTAGCTCCTGAGCGTTGATGGGTAGGAAGATACCCACTAGGGATGGACCGGGTAGGGAAGCTGCTCGGTGGTATCGTGAGGAGGGCTTTGATCCTTAGCATAGATGGATAAGAATCTACCCGCTAGGGATAGACCGAGCAGGGAAGCTGCTCGGTGGCCTCATGAAGAGGGCTTTGATCCTTAGCGTAGGTAGGCAGGAATCTACCCGCCAGGGATGGATCAGACAGGGAACCTGCTCGGTGGCCTCGTGAGGAGGGCTTTGATCCTTAGCGTAGATGGGCAGAAATTTACCCGCTAAGGATGGACCGGACAGGGAAGCTACTCAGCGGCCTCGTGAGTAGGGCTTTAGATCTATAGCGTAGATGGGTAGGAATCTACCCACTAGGGATAGACCGGGCATGGAAGTTGCTCGATGGCCTTGTGAGGTGGGCTTTAGATCCATAGTATAGATGGGTAGGAATCTACCCGCTAGGGATGGACCGTGCATGGAAGCTGCTCGGTGGCCACGTGAGGAGCGCTTTGATCCTTAGCGTAGATGGGTAGGAATCTACCCGCTAGGGATGGACTGGGTAGGGAAGCTACTCGGTGTCCTGATTGAATTTGGATTCTTGGTTTGTGTTTGTAAAAGTAAGTATCTAATCAATTGCTTCTCGATAACGGTTTCATTTGATCGATAAGAGTTTCATGTTTGTCGATATTTGTAAAATTTGTATAGAAATCACAACCAAAAAAAATATTTGACCGCAATCAACTACGGTGTCAGATGTAGATTGTAAGTGAGTGCGGATCGTCCACAGGGATTGTGCGATTCGTTCGTATTTTGATTTGTTTGAAATGAAAAGTTAATTGAGAAGAAAAGAAAGCATGATTCAAGATTTATCAAATGTTTCAAGTGTCACTATTCTAATCAAGAATCAAGAAAATGATAAACATCAAGAATCGAGTTTCTTTGAATTCCAATCACTTAGGGTTTCAAGTTTTGAAGTAAAGGCTCGTAGGAATCGATTAGATTGTAGATGTGATGAAGATTCAAGAAAACGATTTCTTATCCATTAGCGAATTGATACTAACTCGATGTCGATTGATCGAGATTTAAGGATCTTGCGAAGAATTAGGGTTCTTCGTCCTATCCTTTGTCCTTTCGATGAATCACATTCGCTAGATAGCTTCTTGAAGATACAATGATCGATTCTTGAATTTCTAAATCATGCGAAAAGAATCAAGAATCCATTTCACATCGATCTAGATCATCGATCATTCTATTTTCAAGAATTTACAATTGCTATAAGACTTAAGAAAATGTTTAAATATTCGTCAACACCATCATTCTACAATCATCTCGATTCCTCTACGAGCGGAGTTTATTCACACATCATCATAAAGAATGCATTCAAGAATTGAAAAGAAATCATGATGCTAGAATTAAAATGTAAACAAGTTTAAAGAATCTTCACCTTTATTATATCAACAAGAAGTTACAACTCTCAAGAATTACAAGAGGAAGGAACATCGCTCGTTGAATCTTGCATCGCTCGGCTTCTTGAGTCTTGGATCGCTTCGACCTCGTGCTCCGATGAAGTCCGGCTTTGCTTCTAAAGGGTCTTCGAAGACTTGCTTTTCTTGAACTCCATGAATCTTGAATTGGGTATTTGTAGATTGGATTAGGGTTAGGGTTTTGGCACAAGCCTTGTCACTAGACTTGTGGGTGGAAATTGGGGAAGATAAAAAATGGGAGAGATTGGGATGATATCTAAAATCCTAAGATTGGATCTTTGATCATTCAATCCTTCAATAATTATATACAAGTGAGCCTAGGGTCTTATTTATAGATTTCCCAAACCCTAAGCCTTGAGTTTGAAATAGAAGTTCCCTCCAAAAGTTTGTTGAAAGACTTCTAGAAGTAGTTGGTTAGGCTTAGTTTAGGGTTTAAGCTAGGGTTTAGGGAGAAGTTTCTAGAATACAAGGCTAGTTTAGTTTAGATTCAAGGGTTTGCTGATCTGGCAGAAGCTTCTGGGGCTTTCTGGAAATTGTTGTGTCATTCTGAGATGTACACACTGAGATAGGAGTTGTGCACCAAAAATGGGGATCTGAAGTGGCAGAAGCGCCGCGGAACCGCGGCAATAGGCGGCTTAGGCCGCGGTTCCGCGGCCAAGTTGGCTCCTTGGGTCTTCAAACTTTCTGTGTTGGTTTTTGATGTCTTCAAGTACATTCTCTGATATGTTTAATCTCTGAATACCCTTTAGATCATTACCAGATTCCAAATCCTTGAGTTGACGTATATTTTAGCAGTGTAGATTTGAGCAAGCTTCTGATTTTCCTGCACGGACTTCGAAACACGGGTTGCGATATATAGAAATGATGCCATGCTATGAAATGCAGTTAATTTCCCTAGAAATGCCGGTTTTAAGGTCTAACACATGTAATCTGATATTTTGCGACTGTTTTGCTAATATGTGAAATATGAATGCCGAACACTTCTATATGAATGCAAATGATAGGGAAATTGCTGGTTAAAAGATGCAATATTTTTGACTGATCATGTCCTCGTGAGGAGGGCTTTGATCCTTAGCGTAGATGGGTATGAATCTACCCGCTAGGGATGGACCGGGCAGGGAAGCTGCTCAGTGGCCTCGTTGGGAGGGCTTTAAAGATTCACCCGCGCCTTGGTGGGGCGTCGTTCAAACTTTCGCGGGCCACATTAGCGGGAGTGAGGGCGTCGTTCAACCTTCCAGGGGCCGCATTGCCGCCCTTGAAGATAGGCATAGCCGAAACGTGGCCATTCCATATCGGGAATTGAGATGTCCCGTGATTCACGTCGCTGCGCGAGTAAACGTTGGGCCGACGGAAGATTTTACTGAGGCTATAAATAGCGAAGGTATGTTGACTTCTTTCTACCCCTTTGTTTCTGAAAATGGTCGGGCGTCCATGTGTGCTCATCAGGGAGATAATTTCTCGTGACGATGTGTATCTTTATAGCCTCGACTGCTCAGAACAGACGTACGAGGCGGTGATAGACCGCGTGGAGGGACATGATTGAGAGAAGGGAGATTTTGCGTATGCGTTTTGAATCAAAAATTAAGAATTACCGCAATCAAGACGGTGTCGCTTGGTAGCTAGCCGATTGAGTACGGGTCGGTCCACAGGGAAAACGTGTTCTTTTCTAATTGTTCTAACGAGTCAATTCCTATTTGTGGTAGGTTTTGATTTTTATAAAAACTAAAAATTGAATTTGATTTGGATTAAAACCTTGCTAGGGTTAGGATTAGGTTAATTTGGAAAGTTAATTCTACTCACTGCTTTCTTTGCCCTACTTAAGAACATAGGTGTTAGGGTAATAATTAACAAAGGGGATTAGCACGTTAAGAAAGAAACGTAGTTTCTTCCTTTTGGTCCTTGTCCGTCCTTTCTTAACTCTTAGCCCTAACCTCTATGTAAATCAATCACTATCGGTCTTAACTAGGGAATCACCGCTATCTCGTAGGATAGGGTGCCGTAGTGAGCGATGGGTGTTTGATTTGCATCGAGTCCTAATTTAAAAATATTATACGGGCAAGAAAGGAGTGAGAGATGTTCATCTCTCAAACCTCCCCGATCCTAACCCTAACAAGTGAGGAATTACTCACTCATTAGGGAAATTGCGACAAAATTCATTTTTTATATTTTTTATTAACCTAATTAACTTGCAGATAAATAAAGACAGGTAAGATTGCAGAGAAATAAATATGCAATTTAAGAAGAACACAAGATAAAAGAAATAAAAACTTACTTTTATTGATGCACTCTTTGGCGATTACAAGGGAATTAAAAATTTAATCAAGAATTAAAAAGAGGCATGTAGGCTTTCCTATTTATAGATAGGAGAAACCCTAGAATTTACATCTGATCCACATCTGAAATTACAATACTACCCTAAGAAAGCCGGGTCAACGCACCGACACCACCGACAAAATTGCACCGACACGTGGTTAGCACGGCCGCGGAACCGCGGCCATAAGCCTTGTTTGGCCGCAGATCCGCGGCCATATGGTGTGGTCTTGAGTTCATTTTCTCAGGGCTGCTTCATGTTGTTTTTTCCTTCTGTTTTATTCACTTGGTTCTTCAGAATCGTTTTTAGTTTCTTCCAGATTTCCAACAGTGCAGAATTTGTGGACTTTTACCATTTGCTTCGCGTTGAAGTCTTGAATCTTGTACTGCCCTTGTACTTTGTGTATTGAACCGTTTGCTGATCTTCGTTTGTTTCTCAAACTGGTAGGCGGCATCTTACAGATTCATCTATTTATTGGTCGTAGTCTCACATTTGTAGCGTCTTTTCACCATTTTCACTGTATTGTTCTGAGAACATGTAACCTGCAACTATTTAGCAGACATGAATCAAAAGCACCTATTTATTTGCAATATGATTAAGAATGGGGAATATAATAATGCAAAATTCTGATATGAACAAATACGCCCAAACATATCTTTTGCTCGTCCCAAGCAAAACTATTTTTATTCTCAAAAAAAAAAAAACCTAACCTCACTTTCACAGGGAATCGCGATTGCACTGAGCTCGTGCAACAAGCCGTTAAACCTCTAGGTGTCCCTAGTAGGAGGAGTGTTATCTCCTGAGGGTTTTCAGCGGATACTACCCACAAAATCCGATCAATTCGGCCTATTGATTTTCATTCTTCAATTTGGTATTCTAGCAAGAAATTCTATTATCTTTAACTTTAGAAATCATCAACCCATATTTTTCACACTCACTTATCATATAATTTAAGATCATATATGTTTTGCAAATTTATTAAGCTTTCAGCATCATTTGAATTTTCCTTCTAAGGTTCCATCTCAACTTAGGAATTTTTATCATCTCTACTGAAGATGTATACCCTATCTTTCATTCCTATCTCTCATCCAAACCCCAATCATATACCCCTACGTGTGTGTATGTATCACCCCTAGACTTGAAAATTCAATTCAAGCTATCATACTCTTTTCCATCTTCCAAAATACTTTTAGTTGGTGAATTTTTAGATGAAAATGCTCACACATCCTTCATGCGACCGTTAATACTTCTTGAGATACTAACGACCGATTACAAAATGTGTTCGCGCATTAAGTCGTAATTCCTCGTCTTGTAATACCTAAGGCTTTAGCAGTGACTCCCAAATCAGTTGGTCTAAGGCACTTGGTGATAAAGCACCCTCGCTATATTTTTTTATTTATGCTACCTCAAGTAATTACAAAACCTGTGTTCATTTTTTTATATCTCTTTATTCACACATGTAATTTTATTTTATTTTCCTTCATACTAAAGATTTTAGACGAGCATTTCAAGGTATCCTCTACTATTCCAAGTTTCAAGGTGCGTGTTTGTGCAAGTTGTAGGGTATATATTTTCAGAATTTAGACTTAAAGTTCAGAATTATTTTTCAGATTTATACTTCAATTAGAAATTCAATACTCTTATCTTATTTTGACTTAGCCCAAGAACTGAACTCAAAATTTGCCTATTTCTAAATAAACTACAAGGACATATATTTTCTACAGTTAAATTTTAAGAGAGGTTATTTTTAGGGATTTTTAATTACTAAGTTTAGGATGTAGTTTTTCCCTACTATTCAACCATCATGTTGAACTTAAGTCAAATATGGCCAAAATTGAACTTTTCAATTTTTATAATTTTTTAAAATTTTTGATTTTTATGGGTTTTAAAATAAGTATGCAGATGCAAAAATATACACATGAATGCGAAGGAAGAAAACTTACCGAGCACAAAATACCCCCAAACTTAAACTTGACAGTGCCCTCACTGTCAGGCTACACCAAGAGGGTCAAAATTGTCGGCGCTCCCCTGTTTTATTTATTTATTATTTTTATTAACAGAAAAAGAAAACAAAATATATATACAAAAAGGTCCCTCCCAAACTTAAGTGAAACAGTGTTTCCACTGTTTAAGCGTTAAAGTCAGAGTTAGGGAGGAGAAAAACACAGTATCAAGCTATACAAGGCCTTACACAAGCCAAAGGTTAGCACCAACCATTCAAAAATTTTATCGTTATAATGGTATGGTTGGTGAAAGAATGGAGTGTAGAGAAAAGAAATGAGAAACACACGAGACCGTGTGAAGATAGAAGCAGTATACGATCTCGGTGGAGGAGAAGAATGGCGGAAGGGAAAAAGAAATGGTGGTGGTTCGACTTCTTCAGGTGGAGGTTGATTAATCACAAAATCCGTGTCATTTAGGAATGCGAGTTCGTCAGCAAAAAGTTCTTCAAAACTCTCATCGATGTAATTGAACATTTTGCTGTCAGTATGTTTTGTGCCAGAATTTATCATACTTGATTTGTCAAAAATTATGGAGGTAGGAGACTCGAAAAACTCATCTACATCATTTTCAAAAATATCCAAATCAAGTTGGCTTTCTGGAATGATCAAATTTGAATTATCGGATTGTGATTCATCAACACTCACTGAAATTATAGGAAGAATTGAAGAGGAACCTGAGAAAGTGGGAGAAAGAAGTTGAATACAAACTTGAGGGTGGAGATGGAGTGTATAAATTAGCACAATTTGTAATGACCGATGTGTAAAAAGTGATTGTGCTAATCTATCAATCCACAGAGAAATGAGGTCAAATCCCTCAAGATTCGTGAGAAAACATGGGTACGTCAAACTTGGTAAACCAGACATTGAAAATGAAAGTGTAACGGTTTCTTGCGCAGTCGGAATGAGGATGGAGGGAAGTGATTGAGGAAGGGTATCGGTTAAAGATTCAGGAGGGTGTGCGCAGTCAATGAAAGGGATATAATGAATTGGAAAATCCAACTTCTTAAGTAAAACTGTTTCATCCTCAATAATTTCCTCAATATTCTCCTCAAAATTTAGCTTATCCATGCAATTATCATCAAAATCCAGACGCATATGAAGTTCGGGAAAAACATTTAATGACTCGGGATGATGAATTGGAGAGAGAAATTCAGTCAAATCTACGGGTTCATCATCCAAAATATTCCCAGCGTTGATATCCTCAATCAAGTGAAAATCAATTTTTTTAGACACCTCATCAAAAGCATGGATATTAATCAATTCAGGTTCTAGAGTGGAGGTGTAGAAGACAAAAGGATTGGTGATGGTTTCACTCGAAAGGGACCCTTCACAATCAGGTAAATCAAATACTACAAAGTCGCACAACTCATTAGACGTTCTATTTTCAACTGGTGAATCATTTGGGACACTTGATAGACATTCATAACCGGAGTTGTGGGATTCATTTGGGGATTGGAAGTGTGTACAGCTCACTCTCACCACTCAAATTCTCAATCTGTTCAACCACCTCATCATACATTGGAAAATTTGGAGCTAGTTGTAAACTAGCTACCGGGTTACTAGGTTATATAAGGGCGGCCATGGACGCATTCAAATCCATCATCTGTTGTCTTGACACTACCATAAAATCTTCCAACGACTGTTCCAGACTAGACATGGGTTGTGAAGGGGTTTCAGTAAAAGATTCAAAGTTGTTTGGATACCGGAAACTCCCAAATGGCTGTGTAGAAGCAATGTCTAGGGAAGGTGCGAAAGTCGGGTAGGACTGGTAGGAATTGAATGGTTGGACAGGAGTAGGATCAACATTTGGATAAGAAGGTGAATAGAATTGTTGATCCAGAGAATTCACAGTGGTGAAAGGAGTGAAAGATCGGTTACGAGATTGTTCAATATGTTCAGCAATAGACATGGGTTTCGGGGTTACAACAGGACTCAAAAAAGTAGTATCAACGTAAGAAGGTGGTGAAGGTTGAAATGGTTGATATAAGGTGGATTGTGGAGTCCAACTATTTTTCCTAGACGCGTCTATTCGATCTTTCAAAGAAATTTTGGCATGGAGGGGTCGTCCGAAATTCGACCAAAACAATGAGCGTAGGAAGTAATGTCTGGTAGAGAGTACCAAAGTTCGGCAAGAGTTTTGCGAGGTGGGGTACCCATGATGTGAGGAAAGAAAGGGAAAAAATGTGAAGTTTTTATTATTATTATTTTTTATATATATAGTTTTTTTTTTAAAAATTGCTTGTTTGTGGAGTTTTGAAATTTTTGAAAGTGTTTTTTTTATAGAAAGAGTTTTGCAAAAATTTTGTACGGAACTACGACACACTTTCAAACAATCACAATTGAAGCATGCACAATCAAGTGTAGAGCTAAGGTCTCCTAAGTCAACTAAACTGCTTCTAACTGTTCCAAAGTGATAAGTTGTGAGATATCTCTCAAATCGCCTCTTCACCGCCAATTGTGGCCAGGTAAGCACAAATGAAGAAAGGAGGGTTCTGCTCACGAATCACCGTGAGATGGGCCTTTTAAAGTTACCTTTCTCACCTGTCTAGCCTAGGCACCACAAAGTCAGGTTTAGTTAAACGACTGAATACCCACAACCTCCCTCTGTCCTAATGAGCACGACAGTCCTTATTTGGCTGAGTCTAGATATTTTTTAATTAACTCAAGGTTGATGCATATGCTTTTTGTGATTTTTGGGGTCTTAGGAAGGGTAATGAAATCCCCACCCAATCTGAATTGGTGTTATAGCCCCTTAAAAGTCCGTATTAATTATGTAAAGCAGTTAACACACAAAAAATCTAAAACACTTGCAAAAAAAAATTTTTATTTGGCAGCGCAAAGAATCCTGCACAAAAACAATTTATTGGAGGGGGAGAAGATTTTGCGCAAAGAACCCTGCAGGAAAAATTTTCAGTGGAGCTCAGGGGGTAGGAGGAAAGAGAAAATACTAACAGAGAATTTTTGGGCGCCGATGTCAGCAATTTGACCGCGGTTCCGCGGTCAAACGCCTCTTTTAGCCGCGGTTCCATGGTGGTTCAGTTGGATCAGGCCGTTAAATTTTTTCTGTTATCTGTTGTGGTTCTCCTCTGTTTGTTCAGATCTGCTGTTTCTTGATTTGTTCACTGGGATTTTCCAGATCTGAATCTGTCCGTCTTCTTATCCTGCACAATTCACACAATACCCCTCAAAAAATAACAAGATGATTTTATTTTTATTTTATTTTATTTTTTGTTTTAAAATTTTTCCATTTTTATAATTTTTAATTTTTAATTTTTTTTTTAAACCCGAAATTACACAAAGAAAGAGACTACCGTCTCCCCGGCAACGGCGCCATTTGATTGAGAGAAGAGAGATTTTGCGTATGCGTTTTGAATCAAAAATTAAGAATTACCGCAATCAAGACGGTGTCGCTTGGTAACTAGCCGATTGAGTACGGGTCGGTTCACAGGGAAAACGTGTTCTTTTCTAATTGTTCTAACGTGTCAATTCCTATTTGTGGTAGGCTTTGATTTTTATAAAAACTAAAAATTGAATTTGATTTGGATTAAAACCTTGCTAGGGTTAGGATTGGGTTAATTTGGAAAGTTAATTCTACTCACTGCTTTCTTTGACCTAATTAAGAATATAGGTGTTAGGGTAATAATTAACAAAGGGGATTAGCACGTTAAGGAAGAAACGTAGTTTCTTCCTTTTGGTCCTTGTCCGTCCTTTCTTAACTCTTAGCCCTAACCTCTATGTAAATCAATCAGTACCGGTCTTAACTAGGGAATCACCGCTATTTTGTAGGATAGGGTGCCGTAGTGAGTGGTGGGTGTTTGATTTACATCGAGTCCTAATTTAAAAATATTATACGGGCAAGAAAAGAGTGAGAGATGTTCATCTCTCAAACCTCCCCGATCCTAACCCTAACAAGTGATGAATTACTCACTCATTAGGGAAATTGCGACAAAATTCATTTTTTATACTTTTTATTAACCTAATTAACTTGCAGATAAATAAAGACAGGTAAGATTGCAGAGAAATAAATATGCAATTTAAGAAGAACACAAGATAAAAGAAATAAAAACTTACTTTTTTTGATGCACTCTTTGACGATTACAAGAGAATTAAAAATTTAATCTAGAATTAAAAATAGGCATGTAGGCTTTCCTATTTATATATAGGAGAAACCCTAGGGTTTACATCTGATCCACATCTGAAATTACAATACTACCCTAAGAAAGCCGGGTCAACGCACCGACACCACCGACAAAATTGCACCGACACGTGGTCAGCACGGCTGCGGAACCGCGGCCATAAGCCTTGTTTGGCCGTGGATCCGCGGCCATATGATGGGGTCTTGAATTCATTTTTTCGGGGCTGCTTCATGTTGCCTTTTCCTTCTGTTTTATTCACTTGGTTCTTCAGAATCGTTTCTAGTTTCTTCCAGATTTCCAACAATGCAGAATTTGTGGACTTTTACCGTTTGCTTTGCGTTGAAGTCTTGAATCTTGTGCTGCCCTTGTACTTTGTGTATTGAACTGTTTGCTGATCTTCGTTTGTTTCTCAAACTGGTAGGCGGCATCTTATAGATTCATCCATTTGTTGGTCGTAGTCTCACATTTGTAGAGTTTTTTTCACCATTTTCACGGTATTGTTCTGAGAACCTGTAACCTGCAACTATTTAGCAGACATGGATCAAAAGCACCTATTTATTTGCAATGTGATTAAGAATGGGGAATATAATAATGCAAAATTCTGATATGAACAGGATATTTTGGACGCCTTCTTCCTCGGCGATCTCCCTTCCTCCAACTGCTTATATACGCGATCTGGAGGATGTTCCCGGGGCTGCACAATGCCTTGTCTCCGCAGCTAAGGGATGAGGCGATCAAAAAGTTGCACTCGCTCTATACCTCGGCCTGATCTCGAAGAGCAGGCAGGACCGATTAGCGACTGTCACGACCCGGAATGGCACGTGACTGGCACTTGAATCATATGAAGTCTATAGGACCCCATCTAATTCAAGTAAGTCAAAATCCCAGAAATCTAAACCATTTGAAAAGAGAGAGAAGGAAAAGTTTAGTTTTAAAGCAAGTGGTTTTAACAAAATAAGCCGTAGTATGCATTTTTTAAAACATCAAGTCCTTTCTGAAAATTTCGGCAGAGTTTCCTTTGTAAATACTGGCCCCAAACGGATACAAAAATAAATAATATGCATAATGAATAAAGGCATCTCCAAGCGGGAGCTAGCTCTTCGCCAATTAGCGGTCACAACCATGCAAGCAATAATAATATACAACGCCGAAGGGCGATGATCAAAACTCAGAAGAAAACCCAAGTCCACCGGAAAATCATAATAAAACAAGCGCGACTCTAAGGTCGAAAGAATAACAACTGGTTTTCTAAGTTTGAACAATATACAAGTCTGGTTGATTGAGTTTACTAGATACAACTGAATAAAATAAAGTACAATGGTGGTCACGATGCGAGTGAACCCACCTACCAAAGCAATCACCCGGAAAGAAGCAGTGTGCCAACAAAGCCGCCAAGAAACCTATACGGCAAAACCTGCAAGAAACTGTGGCACAACGGGGATGAGTTGCCAACTCGTGAGTAGAAAACATCACCGAGCAGAAATCATATGTATGACTCAATCCTAGGTCATACGATAGTATAAATCCTCAAAATGATATAGCCTGAAGCATCTAATAATGGCATGGGTAAACATCTATACAAAAGTGTAATACCAAATGCTCGTATCAGTGCCTCATGTAGCAACATATCATAAATATGAGGTATGAAAGTATTAAATGAAAACAGAATACACCATGAATGAGAAAACTGTTTTCTTTATATAGTGAGATTTCTGTATATATAAATCGAGGTATCATCAATGAAATCAACATAGAATCAATGTCAAGTATCGACACAAAACATATATCCCAATATGTCAATATCTCAGGCTCCGGCAATCCGGACTGACCCGTATCCTCAAATCTCAATATCTAGGGCTCCGGCTATCCGAACTGGCCCATATCATCAAATATCAAAACCTCAGGCTCCGGTAATCCGGATTGGCCTATACTCCGATCGGTATCCTCCGGATATCCGTCGAGTCACAATAAAATCACCGGTCGGTAGTGCTCCCCTGCCAGGCTCAACGCCATCATCTACGACCATCTTGCCCCGGGGTACCGCACCGGGTCCACCATGCACCCACAGACGGTTCCTCCTCTTTCTCGAATCGGGTGTATGATATCGCTCAAGAGCCGAGAAAACTCATGGTGGACTACTCTCAAATCATATCATGAGAAAACCGCAATTTTCTATCTTTAAAATGATAATAAGTTTATAAAATCTTTGCGGTTTCTCCAAATCCAGAAATCTCATGGAAATCCAAAATCCCAATCTCAATGGTAAATAAACAATGAAATACCGGTAATAAGTTCCATAATATTGCATATCAAATGAAAATACACATGCATGAGATATCATAATAATAAATGCCATGTCTAAGCTATCTTATAAAAGCAAGCGCACTCGTACTATATCGAAACTATCAGCTAGCAATTTATAATAATGAAATAGTGTTTTCTAATGTGTACGTGACATGGCAATTACCGATGATGATGTGTGTGAGCCGGCAAGCAGGTGTACGTGGAGCATACGCATCATCGGTAATGGTGCTGGTGTCCTGACAACATAATTTTAATAATAACTAATGAAAACACAAATAAGCATGCAATGCGAACAGCAAGAATATGCGGAACATGAATAATAATGCAACATATAAGAATATACATATATATATGAGTCATACAGTTTTGACATTTGAAATAACACGAATCGTGATGTTTAGAAAATAGGGGCTACGATGTTTTTAAGAAAAGGTACTTCCTTTGAAATACCCGTAGAATCCCTTGGCATGTCTTTAAAATACTTACGATTCGTTGGTTTTGGAAATAAGTATGACTCGAGCCCAGTCTAACATCTACTAAGTAAACTACAGGACTAAACCAACAGACTAATCGAAAGGGTAAGGAAAACCACCTAAGTCTGAGTCGATAAATATATCTAGTAGTCGGTGATCCCGCCTTAATAGTATCACGTACGATACAATATATATACTATGACATCCTCGAGTCAAGAGTGCAGATCAATAATCATAATTATATCTCGTACAGTAAATCCATCGTACAACATCCCAAATCTGGGTACGGGTCGAATATCACATTTATCTTATTATTCATCTGGTATTCTTATCATCATATCCTGAATTAGGGGTACTGATCTAGAGTCTAGTACATTCTGATACCATCAACATACATACATACATACATACATATATATATATGCGTGTGTATGAAAACACATCGCCAAAAGACCCGCTAAAATATCATGTCGTATCTCATAATACGAACCAAGTCTCTGTTAGTGTGATATGCCCTAGAGGCCATTATTGTATAGTACTATTTTGTATATTACATTTTGGAAGCTTAGGATATATATATACACAGATTTATAACAATCTTGCTCGATATGGTAGTATGCTACTTGGTTTGTATCTATCTTAATATGTGTATATGTCTCTTTTGACGTATCGCTAATACATATTGATAGAGCCCTTAGGATCTTTGCTTGACTACTAGCGTTGTGATGGCAGTCGCACTTGTGGGGGTTGGGTAGTCTGCAAGCACATCCTTATATAGGTCCCTGGTCGTAGGATTATCGAGATAGGGCATCGATACTCCAGAGTAGACTAGTGTGTACGCTTCTCATCCCAGCTGGGGAGATGGTATGTCCCACAGCCATCGGTACGTCGTACAGGAGATAGTATGCAGGTGCTCATTAGGTTATGAGTACACTGGATAAGACTCGTCGGGAACTGTTGGTTGGTACTATACATATCGTCAGTTAACAGTTCCCAGGTGACATGAGTACAGCTTAGTCCGTTGACTTGACACTGTCACTTCGCCTCGAGTGTGTTTCCACTGTTCTTAGATTACTGCCCTACCACGGCTCTATTGAGTCGTGCAAACAGGTAGTAGTTGGGTACAGTCCCGAAGCACTTGGAGGCAGTGACGGTTAAACAGGATTCGTCTTTCCCGGTATTGGGAGTTGATATCGCGCTGTGTCTAGGAGAGCCATTACACAAAGTCCCTGGCCAGGGCAAGCGAGATTTAGTCGTAGTGTTTCTAGTAGTTTCTCAGGGTGTTCTGGGCTACATTCCGACACGACTTGTACCGCTATTAGGGGTTTGACGTTTACCGCCCCCCCAGGCCCGACATGCGATACTCTTAGACGAACAGACCGGACTGTACGAAGATTGTCACATTCAGGCTCAGTAGGAGTTCGGATGGGTTCACCTTATCGGTCTTCTTATCGGTCTTCTTATCGGCATCTTTGGGGACCGTTACGTACAGCTAGTATCGCTTGCGGCCTGTGGTTAAACCCACTGCCAGCATAGTGTTGAGTCTTTAGAGTCCCACATAGAGGGTTGTTCACCTTTGGGCAAAACGGAGTAGAGGTCGTATGGTTTTACGACGGGGTTCGTTCACATATGCGTACTTGTGCGCGTTTGGTGTTCGGGAAGTTGATACTAGTGGGCTTTGGTTTAAGCCAGATCCTAGTATTTTATTTTGGCTTGGTTCAGTCTCATTGCATTCGTGTTCTTCGGAACGCGGAAGCGGGTATGTATATACAGTTGACAGAGACAAATGAAGGAGACACCTCATTAGGGTTCTTGATCATTGACTTGATTAAGACCTTAATGAGATGAAGAAAATTGATTAATAGTTTTAATTAGTGATAATTGCGTTATGGTTATTTGGATTGACCATTTGACTTGTTGACCAAAATTAACTTAGATATTTTTTTGTTAAGCATGAGATATTTTGTGCTTAGCATTAATGGTGACATGATAATGGTCAAATCAAATATACCATCACAATTTTTGCTAATTAAAATTATTATTCTCTTTATGCTAATATGAGAGCCATCTCTTCATTCTATCATGATACATTCTCTCTCCTAGCTCTCTCTCCTTCATCCTCTCTCTCAAACCCTTACCTCTCATGTGTTGAGAACCAAGGGAAATTGAGACCAACCCACTAAAATTGCTCTTTACACTCTCTAGGGTTCTTAGTCTAGCACACCAAGCACCTTAGTTACTTCAAGATAGAGGTTGGAGCTCAAGGTAGAGGCCTTCGGGTGGATCTTTCTTTGACATAGAGAAGACGGTGAGGAGGAGCCATCTACACTACTCCAAGGAGCTCACAACAAGGAGAAACGACACAAGAAGAGAAGGAGTTCAAGCTTTAGGTATAATTTCTTAACCTAGTAGTTAAAGCTCCATGTTAGTTTGTTAGTTTTTGTTTAGCAAAGATCCTTCATGGTTAGTTTATGTTTCCTTCAAAGAAAATTTTGATTTTTACCTATTCCGCCTCCCTGTTAAGCACCGGGGTGGGTAACATAGACTTACAGTCTCATCACCGATCTCGTGGCATCATGCCCAATCACATCGACTCATCTCCCAGTACAATATACTATCCTCATTATCCATGTATGTGTGTGTGTGTACACACACACACACATACTCACAAATATATATATATATATATCCCCATATACGCATAAGTAAAACGAATGTATGCGAGTGTGTGTGCGTGTGTGCAAATCATTAATCTAGGATTTTGTGACTAAGAAGCTAAACTAAGTTACTTCTAATTACACTAAACTAACCCATGAACACATAAACCTATCTTGATAATCATAGTCTCACAATACACACCTTTATATATATAATAATATATTCGTATTTTACACTACGAAACTGCGGGGTGCTATACGCCATCCACCCGACTTCCCCCGTAGATATATATCTACTCACCTTGATCCTTACTTGCCGAAGTCGATGACGCCACGCTCGTCCTTGTCGTTCAAGTCCACTCGAGGGTACCTACATATATACACACAAGATATCGTAAACCGAAATCGCGCACGAAAACATAAAACGACATGCGTATCACACATATGTTAAAACCTATGGTCTATGCATGCAAGGATAACCAACAATCCTCGATGTCGATGCACAAACGTCAAACCATTGAGTTAAAACCCAAATACCAACACTCAAGTTAAAACAAAGTCGCAAAACAAAGCGGCAACTCAAGAAAACACCTCCAGATTTTCCTCAGGTGACAATTGGGACATTTTGCATATCGGGGGGGTCTAATTAACTGATAATAGAGCCATGGACAAAACCTGGGGCCTACCCAACTAAGCCAGGCCGCAAATTACGGCTTATAGGATTAAATTTGCGGCCTCAGTGAAGGGGTTTGGGCTCAGGTCTCTATGGTAGCTTCTAGGTTGCTTGCTTGTATCACAGTCTTTGCTAAATAATTCCTAGGGTCCCCGGGTGTTAGTAAATCTCCAATAACACCTCAAATTTCCATAAATTCCCGATATCAGGGTTTATAAGTTCGTGTCTTGGGGCTTAATCCTCTGGTTTTGTCCAGAATTCTATCACTAAAGGGGTTGTAAGGCCTCTACTAATCTCAATTTACACTTCACATCACATAATTTTCCCTAACCCTTATCTTGAAATTTTCCAAGAACACTAACCCTCACTTAATCGATTCCAATTTAACATGGATGCTAAAGGAATTGAAATACTACACTAATGGTGAAGAATATACCTCATTTGGCAACTCAAGAATTTTCTTGAGTTTCCCCAAGTGCTCAAAATCCTAGCTTTCTTTGTCCAAAATGCTTGTGGTGAGCTTGTGCACATCTTTAAAGAAAGGGAGATGATGTTTTGATGAGTTTTTGGGTGTGTTGTGAGGAGGTAGAGGAGGGGGATGAAGAGGGCTGCCATGTGAAGGGAGAAGAGAGTAAAAGGATGAGGATGAAATGAAAATAATGAGCCAAGACCAAGGTTGACCTCTCACCTCTCTCTCTCTCTCTCTCTCTCTCTTGCCCATAACTCCTTTGTTTAACATTTTCTTTTCTTTTCTTTTCTTCTCTTCTCATCTCTTCTCATTTAAAACAAAACCATGCATAAAAATAAAGAAAAGCCATGGTAGAAAATGTAACAAGTGTGTAATATGACATGGTGCATGTCATGTGCACAAATCAAGCTTAATACACGATTAGTGATAACTAATCGAGATTAGCATTAAAATAGAATATAATTAATCATCAAAATTTATAATTTGCTTAAATCACCAAAATTCTCTAAAATCGCCATTTCAAATTTAATTTTCCCAATATTTTCCAATTTATCGGTATTTAATTATCCCGCATCATTAAATATTCACAATATTTATTATTTAATTGTATAAATTCCCCAAAATAATAATTTTTTTCTGAAATGTTATAGCGACCTTCTTCTGGAGTGTTTCCAGAGGAAGCCGGTCGCCGATTTTGGTCTAGCAGATGGCGCTTCCGTGGCCGCAGAGGAGGCTAGGGCTCGGTTGGCGGAGATTTCCTTGGATTACCATCAACAATGCTTCCTTAATCCCTGGCCCCCTTGCTGTAATTATTTTTCTGTAAGGCTGAGGAGCCTATAATACCCCTTAATCTATAAAGTTTTTTTTTGGCGGTAGTGTGTTGTTTCTTCGCCCCTTTTTTTTCCGCACTACTTTTAAACTTTAACTAAATTCCAATAGAAACAACTTTATTCGTTTTAGAAAGAGGAAACATATACATTTTTTCATTTGTATTACTTGAGCTTTTCAGCGCTGTAAGGCCGGGGAAAATCATTGCTCCGGGCGTCCTGCAAGCGGTATGCCCCGTCGGGAAACGCCTCTTTCACGAGTAAAGGTCCATCCACTTCGTGGAGAACTTATGTAGCCTGCTCGTGTCACGCCCCGCTTCTCAGTGTACGGGCAAAGGACGCAACGGGCTCGCTACGTATTTACTCAGAAGTAAACACGCTAAGCGTATCTAAGCAATATAAAATGGAATATAACAAGAGACAAGATGTAAATAAACAACAACTTATTCAACATTTTTTTTACAATACAACTGAAATGTAAATACATGGAATGAAAGCAATGCCTAAACAGTGGCATAACAGAAATGAAAATGAAATGTACAAGTAAACTAGAGCTCTGGGTCGAAGGCTAGCTGATCCAAATCCTCGCTGCTGGGCTCTGTCTCCAGAAGGTCCGATCCACCTGACAACATTCCAAAGAAAGAAGAAAGGAATGTCGTCAGCGAACAATCGCTCGGTAAGTCCTAAAGAATAGATAGAGACAGAATAGACAGAAGAAGAATGTAACTTTTAAAGTTGCATTATATTGTTAACGCTGTTGTTTGTAGTTTAGTACAGAAGATGCCAGTGTATACGAGACGAGTCCAACTTACACCGTATACTTTGGTAACCCGTAGTACAAGGCTCCGTCGAAAATACCACGGAACAACGGCATGGATGTAATTACGTCTTAAGTGACCACCTCGTGCCACCTTTAACATGTTCCGTACCAGTCTACCCCTTTATAAACCCCGCGATGTCTTGATTGTATTGTTGGTATTGTTTGTTATATAGATGGATGACTTGTCAAAACCATGATATCAGTAATGGAACGGATATAATGGATGAACATGTAAATGGAGTATATCCATGGTTCGGTTCGATCAAGTTGTATAGATTGAATAGATTGAATATATGGATTCATATTGAATTGGATTTTATACTTGAATCATATTCAAGTCAAATTGATTATATTTAGACTCAGTCTGAGTCAGACAATTAAAAACAAATTGAAGTCTTGAATTAGGTTTTGATGTTATCGGTAACTGCTGCACATGGACGGCAGGATTTATGTCTTTTTCCAAGACAATTACCGTATTGATAACACCGTTTGTTAGGTTGTCTACCTTAGATAGGCAAGCACCCATATCTCCGGCTCCTTAAGGCTCAAGAGACCGGTCCCGCTTAAACCTATGTTTACTAGGGTTCTTATTGTAATTTAGTATAATTTGAGGGGGGTTTATGTAAAAATAGTTTTGGTATAATTTCAAAATACACCTCAAGTATTTAATTATCGTCTTTAGGGTTTTTATAAATGTATATTTTATCAATGTGAAATTCTAGTGAATAAAACCTAATTTCATAATGTAGGGTATTTATTTGTAATATGGATGTTGTTTTAGATTATCATGATAGTTTCATGTAATATTTGAATTCTTTTCTTGAGTTTTGGAAATATGGAATATTATATATATTTTAAATAAGTATTTTGGTATTATTTATATATACATATTTAAGGAAAATAAATTTATTAATTTTTTTGTAAAAATCTCATTTTCTAAAGAAAAATGTATAAAAAATTCCATCGAGATCGAATGCTCCTTGCGGAGGTCTGCATCTCACTCTACTAAGCTCGAGGATGTACAATAATCCGCACCATCCCGAACGGGTCCCCAAAAGTGGGTTGTAGAGGCGCAATTGCATGGAAAGTTAAATAAACTTTTTAAAGAAAACGGTTTTATAAGTTAAAGGGATTTATTTGCAAAGTCGTATTTCCCGTATTCTATTGTCCCAAAATTCATCGTGCTATGATAGATATGCATGTTGTGATGAGGTAGGTCATTATTTCATGATCTATCTAAAGGTATGGTAAGGAATCATGATGATTTATGTCAAACTAAAATATATGGTATTTTTCTGAAAAAGTGCGATAAAAATTACAAAATATGATTATTTTGATGTGAAACTTGTTTAGTATAGTTTGTTAATATCTAATGATCATGATATGAGAGTTTGGTATTATTGTGTTTTAAAAAAAATAGAACTTTTTAAGAAAAACCGGATCGGGAGTCGGAATAACTCCGCTTCCGTCGGGTTTTAATTTTGAATGTTTTAAGAATAGAGAAAAGAAAAGAAAAAGGGACTTGCTGGTTTGTTGGACTAGAGGAGAGAGAGGGGGTCCTGAGGTTCGGGGCGTCGTTTCGTCGCCGGAATCTTCTCAGAAGTTCGTCGGAGTTTCGCCCTTCACTAACTCCACTTGTACACTAAAAGGACTTGGAATTTTTTTGTAGAGTTTTTGAAGGAAATTTCAGTGTCAAGGGGTGTAAAAATAGAGTGGGTATTTATAGGGAAAATTAGGGTTTAGGGTGTGATAAATTTAAGAATTAAAATGCATTAAAACATGGAGTAATGCCGCATTTTAATTCTCTGGAAAATGCAGGGAAAACAAACAGATAGGGGTTAAAGATGGGAGTCCAAGGGTTGCAGGGAACCAAAAAAAAATCGGGTTTGGGCTTGGTTGGACCGGCGGCGCCGGGCCATGGGGCTTTCTTGCCGGTCGGATCCCGGTGGTAGGGGCTTGGATTGGGGCCACGTGTCCCTGTCTATCTAAATACCTCGGTGCATCTGTTTGATTATTTTGTAACGTACCCTATTACGTGTAGTGCACGTGCAAACTCTTGGGCTTCTAAAAGTTTAAAAGAAATTTAAAATAAAAAGATTATGTGGCTGATGAGATTTGAACTCTGGTGCTTTGGTTCAGCAGTGCAAGGTCTTACCAATGAGCTACAAGCTCCTTCTTGCTGTTCTAAAGTAAAATCAAACTTATAACTTGTGCTCAGGCTAAGGTATCCCTTTCTGTATTTTGAAAAAAAAATTCTGTACAGAAAGTTAGGGTTGTTACAGCTCGGGTCCGCGGACTCGTTTCTTCGTAAGATCAGATCTCCTGTCTTGAAGGCCCGATATTTGACCTGGGCGTTGTAGTAGCGAGCGGTTTGCTGTTGATAGGCGGCCGCTCTGACTTGTGCTCGGTCCCGCTTCTCCAATAAAATGTCCAAGTTGTTTCAGAGTGCCGAGGTGTTGGCTTCGTCGTCGAATTGTTCGACCCTGTAACTGGGCAGTCCGATCTCTGCCGGGACCATTGCCTCAGTGCCGTAGCAGAGACTGAACGGGGTTTCTCCCGTAGATGTTTTCCTCGACGTTCGCAGTGCCTACAGGACCCGAGGTAGTTCCTCAACCCAGCCTCCTTGTCTTCCTTCTAGGCGGGCTCGGAGGCCGCGTATGACGCCTCGGTTCGCTACCTCTGCCTGGCCGTTGCATTGAGGATGGGTAACCGCGGCAAACTTCATCAATATACGATACTCGCTGCAAAACTCTCTGACTTTGTCATTTTTGAAGTTGGTCCCGTGGTCGGTGATGATGCATCCCGGGATCCCGAATCGAGTGATTACGTTGTTCTGCAGGAATTTTATAGTGGAGGTGGCGTCTGGTTTTCTGATGGGGATGGCCTCTATCCACTTTGTGAAGTAGTCTACCACGACGAGGATGTACTTGTGTTCGCCTGTGCCGGTGGGGAGTTGGCGTACCATGTCCATCCCCCATTGTGCGAACGACCAAGGGGAATTGAGGGTCGTTAGCTCGATAGCGGGGTGACGGGGTTTGCTGCCTTGGAGTTGGCAGCTTTTGCATCTTCGGACATGTTTCTCAGCATCCTAATGTATCCTCGGCCAATAATATCCTTGGAGCAGCGTCTTCTGGACAAGGGTGCGGGCCCCTTGGATTGCCCCCCGACCCCTACGTGTATCTCTCGTAGAACATAGTTGTCTTCGTGGGGGTCGACACATCAGAGCAGGTGCTGTGTATACGACTTCTTGTAAAGCTTTCCATTGCTCCAGATAAATTGACGAGCTTTTGCCCGAAGGAGGCGTGCCACTCCTCGGACCTCCGGAAGTGTGGCATCTTTTAGGAATTCTACGAAGGGCTTCCTCCAATCTTGGCCTTCCTCCTGAGTCGTGTATACTTGGAGCGTTACCTCTCCATCTTCTACGCTAGGCCATGGCAAGACTTCAAAGAAAGAGGATATTCCTCTTATGGTTGGCCGTATAGGAAGAAGAGAGATTGCTCAAAGCGTCAGCCTGGGTGTTCAGGTTCCGAGGAATCTGCTCCACCTGGACTTCATTGAAATTTTTCTGAAGTCTTTTTACCTCGGCCAGGTACTTTGCCATGAGCGGTTCCCGGGCCTCAAATCGCCTGGTCACTTAGCTGATGACCAGGGCAGAGTCGCTGCGAATTCGGATTGTCTTCAGCCCTACCCCAGAGGTAATTCGCAATCCTGCAAACAAAGCCTCGTATTCCGCGGCGTTATTTGACGCTCTGAACCCGAGCTTCAAAGAGTATTCCATCTCTGCTTCGTCCGGGCCTCGGATGATCAGGCCATCCGCGCTCCCTTCCTCGGTAGAGGATCCATCCACGTAGAGAACCAAATCGGGGACAGAGTCGGGTACTTTTTCGACCGAGGGTCGGGGTCCGGGGCCCCATGCTCCCGCTCCTTCTTTTATGGGAATGGTACATTCGACTACGAAGTCTGCTAGGACCTGCGCTTTGATGGCTTACCTGGGGTGGTATTTGATGTCGAATTGGGATAATTCCCACCTCCATTTCCAGACGACTTGATGATTCGGAGGAGGTGAGAATAGCCCATATAGGTCACTCGGTGAGGACGTAGATGGTGTGCGCCTGGAAGTAGTGCCATAGTTTCCTCCAGGCGATGACAAGCGCCAAGATTATCTTTTCTATGGCCAGGTACCTTGTTTCCGCGTCTTTAAAGACATGGCTTACGTAGTAAACCGGCTTCTGTACACCTTCGACTTCTCTGACGAGTACCGAGCCTGCAACCTGGTCGGAGACCGCAAGGTACAATAATAGCTCATCTCCTTCGATTGGTCAGGAGAGCAGTGGGGGAGTTGTTAAGTGCGTCTTGAGTTGCTCGAAAGCGTTTTAACATTCCTCCGACCATTCGAACTTAGGAATCTTCCTTAAGGTTTTGAAGAAGGGGATGCACTTCTCTCCAGATCGTGACATAAAGCGACTCAGAGAGGCCACTCTCCCTATGAGCCGCATGATCTCAACGTTGCTTCTTGGTGTGGCCATGTTGAGAATGGCGCTGATCTTTTCTGGGTTAGCTTCGATACCACGGTGGGTAACCATGAATCCAAGGAATTTCCAGCTAGTGACTCCGAACGCACACTTAGCTGGGTTCAGCTTCATTTTGTACTTACATAGGACGTCGAATGTCTCGCCAAGATCTTTGGTGTGCTCGTCCGATGACATTGATTTCATGAGCATGTCGTCGACGTAGACCTCCATGTTCCTCCCGATCTGCGGTTTGAACAGTTTGTTAACTAGACGCTGATATGTAGCCCCAGCATTCTTAAGACCGAAGGGCATCACTTTGTAGCAGCATACCCCCCGATCCGTGGTGAACGCGGTGAGTTCTTCATCTGCCGGGTTCATCCGGATCTGATTGTAGCCGGAGAAAGCGTCCATGAAGCTTAGCAATTCATGGCCGGCCGAGCTGTCCACTACCTGGTCTATCTGAGAGAGGGGATAGTTGTCTTTTGGGTAGCCCTTGTTCAGATCCGTGAAGTTGACGCACATGTGCCGCTTCACATTAACCTTTTTGACCATTACCACGTTCGCTAGCCAATCCGAGTAGTCAATATTTCTAATAAAGTTGGCTGCGAGCAATCTATCGACCTCGTCCTCGATCGCCTTTTGTTTGATCGGCGCAAAGCTTCTTTTCTTTTGTCCGACGGGTCCGACCTTAGGGTCGACCCCGAGCTTGTGTGAGATAACTTTGGGGTCGATCTAGGGAATTTCCATCGGTGTTCAGGTGAATACATCTGAATTTACTCGAAGGAAGAGGATCAAGTCTTTGCGACGGTCTCCCGTCAAAAGAGATCCGATCTGAACGATTCGTCCCTCGACCCACTCGATGAAGGGGACTTCTGTCAGCGCCTCCACCGGGGCTCCTCGAATTTCTTTCTGGTCGTCGCGTGTATCCAAGGATCCCTGGAAATCGTTTGTGTTCTCAAAGTCGTCGCTCTGCTCTCCGGCGGGAGACATTGAGGCAAAGCAAATCTTAGCGATCTGCTGGTTCCCGTAGGCCCGGCCTATCCCCCTTTTGTTTAATGGAAATTTGACCGCAAGGTGGTAGGTCGAGATTTGAGCCCGGAGGGCGATTAATGTCGGGCGTCCCAGGAGGATGTCGTGGGATGAAGGGATCTTAGCGAAGATAATATCCACCGATATGGTCCTCGTATGGCCTGCTTCACCAATGTTGAGGAGCAGGGTGACCACTCACTCGGCCGGGATGGAGTGGTTGGTAAACCCCGCGAGGACGTGGGAGGTGGGCCATAGGTCGAATGGTCCCAGCCCCATACGCTTGAAATAGTCGTAGAAGAGGATGTCTGCTGAGCTCCCGGAATCGACCAATATCCTTTGTACCTTGTAACGGTGGACCCGGGCTGTTATAATGAGGGGGTCGTTGTGAGGCAAGAATATACCGTGGAGGTCTTCATCGGTGAAGATGATGGGCTCGGTCATCCTGCACTTCTTCTGGGGTGGATCGCTTGTACCCTCGACTGGTAGGAGTCATTGGTTTTTGCCGGTTGCGCGAGCAGATTTCGAGGTGACGACTATGATTTGTCCGATCGTTAACTCCCCGGGAGGGGGCTGGTTCTCTTGTTCCCGGTCTGCCTGCCGCTTGTCTTGTAGGTACTTCGCCAGGTGGCCAGAGTGGATCAACTCCTCGATGTAGTCATGGAGTTGTTTGCAGTTTTCAGTCATATGACCCTACGACCTATGGAAGGCTCGGTACGGTCCCCGGATACGCTTAGCTACACTTTGGATGACTGGCGGGAGCTTAAAGAATCTCTCGCCTTTCGCTTCCTCCAATAGCTCGGTCTGGGAGATGTTAAGAGGAGTGTACTCCTGGAATTTCGGGGAGTATGGTTTTGGCCGGTCGACCCTCTTCTTCTCTTCTCTGCCCCTCTTCTTTTGGTCGGCTTGGTCGTCCTAGGGCAGATTGGCGTTTACCTCCGACTCGAGTTGGATCTCCCGCTCGGTCCAAGATTTTACCTTGGCTATAGTCTTAGGTTGCGCTAATGCAAAAGAGCGGAGCCACTCTTTGTGCCTAAGACCAGAACTTAGTGCGGTGATGACAGTTTCACCCCGGTGCTCGGGGACCTCGAGGAGAGCGTTGTAGAAACGAGTGACGTATTCCTTAAAGGATTCCTTTTCCCCGCTCTTTATGGTGAACAGGTAGCCGACTGTTTTCTTTTGTCATCGATTCCCGACGAAGTGGCTGAGGAATTGGGTAGCCAGCTCATTGAAGGTCAAGATGGAGCGTGGCGTGAGTCCTCGGAACCAGTCCCGGCCAGCCCGGATGAGGGTGGCGGGAAAAGCTCAGCATTGGGCCGCATCGGAGTTATCCTGGAAGCTCATTCCCACCGTAAAGGAGTCTAGATGGTCCTTCGGGTCGGATTTCCTATCGAAGAGGGCTACCTTGGGCGGTTTGTTCCTGGACGAGACGTGCTCAGCCAGCAGTTCTTCCGTAAAGGGTTTCGTCAGCGAATCGATGGAGTATCAGGCCCCTTCGCCGGATGCTTGGCCATCCCGGTGTATGCCCTCGATTTTCTTCTCAAGGGCCTTGAGTTGGTGGTGGTAACCCGAGGATTCTGTACAGTCGGAGTGGTGACTGTCCCCGCTCCGGGTCTGCGCCAGTGTGCGGCTTCGATTCCGCTCTATCAGATTTCACAAATCCTCGGACGAGCTCCTTATCGAGTGGCCCCGGCGTTCGTCGTTCACGCGACCTCGGTGGGAGGGGAGGTGTCGGTCATGCCTGGAAGAAGGCGAGCTGACCGATACCTCCTCAGGGGGGCAAGAACGCGCGGTTGGCATTGGAACGACGGCCCAGTCTTCCCTGGGACCGTGGCGTGGAGCTGTCCGGCACCCAGCGGGTCATGGAATCAGTCGCCGTGTATGGGTTAAGGTAGTCGGAGTCAGCCCGCTCAGTGGCGCTGTTATGAGAATGAGGTAGATCGAAGGCTTGAGCACGCCCATCCGTCCTTCGGCGGACTTCATTATCCCGGGGGGACTGCGGCCTGGTAGGTGTGGCCCACTGCTTGGACACGAACAAGGGCATCCACCAGCGATGTGAGCCTATCTATCTGAGCGAAAAAGGCGCTGATGGCATTAGGAGGGGGAGGCGAGCCGCTTCCGCCTTAGTTTTGGCGGCTCGTATTTGGATCGTTGCGGTCATCGCTCGCCATTAGATCGAGGACGGAGGATCAACTTTTGTTGGTGGAACAAGATAAGTCTTTCGTTGCCACAGATGGCGCCAACTGATGGAGGCCTTGATCTCCTTCAGATGCTGTCCTCCGTCGATCTGTCACGAGCGTTGCTGGACGGTTGAGATTGGATTCGGAGGTTGCCTCCTTAAGTGTGTGGATCTCAATGGGTTGAGTTTGAGGTGGAAGCCGAGCTACTTGCAAAGAAGTCCTGGGGTAGGTGACCACCATAGGACCCTCCAACGATCAAGTTAGCCGAGGAATTTGAACAGAGTAGCGGCTTATTGAATTCAAGTTTCCTTACCTGAGTCGTCTGAGAGAGGGGTTTTATAGTGGTCGCATGGTGCGAGCAGGCGCGAGATCTTCGCCTTCGGTTACGCCCCTGACGTTACGCGTGCGTGAACAACGGGATCCCTTCATTAATGACGGGATACATTCATTAATGAGGGGACGCGCCAGTGTGGGATGCGGGACGTGGGGCGGCGGTTATCTCGCTTTGGTGAGATACGCGGAGCCGTTGCAGAGGCGCTAAGGCTCTGCAATCTCGGTTGATCGGGGGAGGACGAGGAAGCTCGGCACATCAGGGGCTCGGAGACGAGCGAGAGGCCGAGAAAGTTCGGCACGAGAGATGGCTCGGAAGTGAGCGAAGAGACCGAGGAAGCTCGGAGACGAGCTGTTGACAATCTCCTAGGTGAAGGTAGAATGTCTTCAGGGGGGTTTCCCGAAAGGTCGGGTACATCCACCGAGAAGGAGCCCCGGGGAATGTCCCCGATGCGGCTTATTTATTCCACTCCCGTAGAGTCCGGGACACGTCATCTTCCACGTGTCGTAATCTGAGGAGACACCACTTGTGAGCATCATCAATATACCTTTACGCAAATTCGGATTTGCGTTCCGTTCACTGTGCAAGCGATTTCTATCCAATCAAGATGACTTAATTACACCTTGATGATCTGCTTGCTTGTCTCCACACGAATCTCCAAGATTAGTTAACTCTAATTAATTAGTTAGTTGATCAAATTAATTAGAGAGAATTATTAAAGAAAGAAGAGAATTAAAAATCAAAATTTTAATTCGTCACCACCAAGAAAATTTTGGCCAAAAGAAAAGAAGTGGGGAGGCCAAAACTTTTGAGAGGATGAGAAGAATAATTAGGGCTTAGAGTTTATATTAAATAGAAGCCTATATATAGGGATATAGTTTTTTCTATTTAAACCCTGATAATTAATTAATTTGTTTAATCTCTTAAACAAACTAATTAGTTATAACTTAATACATGTTGGCCCACACATATATATGCATATAATATTTGATACACATCAAATGCATAACAATATTATATATATATATATATATATATGTATGTATGTATGTATGTATGTATGTATGTATGTATTTATATATTTATAATTACATATATATATATTTATTATATTCATAATATAATTTATAATATATATATATATAATTATAAATATATAAATTCAGACACACACACACACACACACATATTATTTACTCATTTAATATCACATATTATATTGAGTAGAACGTCAAATCGTATTTGACAATTCTACCCTTATTTAATTAATAGTACATCAAATATACTTATTTAATTAAATCCTTTTTTTTGTATATAAACCATATACTTTCTCTTCTTTATAGTTCTATGTTTGGCAAGTAGGAGTTCACCTATATGTGACCCCGGAGGCTCGATGGTTACTCAGCAGTGGATAATTAATTCGAACTATTCGAATTAATTCTGTAAGCAGTAAAATCTATAAGTTTATAGGGACGATAGCTACATGTTTAGAATACCTGGGTAAACTGTCAATGACTGGATTGGAATAGGAAAATGTTATTCAAGCAAAATCAATATCTATGAGTGGTAACCGTACGGTCCGATGCCTTCGTCTTCTTGTGCTCCTTATTTGGTTTAGAGCTTGGTAGTATTGTCAAATCCTAATAACTCAAATAACTATTGTGTTGATATTATCATGTAACCCTGAACTGATAACCACTTATCATTTGATCTCTAGTAGTTTCACCAGAGATTTTAGGTC
The DNA here is from genome assembly GCA_030015575.1 of Agapanthus africanus. NCBI lineage: Eukaryota > Viridiplantae > Streptophyta > Magnoliopsida > Asparagales > Amaryllidaceae > Agapanthus > Agapanthus africanus. Next base: position 441,249,320 of record CM057343.1, on the reverse strand, counting down.
ACTGATATAACACACACCGTTCTCCATATACTGGAAAGACGAATCCCATGTTAACTCCTCACAACCTTCACATGTATTCGATCATGCCCAACTACTACCGTTATACACAATATCATTGAATTTGTGATTGGGTAGTAACTAAAGTAATCTTTAGCACATGCAAGATACTATGGCGAATCTCAGGTCTGGAGACTAAGTTATACCAATTGTCACTATATGAATTTCCATATGACAGTTATGTATAATTACCAATTGGAAATTCAAGGTGAGTTGTTCAGTGTACTTATCATTTATAACCGCCTGCATACGATACTCTGATGTCACCACACCAGATGACTATGAGAACAGTTATTACTATCTAATGAGTAAGTGTAGTATACTCTAGTCTTCCGGAGTATCGATATCCTGTCTTGATACTCCTACGACTAGGAACATTTAAGAATATACTTATCGACCAGTCAGGTCTCACTATTATGATCTACATCACAATCCTGTAGTTTAGTATTATTCTATAGACTTTATTAGTAATCAATAATAAGCAGAGTATTATAAATAAAAAATACCAATAAAGAAAAAACCAAAAAGCATAATATTATTGCGAACGAGAAAGTTCTATACATGTAGGTCATAATTATAACTAATTTCCTCTAATGGCACCTACATCTAACAAAATGTACTTCAGACTTATGTCTGCTTTCTGTTTCTTTGACAAACGTCTGACTGCCAGTTTTTGAGTTGTTTTTTGTGCTTCAGGCGTCTGTTGGTTGTACTTCAGACGTCTGTTGTATATAGGCATATGACCACTCGATTTTTAAGTAAAGATATTTTTAGGAACTTTGGCTCACGACAAACGTCTGAAACAGGACCCGACAGACTTCTGGCAATGGTCAAATATGACAGTTTTGAGATATAACGACTAGTTTTTCATTGGGGCTATAAAAAGATATTTTGGTTGTTTTTTTTGGGATCTAATCACTCAATATTTTAGTTGCTATTATCTTAAAGTGATCAAGAATGAAAATATCATTTCTAGTGAGAGTTTCAAAAGAGTTTTTCCATTTGATTATCAAATCACTCACACACAATCAAGAGCTTCAGATTGATTATACATATATTGTAGAGTAGTTGAAGTGAGTTTGAGAGAAACTCTATCAAGACTGCTATGCTTCGATTGTAATCTCTTCTTTATTTATGTTTGGGATCTTAAGTGCAAAATTGTTATTGTAAGAGAGGAGATCATCTTTTGTAGAGAGTAGGGTGACGAGCATTGTAGAGAGGAGTGTTGTTCGTAGTGGCAAACGTGTAGTATTTTAAGGAGACGTGTTGGTTTGGCCTCCACCGGAAGCGGGGTTGTGGATTGCTTGCGGGCAATGTGTTTGTCTTCGAGAAAGACGTGTTTAGTGGAACAGGCTTGGGCGCCCAAAGAAAGTGGACTACGGGATATCCAAAACCACTCTAAAAATCTTGTGTCTTGAGTTTGCAATTTCTCTATATCTCTCTTTTATTACTTACCATTTATATTTGAATCTAATTGCTTGAAAGTATCTATAGATTAGAAATTGCATGCTTGTTCCCTATATGCTCTAATTGCTCACTATTTGATATTATTATTGCTTGCTCGATGTTGTATGTGTCACAATTGAAATTAGCTTACCCATTTATCCTATTGGTATATCTTTTGCTTAGCTATTCAATTGTGGTTTATTTTGCAAGTGTTAATATAGATTTTTTTAATTTGGGCATATTAGTTGTATAATCCTATTCACTCCCCTCTAGGACTATTTGTGTAAGCTTCCGTGTTATTTTCAAATGTCTCTTCCACTGCCCAGGCTCATGACAGTGGTTGCAATCTCATTTCCCTTCAATTGCAATCCCTTTAAATGTCTTTACGTCTTACTTTCTATACACCATAGTTAGGCTGGTTGGTTTTCTTCTTTTCCTTCCTTTCAGCTTCAGCCTTAGCTTTAGAAGAAGACTATACAACAAGCGTAACTGGTGTATTCTTCTTCTTAAACGAGCTCTCAACTTGAGAGAAGGTGACGGGGAGAGTATAGAATTATATCAATATACAATTCATTCTCTTCATAACTTTATTAGTGGCCATTCTCGGACTGAAACAAATTCTTCGAGTTCATATCTAACTATACGAGATGGCCTTCCATGCAATATGGACCTCTGTATCTAATACAGAAGATTCTAGAGTAAGTAAAGGGGAAGTGGGCGTGGCAAAGATATATGCGATTTTGTCGTGAATTAGGGCAATCATGACGTCCTAAAGCTAATCATTACAAAAAGGTTCGGTTAACTTGGTTTTACGAGTTTTAGTTTAAGGTCAGCCATGGTCGCTGCCAAGAGAGAGAAAAGAAACACTCAGCATTCGCTCTTGCAAGATTAGATTGGTTAATTAATTTATCTAATCATGATGACTCCAACTGTTTCGTCGAATTCTCCTTAAAACCCTAAAAGGAGAACTAGCTGGGATCGTGTACACCCAACAAGTTCGCTGACTGGTCGGCCAGGCTAGTGTAAGTACTTTGAGGGAGGCTCCCCGTGCTTTCTTACGGACCTAATTAAATAACCTCATTTCCTTAGAAGCGTAACCTCATAAACACCTTTCTAGACACCTAATGGGACGACTAATTGTGAAGTAGAACTCATGGTGGAAATCAAGATCCAACTATCACATAGAAGATATGCAATCATATTACAAGTTTCAACACTTGAAACTGCCGATATGGTTTTTTCCCCAAGCAGCTTATGACCTTGACAAGGTCAACAAAGCATAAGTCGCAAATCAAATTCAACCCGTTATTTCGAGATTGATTTAAACCCACCCACACAACCCTTGACAGAATCAATAAGGTCGTACAACTTTCCTAACCAATCTCATCACATGAGGCAGATTAGCATCATTTAGCTACCGTACACTACGCCTTGACAGAGTCAGCAAACGCAGCACGAATACTAAATACTCTACTTATCTGCAATGACGGAGGGCTACGGCTGGTTTTGAAAAAAATCATTAACGTAATGAACTTGATATCGTTGAAGGAACCAAGCGGTTTTGAAAACGAGTGGTTTTTGAAAAACCGATTAGTTCCTACTGTTAGTTGTATGTATGCCCTAGGGCTATTGTTGTACATGATTGTATATTACAATGGATGCTTGGACATATATAGGGATGACTTTCTTGCTCGACATGATAGTATGCTATCTGGTTACTCTTTATCTTAACATGTAGACTAGTATTGTGATACTGTCTTACTCTCACATGTTGATAAAGCCTTTAGGATATATACTTGACTACCAGGACTATGATGCAGATCATACTAGTGGGGCCAGGGTAGTCCACAAGTTCATCTTTTAATTGTTCCTAGTCGAGGGTGTATCGAGACGGGGCATCGATATTCCAGAGTAGACTAGCGTATACGCTTCTTGACCCATTTGATAGGCGATGGATGATCCCATATCCATTGGTGTTTGACATCAAAGATGGTATATGGGTGCTCAGTCGAGACTGGGAACACTGAACAGGACTCGTTGAGAACTCCTAGATAGTATTATACCTAACATCAAATAGCAGTTCTCTGGTGACACTGGTACAAGTTAGTTTGTAGACCCGAGATCGTTATAAAGTCTTGTGTGATTCCCGCTGTGCTTTGATTTCCACCTTACCACGTTCAAGAGAGCGTGTAAAACAGTGGTTTTTGGGTACAGTCCCGAGTCACATCGAGGCAATGAGCGATAGGAGGGGATTCGTCTCTCCCGGTATTATGGGTTGATGTTGCGCTGTGCTCGATTGGCCATAACAGGAAGTTCCTGACCAGGGCGAAACAGAGATTTGCTGGTAAGTGTTATCAGTAGTTTTTCGACCCGTTATGAGCCTCACATCGGCATGACTTATCAAGTTACTGGGGTCTGACGTTTACCACCTCTAGACTAGATATGCGACATATCAGACGAAGAGACCGGACTGTACAGTAGTGTTGCTGTTGAATTTATAGGAGTATGGACAAGCTTGCTTGTTGATCTTTTGATCGCTCAATACCCGGGTAGCTATTACGTCCAGCTAGTACTGGGTGACTAATATGATCATCACCTACTGCCGGCGTATTAACATGTATTTAGAGTCCTACACAGAGGTTTCCTAGCTCATGCGAAACGAAGCAGGGCACATATGTGATATGTGCGGGACCGAGATTAATACGTGTATGTGATACCGTATTCCAATCTCGTGATATAGGTTATATGTGATATAACCGGATTGTTGACTCAAGTGTCGATTCAATGATATGTTATATGTATATATGATATGCATATAAATGATATTAGTCGGTTGTATGCGATACAACGTGGTTATTAAATCAAGTGTTGATTTAATAATTTAATGTATAATTATATATATTTGATATATCAATATACATTAACTAATATTAGCTCACTTAAGAAAATGTTTTCTCCATATACATTTAATACATATGTGATATATGTTAATGTATTTATTTTGTGTCATGCTAGATGATACATTGGACTTGGATGTGTGAGACCCATACCTAACTAGAGATAATTTAAGTGTTTAAATATTAAGGGAAAAATCAAAATTAGGTGGAAATTAGCATGGCTAAGATGCTTGTGGAAGCATGGAGAAGATTTGACTAAAGTCCACTAATTTTGTTTTACTCTAGATATTTATTAACCTAACCATTATCTTTAGCCATGGTTTAGTCTTTACATGAGTTATATGAGATATTTACTCACCCATGGTTCACACTTGATCACTTGATCATTTTCTTCACCTCCTTCACTTGCTCTCTAATTTTGAGTGAGTGAAGAAAAGAAAGAGAGAGAAATTATTCTAAAGTGAGCAAAATTCCTACTTCACCAATCTATACCAAACTAGCTATTTAGTATAGGTTGTTTCTTCACTAGTTCATCAATTAGTGAAAAAGTAGCTTGAGTTAGAGATTCTTCGACGTAGATTATATTCGGCCTCGAAGATCCTTGAGCAAGCTTATTCCTTTCGCCTAGTGGAGCCTAAAGAGAGTCCGGGAGACCACTACTTGGAGCAAAGGGACTATTACACGGAACTTTAGAAGTGAAGGACCGGTCTACAAAAGTTGTATTCCCATTTCACTTAGTGTAAAGTTGTTTACATGTTAGTTGTAACCCTAATCCTCTAGTTAGATATTTGGTTTAGGGTTTCTTAGTACTCTAGATTTTTTTAAAATTGTATGCTTGATGCATTAGAAAACATAGTGAGGGTGCTAAGGAACCCAGCAGTGGTATCAGAGCCAAGCTAGAGAATTAGACAATGTTAGTAGAATTACGAAACCGAAACAATTTCGAAACCTCGAAACCAAAACCCTAGTTTATGTCGTTTTTAAAAAGTTCTTTGAAATTTTTTAAATAGGTGCAGAATGTTACATATGATGTAATATGAACACCAGAGAAAAACGAGCCCACTCCACCGGATTTTGGCCGGCGAAACGTAGCAAAAAACCGATATGGCGGGTTTTGTGATGGATTTTGGGCTTCGATTTTCTTTGGTGTTCCAGTCTCTGGGGTTTAGTGTTTCGGGTATTGTTTGATTTTGCTAAAGATTACATATGATGTTATCTTTCTATAGTGGCAATTCGGAGTGTTTCGTATTCGTAATTTTAATATCGTTTCGGGTTTGAAATTGATATGTGATACAATATTTGGAATCCACAATAATTAGTTTTGTGAAAACTAGTTTGAATTTTATAAACCTAGCAATTTAGTCTCATTTGATCGGTTGCCATGGGGTTTTGATATGGATCAAAATTCTGTCACAATCACGTAGTGTACGCGGATACTCGCCGGGTAACATTACTAAATAGCCATGCCCCAAAGCCATGACCAAGTGACTATAGGAGAACCCCGTTGCCAAAAGTATCCTCCCGGTTGCTCGCGGCCGTGGTGTTCTGCCTAAGTACACTTCATCGGTGGCATAGGGGGTGCGGCCGTCTATTAAAGTTTCCGACGAACATTCGATCAGGTTGTCGGGTATCTTGTTGAATTACCCTACTGATTATTGAAAAGTGTTTTCAATATTGAGACTAAAATGCGGGGTTTATAAGGTTTGGCATGAAATTCTGAATATGAGATATTCCGGGTTTATGATGTCTAAGGAATTCATATGGTTAGGCATGAAATCCGAAGTATGTGATATTTTGGGTTTATGATATCTAAGCTGGTTGCGGATTCCAATTATTGTAGTTTTCACTTTATTTTCTGCGATCATAAGTGTAATATGTGGTGTATCGCCGGTTTCGTTGCTATATGTCAACGACAATTAGGATACGCATATTTACTTACGTTGATAACATGTGATATTATGTGTTGCTGTGATATGTTATATTGGATCGTCGTGTTTGAATAGGCAGGGTTTTTTGCGTGAGATGGGAGTTTTTCATTTTCATTCATGTAAGAACTTATATTCTTTTATTGGGGCACTTCTGGGTTGAGAATGATGTCACCATTGATGTATATTATTTACTTTTCCGCATTAGGATAGAACCAAGGCAGGGAGCACAAGTAACCGGGTTCTAGAGTCCAGTGGGAGACCATCTCGAGGAGTCGAGTCCGGGTCTCCTAACTCTAGAATTGGGAGGGTTGCTTGCCGCTCTCATAGGGGTCTAGGGATGTGGGTTTGGCTATTCATCACGACCGTGGAATCCGTGTTTTTTACTGGCTTAATTTAAAATACGAACCTCCTAATATATCCAATATTTCATATGTTGACTTCTGCTGCAATGTTCTGTGATGAGATCATATAACTGCGTGAGACGAATGCTTTATATTATATATATGATATATAATAAACGTTGCTTATGTTTTTCATCCGTGCTAGTCCTGCCCCCGCTCTGCCGTTAGTTATCTAACCTACTGGTACATGATGGGACCCCGTGACGAATGCGGATGGCATAAGCGTACGTTGTATAAGTATTTTCATTTCTTTATCTATGATGCTTAGGAAGCATAAATGATGGGACTTCATTAATGAGATTAATGAAAAAGAAAGAATCCTAAAAATGTTGAAGAATCCTGTTACAAAAAGGGTATCTCTAGTTTTTTCTTTGCATAGTGATATTCCTTGATAAATATCCAGCACCTCATTCAATGAGGAAAGAGCCGAGATCCCTTCACCGGGAGTGACCTCTTTAGCAAAAGCCAGCAGATGCTACAGCTCGCTCGGTTTTGTCTTTTGATTGCTTCTCTAGTTTGTGCTTTGCATAGTGGTATTCCTTGATGAATATCCAGCACTTCATTCGATGAGGAAAGAGCCGAGATCCCTTCACCAGGAGTGACCTCTTTAGCGAAACTAACAAAAGCCTTAAAAACACTCCTTTTCAAAATCACTCGATTCTGTAAAGATATCAAGTTCATTACACAAAATGTTTTCTTAAAAACCTGTCGTAGCCCTCCGTCATTTCAGATAAGGACTATTTAGTATTCGTGCTGCATTTGTTGGCCTTTGTCAAGGCATAGTGTGCAGTATCTGATTAGTGCATATCTGCAACCATATGATGTGATTGGATTTGGGTAGTCATACGACCTTGTTGGCCTTTGTCAAGGGTCGTACGGGTGGGTTTAATTCAATCAAGAAATGAGGGGTTGAACTTGACTAGCGGCCTATGGTTTGTTGGCCTTTGTCAAGGTCATAGGACGTTAGGGGCAAAATATTATTGGGAATTTCAAGTGTTGAAATTTGAAATGAGATTGCATACCTTCTAGGAGACAGTTGGATCCCGATACCCACTGCGAGTAAGAGTTACTCCTGGGAGTGTTTTTTCACTTTACAATTATCTGGTCAAATAGGTGACTAGAAAGGTGTCAATGGGGTTATGCCTATGGGAAAACGAGATTTATTTTAATTAGGTCCATGCGAAAGCACGGAGAACCTCCCTCAAAGTACCGACACTGGCCTGACTGAAAGATTAGCGAACTTGTAGGGTGTAATTATTCCCGGCTAGTCTTACCTTTTAGGGTTTGAAGAAAGATTTGATAAAAACAGTGGGAGCCATCCTGATTAGATAAAATAATAATCAATCTAATCTTGCAAAAGCATACGCTAAGTGTTTTCTTCTCTCTCTCTCCAGGTAGCGACCATGACATACCTTAATCAAGATAATAATATGGATGTATTGACCGAACCCGCTTGTTATACTGAGCTGGGGAACGTTGGTTCCTCTCTATCTTATAATTGTTATAAGTCTGAGCGGGAAATAGGGGAATATCCGGATTCCCCCGCAACCCAAACGAGGAATGTGCATGTTGATGCATCTTCTTCGGGTGTGTTTGTTACCGAGAACAGTTTCTCAGTACACTCTACGTCCTGGGTATTAAATACCGGATCGGGACCCCATATATGTAATATGTTACATGGGCTAAAGAAAGGTAGACAACTGGGAAAATGTGATCATTCTCTGGAGTAGGGAATGGTGCAAATGTTGCAGCCAAAACAGTTGGTGAATATTACCTTATATTACCAACTGGTAATACATTGATTCTGAACGAATGTTATTACATACCGAACCTGATATGCAATATTATATCATTTTCTTTATCATGTAAAGAAGGATATAATCTTGTATTACAAGATAATGTTATGAACATTTTCCTGAATCAAAAGTTGATTGGATCGGGCACGTTATATAATGGCATATACGTTCTAAATCAAACTACAATTCTCAACGTACAGAACACACACAAGAGGAAAAGTTCAGAAATAAACAAATCTTTCTTGTGCCATTGTAGACTAGGTCATATCAATATGACACGACCGGCTAAGTTACATAAGGATGGATATTTGAATCTGTTCGAACTTACATCTTATGAAACTTTCCAATCATGTCTCAAAAGCAAAATGACCAAAACTCCGTTTACTAGACACGGAGAAAGAGCTACTGAACACTTGGGACAAATACATAGTGATGTATGCAGTCCTATGTCTACATATGCCAGGGTTGGTTCCTCGTATTTCATTATATTCACCGATGATCTCTCAAGATTCGAACACGTGTTCCTGTTGAAACACAAGTCTGAAGTTTGTGAGATATTCAAGGAATATAAGTGCGAAGTAGAGAACTAAACGGGTAGAAGTATTAAAGTCCTTCGATTTGATCGGGGAGGAGAATAGTTGAGCACGGAGTTCCTGAATTATTTAAAAGAGAATAGGATTCTCTCTCAGCTTACTCCTCCGTATATACCACCGCACAACGGTGTATCGGGGCGGAGGATTCACACCCTATTAGATATGGTGCGCTCTATGATGAATACTGCTGAGTTACATATTTCCTTTTGGAGTTATGCGCTTGAGAAGCCGCATACCTATTGAATAGGGTTCCGACCAAATCAGCGCCTACCACTCCATATGCGATATGACATGGGAAGAGACCATGTCCTAAACGAGTTAAGTTATGGGGTTGTCCGGCCTATGTTGAAAAGAAAATTCTGGACAAGCTCGAAGCAAGGTCAATATTGTATAAGTTTGTTTGATATCCCGAACATTCGCATGGGTATATATTCTACCACACCGAGGAGAAAAAAGTGTTTTGTTTCTCAGCATGCCACCTTTTTAGAAAAGAAATTTCTTATGGAAGAAATTAGTGGTCATGAGGTAGAGCTGGAAGAAGTTTCAGCTAGACAAACTAACGGCTGATGATTTGGTAGAACCGCAGGATTCAATAGTTCCCGACGAACCTCAGCCTCTCCGCAGATCTAGTAGGGTTCATCATCCGCCTGAGAGATACTACGGTTTTCTCAATGACAGTGGGAGCAAGGATTGCATCATGGAAGATGATGACCCAACTAGTTTCGAGCAGGCCATCACAAGTGGGGACTCTGTGAAATGGCTGGATACTATGCGATCTGAGATGGAATCCATATACACCAACAAAGTATGGATTTTAGTAGTTGCACCTGAAGGGGTAAAACCCATCGGGAGCAAGTGGATCTTGAGAAGATTTTTGGTGTAGATGGAAAAGTTGAGACTTTCAAAGCTAGACTTGTTGCAAAAGGTTGTCGTCAATAACCAGGTATGGATTTTGATGAAACTTTTTCTTCAGTGGCTATGCTTAAATCCATCCGGATCTTACTTGCCATTGTTGCATACCATGACTACGAAATCTGGCAGATTGACGTCAAGACCGCTTTTCTAAATGGTGATTTAGAAGGGAGCATGTACATGACACTGCCAGAGGGCTTTGTGAGCAGTAGGAGCAACGGAAAGGTGTGCAAGTTGCTTAAATCATTTTACGGATTAAAGCAGGTATCACGGAGTTGGAACATCTGTTTTGATGTGGTAGTCAAAGAGTTTGACTTCATAAAAAAGGTAGATGAACTTTGTACATACAAAAAGGTTGTTGAGAGTAAGGTTGTCTTCCTCGTATCGTATGTAGATGACATACTCTTGATAGGAAATGGTATTCCTATGCTACACTCGGTCAAGCTTCTCTTATCACAATGTTTCTCCATGAAGAATCTGGGTGATGCCTCCTACATCCAGTGATTAAGATCTATAGAGATAGATCTAAGAGGATGTATCATTCTCACTAGGTGTAGTGAGTAGGTGTCAATCAGATCCTGGGGAGAAACACTGGATAGCTGGGAAGAACATTCTTAAGTAGTTGAGAAGGACTAAAGAAATGTTCTTGGTGTTTGGTAACGGTGAACTTTAGATGGAGTCCTTTACCGATTTGAGCTTCCAGTGTGATAAGGTCGACTGTAAGACAGTCGCGGGTTTTGTCGTTACCCTCAGTAGAGGGACGGTGTGTTGGAAGAGTTCCAAGCTAGATACCGTGGCAGACTCGACGATAAAGGGTGAATACATCGCTACCAATGATGCTACAAAAGAGGCCGTCTGGATAAAGATGTTCATGAGATGAACTTGGTTCCTACCATTGTGGTGACAATGGAGTTGTGGCTTTGGCCTAAGAACCCCAATCTTATCAGTGATCCAGACATATTCTTGGGCAGTATCACCTGATCAGAGAGATGGTTGATCTCCAGGCGATCGAGATCAGGAGAGTTGAGACGAAGAATGACACGGCGGATCCACTCACAGAGGTCAAAACCCTAGATACAGTTTGAGAGTTTTTGGGACGTTGGGTATGAGATAATACAACAACTGGACTTAGTGCAAGTGGGAGATTGTTAGTTGTATGTATGCCCTAGAGGCCATTGTTGTACATGATTGTATATTACAATGGATGCTTGGACATATATAGGGAGGACTTTCTTGCTCGACATGATAGTATGCTATCTGGTTACTCTTTATCTTAACATGTAGACTAGTATTTTGATATTGTCTTGCTCTTACATGTTGATAAAGCCATTAGGATGTATACTTGACTACCAGGACTATGATGCAGATCATACTAGTGAGGCCAAGGTAGTCCACAAGTTCATCCTTTAATTGTTCCTAGTCGAGAGTGTATCGAGACGGGGCATCGATATTCTAGAGTAGACTAGCATATACGCTTCTTGACCCATTTGATGGGTGATGGATGACCCCATATCCATTGGTGTTTGACATCAAAGATGGTATATGGGTGCTCAGTAGAGACTGGGTACACTGAAGAGGACCCGCCGAGAACTCCTAGATGGTATTATACCTAACGTCAGATAGCAGTTCTCTGATAACACTAGTACAGATTAGTCTGTAGACCCGAGATCGTCATAGAGTCTTGTGTGATTCCCACTGTGCTTTGATTTCCACCTTACCACGTTCAAGAGAGCGTGCAAAACGGTGGTTTTTGGATACAATCCCGAGTTACATGGATGCCATGAGCAATAGGAGGGGACTCGTCTCTCCCGGTATTGGGGGTTGATGTTACGTTGTGCTCGATTAGCTATAACAGGAAGTCCCTGATCAGGGATGATATGGAGATTTATTGGTAAGTGTTATTAGTAGTTTCTCGACCCGTTATGAGCCTCACATCGGTATGACTTATCAAGTTACCGGGGACTGACTTCTACCACCCCTAGAATAGATATGCGACATATCAGACGAAAAGACCGGACTGTACTGTAGTGTTGTTGTTGGATTCACAGGAGTATGGACAAGATTACTTGTTGATCTTCTGATCGCTCAATACCCGGGTAGCCGTTACGTCCAGCTAGTACTGGGTGACTGATATGATCATCACCTATTGCCGGTGTATTGACGAGTCTTTAGCGTCCTACACAGAGGTTTTCTAGCTCATGCGAAACGAAGTAGGGCACATATGTGATATGTGCGGGACCGAGATTAATACGTGTATGTGATACCGTATTCCAATCTCGCAATATAGGTTTTATGTGATATAGCCGGATTGTTGACTCAAGTGATGATTCAATGATATGTTATATGTATATGTGATATGCATATAAATGATATTAGTCGGTTGTATGCGGTACAGCCGGGTTATAAAATCAAGTGTTGATTTAATAATTTAATGTATAATTATATATATTTGATATATCAATATACATTAACTAATATTAGCTCACTTAAGAAAATGTTTTCTCCATATACATTTAATATATATGTGATATATGTTAATGTATTTATTTTGTGCCATGCTAGATGATACATTGGATTTGGGAGTGTGAGACTCATACCTAACTAGAGATAATTTAGGTGTTTAAATATTGAGGGAAAAATCAAAATTAGGTGGAAATTAGCATGGCTAGGATGCTTGTGGAAGCATGGAGAAACTTTGACTAAAGTCCACTAATTTTGTTTTACTCTAGATATTTATTAACCTAATCATTATCATTAGCCATGGTTTAGTCTTTACATGAGTTATATGAGATATTTACTCACCCATGGTTCACACCTGATCACCTGATCATTTTCTTCATCTCCTTCACTTGCTCTCTAGATTTGAGTGAGTGAAGAAAAGAAAGAGAGAGAAATTATTCTAAAGTGAGCAAAATTCCTACTTCACCAATCTATACCAAACTAGCCATTTAGTATAGGTTGTTTCTTCACTAGTTCATCAATTAGTGAAGAGGTAGCTTGAGTTAGAGATTCTTTGACATAGATCATCTTCGGCCTCGAAGATCCTTGAGCAAGCTTGTTCTTTTCGCCTAGTGGAGTCTAAAGAGAGTCCAGGAGACCACTACTTGGAGCAAAGGGACTACTACACGGAGCTTTAGAAGTGAAGGACCGGTCTACAAAGGTTGTATTCCCATTTCACTTAGTGTAAAGTTGTTTACATGTTAGTTATAACCCTAATCCTCTAGTTATATTCTTGGTTTAGGGTTTTTTAGCACTCTGGATTTTTTTTAAATTGCATGCTTGATGCCTTAGAAAATATAGTGAGGGTGCTAAGGAACCCAGCACCTACAACAACGGTTTAGGTTTATTTTCTTTACATTACTCATATTAATGTAGTCTCATCAATTAGATAAAAATATATTTTATCTAATATCCTATCACACCATAAAAGCACAATAGGAAAAAGAAAATAAAATGTTTTTATATGCCATTCGCCATTGGGTATCGGGTCTTCACTGTAAGGTTACTTAACTTACGGCAGGGCGGATGCAGGGCTTGTACGGATGTAAAACATATAGAAACACTTATATATATACATCATAGGCAAGTAACCACATTACAGGCATGCAGATAAAAAAGGCATGTGACCCTCGCGTTTCATTTAAGCCGCAAACAAAATGTGACATTCCACAGTCGCGTGAATAGCTCGTGCATAACCAAACGAATACCGCTACGAGCGTGGCGAGCCACCCCCAATCCTAGAGCGAGGCGACCCAGCCCCAACTCTTGGAGGGGCCCACCTAGCACATTCTAGAATCCGACGGCTCGAGCACTCCTCCGCGGGGCAATCACCAAGTGCAATATACATACAATGGCAATGAGCGGCAAGGATATATGCGACTTTGTCGTGAATTAGGGCAAATATGACATCCAAAAGCTAATCATTACCAAAAGGTTCGGTTAACTTGATTTTACGAGTTTTAGTTTATGGTCAGTCATGGTCGCTGCCAAGAGAGAAAAAAGAAATACTCAGCATGCGCTCTCACAAGATTAGATTGGTTAATTAATTTATCTAATCATGATGACTCCCATTGTTTCGTCGAATTCTCCTTAAAACCCTAAAAGGAGAACTAGATGGGATCATGTACACCCCACAAGTTTGCTAACCGGTTGGCCAGGCCAGTGTAAGTACTTTGAGGGAGGCTCTCTGTGTCTTCGCACAGACCTAATTAAAAAACCCCGTTTCCTTATAGGCGTAACCTCATAAACACCTTTCTAAGCACCTAATGGGTCGGCTAATTATGTAGTGAAAATTTTCCGAGAGTAACTATTACTCATAGTCGGAATCAAGATCCAACTATCATATAGAAGGTATGCAATCATATTGCAAGTTTCAACACTTGAAACAGCCGATATAATTTTTCCCCAAGCGGCTTATGACCTTGACAAGGTCAATAAACCATAAGTCGCAAGTCAAATTCAACCCGTTATTTCGTGATTGATTTAGACCCACCCGCACAACCCTTGACAGAGTCAATAAGGTCATACGACTGTCCTAACCAATCTCATCATATGAGGCAGATTAACATCATTTAGCTACCGTATACTACGCCTTGACAGAATCAGCAAACGCAGCACGAATACTAAATACTCTACTTATCTGCAATGACGGAGGGCTACGGCTGGTTTTGAAGAAAGCCCTTAACGTAATGAACTAGATATCGTTGAAAAAACCGAGTGGTTTTGAAAACGAGTGGTTTTTGAAAAACTGATCGGTTCCTACAACAACAGTTTAGGTTTATTTTCTTTACATTAATCATATTAATGTAGTCCCATCAATTAGACAAAAACATTTTTTATTTAGTATCCTATCACACCTTAAAAGCACAATAGGAAAAAGAAATTAGAATGGTTTTATATACCATTTGCATTCACCATGGGGTATCGGGTCTTCACCGTAAGGTTACTTAACTTATGGCAGGACGGACGCAGGGCCTGTGCGAATGTGAAACATATAGAAACACTTATATATATATATATATATATATATATATATATATATATATATATATAATGAGACATTCCACGGTCGCGTGAATAGCTCGTACATAACCAAATGAATACCCCTACGAGCGCGACGAGCCACCCCTAATCTTATAACCAGGCGACCCAGCCCTAACTCCTGGAAAGGCCCACCTAGCACATCCTAGAATCCGACGGCTCGAACACTCCTCCGCGGGGCAATCACCAAGTGCAATATACATACAATGGCAATGACGGTCTCAACCCGACCGCGTCCTGAATGAAAGAATAATACATTTGGCATTACAGATAATACATGAATAGAAATACAACACTTGTACATTCACATTCACACGAGGGGTTATTCGACCGCGACAATCCGAACCAAACCTAATGTTGGATATAGTGCCCTCAAGGCAATTATTGTAATTGCAGGAAGGCAATTATGGTAATTGAAGGAGGACCTATATATGTAGAACAGTCTTACTCAAGATGATAATATGTTGTCTAGTTTGTCTTTATCATTTATGTATATATGTTTTACTTGCTATTACGTGTTGCTGATACATAATGATAAAACCCATATGATCCTTGCTTAACTACCAGCATTATGGTGGCGATCATACTTGTGTGAGCTGGGTAGTCCATAAGCATAATCTTAAATGTTCCTAGTCGTAGGAATATTGAGACTGGGCATCGATATTCCAGAGTAGACTACTGTATACGTTTCTTGACCCCCGATGAAAAGCGATGCCCGGTCTTACAGCCATTGATGTTTGACATCAAAAATTGTATACAGGTGCTCATTAAAGAGTGGGTACACCGAAAGGTGCTCATTAAAGAGTGGGTACACCGAAAGGTGCTCATTAAAGAATAAGTACACCGAACGAACTCACCGAGAACTCTTAGATGGTATTATACCTATCGTCAGATAGCAGTTCTCTGGTGATATGAGTACAGGGTAGTCTGTAGACCTGAGATCGTCATTTGTCTCATGTGAGTTCAATTGTGCTTAGATTACTATCCTACCACGCCTCAAAGAAGCCGTGTAAACAGGTTTTAGTTGGGTACAGTCCCAAGTCACATAGAGGCGGTGAGCGATCGGAAGGGATTCGTATATCCTGGTATAGAGAGTTGATGCCGCGCTATATTCGGTTGGCCATCACCATAAGTTCCTGGCCAGGGCGGATGAGATTTATTGATAAGAGATCAGTAGTTTCTCGGTTGGTCATGAGCCTGACATCGGCACGACTTATCGGGTTATTAGGGGTCTGACGACTTCCACCCTCTAGACCCGGTATGCGACACTCTCAGACGAAGAGACCGGACGGTACGGAGATTATCACTTATAGGCTCAGTAAGGTACGGACGAATTTGACTGTCGACTTCCCTTTTGACATATATCTGGGTAGCCGTTGCGTACAGTTAGTGCCACTGGCGTTCTTGTGGTTATGGATTTATCTAGTAACTCACTGCCAGCGTATTGTCGAGTCTTTAAAGTTCCACATAAAGGATTTTCCCGGTTCAAGAGAAACGATGTAGAGGCTGTATGTTGATACGTGTAGGAGTCCGATTAAATACGTGTACTGGCTACACGGACTTTAATTAGACATTTGGTAATACTGCCCGGCTTATGTTTTAAGTCAGATTATTAAATCAATACTTGATATATATATATACATATACATATACATACACACACACACACATACACACATTCTAGTATTATGTTCACTATTCATTCTCTCTTTAGACTATTCGTGTTTTTATATGGATACACGTATATGTATTCGATACATATACTGGGGATTTATTTTTGTATTTATATAAGAATACTTCTAGAAGGAGGACACCTCATTTGTTGGATTTTCATTTATGAAAATAGGAAATGAGGTGGAGGGTGAGGTGTAAAGGGAGAGCATGATTGAGAGGTATAGGAATGGTTATTTTATTTGGAAAATGGTTGTGATATTTTTCATTGTAGGAAAAAAATCTCGCTCTCTCATTCATTATGTTATGGCACACGCTCTCTCCTCTTTTCCTCCTCCTTCTTGCTCATGTATTGAGCTCTCTCTTGAGATTGGATATGAGAGAAATAAAAGTGATAATTCCTACATCTCTCACACTTTATTCCTAACAAGTCTAGTGTGTCAGTTACTTTCTCAAAGTTCACTTTGGAGTGAAACTGAAGCTTGGATTGGTTTCCCTCGGGTGGATCATCTTCGGCAAGGACGATCAACTTTCAAGCTCGTTCCCGACGGCTTAGGAGCCTAGATGGGGTCTTCCACGATTTGATGGACATGCTATAAAGGTTGTATGATCACAACATAGTAGCTGGCTCTCTAGTTCTGTTGCTGGTTTAGTATTTGAATCGATTTCTAGGTTGTAGTTTCTAGTGTTTGCATAAAAAAAAAATTGTTTTCGCTTCCGTTTTGGCCGCAAGTGGAGCTGCATGAGCACTAGGAACTACTAACACCACCACACCAACATCACATTCACTAATGTACAATCTAGTCTAATTGATCACATATCAATTATGCGACATTTACCAACATATATCCTTATATATGTCCGAACCAACTTGATCAAATACTTTGACCGGGTTAATTCGAAGCCGCAGCTAAAAAAATCCATAACCCATGGGGTTGCAAACCTGAAAATCCAAAAAAAATGAAGTTCAAGTCCACCCCGTTAATAAAAAAAATCCCTCATTTTCAATAAAATCAAGTCCTGAAAGACCTAAAAAGTGCTCGAGACCCTGACAGGGATCTCGGGCATGACCCATGGGGTCCCTAAGAAGCCTAGGTGGGGGGCCCACCCAAGCCCCCAGGGAAATCCCGCGGTCGCCCTCGAGCCCGCATGAAGGTCTTGGTCAGAACCAAAGACCCCCGGGGCTCGGACACAGGGCAAAATGAAAGGCTTTTCATGAAAATCTAAAACTAGTTTTGAAAAATTGGGTTTTGAAAATGCAATTGGCCACAAATACAACTACTAATAGATGAATTGGCTCTGATACTATATCAGTGTGTGGTGCTAGAGTCACAACACTTGCGGACCGCGGCAAAATATAGAACAAAAATTTCTAAGATATAGCACCAAACACATAACCTAAAATCATTCAAATACTAATAGTTGTACAAAATTAGTAAGCTATAAATAGGGTTTTAAAATGCTACAACCTTTGTAGCGTGTCCACTCGCCTAGTGGAAGACCCAAGTTAGACTCCACGTCGTAGAGATCGAGCTTGCAAGCGGACCTCCTCGCCGAAAATGATCCATTTCGAGAGAAACCCAACCCAAACTTCAATTTCACCCAAAAAACACTTTTGTGAAGCAACCTGTTCTCACAATTTGCAAAAAAATGTGACGAAGATGCAGTGAGCTCACTCTCTCATTTCTCCCTAGCTCTAAAAAATCAAGATAGAGAAAAAAGTGAATGAAGGAATGAGCAAGGTGAGAGAAAAACAACCATGCTAGAATAGTCTTTATTTCCATTTAAAAATAAAGCATATATCTCTCTACAACCATACCTCATTTCATAATTAATAAAAAAAATGACTCATTTCTTTATTATTAATAATAAGAAATGATGTGTCCTTTCTAGAATGTTTTATGTATCATATACATAAGTATTCTAGTATATGTATCATATACATATACATGTATTTATATCATATACATATAGCAAATGAGAGAGAAAAAGAAAAAACATAATACTAGAATACACACACACACACATCAACACTTGATTTAATAATCCGGCTTTATAATAATCCGGCTAGTATTATTAAACGCACGATTAATGTACGTGTATAAAATACACGTGTTTAATCGAACTCCCGCGTGTATTATCATACGCACCGTTATAGTATATGTATCATAAACATATACATGTATTTGTATCACATACTGTTGGGGTAAAAATTTACACCCCGGTTGACCAAGTCAAAATCAAAGTCAACCCCAAGCCAAGTGGGCCCAAGCCCAGATCCAGTGGGCCCATGCCCGGGTCGAGCCCGAACATGAAGCGGCCGGCCTTCCCCCATGCCAAGATTAAAATTTTGTAATAAATAACTTTGTTATATTTTTTTTTATTTTATGGACAAATGTAAGAAAGATAGGCATAAAGCCAATTTTTTGTAAAGCCCATGGCTTATGTGCAAAAAGAAATGGCACATGAGCCATGGGATAGGCAAAATGCCATTTTGTGAAGCCCAAGGGGCTATGTGTAAAGTGTATGGCCTATAAAGGCAAAGATAATGAAAATATCTAACAAATTTTTCTCTCTCCAAAAAAAAGGTTTCAGATCTGAGATCTTTCTCCTTCTTCAAGGTTCCAAAACCTTCTTCTTTCTCTTGAATTAAATCAAGAGTTCTACTCTCCTTTTTATAAAACAAATTAGTTTTTCACCACAAAACCCATCAAGGGGAACTCAGATCTTCCGTTAGATCTCAAAAAGGAGTGATTTTTAAAATCTCATATCTCTTGATCTTCAAGATCCAGCTAACAGAGGAGGAAGAAGAAGAACCTTTCCCATTAAAAACAAACAAACAAACAAACAAACAAAACACACTCAGGAGTCCAACTCCTTTCTAATTTCTCTTCCGGGAGTTTCTGGGGTCAAAAGCTCTCTTTTCCTCGCCGGCGCGCTAGCGCTCGAGCGCAAAGCACCAACGTGCCGACACGTGGCGCGTTTGCGCTCCAGCGCACTGCGCGCGAGCGCAAAGCGCCCACGTGCCGACACGTGGCGCGCGCGCTTGCGCTCCAGCGCAGTGCGCCCGAGCGCAAAGCGCCCACGTGCCGACACGTGGCGCGCGCGCTTGCCCTCCAGCGCACTGCGTCCACGTGCCGACACGTGGCGCGCTTGCGCTTAAGCGCACTGCGCCCGAGCGCAAAGCGCCCACGTGCCGACACGTGGCGTGCGCGCTTGCGCTCCTGCGCCCGAGCGCAAAGCGCCCACGTGCCGACACGTGGCGCGCTTGCGCTCAAGCGCACTGCGCCCGAGCGTAAAGCGCCCACGTGCCGACACGTGGCGCGCGCGCTTGCGCTCCAGCGCCTTGCGCACAGCACCTAAGCGCACAGCGCTCAAGGCGCTGGCCCCACGCATCCTTTGGATGTCTTTTCCCCCCTTTTGTTTATATATACATGTATATATATATACATATGTACACATACACATACTCCGCAACATTCTCCCCCTCCAAAAAAATTTCGGGCCGGGGCGCTGCCCCGAACCCCGCAAGGGGGCTGCTAGCCCCCTTGACCCCCAGCCCGCTATCCGGGTAGCGGGACCCCCGTAAAAACTCTGCGTGCCTGCCGATATATCCAAAACCCCCCTTTCAAAACAGAACACACGTACACTGCACATTGAGTTCGCATGCCCTGTTTAACCCGTTAATCGGAGGTTCCCTCGCCCCAAAGGCGAGGGGTAATTAACGGCAGCTTAGTCCGCGGCTGCCGGAGATTCGGATCCCCACAATCATTAAACCCCCGCCTACCCTAGGCAGGGGGAATCTGTAGTACGCCTGACACGCGTGCGCGTATTCCCATCTCAATGGGGTGACGAAAAACACCCTACAGATTCTGGCACGCCCGGTGGGACAGATCTCTCCTCCCATATTCCGGGTTAAACGTTCATGCGAACTCAATCAATATACATATCGATTGCCTATACTGAAATAATGTTTTCTTTTCGTGCAGCAATCAACTTTCGACGATAATGTCTCCCAAGATGAATTCAGCTTCCAAAGCGACCCCGATTCCGTACGTGGTCAAGATCAATGCTCATGTGGTTCTTCCCGCAAGCCTCAGTCGACAGTGGGAGGAACCGCTCCGCCAGTTTGGCTCCGTCATCATCTACCCGCCGGAAGCGCTCATCTGGCAGAAATCCCAGCAAAGCCGGCGGCCAAGCCGATCTCAAGGGGCAAGAGGCCAAATGTTGTGATCGCCAAGGCACCACAAACGAAACTTAAAACGGTGTCTGAACGGCTCTCTGGCGCTCCAGCTGGGGGAAAGTCTTCCAGTACGAAGGGCAACATCAAATGTTGCGGACGAGCTCAGGCGATGACTCTAACAAATGCACAATCAAGCGTATCTCCAAGGCCCTCCATCGCCCGGTCTGCGGCGTCTTCCCAAAGAGCCGAAGTCTGCCAGGTGCTTAGAACAGAAAAGTTAAGGCAGAAGCGGCTCAGGTATCGAGCCAACAAGCGGGCCAAGGCTTCGGCCAAATGGAATCGTGTGAAGTTCCAAGTGCAGGGTTGCCCGACGACGACGGCTGAGTCGGACGTAAGAATCAGCAATCCTTTCGAGCCTCTGAAGTGGGTTCAGAAAAATGCCATGACCGCCAGAATCAAGAAGACAGCGGTCCGAACAGTGCCACAAAGAGACGTGTCCTGGCCCCAACAGAAAAAGTATGACACTGTCTCTTCAAGGATCTATCAGGCGCTTTGTGCCGCACGAAAGCAGCGGGGCAAATCCAGAAAAGAAGCGCCAGCACTATTCAAGAACCTGGTTAGGCCAGCCGCCTTCAATCGACTACCAGCTACCGAAGCAAGGGGGTCAAGACAGCGATCTGTGAAATCAACCGCCGACAATAAAAAGACGGCTGGATATATTATCCATACGGTCTATATGGCGGGCCGGCGCCCCAGCGACAACCTTCGCAGCAAAAGCAAGGATGGGGCCACCACATCCCAAGCCCAATCTAGCCTGAATGTGGTTGCCGCTGCCCAAGAACAGCCACCCCCACTGGATGAAGAAAACCCTCTCGATGAGGATGATAGGCAGAAAGACCCCTCGGTCCATGCAGAGTCAAGCTCGGACAGCGAGGAAGAGCCAACTTTCCGTCCCAGGACTGCGGAGCAAGAGCTGCTTCAAGAGCTTCGAAAACAGCTCAGGAGCAAAGATAAAGAGATGGCCAAGCTCTATTCGAAGATTGACGACTTAACGAACGTGGTGATGCAGCTTACGGCTCAAATTGCTCGAGCGCCTCCCAATCAGGCACAAGCCGCTACTAATCAGCCGGGTGATGACAATCCGAGGCAGCCAATGCCTGTTCCTTTGGGACCAAGACTGGTCGAGCCGCATGAAAGCCGGCCACATTCCTCTTCTGGGGACGCCTTGGCCCCAGATAGCACTATCCCGCTAACACAGGATCGGATAATGGATTTGGTCACCAGCAAGGTTAAAACATTGGTGGCCGAAGCTGAAGCTCAGAAAGAAATCGGCAGTAGTGGGCGGCCATACCCTGCGCGGTATGATCTGATTGAGTTCCCAAGCGGCTACGTCATTCCTAAGTTCGGAAGATTTGATGGAACGGGGAATGCAAATCAGCACGTCGCCCATTTTAATGCATCGTGCGGAAATACAGGGGGCAATGACGCGCTCCTTCTTCGTCAGTTTGTCAACAGCCTGACCGGCATTGCCTTCGACTGGTATGCGAGTATACCGGATGGGTCCGTCATTACCTTTGCCCAAATGGAGTCCCTGTTTCGGCAAAGGTTCATGAGTGTCAGTGATAAAATCTCCATTGCCGACCTTGTGAGGACCAAGCCGGGGAAGAATGAAAGCAACACCGACTTTATCGCTCGATGGCGTAATCTCACAGTCAAGTGCGAACCGCTGCTGGAGCAGGACCAGTCCGTCAGCCTTCTCATTGGGAACCTCAGCAACTGGATGGTCCCATTCTTGTGTACGGCAGGCCTCAAGACATTTCAGGAGCTAACCAAGAAAGTCCAAATGCTGGAACGCTCAAAGCAAGAGTCCCCGCCGGATTCTCAGAGAGACAAAACTTGGAAAAGCAAGCGGGACAACAACCGTAGAAGCAGGAGTTCCAGCAGTACCAATGTCTTCAATGCGTCCGACAATGAAGAAAAGCGAAGGGCGGGCGAATCCAAAACCAACCGGTCTCGAAAGCCATTGCTGGGAGGAGATGGGCCTTCCCTAGAGGAGAAAAAGAACAAGGTTTACTCTTTCAGAAGGGACAAGGTCCGTAAGATATTTAAAGATGCCTTGAACAACGGCCTACAATTGCCAGAGTCGAAAAGACCCCAAGAAGCAAAAATGACCGACAATCCCCTGTATTGCCCGTACCACCGAGTGGTGAGCCATGCGATCGAGGATTGCTATATCTTCAAAGACTGGGTCGAGAAGCAATACAAGGCTGGAGAGATCGAGCTGTCCAAAAGCGTGTTGGTGAACAATCAAGTTGCAACCACCAACTTTATACAGACAGAAACTGAAGCCTTCTGGGAGCAGACAGCCGAACCCGCTGCCCTGAGAAATGAAACGGACTCATCGCGGCCTCTGTGGAGTACGCACATATCTAATAAGACGAAGAAGATGATAAAGCTACTTCGGAAAGAACCCAGGACGGAACGGGAAGGGCAGAAGAAGCCTACCAGTCCAGCTGCCAATGCGGCTCCATCAGGCTCAAAATCCAAGAAGCTCAAAAAGAAGAAAAGTGCAGCTCGGCGCGAAAAAGAGTCTGCAGGGAAATCGACCATTCAAAAATATATCGATTCCCTCGAAGAATATGAACAAAAGGAAAGAACATTGATTCAATTGAAGGAGTTCTTCCCTGTACAAGCGGCTGAAATTCTGGGGGAGTTAGAAGAAGACTCCAATGAAGAGATCCCAGTAGTGACCTGCTACGCCATCCATCTTGGCAGCGACTCGGAAGAGGAACTCTGTTTTCCCGAAGAGGACGAAGAGCTCGCCACAACGGCTAATCAAATCCAGCTCAGAAGCGGCAGGGCTCTACCGCCAAATCAGGGCAACGCCCCAAAAGGGAAGGAAAAACAAGTCGCTAATGAAGAAGATGGCAGAGAACCAGTTGATGAAAACACAAGTCCTTCCTCGGTGGACTATAATGTCTTGGCGCATCTCCGGAAGCTTCCGTCTCTCCTGAGCATCTATGACGCCTTGGTCCTATCTAAGGAGCTTAGAGATGTTCTCATTCACGCTCTACAAAACCCCGAGCGGTATCAGGCTCACTTTGCGGAAATTAATATGAAAGAAGCCCAGCACGCTTTGCATGCCGCCGCAGTCACATTTAAGGATGAAGACTTGCTACTGGGAACGGCTGAGCATAATCGGCCGCTTTACGTGACCGGGTACAGCGACGGAGATCGAATTAATCGCATATTGATTGATCCGGGGTCCTCAGTGAACATCATGAACTTGCGAACTCTGAAGAGTTTGTCAATGGACGTCCGACACCTGTCAAGAGAAAGGATTGTCATTCAAGGCTTCAACCAAAATTGCCAGCAAGTTCTGGGGTCTATAGCTTTGCCAATCAAATTCGGGGATCTGCAAACTGAAGCTAAGATATACATGATCGACGCCGACACGTCTTATAAGATTCTCTTGGGGCGGCCATGGCTCCACGATTATGGCATCATTCCGTCAACTCTCCATCAATGCATGAAGTATACTAAAAATGGCGAAGAAAGACGCATTGACGGAGACATCCAGCCGTTCGGTGTGCATGAAGTCCGCTATGAAGATTCTCGGTACTTTATGAACCATCAAAATGCTAAGCCACAACTGACTGAGGATAGACCGGCCCCAAGACCCAAAAGCAAATCTGCGCCGGTTGTCACTTTCAAAAGTAAAAACGCCCAAGTGCGCCCACATTTCGGTAGCGACACTGACGAGACCGACGCTGGAAGCCCGTCCTTCCATAAAACTCGCCCTTGTTTCGGCAGCGATACAGACGAATCTGTCACTGAAGCCCCATCTAGCAGTAATGTCCGCCCTCATCTTGGCAGTGACACTGAAGAGTCAGAGGAAGAGGACCTGTCGTGCAACAGCGGTGCAGATCGGACCCCCATGCAAAAAGCGAAACTACGAGAGACCCTCGAAATTGCAGAAGGGTCCCTAGCCGTCACAAGGGTGCCGGAGCAGATGTGCAAAGAGCTCGACGCATTGTCAGTCTCTACCGTAGACCAGCTGAAAACTTTCTATGTGCCCGGGAGGAAAAATGGACAGAAGGGCATCCTGTTTTACGGGTCAACCCCCGTTGTGCACCCGGACGATCTTTCTGTCGCGTGCCTTCCCTATGAGAGAGGCATAAGAGCCGTCCTCAATCCCAGATACTATGCGCCCGAGATGCGGGAATACTTTAAAAAGTGCGGATGCCGGTTATATCAGACGGAGTCCGAAGCAAAGTTTTACGAAGGGCTATGGCATCCACCCCAGGTCCGAGCACTCATCGATGGATGAATTCCAGATAGACGGGGCATAGGCTACATTCAACCTGATTCCAAAGCGTGCTACATGATCCATGTTGGTGAGGCCAGTGAAAGATCAAATGATGATGACGAGATAGCCGAGCCAGAAGAAGCTCCTCAAGAGCTCGAAGATGGCGGACAAGCAACCTTTGATGAGCTAACTGAGATTGACTTAGGAACGCCCGATAATCCAAGGCCGACCTACATCAGCTCACTCTTGTCGGAGGAAATGAAAGAGCAGATAATTGCCCTGCTGCGTGAGTTCGTCGACTGCTTCGCGTGGACGTACAAAGAAATGCCTGGCCTTTCCCCTGAGATAGCCGTGCATAAGCTTGCTATATCTCCTGATGCTAAGCCAGTCAAACAAGCTCCTCGAAGAATGAGAAGGGAGTTGGAAGAAAAGGTCATCGAGGAAACCAAGAAACTCATCGATGCCGGCTTCATCAGGGAAGAGAAATATGCAGACTGGATCGCATGCATAGTCCCAGTGAAGAAGAAAAATGGGCAGATCCGAGTTTGTGTCGATTTCAGGGACCTCAACAAGGCATGTCCTAAAGACGACTTCCTGCTACCGGTCATGGAAATGATGGTCGATGACACCTCAAATTACGAACTGTTCACCTTTATGGACGGCTCGTCTGGATATAATCAGATCAAGATGTCGCCTGAGGATGAGAAGCACACAGCATTTCGAACCCCGATCGGAATATATTGCTACAAGGTAATGCCATTCGGACTGAAGAACGCAGGTGCTACATATCAAAGGGCAATGACTAATATCTTTGATGACCTAATCCATAAAGTTGTCGAATGTTATGTTGATGATCTGGTCGTCAAGACTAAAGCCAAGGCCGATCATATCCAAGATCTCAGGACCGTTCTCACCAGACTGAGGGAATACGATCTGAAGATGAATCCTCTGAAGTGCGCTTTTGGAGTGTCATCGGGAAAATTCCTGGGTTTTATAGTCCGGCATCGAGGGATCGAAGTTGACCCATCAAAGATAAAGGCCATCATGGAGATGCCCCCTCCGAAAAGTCTGACGCAGCTAAGATCTTTTCAAGGCAAACTTGCTTACATAAGGAGGTTTATCGCAAATTTATCGGGGAAATGTAGGCCATTCTCAAAGCTCATGAAGAAAGGAGCTCCTTTTATCTGGGATGCCGAATGTCAAGCAGCGTTCGAAAGCATTAAACAATACTTGTTGCACCCTCCAGTGCTGGCCGCTCCCGTTCCAAATAAACCGCTGATTCTCTACACTGCCGCGCTAGATGAGTCACTTGGTGCGCTCCTTGCGCAGAATAACGAGGAGGGAAAAGAAAATGCCCTCTACTACCTCAGTCGAACTCTAGTCGGGACGGAACACAACTACTCCCCAATCGAAAAGCAATGCCTGGCTCTGATATTTGCTGTGAAGAAGCTGAGGCACTATCTGCTCGCTCATCGGGTTATGCTGATCTCCAAGGTCGACCCGCTCAAACACTTGATGACCAGAGCGAGCCTAGCCGGCAGAATGGCAAGATGGGCTGTTATGCTACTTGAGTTTGACATAGTTTTCCTCAGAAAGCAGTAAAAGGGCAAGCTCTTGTAGACTTTCTGGCCGCTCATCCCATACCAGAAGGGTCGCCGCTAAATTGTGAGTTACCCGATGAACAAGTGCTGCACCTCGAGGAAGATGAGCCATGTTGGGATCTCTACTTCGATGGAGCCTCGTCAATAAGGACCTCCAGTAAATCAAGCGTCCCGGAGATAAAAGCAGGGATAGGATTGGTGTTCATCACACCATCAATGGGAACCTTACGGTGTTCTTTTGCTGTCACCGAGTCTCGGACAAACAATGAAGCTGAGTATGAAGCTCTGATAGCTGGTTTGGAGCTTGCCGTAGAAATGGAAATCCGTCGGCTACGAGTCTACGGTGACTCCCAGCTTGTCGTCAACCAAGTAAGCGGCGACTATAAGATATACAAACCCGAGTTAGCTCGGTACAAAGGTCGAGTGGTGGAACTCATGAAACGGTTCACTCATATTGAACTAACGAGAGTCCCTAGAGCGTTGAACGGAAAGGCTGATGTACTCGCTCGCTTGGCCAAGGAGCTGGCTGATCCTGACATGGACGAAATTCTGATCACAGTCAGGAGCCGGCAAATTCTACCCCCAGTCTCTCTACGAGAAGAGAAAAGCGCGGAACAGAAGAGCAGTCCTGCGGAAGAAGCTTCGATCATCCAAGACGAGACCGATTGGAGAGAACCCTTCATAGAGTACCTCCGATACGACAAGCTGCCCGAAGAAAAATCTGCGAGGATTCAGCTGAAGAAAAGAGCTCTCCGATACGTGTTTGTAAATGACACGTTATACCGCAGGTCATATGACCAACTCTGGCTCAGGTGCCTGTCATTGGCCGAAGCCCAAAAGGTCATGAAAGATATTCACTCGGGCGTTTGCGGTGCTCACCAATCTGGCCCCAAGATGCGACTTCAAATCAAACGACTTGGGTATTACTGGCTCACCATGATACGGGATTGCGGAGAGCATGCAAAGAAATGTTATATCTGCCAAATTCACGGTGATTTTATTCACAAGCATCCCAATCCATTGCATCCTACGGTGGCGTCATGGCCCTTCGAAGTCTGGGGCACCGACATTGTTGGCCCAATTGATCCTCCGTCATCCAAAGGCCATCGGTTTATACTGGCCGCCACAGACTACTTCTCCAGATGGGCTGAAGCTGTCCCGCTAAAAGAAGTTAAGACAAAAGATATTCTGACATTCTTCCAGCATAATATTCTATACCGCTTCGGTACACCAAGAAGAATCATTTCTGATAACGGGCCTTCTTTCAAGAGCTTCAATATCTCAAGGTTCGCTACTCAGCACAAGATAGATTGGAGATATTCCTCCATCTACAATCCAAGAGCCAATGGGCTAGCCGAAGCCTTCAATAAGACTCTATGCAAGCTCCTCAGGAAAAATGCTTCAGCCAACAAGAGAGACTGGAATCTCAAGCTTCACGAGGCGTTGTGGGCATATCGTACCACGCACCGTACTCCAACCCAGTCCACTCCATACTCATTGCTCTTCGGAGTGGAGGCGGTCCTCCCCCTCGAAGTCGAAGTTCCAAGCTTAAGAATGGCCGTTCAGCACGAGTTGACGGAGGAGGAAAACGTGCTCCTTCGACTTGAAGAACTTGATGCCCTCGAAGAAAAGAGGCTCGCGGTGCAGCAAAATCTGGAGCTATACCGAGCCCAAATGTCACGGGCCTATGACAAGATAACCCGTCTCCGCGCTTTCAAGAAAGGTGAATTGGTGTTGGTCCTCAAAAGACCGATCATCCCCAATCGACATGCCAAGGGAAAATTCGAGCCGAACTGGGAAGGACCATACGTCATCGAGAAAGTGTTCGACGGAGGATCCTACCAACTAATAAGTGCCGAGGGAGAAAGGCCCATGCCACCTATCAATGGCCGATATCTCAAGAAATACTACACATGAATGCTCCAAGTCGCAGGCGAATTGAGCACATCAGCCCTACGGTCTGGATCATAAATCCTGCAAAACCGTATACAATCCACGGGCGTAAATGACCCCTATTTCTCCCAAATCCTGCCGGTGAGACTACTTTAAAGTCCCACCAGCGGCAAAATTTTGTAATAAAAAAAAAAGAAAAAGAAAGAAAAAGAAAAAAAAAGAAAGAAAAAAGAAAGAAAAAAAAGAAGAAGAAATAAACGGTATGTCCACAAGCAAAATGGGCACGGATAAAAACCCGAAAGGGGCTCCGTGAGTAAAAACAGCAGGACTACCGGCGAGTCTGTGAAAACCCGAAAGGGGCGCAAACTCGTGAAAAGAGATGAAATACACTCGCAAAGTCCTCTCGACCTTGTGAGGAGAAAACCCCTGCGTGAGATCCTTACGACTCACAATGGAGCAACACACTTAGGAATCCTCACGATTCCTAAGGAGAAAATACACCTGCGGGATCCTTACGACTCGTAGGGAGAAAATGCTTTATGGGACCTTCACGGCCCATAAAATTGAAAAGCCTTAGGTGATAGGGACCCAAACCTGTCTCCTAAGCCATCGTTCCCCAACGGGCAACGGCAAATGATGAATCGCTCCTGGCATTTCGCTTCAGTGTTAGCGGTGCTGATGCCGACCAAAAACCTAAATCCCAAGTCCTCCCAGGGCAAATGATGAGTTGCTCCTGGCATTATTCCAGTGCAGCAATGCTGATGCCAAACAAGATCCAAATTCCAAGTCCCCAAACGGTGAATGATGAGCCGCTCCTGGTACCACATTCCAGTGCAGCGATGCAGACGCCAACAAAGCCCTGAAATTTTTTCGGCCCTACGGTCTGGATCATACATCCTGCAAAACCGTATACAATCCACGGGCGTAAAACAATCCCGATCTCTCCAAAAAAAAAATAGAAAAGAAAAAAATAATAATAATAAAAAAAAGAAATAATAAAAGAAAAAAATAATAAACGGTATGTCCACAAGCAAAACGGGCACGGATGAAAACCCGAAAGGGCTCCGTGAGTAAAAACAGCAGGACTACCGGCGAGTCGGTGAAAACCCGAAAGGGCGCAAACTCGTAAAAAAAGAAAGGAGATGAAAAGCACTCTCAAAGTCCTCTCGACTTTGAGAGGAGAAAATTCCCGCGTGAGATCCTTACGACTCACAAAGGAGAAACACCCTTAGGAGTCCCCACGACTCCTATGGAGAAAATACACCTACGAGATCCTTTCGACTCGTAGGGAGAAAATGCTTTTATGGGACCCTCACGGCCCATAAAATTGAAAAGTCTTAGGTGATAGGGATCTAAATCTGCCTCCTAAGCCATCAATTCTCAAATTCTCTCGGGGCAAATGATGAGTTGCTCCTGGCATTATTCCAGTGCAGCAATGCAGATGCCAAACAAAAACCGAAATCCCAAAATCCTCTCAATGACAGATGATGATTCGCTCCTGGTACCATATTCCAGTATAGCGATGCTGATGTCAACCCAAATCAAAATCAACAAGTCAACTTCTACTCCGACACCGCAGAAAGCGGGACGAGTCAGAATCCAATCTCGACACCGCAAGAAGCGGAGCAAGTCAAGTCTACCCCTGACACTGCAAGAAGCAGAGCAAGTCAAATCAAGCACCGACCGTCCACGTCGCTAAAAGGGCAGCACCGACCGTCCAAGTCGCTAAAATGGCAGCACCGACCGTCCAAGTCGCTAAAAGGGCAGCACCGACCGTCCAAGTCGCAAAAAGGGCAGCATCGACCGTCCACGTCGCTAAAATGGCAGCACCGACCGTCCAAGTCGCTAAAATGGCAGCACCGACCGTCCACGTCGCTAAAAGGGCAGCACCGACCGTCCAAGTCGCTAAAATGGCAGCACCGACCGTCCAAGTAGCTAAAAGGGCAGCACCGACCGTCCAAGTCGCAAAAAGGGCAGCATCGACCATCCACATCGCTAAAACGGCAGCATCGACCGTCCACGTCGCTAAAATGGCAGCACCGACCGTCCAAGTCGCTAAAATGGCAGCACCGACCGTCCAAGTCGCTAAAATGGCAGCACCGACCTTCCAAGTCGCAAAAAGGGCAGCACCGACCGTCCACGTCGCAAAAAGGGCAGAACCGACCGTCCACGTCGCTAAAATGGCAGCATCGACCGTCCAAGTCGCAAAAAGGGCAGTACCGACCGTCCAAGTCGCTAAAATGGCAGTATCGACCGTCCACGTCGCAAAAAGAGCAGTACCGACCGTCCAAGTCGCTAAAAGGGAAGCAACGACCGTCCAAGTCGCTAAAAGGGCAGCACCGACCGTCCAAGTCGCAAAAAGGGCAGCGCAGGATTCCTACAAAGCGGGAACCAGATAACTCCGGGCCAGGGAAAACGTCTATCACGGACACTCCGTCTCGGAGACATGTCAAGCAACGACCGTCCATGTCGTAAAAAGGGCAGTGCCAGCTTCCCAAAAAGCGGGAACCAAATCAAGTCGCCTCCACGTGAAAGAAAATCCATCAATTTCATGCACACGACCCACATATGTGGTGTGCATTTATTGATGGGGGGCAATTTGTTGGGGTAAAAATTTACACCCCGGTTGACCAAGTCAAAATCAAAGTCAACCCCAAGCCAAGTGGGCCCAAGTCCAGATCCAGTGGGCCCATGCCCGGGTCGAGCCCGAACATGAAGCGGCCGGCCTCCCCCCATGCCAAGATTAAAATTTTGTAATAAATAACTTTGTTGTATTTTTTTTTATTTTATGGACAAATGTAAGAAAGATAGGCATAAAGCCAATTTTTTGTAAAGCCCATGGCTTATGTGCAAAAAGAAATGGCACATGAGCCATCGGATAGGCAAAATGCCATTTTGTGAAGCCCAAGGGGCTGTGTGTAAAGTGTATGGCCTATAAAGGCAAAGATAATGAAAATATCTAACAAATTTTTCTCTCTCCAAAAAAAAGGTTTCAGATCTGAGATCTTTCTCCTTCTTCAATGTTCCAAAACCTTCTTCTTTCTCTTGAATTAAATTAAGAGTTCTACTCTCCTTTTTATAAAACAAATTAGTTTTTCACCACAAAACCCATCAAGGGGAACTCAGATCTTCCGTTAGATCTCAAAAAGGAGTGATTTTTAAAATCCCATATCTCTTGATCTTCAAGATCCAGCTAACAGAGGAGGAAGAAGAAGAACCCTTCCCATTAAAAAAAAAAAAACAAACAAAACACACTCAGGAGTCCAACTCCTTTCTAATTTCTCTTCCGGGAGTTTCTGGGGTCAAAAGCCCTATTTTCCTCGCCGGCGCGCTAGCGCTCGAGCGCAAAGCACCAACGTGCCGACACGTGGCGCGTTTGCGCTCCAGCGCACTGCGCGCGAGCGCAAAGCGCCCACGTGCCGACACGTGGCGCGCGCGCTTGCGCTCGCGCGCAGTGCGCCCGAGCGCAAAGCGCCCACGTGCCGACACGTGGCGCGCGCGCTTGCGCTCCAGCGCACTGCGCCCACGTGCCGACACGTGGCGCGCTTGCGCTTAAGCGCACTGCGCCTGAGCGCAAAGCGCCCACGTGCCGACACGTGGCGTGCGCGCTTGCGCTCCTGCGCACTGCGCCCGAGCGCAAAGCGCCCACGTGCCGACACGTGGCGCGCTTGCGCTTAAGCGCACTGCGCCTGAGCGCAAAGCGCCCACGTGCCGACACGTGGCGTGCGCGCTTGCGCTCCTGCGCACTGCGCCCGAGCGCAAAGCGCCCACGTGCCGACACGGTGCGCGCTTGCGCTCCTGCGCACTGCGCCCGAGCGCAAAGCGCCCACGTGCCGACACGTGGCGCGCGCGCTTGCGCTCCAGCGCCTTGGGCATAGCACCTAAGCGCACAGTGCTCAAGGTGCTGGCCCTACGCATCCTTTGGATGTCTTTTCCCCCCTTTTGTTTATATATACATGTATATATATATACATATGTACACATACACATACTCCGCAACATTCTCCCCCTCCAAAAAATTTTCGGGCCGGGGCGCTGCCCCGAACCCCGCAAGGGAGCTGCTAGCCCCCTTGACCCCCAGCCCGCTATCCGGGTAGCGGGACCCCCGTAAAAACTCTGCGTGGCTCCCGATATATCCAAAACCCCCCTTTCAAAACAGAACACACGTACACTGCACATTGAGTTCGCATGCCCTGTTTAACCCGTTAATCGGAGGTTCCCTCGCCCCAAAGGCGAGGGGTAATTAACGGCAGCTTAGTTCGCGGCTGCCGGAGATTCGGATCCCCACAATCATTAAACCCCCGCCTACCCTAGGCAGGGGGAATCTGTAGTACGCCTGACAAGCGTGCGCGTATTCCCATCTCAATGGGGTGACGAAAAACACCCTACACATACAAATAGCAAATGAGAGAGAGAATAATCATAATACTAGAATGCATATCAATGTTTGTTTTATTATTAAATCAACACTTGATTTACTAATCCAGCTTTATAATAAACCGGCTAGTATTATTAAATGTCT
This sequence comes from Agapanthus africanus, assembly GCA_030015575.1. Taxonomy (NCBI): domain Eukaryota; kingdom Viridiplantae; phylum Streptophyta; class Magnoliopsida; order Asparagales; family Amaryllidaceae; genus Agapanthus; species Agapanthus africanus. The sequence goes on along the minus strand of CM057343.1, from coordinate 441,216,071 downwards.
GATTAATGTATGTGTATCATATACACGTGTTTAATCGAACTCCCGCACGTATCATCATACGCACACTACATCGTTTCGTCTGAGCAGGGAAACCCTCTGTGTGGGACTTTAAAAACTCGACAATACGAATCTGAAACGCTTTCAGAACAATCCCTTCATGGGTTAACCCACAAGCACGTCAACGATACTAGCTACACGTAACGGCTACTCAGGTATTGATCGAAAGGTAGGTCGATAAGCAAACTCATCCATACACAACATAGCCTATCAGTGATAATCACCGTACAGTCCGGTCTCTTCGTTAGAGAGTGTCGCATACCGGGTCTTGGGGGGTAGATATTGTCAGACCCCCAATAACTCATTAAGTTGTGCTGATATAAAACTCATACTATCTGAGATATAATTGACAACACTTATCAGGTTATCTCAACTGCTCTGGCCATAGACTTATAGTTATGGTCAATCAGGCACAACGCGACATCAACTCCCCATACCAGGAGAGACTAATCCTTTCGATCGCTCACTGCCTCAATGTGCTTCGAGACTTTACCCAACTAAAACTTGTATGCACGGCTCTTGAAAGCTGTAGTTAGGTAAAAATCAAAATACAGTGTGAACCCACACAAGACACTATGACGATCTCAGGTCAAAAGACTATTATGTACTTATGTCACCAGAGAACTGTTATCCGTATAATATTATCTAGAAGTTCTCGGTAAGTCTGTTCAGTGTACGCATTCTCTAATGAGCACCTGTATACAATATTTGGTGTCAAACACCAATGGCTGTGGGACCAACCATCGCCCTGGTCGGGGTCAAGAAATGTATACACTAGTCTATTCTGGAGTATCGATACCCAGTCTCGATACTCCCACGACTAGGAATATTTAAGGATGTGCTTATGGAATCTCCAGGCCCCACCAGTATGATCCCTATCATAATCCTGATAGTCAAGCAAAGATCATAAGGGCTTTTTCAACATGTATTAATAATACGTAATAGCAAGTAAAATATATACACATGAATGATAATGACAAACCAGATAGTATACTATTATTTAGAGTAAGAATGTTCTATTCATATAGGTCCATGTACAAATATAATAATTGCCTTCAGGACACCTATATCCAACAAGCACCTCCTCCTCTCCCTTCTCTCATCCTCACTCCTTTCCCTCCTCTCTCGCCATCGCCGCCCCTACGATGACGCCACCAAACCTCTGCTTCCTCATCCGCCGCTGCCTGCGACGACCACCACCTTCCAATTCAACCTCGCCCTTGTCGCCTCCGCCGTACATCCTCCTCTCGTCTATGCGGCCTTCGCCGTCCTCTTCCTCGCGCATCTATTTCATGGATTTTGTTTGAAGAGAGAGATGAGAGAGAGAGATGAGAAAGTTTAGAGAGAGATGAGAGAACGAGAGAGACGAGAGAACGAGAGAGATGAGGGGTAAATGAGTCAAAATTACACTGACCAGTTACATTAACTCACTCACTAACTCATCCTAAATAACCGCAGCCCAACATAAAGTGTCTTTTTAGATAACGGTAAAAAAAGTAGTTGCTGGATTTTTTTAAAATATGAAAGAAATTGGTGTCTAAATAAAAAAACACCCAACTTATTATTAATTTTTTTGGAATTTTGTGTGTGTGTGTGAGAGAGAGAAATACAAAAGCCCAAAAAAATACTTATGCCAGAAAGGGATCAATATCTGTGGAATTTTCTTATTTTTTTATATACAAAAAGGAAAGATCAAGTACTTCTATTCAAAACCCAAAATTAATTTGGGGCCGAAAAAAGTGTGTATTATAAGAATAGAGATTCTAAAGTGGGCTCATATTAATTCCTTATTTTTATAGGTAATACAACCTTAACCTTTGCAACTCAAATTTTGCAAAATACACAAAAGGCTACAAAAATAATCAGGCCAATGGCCACCTTGTTGTAGGTACAACCACGACTGCCGAGGAATGGAGCTACCATGAGATTTTGCGTTTGTATTATTATAACGGATGTTGATGTAAATCTCAACATATTTACTGCAACTTAATTTCGAGGCTTAGTTTCAAATAAACCCCAAACCTTTTAGCTAAAATACGATAAACCTCCAAAAACTTTTTAAATACACAAGAAACTACTACAAAACTTGGAAAATACACACAAAAAAAAAACTTTCAAAAACTATGAGAAACCCCAAAATTCAGATATCACGTCAGCAATAAATAGCACAGCATACCATTAGGATTTATCGTAATTTTTAAAACATATGGGGATTTCTCGTATTTTAGCTAAAAGTTTTGGGTTCTTTTTTCTGGAATTAACCCCGACTTACAAGAGTTTGACTTTTCGTAGCAATATGATAATGAGTCCTGTATAAGAATCAGTCAGATACGGAAAAAAGACGGTCAGCTGAAGCTTTGTTTATAGCCATTTCATTTTAGAAATCAATATAACGACCAACTAAAATGGCTACAGGAATTGCTATAAACCTACACTTGTTCTTAGTAGCAGTTAATTTTTGTAAATATTGAACAAGAAGCATAAAATCATATCATACTTTCAATGATGAAGAATTAATAGCCAATACAAAGATGATTTGCCCGTTGCAGTAAAATTATCACAAGCACAAAGCTATCGCAATTGAGATGCTCCCGCATGTTTAAATCTTCAGACAGCCTGCATAAATATTAACACATTTTATAAAATATTTGATTCTTATAATGATTATAAAAAAAGAGGGCCTATACTGATGGTGAACATAACAAGCGATCGAAGTTCATAAATCGAAAACTGAGGTTAGTAAAGATGGGTAAATGATAAATCCTCACCCAAAAGCTGATCTGAGACTAAGTTGCAAGGCTCATGAAAGACCAAACAGATTTCAAGAAAAATCACATGTAGTCTAAATCAAGCCACACACAATGAAAAGACCAAAAAATATATGTACTGCATATATTAAGAGCATTATTCGCTATTGAATCACTGATGCTGGAATCTTTTCGATGTCTTTGATAGATATTTGCATGAATTAGTCATAAAAGCAGATATATTGCCAGAAAATATAGCAACCACATATAGACCAACATCTACTTGTCCAATTAAACAGTAATGCGGCATTTTTCCTGCTAGTTTGGTGGTGTAGTTTTCCCACAGCCAAATGTCTGCACTATTCACAAAGGATGGTTATTTAAATCAATATTTCAATATTTAAAGCAAACGTCCCAAAAGGATCCGTGATTGATTTAATCTCAAGAGAAACCAGAAATAACCACGTGGCTACCTTATGTGTTGAGGAAAGGAATAGAATTGATGGGCCTATTTCAAGTAAACCGCTATGGATAGAATGGGCCGTGCATTCTAAAAAACCATCATACACAGAGGGAGCTCGCATTTGGGCAGAGGCTCCAAATCTTCGGGCATCCCGTCCTATTGCAATCAATAGGAATTTTAAGAAATATTTTATGGTGCATAATTTTCCATATATACCCATATAATTTTATGAAATGTGTTCCATTTCACAGTTGGATATACTTGATCCTTAGAGTTGAACATACATCTTTTCCTTTCTTTTTGACTTCTCCATGTCTACGAGAATTTGGAGGATGGTAACCGGCTATCTAGAACTTGGACAAGCCGCTCTCTTGCCAATTTTTCCAAACCAAGAATTAGACACTCATTTGAGGGTTGGCATCAAGTTGACAGTCAGTCGAAAAACTTTGTCTAGTAAATATTTACTAGAGCATTGGTTCATTGCAGACCCCATTTTTGATGGGAAAAGGCTTTAGATAATGATGATGACCCCCATAATCTAGCATTTAATAAAAAAGAATTTGAAGGTTGATTTCATATGCAAACTCTTTCAAATTATAAAAGTTTGCATGTGTGCGCACAAATAGGTCAGATTTCCATCGACTTGAACCCAAACTGTAACTGTATCATTAAATATGTCAAAATTTGACAAAGTTTTTGTTATCTTTAGTAAAATTTTGTAATTTACATGTGCATTGTACATGCTCAAAAACTAGTTGGATAATTCTAGCATGATATTCAAATCTTAAAGGTCAAATAGCTAAACCGATGATGCATAATTATTCAAATAATCAATCTCAGTTGCGCAGCTAGCTAATTGAATAGATTGAACGTTGAAAGGTGAAAATACTCAGGACGAAGATGGCAAGCAAATTTGTACTGTACCACTATTCAGAAGAAAACTCTAAATTGAAGTCATGTGGCATCTTAAAGTGTTTTACCCATCAGAATATGCTAGACTACATTCATTTTGATAGCACTTGTGTCTCATAATAGTGGGCCACAAAGAGTTGAAAAGCAAACAAAGGAGGTGGAAATAGCAAAGTTAAATTTTCTACTGTTGTTATTGATCAAGAAATATTCACCTTGTGTTTACACAAAGATCACATAATGACCCCAGTGTACCTTGACAGTTGTGAATGTTTGTGGAATATGTGAACTGTTCTACATCAATCCCCTATAACAAATGTGAGTACAATTCACGTAAATTGTCAAGGAGACTAATGCTGGACTAAATGTTCCAAGTATAGGCAATCTAGTCTTTACTTGTCTCAATCATAATGGGGAAACAATAGAAGGAAAAAGACTCATCAGATCCCTCTATGAACAGAATCAAAATTCGATGTGATCTTAAAGTTTGACCAGAGCCTTCCGCCCAAAAATTTCACCAGAAGCAAGTTTGAGAAGTGCATTCCACAATATACAATGAAACTATGCAGATGAAGTAATTCTTAACCTTTATTATATGCCACACTCAGGGGTGTATGAGTATAGAGTATTCTATCAAATGATTAGTGATTGAATGCCTTGTAAAGGCTGATGGAATTTTGGAGTCTCGGTGTGAAAAAACACTTAGGAGATTCAGCTAATTTAATAGTAAAGAGATGGCAACTTCAGACTTTAGATGATTGATAGGCACTATTCATGCCGCAGGTTCTTATATTCTATGAGATTCTCTGTTTGTCCACTTTACTAGAGGGTGATTCTGATTCAAGCTAGTGCGCAGCAGAGGTGTATTGTAGTGTAGCAGGCTACAATAAAATTGCACTAAGAGGGCATGAAATTTCTTACTGACTAACTCACATGCAACCTCTAGTTTTGGCTTGTAATTTCCAAGGAAGCAAGCAGTCCTTTGCGTCTTCAAGACTTACAAAATGTTCTCCAGTAAGTATTTCTACATTCATCCTACTTTAAGACTTAAGCCCTCTTCAAAACTGTCCTCAATATGAGGAAATTTAAGAAGCTTGTTCAATAACAACGCATGAGCTTATCTATGTAAATCATTAGGTAGTTAACCCAATTTGTCACCAGTGAGCCTCGTCGATTTTGACCTTAGCGGAACCTATCATGAACACAAAAAGGTTCACATCACATTGTTTGTCGAGTAATTTGGCTAATCTCTAATTAAAGCATTCTGATCTGATTACATCTTGATATACAGCATTTGGTGACAGTGACGATGAAATATAAAATCCCTGAACAGACAACTTGACATAAAAATAAAAAAACGTACAAGAGTATCACATTTCCTTTGCCCTATAGCTGAAGTCTAAAAGGAAAGTGTCCAAGGTCAAGGGTTTTTATCGACATCCCTTGCACGACAGCATCAATGGATGAGCAATTATAATTAGCATTCCGTAGAACAACATAATCAAAGCAAAATGACAAGATTACCTTTGCATCAAGGAGTAGAAGAAACACAAAACATCTACTGAGATGACTCGGCCGCTGGAGGAGGATGAGAGTGGCTGACGACAATCGGAGGGCGCAGAGCTTTCTGTTCCTCGTCCTTCTGCTTCCGCGCATTATACATGGCCTCCGTCTCCACCACAACCAACCTCTTAACCTAAATACCATAAATTAATACCATACAGATGAGGATCGATATAAAATTTCAAGCAAAAGAAAAAGGTTAAAAAGCATCTGTTCCTCGTCAACTTTATAAGTGCCTGGGGGCAGTTTGCTCGCACTGAAATGGATATTGAAACTTTGAGAGATGTAATCAGAAAAATTTATAAAGTGTGTGTGTTGGGGGGGGGGGGGGGGGGGTCACATCTTCCCATTTACTCATAATTCAAGTTTGCAACAAATGCTTGCTGTATTTCTGCTGTATTTGCCAGTTTTTATTAACGTGCTTCGAATTTCAAAATCCTGCAACAACAGTTAAAAACAGGCAATGCTGATTGCAACTAAACTTGCATCAGATGCTTCATTTTCCATTGCATAAAACCAAACAGCCGCTTTTAGTATCCATCGTTTCGATAAAGGCTACAAAATCGATGATGATGATGATGATTGAAGTCAAAATTGGACTTGGAAGACCTACCTGATTGAGCATTCCGAGGAGGGAGGGGGTGGTGCGGTGAGAGACGGTGCGGTGGCAGCGGCGGAGGCGCATGGCGCTGAGGGTGCGGCGGTGGAGCTTGCGGGTCCCAGGGAGGCCTCGGACGAGGGTTATGTACAGCTTCGAGCTCCATTCCACCGGCACGCTCGACTTGAACGCGTTGAAGGCGCTGCCGCTCATCGGAAGCCGATTCGATGCGGAGATACGAGATTAGGATTTCGTTGCTGCGAAGAGAGATAGAAGAGTAAGGACTTGGATGGTAAACGGTGGCCCGTTGGGCCCATTAAGTAAACTCGGACTTTGGTCAAAGGCCTTTTAAGAAAACTCTGCCGCCAATTTAAACAAGAGGGCAAAAGGCCGTTATTAAATTGTTTTTATGACCGGTTTGGATATCATCGTTCCGGGATCAAACATGCGACTTCCCACATTGAAAAGAAAATTGGTACCGGTTGATTTACGGTTGGCTACGATTGCTGCAGAAAATGAGGAGAATAGGATGGGTTTCACTCCCTTCTTTAAACCTCGTTTTTCTTGCATGTAGTTTGTAACGCTTCTGAATTACATAGGTGGAGAAAGATGCATGGGTGCCATTGGTCAAACCAGAAAAACTGATCGACGTCTGGCTGTGCTCACACACTCAATCCTCTTCGTGTGTTTTCCTTGAGGGGGATTACTTAATTAGAGCAAAGAGTTAGGACCTGTTTAGTTGGTTGTTGCGAAAAGACCTATTAGAAAAAATGTTGTTGAAGAAAACTTTTTAGGCAAAAATACTGTTGTAAAATATGTCTTTTGATTTGAAAAGCTGTTAGGAGTTGCAGAAGTGTTGTTGACTGTTTAAATGACCATAAAAACATCATTTTTCTTAATATTTGAGAGAAATCGGTGAAAAACATCATTTTTTTAATTTGCAATTTACTTTCAAAAGATTCACAAAGATCAAAATATCTGCAGAAAAATATTTGAGATCCATTCTCTCGATTTATGGATTCTTTGTCGAAGTCGAGAGGTTTCGATCGCCTGATGCATGAAGCTCAAAACTTGGATCTCGTCGATCAATCTCTCGATGATCGCGTCGAGCTTGGGGGCCTCGATTGCCCAGGGTTTTTCGTCATCATCATCTTTTAGGGTTTCGATTGCTCTGGGGGCTTCGATCGCTCTGGGGGCTTCGATCGTATTGAGTTTAGAGTTTCGAACTGGGGAGATGATGAGGAGAGAAATCAAGTACAAGGGTCTGGCTGGGATGATGATGATGAGAAGATGATAGGAATAAAAAAAATTTAAGAAGAGTTTTTTCCCAAAAGTTTCATTTTTTAATTTCTGAAAAAAGAAGATTTTCTTTTTCTTCTTTAGCTCCGAAATATTTTTTTGGTATAGGGCCTATTGGGTATTTTTTCTTCAAAAGTGCTTTTTAAGCTTCAAAAGAGCTTTTGGGAGCTCAAAACGCCCAACCAAACGGACGCTTAGAATTAGAACATGCTGGAACAATATGTTAGTATTGGTTAATTAGAACTGGAATTTAAAGTTCTAAATTTGGTGTTAGTCATGAATGGAACCAGAACCAACTCTAAAAGAAAAAATGTTCCAACCAGAACTGTTTTATATGCAAAATGAGTGTTCCACCTTTAAAAATTATCACACCTATTTAGATGGAACAAAAATTAAAATCAGAACCACTAAACCGCAGCCTCCCCACTCTTCCCCCTTCTCACTCTCTCTCTCCCTCCTTCTCCCTCTTCCTCCATTTTCTTTCTGTATGCTTTCAAATCTTTTTTGTCATTTTTTTTATCGACCAAATCCAATGATTTCAACACAAAACTTCTCGATGTATTTTTAATCCATCTAATTTAAAGACACCCAAAATTAATCAGAAAATAAAAAAATTATTTAAATCTGCATGTAACCCTTATTTGATCAAACTAAAAGAAAGATATGTTTAATTATGTTTTATCAGCATACAGTAATCTCATTTTCTATAATTAAAACAATAAATTAATTTTTAATCTTAAAACCATTTAGAAACAATTAAATATTTTCTAATTGAGCTTATATATATAATTTAGACTTCACCAATAAAAATAAAATGTAGTTTTAAAAGTTCTTGAATCCTATAAAAAAAAGTCCTAGTTCTATAAAAGTTCTACGAAATTGTTTTAGTTTCAAAAGTTCTATTTTTATCGAAAAATTTTAATTGACTAACAGGCCCTAAGAACCTGTCTCAACTATCACGTCATATGGAGTTTTTTCCTCTCATTTCTCTCTTGCTTACGCGGGATAAAAAAGAGCTAACAAGTGAATAGTTGAATAGCGGACACATGGGTTGGTTGATCGCAGGAGAAAAATGACTTTTTGGATAAGGAAATGGAGATTTTGGGTCTCGAGGACTTTTCTTTGCGCTATTCATTTCGAAGGCATAGGATAGACAACGAGAAGGTTGCTTCCCATGCCAGTTGCTTTTTTCAGTTTCTTCTCCCAACTCTAATGTTCCTTTAGAGGGAGAATTGAAATTCATTAAAAACACACAAGAAATACCTTACTTGTTTCTCGAGAAAAGATGAGAAACAAGCTCGGCATTGTTTGATTTAGATAGTTTCCTTTGAAAAAGAAACCTTTATCATTTTTGTTTGTTAGTGTAGCATTTAGCTGTATAGATCTTAATATCAAATCATGGCGGCGGAAAAAGAAGATCTACACACAAGATTCTACAAGAATTACCTTAATCCGAAAGTGATGGAATCGTTATCCTCGCTCATGTTACCACGACGAAGTTTGACCTTCGCCTCCTCGCAACGGCCGGAGAGAAACCACACTCTTGACGAGCGAGAATTTGCCACGTGATCACCTCGCAAGCCAATGCTCGATAGAACTTGGAGAAAAGAAGACGACGGCTCAAACTTTAGCAATCTCTTAGAATTCTAAATCTTTTATTATTAACCCTAGTCCCATGCATCACACATATATATATGGGCCACTAGAAGGGGCATGTATTGGGTCGGGTGAAGCTAATAGCCAACATACTCTCACTCCCACTTTCGAGTGGGTGCCGTTCATAACTCCTTAAGTCGGTTCCCTGAACCGTTGACTCTCTGAGTCAATTGTCTCCTTAAGAATCTCATTTTCCATCCTTGTTCATACCCATATATGTTGGTGCGAGGTGGACCGTTGAGAACATGCAAGCAGGTGGCCTTGTAGCCAGATCCGTTAGGATCAGCACTGTAATGATTCTGAATTTGCTGTACGAAAATTTTTCAATTTAATGTATAGAAAGGAGTTTACAAGCCTGAGTACAATTTAAAAGTTAATTTTTGTTAAGAATGGCAAGAAACGACTTGTAGCTTACTGGTAAAGTCTTGCACTGTTGTGACGTAGCCTCTCTGTTCGAACCCTATCAGGCACATTATATTTTTTCTGATTTTTCTTTTAAATTTTTTGGAAGCCCAAAAGTTTACACGTGCAATGGACATAAAAACGAAAAGTCACGAAAAACAAATATATGCACAATGGAATTAACAGTGAAACGGACACGTGGTAAGAATCCAACGGCACCCTTCACCAACTTGGCCGGCGAGAAGCCTATTAGGGCCGGCGGGGACGGCCCCCCCATAGGCAATGGACCCCGGGTTTTGCACACTTGTCATTTTCCCTACCCCCATTACCCCTGCTCCGTTTGATTTTCCTACAATCAAACAGAGACTTTAATTTCACCTTAAAATCAAATTTAAATGCATTTTAATTCATTCTTTCAATTCCAAAACCCTAATTTCATATTATAAATACTAGCCCATACCCTAGCCCTTCCTCATTCTGAAAATTCTAGCCAAAACTATCATATTTTCTCAAGTACAAGTGGAGTAGAAGTGGAGTTAGCCAACGACCAACTTCCGACGAGGAATCGAGGCTATTCCGGCGACCCCGCGACGCCGCAACGACCAATCAATCTTCTTCAACCTTTCCCTAAACTTAGTCACTTATAAGTCCCTCCCCATCTATCACGACCCGGAAAAGGCACGTAACTGGCATTTGAATCATGTGAAGTCTAAAGGACCCCACCTAATCCAAGTAAGCCAAAATCCCAGAAATCTAAAACTTTTTAGGGAAAATAGTGGAGGTGCAGTTTTGAAATAAGGTTATTGAAATCAAGTTTTTTTCTACAAAACATAGATAATAGTATACGAAAACACAATGTTTATATTTAACTTTAAAACATCTTCGTCATTGAAAATTTGAGCAGCACATCCTTTGTAAAACTTAACCCGAAAACGGTACAAGCAATAATATATAAGGCATCCCCAAGCGGAAGCTAGCTCTTCGCCAATTGGCGAAAACAACCACGCAAGAAATATAAGCATACAACGCTGAAGGCGAGGATCAAAACTCAGAAAGAAAGCAAGAAAACTAAACATCATCAGGAAAATCCAATCAATAAAGAATAATACATAACCGCAACTCTAAGGCTGAAAGAATATACAAACTATGGTTTCTAAGTCTGCTAAAAATACAATTCTAGTTGATGGAGTTTTTAACCAGATACAACTGAATATACAATAAAAGTATAATGGCGGTCACGATTCAAGTGAACCCACATACTAAAGTAATCACTCGGAAGAAAGTGGTGTGCCTGCGACGCCGCGACGGAACCAGTATGGCTAAACCTGAAAGAAACTGTGGCACAACGAGGATGAGTTGCCAACTCGTGAGTAAAAGACATCACCGAGTAGAAATCGCATGTATGACGATCTCTTAGGTCATACAATACAGTACAATAATAATAGTAGCATGATAATATCGAGTAACAGTAGAGGTGATAATATAGACACATGTGTATGGTCAGGTACCCGTGTCCGTGTCATAAATAACTACATGTTATGTATGCTATGCATGAATGCATTTTCAATGGGTATGTCCAGCATCGACATACAAAAATCATGATAAACCTGAGTGCCAAATATCGACACTCAAAAACATCATGAAAACCGTGTCCATCAGCGACATGTAAAACTCGTATATCTCGGGCTCCGTCAGTCCGGATCGGCCCAAATCCTCTGATTACACGACTACGGTCGGTATCCTCCGGATGTCCGCCGCGCCAAATATCACCGGTTGGTAGTGCTCCCCTACCGGGCTCAACGTCTCTCTATACGACCTTCTTGCCCCGGGGTACCGCATCGGGTCTACCATGTACCCGTAGATGGCGTCTCTCTCATTGAATCGGGTATGTGTACACACGTGGCTCAAGAACGGAGAAAACTCATGGTGGACGTCACACATATCATATCACGAGAAACCACATCTTTTTTAAAAGTTTAGTATATGTTTTCAAATTCACATGCGGTTTCCCCAAATCCAGAAATCTCATGGAAAAACCGAAATCTCATAATCATGAGTATATAATGAGATAATGGATATCGGCATTGAGCCCAACTGCAGTATATAATCAGAATGTAGGTAAACAAATGCATGCGTCATCTAAGTACGAAATGCAATGTCAAAACTAGCATATGATATCAGGAATGCTAAACAATGCTACTCAACTACAACTATCAGTATACAATGTAATAACAGTTACTACAGTGTGCGTGACATGGCAATTACCGATGATGATGTGTGTGAGCCGGCAAACAAGTGTACGTGGAACATACGCATCATCGGTAATGGTGCAGGTGTCCCAGCAGACGAGATCATAATCGAAGGTAATCAGCAAAAGCAACAATAAGGTATATACAACTATATACGAGCCATACCGTTTATCGTGTTTAAATAGCACGATTCGTTGTTTTTAGAAAAGTAGGGACTACAGTGTTTTGAGGAAAGAGATGTTTTTTGAAAATCCGTAGCGTCCCTCATTTTATTCTTTGAAAAAGTCTACGATTCGTCGGTTTTGAAAATGGGTATGACTTGAGCCTAAAATTAACCTATATCTAAGCAACTAAAGACTAAACTGAGAACCTAATCGAAGGTAATAAGAAATCTATAATATCCCGAGTCGATATATCTAATGGTCGGCGATCCAGCCTCATATCATCATGTAAGGTATTAATACATCATACGACATCCTCGAGTCAAGAGTGCGGATCAATCATCATATACATATCGTACGGTAAAATCCATCATACGACATCCTAAAAAATCGAGGGTACGGGTCACATATCATATATAGCATCAGTCGTACGGTATCATCATCGTACAATATCAATATCAAGGGGTACGGATCTAAAGTCTCGTACAAATCTATTATCATCAATTCACATGTTATCGTATGTATGAATACATATCGCCCAACGATCCATTATAATATCATATCACATATCATATCACGACTCAATCACATATCAAAATCTCACGGCATCATGCCCGATCATATCGACTCATCTCCATATCATATACTATCCTCATCTCACATGTATATGTATATAAACACACACACACACACACACACACACACACACAAAACCAAGTGTGTGTGTGCGCGCGTGTGCGCGTGTGTGACTACACATATCCTAAGTTCAAGACTAAGGTAAAATCCTCCTATGAACATGCTTATTCCAGTCCTACGGTTTCATAAAACTCTATTTGGTAAGTATCCAAAACATGCACTATATAATATATAAATAACCCATCCTTTGTTTGCAGGGGTGCTATACGCCATCCACCCGAATTCTCCCGTAGATATACATCTACTCATTTTGATCCTCGCTTACCTAAGTCGACGACGCCACGCTCTCCCTTATCGTACGTTGTCCACACGGGGTACCTACAGTTTTCAACATGTTATATCGTAAACACGAATCAAACATGAAAACTAAAGCGGTACATGAAACGCATATAGGTTAGAACCTACGGTCTACGTATGCAAGAACAACCAAACAACCATCGTCATTGACGTACAAACATCAATCGACCGAGACAAAACACAAATACCAAAACTCAATTTACTAAAACCACAAAACTCAAAACAGCAACTAAGGAAATAGCTCCAGAATTTGACTTGGGTAATTTGGGACTAAACAAACAATATAGATGCTAGGTTACAAAGTGTATGAACTACAGGCAAAACCACAACACCATCCTCTGACATGGGCCCGGCGAGATGATCAATTTTCCCGTTGTCGCCGGTTATATAGGGGTATTTTGAGTTCGTCTCTTTGTGGTAGTCTTCTAGTGGTCCTACTAGGTCTATGAAGTTGTTTGTTTTTCCTATAATCATCCCAGATTACACCAGATTCCCTGTAGTCCCAAAGAATTCACAAAACCGATATCAGAAAGATTAAAAAACTCAAATCTTGGATTTTAAATGCTCAGTTTGGTCCAGAATAACACTAACAGGTTTATGGTTATTAATTACTCTCAAATACACCATCACAACTCATGAAAAGCCCTAACCTTCATCTAGGAATTCTCAAGGTTCACTAAACCACACTTGGTTAACTCTAAACTAGTATAGAATGCAAGGAACACTAAATATTTAGCCAGAATTGAAGGGTTATACCTCATTTGGCAACTCAAGAATTTTCTTGAGTTGTCCAAAGTCTTCAAAATTCCAACTTGATCACACCATGATCTTTGTAGTGAGCTTGTGCACCATTTTTACGAAAGGGGTATAAGGTTTTGTTTGAGTTTTTAGGATGACCATGGAAGTAGAGGATGAGGATGAGAAGGAGATGAAGAAGAAGAAGAGGAAATGAGGAAATAAAGAAACGAAGGTAGGAGGAAGGTGTAGAAGCCTTTCACTCCCCCTCTTTCTCTCTCACCCTCACATGATACAAGTCACCTCACTCTCTCTCTCTCTCGTCTAAATATCTCCTCTTTTTCTTTTTTTATTTTAAAACTTAAAAAAATCATTTAAAGCAAGAAGAACCATGGTGCATATCAACAAAAAATGTAACAAGTATTTGTAACATACTATGGTGCATGTCAATAGCATAAACCAGATTAATGCATGATTAGCGAAATATTAATCCAGTTTAACATAATTGCATATAATTAATTTATAAAATATCTAAATCACTTAAATTCCTTCAAAATCAATATTTGATATAAACTTCCAAATATTTTCCAAACCACGGTATATAATTATACCCTTTCATTAAAACTAATCTCCAAACTTTAAATATTCATAATATTTATTAATTTAATTATTTAAATTCCCAAAAACAATATTTTATTTTATGAAATGTTACACTATCTTTCATTTTCCTCTTTGAAATCTCTTTTCAAAACCAACATCGGTAAGTGGAGTTAATACCGATATTGATATTCTAAACCCTAAAAACCCATCATTTTTCTTACCTATTGTTTATACAACTTTTACACAATATTTGTAACATTAGTATAAATGTTTAGAATAAATTTCAACCTAGAATTTTGTGTACAATAACTTTAATCTAACTTTTACGCTAAAATACCAAGAACTTTACATATTACCTTTTAGTATGTTGTTAATGTAAGTCCACGTTGCCCACCCCGGTGCTTGCGGGGAGGCGGAAACGGTATAAAAAACGGATTTTTAACGAACTAGGCAACATGGACTATCAAAAGGAGGATCTTTGCTAAACAAAGACTAACTACAAGCTAACTAGTTTTAGCTACATGGAAGAAAGGTTATACCTTGGGCTTTATGTCCTTCTCTCCTTGCTCCTTTGGAGTGAAAGATGTGATCTTCTTGTCGCCTTCTCTAGTCGAAAAAGGATCCACCCGAGAGCCTCAACCTTTGGCTTCAACTTCAAGCTAGAAGTAACTAAGATGCTAGAAGTGCTAATCCTAGAACCTTAGAAGAGAGTAGAGATTCTCTTAGAATGGTTTATCTCAAGCTCATGTGTTTCTCAACTCATGAGAGTGGAGAGCTTGAGAGAGAGGAAGAGGATGAGAGAGAATCTATATGATAGAATGAGAGAAATAATGAACCATTCTCTCATATATGTGTGAATTATGTAAATTAGATAATTAGAAAGATAATTGTCATGGTTAATCAAGACTTGACCATTATCATTTGACATTAAATGCAAATTGCAAGGATCAAAGAGCATCTTTCATATGGAATGATGATGGTCAACATGTCAACCTAAGTCAACAAGTCAAGATAGTCAAATGGTCAACAACCCTAACCATGCACAATTATATTTAACTAATATCAATTAATCATAATACACACATAAGTATTAGGGTTATGAAAAAGACAATGGTCATCAACCCTAATCAAAGTTCTCTCCCTCTGTCTCAGTCAACTGTGCATATGCACCCGTATCCGTGATCCGAGGAACACGAATACAAAGAGATAAAACCAATCCTAAATCATATACTAGGATCTGGTTTAAACCAAAGCCCGCTAGTATAAGCTGTCCGGACAGCAAACGTGCACAAGTGCGCGGATGTGAACGAACCCTGTCGCAAAACCATGCGACCTCTACTCATTTTGCCTAAAGGAGAATAACTCTCTGTGTGGGACTCTAAAGACTCGACACTACGCTGGCAGTGGGTTTAACCACTGACCGCAAGCGGCACTAGCTGTACGTAACGGTTCCCAGGTAGATGCCGATAAGAAGACTGATGAGGTGAACCCATCTGAACTCCTACCGAGCCTGAATGTGACAGTCTCCGTACAGTCCGGTCTGTTCGTCTGATACATCGCATGGCGGGCCTAGAGGGGCGGTAAACGTCAGTCCCCTAATAGCGGTACAAGTCATGTCGGAGTGTAGCCCATAACACCCTGAGATAACACTGGAAACCTACCAGTATATCTCGCTTGCCCTGGCCAGGGACTACTTGTGTAATGGCTCTCCTAGACACAGCGCGATGTCAACCCCCAATACCGGGAGAGACGAATCCTGTCTAACCGTCACTGCCTCCAAGTGCTTCGGGACTGCACCCAACTACTACCTGTTTGCACGACTCCTTTGAGCCGTGGTAGGGTAGTAATCAAAGTACAGTGGGAACACACTCGAGGCGAAGTGACAGTGTCAAGTCAGCGGACTAAGCTGTACTCATGTCACCTGGGAACTGATAACTGACGATAGGTATAATACTAACCAACAGTTCCCGACGAGTCCTGTCCAGTGTACTCGTAACCTGACGAGCACCCGCATACTATCTCAAGTACGAAGTACTGACGGCTGTGGGACAGACCGTCTCCCATACTGGGATGAGAAGCGCATACGCTAGTCTACTCCGGAGTATCGATGCCCTGTCTCGATAGTCCTACAACTAGGGACCTGTATAAGGATGTGCTTATGGATTACCCAGCCCCCACGAGTGTGAGCGCCATCACAACGCTAGTAATCAAGCAAAGATCCTAAGGGCTCCACTAATGCGTATAGGTGATATAATAAAAGAAACACATGTACACATTAAAGCAGAGACAAACCAAGTAGCATACTACCATTTCGAGAAAGATTGTATATACAACTGTGAATATCGCAAGCTTCCATCAAGTAATATACATACTAGTATGATACAGTAATGGTCTCTAGGGCATATACACTAACAATCTCCCACTTGCACTAAGGCCATATACTGGCGTATCGAAGACCTATCATCTCGATCAGCCGCTCGAACTGAGTCTGGGGTAAGGCCTTCGTGAATGGATCTGCAGTGTTATCTTCTGAAGCAACCCTCCGAACCTCGATCTCCTGACGATCCACGATCTCCCTGATCAGGTGATACCGCCTCAAGATGTGTCTGGATTTCTGATGGGACCTGGGTTCCTTCGCTAAAGCTATATCCCCGTTGTTGTCGCAATACAGAGGTATTGGATCAACAATGGACGGAACCACCTAAAGTTCTTTCAAGAACTTCCTCATCCCGACAGCTTCTTTTGCGGCATCAGATGCAGCGATGTATTCCGCTTCCATAGTCGAGTCAGCAACGGTTTCCTGTTTGGAGCTCTTCCAACACACCGCCCCTCCATTGAGGGTAAAGACAAAACCCGACATGGACTTGGAATCATCCTTGTCACTCTGGAAGCTGGAGTCAGCAAAGGCCTCAATCTGGAGGTCTTTTCCGCCATACACCAAGAACATCTCCTTAGTCCTTCTCAGGTACTTGAGAATGTTCTTTACCGCTATCCAATGTTTCTCCCCAAGGTTTGACTGATACCTGCTTACCACACTCAGTGCATAAGCCACATCTGGTCTGGTACACAACATCGCATATATTATAGAGCCTACCGCAGAAGCGTAGGGTATAATAGACATGCGATCCCTCTCCAAATCAGTCTTGGGAGACATCTCTTTGGAGAGGGTGATCCCGTGACAAGCTGGTAGATTACCGCGCTTGGAATCTTCCATACTGAATCTTTTCAGTATGGTGTCGATGTACCTGGACTGTGAGAGTCCTAAAATCCTCTTGGATCTATCACGGTAGATCCGGATCCCCAGAATGTATGAGGCATCACCCAGGTCTTTCATGGAGAACCTGTGTGACAAGAACCCTTTGACAGATTGTAGCATAGGAATGTCATTTCCTATTAAGAGAATGTCATCCACGTATAAAACGAGGAATACTACAGTTCTCGCTACAAATCTACAATAGATGCATGGTTCATCTGGATTTTTGATAAAGCCAAATTCCTTGACCGTCTCATCAAAACAGATGTTCCAACTCCGCGATGCCTGCTTTAGTCCATAAATGGACTTAAGCAACTTGCACACCTTTCCGCTGCTCCCACTCTGAATGAAACCCTCTGGCTGGTCCATATAGACACACTCCTCTAAATTTCCATTTAGAAAAGAGGTCTTTACGTCCATCTGCCAAATCTCATAATCGTGGAAGGCAGCAATGGCAAGAAGGATCCGAATGGATTTCAGCATTGCTACTGGAGAAAAGGTTTCGTCATAGTCCAAACCAGGTCGCTGACGAAAACCCTTTGCAACCAATCTAGCTTTATAGGTCTCAACCTGTCCATCTACACCAATCTTCCTTTTGAAGATCCACTTGCATCCTACGGGTTTTACCCCATCTGGAGCAATGTCCAACGTCCATACTTTGTTGGTGTACATGGACTCCATTTCGGTCCGCATTACATCCAGCCATTTTACCGAGTCAATGCTCTGAATGGCTTGCTGGAAGCTAGTAGGCTCATCACAATCTATGATGCAATCCTCTCTATCCCCGTCTATGAGAAAACCGTAGTATCTCTCGGGCGGATGAGACTGCCTACTACTCCTGCGGAGTGGCGTGGGAATGTCTTGATCTTTCGAACCCTCTGGTTCTACTAAGCTTTCAGTAATAGCTCGTGGTTCTGGAATTTCTTCCAGTTCTATTGCGCTCCCACTTGTTTCCTTTTCCAAGAACTGGTGTTCTAGAAAGTGGGCATGGCGAGAAACAATAACCTTTTGTTCCTCTTCGCAATAGAAGAAATATCTCTTGGAGTTCTTTGGATATCCCACAAACTTGCACTGTACTGAGCGTGCATCGAGCTTGTCCGCATGCTGCTTTTTGACAAAAGCTGGACATCCCCATGTCTTAATGTGATTAAGATAGGGTCTCTTCCCACACCACATCTGATATGGTGTAGTAGGCACAGTCTTAGTTGGAACTCGGTTCAAAAGGTATGCAGCTGATTCTAGCGCATATCCCCAGAACGATCGCGGCAACTCAGCGTTACTCATCATGGACCGTACCATATCCAATAGGGTTCGGTTCCGTCTCTCCGATACACCGTTATGTTGCGGAGTGTATGGAGGAGTAAGCTGAGAGAGAATTCCATTCTCTTTTAAGTAACCCAGGAACTCGGCACTCAAGTATTCACCACCTCGATCAGATCTCAGTGCCTTGATACTTTTGCCTGCTTGTTTTTCTACTTCATTCTTGTATTCCTGGAATTTTTCAAAGGCCTCGGATTTATGTTTCATTAAGAAGACATATCCGTACCTTGAAAAGTCATCCGTAAAAGTAATGAAATAAGAATAACCGCTTCGTGCATGTGTAGACATTGGACCGCACACGTCGCTGTGTACGAGTCCCAAGAGCTCGCTCGCTCTTACTCCGTGTCCAGTGAACGGAGTCTTTGTCATCTTTCCTTCGAGACAGGATTGACAAGTTGCATACGATTGATATTCGAACGGATCTAAATATCCTTCTGTATGTAACTTCGTCAACCTTCTCTCATTGATGTGACCCAGTCTACAATACCATAAGAAAGTTTTATTGATTTCTGGAGACTTTCTTTTGTGTGTATTCTGGACATTGAAAATCTGTGGTTGGTTTAATACGTATATACCATTGTTTAATGTACCTGACCCAATCAAAACTTGATTAAGGTGAATGTTCACAACATTACTTACAAATGCAAATTCATAACTTTCTTTAGACAATAAAGATACAGAAATGATATTACAGGTTGCATTTGGTACAAAATAACAACTACGCAAAACCAAAAAGTGTCCATCTGACAATCCCAGGTGATAGTCCCCCACGGCCTCAGCATCTATGCTAGCTCCGTTTGCAACTCTGAGGGTCATATCACCTGCCTTCAAAACTCTACGCTTTCTCAACGCCTGCAAAGAATTACAGATATGAGATCCTGATCCGGTATCCAATACCCAGGAAGTAGAGTTTATTGATAGACAGTTTTCAATAACATACACACCCGAAACTGAAGCCGCAACTCACTTCAGATCCTGGGTTCTGGCCTTCCAAGCCTTGCAATCCTGTTTCCAGTGTCCACTTTTGTGACAGTAGAAGCATTCTTCCTTTCCCACCATCTTTTCCGCTACCTTTGTTGCCTTTCCCTTTCCCTTCGTATCCACTTTACTGACACCGCCCCTTGGTTTGGCGGGGGCTTTCCTCTTCTTTCCCTTGGCTTTCGCCCTGGACTTGGAAGAGGAAGATCCTCCTACAAACAAATGTCTCCCTACCTTTCTGTAGGGTGCCCTCAGCATTCCTCAACATGTTCAGAAGTTCGGAAAGTTCAACCTCCTTTCCTTGCATGTTGAAGTTTAGGATAAACTAGGAGTAAGTGGAAGGAAGGGACTGGAGAATCAAGTCAGTATAGAGTTCATTCTCCAACGTGGTCCCAAGGTCCGCGAGCTCCTCTATGTAGCCAATCATCTTAAGCACGTGTTCTGCTACCGATGATCCGACGGCCAATCTTGCCGAAAATAGCTTCTTCGACACTTCGTATCTTGCGATACGAGACTGCTCTCCATGCAGTTCTTTGTATGAAGAAATATGGACTCAAGGTCCATATTCTCGTGCCTCCTCTGATGTTCGTTGTCCATAGAGGCAAGCACGAGGCATTTGGCCTTCGCGCAATCGATTTCCCATGTCTTACGGATTTCTACATCCGCGACGCTGGAGGTGGGACCTGGGACAGGGGGAGCTTTGGTGGTAAGGACATACCCCAACTTGTCGTAAGTGATTTCCATCTTGACATTCCTGAGCCAATCTTTGTAGTTTGGCCCTGTCAGTATGTTTTTATCTAGTAATAACTTAAGTCCGGTCATGTTGAATGGTCGCTGCAATTAGGAGAGAGAAAAGAAACACTTTAGCATGACGCTCTTGCAAGTTTAGAGTGGTTTCTAGTTTGTCTAAACAGGATGGCTCCCACTGTCTCTCGAATCCCTCCTCAAACCATAAAGGAAGAATTAGTCGGGATCAATCTCACCGTACAATACTTGCTTAACCGTTCAGCCAGGCCAGTGTCGGTACTTCGAGGGATGTTTTCCAACGCTTTCGCGAAGTTCCTTAATTAAGTAACCTCTTTTCCCTGTGGGCGTAGCCCCGCTAACACCTTTCTAGACACCTACTAGGTTTATAGCATTGATCGTTAAGTGAGAGATTTCCCGAGGAGTAGCATATACTCACAGTAGGATCGGGATCCAAATATCATCGCGTGATAAAACCGAAGGAATCCTACCAGAATCATCACACTCCAAATGGTATGCAGCGCTAGCAAGTTTCAGTACTTATGAAACTCCCGATGTGGATTTTTGCCCCATGCTCTTATGACCTTGACTTTGGACAAAATATCATAAGTCACATGTCAAGTTCTACCCGTCATTCTCCTGGTTAATTTGGACCCACCCGTACCTTCCCTTGACTTTGGCCAAAATGGCAGCATGACTGTCCCAAACCAACGCATCTACCTATGCTGCACATGAATACCCAATAGCTACCAATCACTATGCCTTGACTTTGGCCAAAATACATATCTTGAATACTTTTTGACCATTCATGTGGAATGACGGAGGGCTACGAATGGTTTTGGCGAAACCGTGAACGTAGTGAACTTGATATAATCGATGGAACGAGACAGCTTTTAAAAGGAGTGGTTCAAGCTCCGCATTTAAAAGTTTAGTTTTGAAAAGAACCAAGTGGTTTTCAAAGTGTTCCAATCGACTTTTACTTGGTTTATTTTCTTGCATTAATCTTAATGCGTCCCATCTTTTAATCCTACCATTGCAGAAAACAACCAAAATATGGTGTACGCTTATGCCATCCGCATTCGCCACGGGGCCCCATCATCACCCGTTAGGTTACTTAACTAACGACAGAGCGGGGGCTGGACTAGCGCGGATGCAAAACATAAGCAACACCTAAATAGTTATCATATATAAATATATAGCAATGATAGCCATTACAGATCACAGATGAACACTTTGGATATACTAGGAATCCGCGATTCGTTCCAGCCTGCAACGAAAAACGGATTACACGGTCGCGATGAATAGCCAATACCCCACCCAAGACCCCTACGGGTGCGGCAAACTACCCGCCAAGTATCTGAAGCGAAGCAACCTCCCTCAACGACGTGAGTAGGCCACTCGGCACTTTGAGATACCCGGTAGTTTGTGCACCCCACCATGGGTCTATCCTAGGAGAAAAAACAGTAAAAAGAAATTATACAATGACGGCTACAACCCCGACCCGGTTGTGCGGCCAAATAAATAATATTACATCAATTTACATATTACATGAATGAAAGAAAAAAGAAACTCTCATCTCACATCCACCCCGGCTATTCATCCGCGACAATCCACCGAGTTCATATACACAAACCAATAAGCATTACAGATCACAGATATGTATAACCCCCACTAATCGACGTATAGCGATTAGCAGACGTTCAATACATATAAACATCACAGATATAACCCAATAGTCAAAGTATAGTGAAGTTCGATCAAAAAATATGGATTTATAGCCACCCCAAATACAAATTTCTATTCTGGAAAATCTGGGCAGAAATAAAATATCTTAAAAATCCCAAAACCAAGAACTAAGAACACTGCAATAGAAACGAGCCGCGGCCGAGTCAACTCGGCCGCGGATCCGCGGCAGAAGCAAGATTCTGCTGCGGAACCGCGGTCGGTTGGTCGGTTCGCTGGTTCATTTTTCTTGTGTGTACTGTAAAAACCCTGCGCCGATTTTTAAGGTATGATTTATTACTTTTAAAGCAGATTTAAAAATCGGCAGAAACTAGGGTTTTTGGAAAAAAAAGTTTTGTGATTTTTACCGATCGAACTTCTATACACTTTACTAACTAGCTAGTTTTTGTTTAGTTAGGCTCTGATACCACTGTAAGTCCACGTTGCCCACCCCGGTGCTTGCGGGGAGGCGGAAACGGTATAAAAAACGGATTTTTAACGAACTAGGCAATATGGACTATCAAAAGGAGGATCTTTGCTAAACAAAGACTAACTACAAGCTAACTACTTTTAGCTACATGGAAGAAAGGTTATACCTTGGGCTTTATGTCCTTCTCTCCTTACTCCTTTGGAGTGAAAGATGTGATCTTCTTGTCGCCTTCTCTAGTCGAAGAAGGATCCACCCGAGAGCCTCAACATTTGGCTTCAACTTCAAGCTAGAAGTAACTAAGATGCTAGAAGTGCTAATCCTAGAACCTTAGAAGAGAGTAGAGATTATCTTAGAATGGTTTATCTCAAGCTCATGTGTTTCTCAACTCATGAGAAGGAAGAGCTTGAGAGAGAGGAAGAGGAGGAGAGAGAATCTATATGATAGAATGAGAGAAATAATGAACCATTCTCTCATATATGTGTGAATTATGTAAATTAGATAATTAGCAAGATAATTGTCATGGTTAATCAAGACTTGACCATTATCATTTCACATTAAATGCAAATTGCAAGGATCAAAGAGCATCTTTCATATGGAATGATGATGGTCAACATGTCAACCTAAGTCAACAAGTCAAGATAGTCAAATGGTCAACAACCCTAACCATGCACAATTATATTTAACTAATATCAATTAATCATAATACACACATAAGCATTAGGGTTATGAAAAAGACAATGGTCATCAACCTTAATCAAAGTCCTCTCCCTCTGTCTCAGTCAACTGTGCATACGCACCCGTATCCGTGATCCGAGGAACACGAATACAAAGAGATAAAACCAATCCTATATCATATACTAGGATCTGGCTTAAACCAAAGCCCGCTAGTATAAGCTGTCCGGACAGCAAACGTGCACAAGTGCGCGGATGTGAACGAACCCTGTCGCAAAACCATGCGACCTCTACTCATTTTGCCTAAAGGCAAATAACTCTCTGTGTGGGACTCTAAAGACTCGACACTACGCTGGCAGTGGGTTTAACCACAGACCGCAAGCGGCACTAGCTGTATGTAACGGTCCCCAGGTAGATACCGATAAGAAGACTGACGAGGTGAACCCATCTGAACTCCTACCGAGCCTGAATATGACAGTCTCCGTACAGTCCGGTCTGTTCGTCTGATACATCGCATGGCGGGCCTATGGGGGCGGTAAACGTCAGTCCCTTAATAGCGGTACAAGTCGTGTCGGAGTGTAGCCCAGAACACCCTGAGATAACACTGGAAACCTACCAGTATATCTCGCTTGCCCTGGCCAGGGACTACTTGTGTAATGGCTCTCCTAGACACAGCGCGATGTCAACCCCCAATACCGGGAGAGACGAATCCTGTCTAGCCGTCACTGCCTCCAAGTGCTTCGGGACTGCACCCAACTACTACCTGTTTGCACGACTCCTTTGAGCCGTGGTAGGGTAGTAATCAAAGTACAGTGGGAACACACTCGAGGCGAAGTGACAGTGTCAAGTCAGCGGACTAAGCTGTACTCATGTCACCTAGGAACTGATAACTGATGATAGGTATAATACCAACCAACAGTTCCCGACAAGTCCTGTCCAGTGTACTCGTAACCTAACGAGCACCCGCATACTATCTCAAGTACGACGTACTGACGGCTGTGGGACAGACCGTCTCCCACACTGGGATGAGAAGCGCATACGCTAGTCTACTCCGGAGTATCGATGCCCTGTCTCGATAGTCCTACGACTAGGGACCTGTATAAGGATGTGCTTATGGATTACCCAGCCCCCACGAGTGTGAGCGCCATCACAACGCTGGTAATCAAGCAAAGATCTTAAGGGCTCCATTAATGCGTATAGGTGATATAATAAAAGAAACACATGTACACATTAAAGCAGAGACAAACCAAGTAGCATACTACCATTTCGAGCCAGATTGTATATACAACTGTGAATATCCCAAGCTTCCATCATGTAATATACATACTAGTATGATACAGTAATGGTCTCTAGGGCATATACACTAACAGTTAATACTATACCTTTAGGAAACTTTACAGGGTAATAATCTACCCCTCACAAACACACATGTTTCCATAGCACGATATATCTTGAACATATTTTTGTTACCATATATTTCATTAAAATACCATGTACTATAAAAACGGTTTTCTTTTAGATTGTATTTAAAATCCCTTTGTGATTGTGCCTCTACAACCTTTTTTAGGGGACCCGCTATTGGATAGTGCAGATTATCGCACATTCTTGGACTAGTAGAGCGAGATGCAGACCTCCTCATGAAGCATTTGTTCTCGAAAGGTTTTTAATACGATTTTTAAGAAAAACTAGATTTTCTATTTAATAATAAAATTAATTTTTAATAATTATATAAATATTACAAATCCATATATTTTCAAAATATAATAACTTTATATTTTTCTCAAATAAAAAGAATTACAAGTTTCATCAAAATACCATCAACATATCAATACAGGACAATTTACAGCAAAATACCATGAACTATTCAAGTTAAGGTAATTATCACCAAAATGCCCCAATTCTTAAAATACACATCCATGGAAACTCTAAAGAATATAAATAATTTCTCGAGGTTATTTTGAAACTATATATTAAAAATATTTTACATAAAACCTTCTCGAGCTATATAAAACACCATTAAGGACTTTAGTAATTATAGGTTTAAGCGGGATCAATTCTCTTGAGCCTCAGGGAGCCGGAGAAAGTGAGCGCTTGCCTATTTAAGGTAGAAAACTTAACGGTGTTATAAATGGTAATTGTCTTGGAAAAAGACATAAATCCTGCCGTCCATGTGCAGCAGTTACCGATAACGCCCGAATCTAATTCAGGATCCAAATCAGTTTTAAGTATCCGACTCAAGTCTGAGTCTAAATCAAGCTTGAATTCAATCCAAATCAGAATCCAATTCAAACATGAATCCAAACTCTAACATGTATACTTGAACCTGAATTTGAATATCAGAACCATATCAACATGCAAATATGACTTGACTTGACCGAATTATGGCTATGACTTGACATGACTACAAGCTTATATCCTGATTGAACAACTTGTATCCATGGTCTTGGAAAGTCTGATAATTATAATCTATATAATACATTACGGGGTTAACGGGGTAGATTGGTATGGAATGTATTAAAAGTGGCACGATGATGGTCACTAAAAGACACCTACATGAACTCTCGTGCCGTTGTCTCGTGGGTTTTGATGGGGCCTTGTACTTACATGTTACCATAGTCCACGGGATAGCTGGACTCCTCTCGTATACACTGATACCTTCTGTACCAAGGTACAAACAATTACGTTAGAATAATAAACTGATACCTGTATAACTCAACAGTTTCCTTCCACGTTACTTATACTATTCTTTTCTTTCTTTTGGGACTTACCGAGCGCTAGTTCGCTGAAGACATTCCTGTTTTTTCTTTCTTTGGAATGTTCATCAAGAGAACAAGACTCTCTCGAGATCGAGCCTAGGCAAGAGGACGTGGACCAGATCACCGAGCAGCAGGATTTCTAGTTTACTTGTACTTACTTTTTATTTCACATGCCATTGTTTAGGCATTGCTTTTATCATTGTACTTTCCTTTTCAAATCAGTTGTATTGTAAAGATGAATATTAATAAAAGTTGATGTTTACATTATATCTTTTGTCATTTCTTGGGCATTTCATATATTGCTTATTTACGCTTAACGTATTTATTTTTGAGTAAATACGTCGCGTTCCTCGCCACGTCTCCTTTCTCGTACACCGGAAAGCGGGGCGTGACAAGCACATAGATCTCTTTAAAAGAAAATTAATATAAACAATATGTTACGCTCATGAAATCTCATACCCAAGATCTAATCAGGCATGTCTTCCAAAACACCTTCGATCCTTCTCGGAAGCGTACTTAAATACCGAGGTAGTTTCTCGATTCATCGCACTCTTAAACTTCGCCATTATAGCGTCCATAAAAGTTGGCAATGCAATTCAACCAGGAGACATCCCAATGGATCTTTCTCCGGCTCTAAATCTCTTGGTCTGCTATTTACCCACTTTTCTGACACTGCCTTGAATGTGTGGTATATAGTCATCACAACAATAAACAGTAGTCAAAGCAGCAGACGCTCATAACATTCCTACCCAAACAGCCCAGTGTCGATAAGTTTATATTGATTGCTCGTCCTTCTGTGAATGAAGTCATCATAAGAGCTCACACAGTGAGAGAGATTGGATCCATCCCTCAACCTATTTACGTACACGGTCTCTGCGCAGGTCGTATAGCAACGTGTTACGGTATAAAATTCTTTCCCTGAGAGCATACACCATTAAAATTATGCCATACGGACCCAAGTCCAATCACCCCATGATTGACTTGCCCGGTCATATTGCCATGTGATATGCTTAGGATCTCCCGACAAGCTCGCACCCCGTGTGACGAGTCAGACCCTAAGTCCGACTCTGTGTAAAACAGGTAAAGTGTCCATGGGATAACCACTTCGGTCACTCAGCATATAGAACATCGCAATCTCAACCTAACCTAGTTAGGACGACTCTGTTAAGCGCTCCTACTATCGCCATACCCTGTATGCAACAATACGGTCACTGCTCTGAGCAAACGATGTCTTGAACTTAGTCTCACCTTCGTATACTTCCCTAGCACAAAAGGGATCTCTCGTGTGAAAGAGTTCCTACCTGCTGATGTATCTTTATTAAATGTGTGCCCTGCACATATCGTATACCCCGTACACTTCGTGTATCTTGTACACTTAAATTTATACTCCATTCTAGAAAGAGTTAAACAAAATAGACATATCCATCCCAGATAATAAAGAAATAAAGCAACACACCATCAATCATAAAATATACGTCTATAAATTCGCCACACACAAATGAATAATGTCAAACGTAATAGAAAGTCACTACATATCCAAATACATGGTCATCACTAAGGACGCAGCCATAAGGCCCTAGTATGCTGTACAAAATGCTTCTCGACAATTCCTTTCGTCAGTGGGTCTGCGACCATTTGATCCGTAGAGATGTACTGCAGCTTGACTTTCTCTTTCTCCTGCCTCCTAATAAAATGGTACTGAATCTGAATGTGTTTTGACTTGCCGATAGCCGACATGCTATCGCAATTAAGGATCACTATATCTGTAACATTTTGAAAATTATAAATATTATTTTATAATTTAAATGAGAATATTATGGGTTTTACAGAAATAATACCGAGTATGGATTTGAGTTTTTCGGATTGACATCCGTATGTATATTTATTTTTGGAATTTGGAAAATATGAGATATTTTGTTATGGCAAGTGTTTTTGTTTTTAGGAAATGATATGGGATTTTTGTGATATTGTTAAGTTATTAGAGAGAGAGTGAGAGGAGAGAGAGCCCATACCCATACCCACACCTTCTCTCCTCGTCCTCATTATTTCATTTTCTTTCTCCCTCCTCACAAATATCTCCTTCCTCTTCTGAAAAATATCCCAACCCCCAAACCCAAACTTCACCAAAAAGCCAAGATTTCTTTATCTAAATTTATGGTTGAAGCCAAGTTTTGCAACTAGAACTCCCAAGACTTCAAGTGAAGACATCCTCAACTTCACAAATCCATTGAAGCTCCATCAAGAGCTTGGATTTCTGCTTTTCATCACTCTAATTGGTAAAGTTCCCTCTTTTCACAAGTTCTTTAAGTTTTTAAGTATTTGGTCATGGAAAAGGAGAGTTTTTTCTTAAAAATTGTATTTTTATGGGTTGAACTCTTTTAAGTTTGACTTTTTGAAGTGATCTACTAATAGTGATGGATCTAGTATACTGTACTTGGTGATTACACCTTATTTTGGGAAGTAGAGAGTATTTTGATGCAAGAATTTGGATTTTCGAAGTAAAACAATTTTTCGAAAATTCATTTCAGTAAAATCCTTCTACATACGTATGCTCCAAGATATAGAGAGTATTTTGATGCAAGAATCTGTGTTTCATGATTTTTCTATGCAGATGTCTGGTCACGTGCAGACTTCACACGATTCAAATGCCGATCACGTGCTATTTCCGGGTCGTGACAATACCCTTTGCATGTGGCACTATAGTTAGATTCTCTAAGAATCTGCGTAACCAAACCGACTTTTGTGCTGCAGCATAGGCCGCCACGTATCCCGCCTCCATGGTGGAAAGGAAAATGCAATTCCGCTTCTTACTACACCAAGAGATGGCCCCGCCATTGAGTAAGAAGGCATATCCCGACGTCAACGCTCGCACATCCAGATCGTCGGCCCAGTCGGCATCTGTATAGCCCTCCAGGCGAGTGTCTGATCCACCATAGCACAAAGTATAGTGGGCTTCCCTACTTAGATATCACAAGATCCGCTTCACCTTCTTTTAATGAGTAACACCGGGGTTGGACTGATATCTGCTCATCAGTCCCACTGCATAAGATATATCGGGTCTTATATACACCATAGCATACATGAGACTCCCGATAGTGCTCCTATAAGGAACATTCTGCATCTGCCTTTTCTCCGTTTCGTTCTTGGGACACTACTCTAGACTTAGCGCATGATTCTTTGCAATTGGAGTCCCAATGGATTTGCAACCGTTCATGCCGAACTATTCCAAGACTTTCCTAATATATGTCTCCTGAGACAAACCTAGGGTACTCTTGGAGCTGTCCCTCAGAATCTGAATCTCAAGCATGAACTGGGCATCGCCCATATCCTTCATCTTAAAGGTGGAGGACAACCAGCTCTGAGTGGCATTTATGGTCTCTACGCTGTTCCCTGCCTGCAAGAAATCGTCAACATACAACGATAAAATCTTGAATCTTTTACCAGCTTGTTGTAGGTAGACACAATTGTCCTAATCGATCATCTTAAAACCATAGCCCAGTACGGTTTTATGAAATCAAAAATACCAGACTCTGGAAGAACATTTCAAGCCATAAATAGACCTTCTCAATTTGCATATCTTGCGCTCGAGGCTTTTGGCTTTGAAACCGGTGGGCTGATCCATATAAATCTTCTCTTCCAGTTCCCCATTGAGAAAAGTTGTCTTGACGTCCATCTGGACTGATTTAAGATCCATCTGCGCTACTAAAACCAGAATTAGGCAAACGGAGACAATTTTCACCACCGGGGAAAATGTTTCATTATAGTCCACACCACTCCTTTGGGTGAACCCCTTCGCCACCAAGCTTGCCTTGCAACGCTCTATTGTCCTATCCGCCTTCTGCTTAACCTTAAAAATCCACTTGTTTTCAATGGTCTTGCATATAGCAGGAAGATCTGCCAAGTCCCAGACTTGATTCTTCCTCATGGACTCAAGCTCCTCCTCCATCGCGGCCTTCTACTCTTCCGCTACAGGTCCTGAAATAGCGTCTTCATAGGACTTGTGTTCCGAATCATCATACGGCACAACCATGAACGCTTCCCCTTTGATCTCGAAGCGTTGACGAGGTATTTGTCCACGGGACGATCTACGAGACATTTGAGATTCCGCAAATGGTTTCGAGTCATATGCCGGTATCTCACTCCCACTGTCCCCAGACAGTAGAGAAACCGATTCCTCTTTAAATTCTGGATGATCAGTGGTCTCCTCGACTTCGTACAACCCTAAATCCCTAGCTACTTCGCCTTTATGTGAAAATTCCTTTTTTGAGGAATTCAGCATTTCATGACTCACTCTCGGTCACAGTCCCATCGTCATGCTCACGTAAGAACACATATTCCTTAGTGTACTTGGAATAGCGTATAAATATATATTTCATCCCTCTAGGGACTAACTTCCCATACCGATGTGAAATGTTGTGTACATAGGCAATGCATCCCCATGGACGTAAATGATCCAACACCGGCTTATCATCCGTCCATAACTCGTAAGGTGTGGACTGAACCGATTTAGAAGGTACTTGGTTAAGAACATAAGCTGTTGTCATCATAGCATATCCCAAAAATGATATAGGAAGATTAGCATTCGCCATCATGCTCGTAACCATATCCAGCAATGTCATATTTCGTCTCTCTGCAACACCATTTTGTTGCGGAGTGTAAGGCATCGTCAGCTGTCTGACGATCTCTTTCTCTTCACACAGTTCCCTGAACTAACCCAACAGAAATTTTCTACCACGGTCCATTCTCAAAGCCTTGATGCTTTTGCTCAATTGATTTTTCCTTTTTTCTGATATAGCGCTTGAAATAATCCAAGACTTCAGACCAATAGGAAATCAAAAACACGTGCCTATAATGGGAGTAGTCGTCTATGAAGGTGATGAAATAAGGTGCTCCGCCACGTTCCTTCACATTGACTGATACACATATGTCAGAGTTAATGAGTTGCAATGGAGCATTCGCTCTCTTTTCCATTCCGAATGGCTTCTTAGTGGCCTTACCCGTGAGACAATATTCGCACGTGGACAGTTCGACCTTAGCAAGTATACTAAGTAGGCCACCCCCGGCAAGCTTTGTCATCCTATCATGTCCAATGTAACTTAACTTTCTATGCTATAATATAAATGCATCTACAGAACTATTCACAGTATACGAATAAACAAATAAAACATCTTTATTGTCAAAAGAGTCACAATCCAAAATAATAAGGCTATTTATGAGGCATCCAACACAAAACAGAGAATTATTTAAAATAATTTTTACAGAATTATTCTCAAATAAAACGCTAAATCCTACGCTAATTAGCCTAGCCACTGATAAAAGGTTCCGCCGCATCCTGGGAGTATATAAAACATCATGAAGAAGCCACGCGTTTCCTGAACTCGTAGGTAGCCGATACGTCCCGATACTTTGCACCTCGACATATGACTCGTTCCCCATGTAAATTTTCTGGCTCCCAGCGGGTACTCTTTTATACACTACGAACCCTTCCCTGTTTCAAGAGATGTGGTCCGTTACTCCCAAATCTACAATCTACAAATTTGTATAGTCAGCTATCAACACTGTACTAGCAACTAATGTTGTATAGTGAGAAGAGCGAGAGCTTACCTTTCTAGGCCCCTTGCAATCACGAGCAAAGTGACTTGGCTGCTCACAGTTGAAGCATGCATTCCTCTTAGCTGATCTTTTCCCGCGCTTCAGGGCATCTTGGCCTTCGCATTTTCGTCATTCGCCCCTTTGTTAGATTCCTTGCAGAACCCCTTGTGTCTAGGTCTCTTGGTTTTCGTCTTGGAGCCTTTAGCTGCTATAGCTGAGGATGATAGCTTCTTAGCCTTGAGGGAATCCCTACGCTCTGCTTCAAACTCAACTTTAGTCCTTAGATCCTCGAACGTATTCAAATTCTCATCATGGCTTAAAAGGAGTTTGAGATCATCCTAGGAATCGGGCAGATCTCGGATGATGGCCTGAATTTGCTGCTCGTTGCTAAGTGCAGCTCCAGCAATTCCGAGATCCCTAATCATCGATGCTATTACATGAAGATGAAACTTGATGTCCTGCCCTGTAGTCATCTTGTACAAATCTAGCTTGATAGTCAGAGCCCGGATCCTTATTGATGAAACGTGTCCAAAGCGAGCCTCAAGAGCCTCCTAGAGTCTTTTCGTTGTCGGATAGTCCTCATACTCACCGATTAGATCGTTCCTCATCATGGCTAACATGATATGCCATGCCTGTTTACCACCAAAAACCGAAGACAGACTGGAGTAGAACATCCTGCCTGAATTTGGGGGCAGATGCATTGGTATGATCCATCGGTATGATCCATCCACTTCTCCGAAGACACTAAGTTGATTTATAGCGCCATATATCGGAGGTTTGGATAGATGCGACCGATATAGCTGACTTTGGATTCTCTCTCAAGGTGAGAGGTTTATTGATTGTAGGGACGCATTTTTTCTACAGGCGCAAGCCTCTGCAATTAATTACGCTATCGCGAACGATAACAACTTTCTACATTCCAGGTTGTTTTCTTCATATGTCATGTCTTTTGGTTTATTTGGGTTTGCCTTTGGATTGTATACGGAGACTAATTTTGTCATCGCCCGTAGGGCGCGGATTAGTCCAAATCCATATATATATTTTTTCATGCTTGGATCAAGCGTTGCTTAACAAGGTCTACGTTGGTGTCTTGCTTTGCCAATGGGAATGAACTTATGGTTTTATTATGAGGTCCATAAGTTCCATTTGAAAGCATAACCTTTATCTAATGATATGTTAGTCTCATTTGAGAACTAAGCTCAACTTAAAGGGTTTGGAGAACTTAGGCTTTGCGTAGAGACGCTTAATCTCATTTGATAACTAGGTCAACCTAGGTGGTTTGAAGAACATACGCTCTGCATAGGGACACTTATCATTTGAGAACTAGGTTAATCCAGGCGGCTTGAGAATTTTGTTCTTACGGATCTTTAGATCATTAAGGAAGTTTAAGCTTCAAATACTTAGTCAATTTGCTAAGTCTTGGTTCTGCCTTGCGCCCATATGCAGTTGGCGCTGGCGTTGCTCTAGCGCACGTGCATTTCATTTGGCGCTGACGCTGCCATCTTTAGTTTTGCGCATGGCGTTGTAACTTGCACATGGCGCTCATGAGTTGCGCTGCACTCTGTGGGACATGGCCATGATTTGGCTCCGGCACTCTCATGAATCGCACGTGGCACAGCGCAATGTAGGGAGCTTAAGCTCTGGTGCAACATTGCAAAAATGCTGTTGGCGCATCTTGGTAAAGACAGTATTGGCGCCGGCGCCATGTGCATTGAACGTTTGGCACAGAGCTAGGGTTTTAGGAGATTAATCTCCATCTTCTCCTTGGAACAGAAAGATTAGCCTTTCTAGGGTTTCAAGACTTGGTTTTCATGAAACTTAAGCTTCGGTAAAATGATCTTTTGATCATAAAAATAGGTAAAAGATCAGAATTTTCATGAGCTTGGGACTTTTGGTTCTATTTTTTGGTCGTGATCTTAACAAGATAAGTTTCGATCTTTGGTGATCTTGATGATCTTTTTCATCTTCTGATGGAGGGGGTAATAAAGTTTCCCTTCGAGATCTTAGCACTTAAGATCAAACTCCTCATGAGAGCTTAAGCACTCAGCCAGAAGGAGTTTAATCATGGATCTTTGATTCAAAGGAAGAACTTTAGATTCTTGAGAAGCTTAAGCTTTAGTGATGGAGAAGGGAAGGTAAAGAAGATATCTTTCTCTTTCCCTTACCTAGGGTTTGAAGGAGATGAATTTTCTTCAAGCAAAGGCCTTTTGTCTCTTTTTTTAACCTTGTGGGTGGTGGTGGTGGTGTCTGTGTATATGGAGATTAATCTCCTAAGCCCCTATTTATAGGAGAGGAGATAGTTAGGAAAGTTGAGAGAATCTCTCATTTGAGAGATTTCAATTGATCCTATGATCAAACGGGGGGGGGGGGGGCTTAAGCACAGTTGGATCATTGATCCAGAGGATTTTCTTGTTTTAAAAGATCATCTTTCCGTTTTAGAAAGATCCAGGGAAATATTTTCCCAAATAAAGCATTTGCTCTAACCTGAAGCATGCACTTCAACAACTAGATGCACTTGCGCCATGTGCATTGCACGTGGTGCATTTGCGCCTACGCTTGCCTACGTGCATTGCACGTCTGGCGCTGTGCAACAAGGGTTGGCGCTTGCACCATGTGCTTTGTACGTGTACTTGTGCCATGTGGAGCTTAAGCTCCCGAGCGCCAAATTTTGACTGGAACAACTCCGAACAATCTTTCTAGACCCATCTCTTGTACTCCTCTGCAACTCTCCTATGCTGCTGAGTGGAGTCCTTCTCCGGTTCAAGCATTTCTACCTCTGTACAGTCTTACATTTCTTGCTCATTCAATAGGAATCGGATATTTCAACGCCAGTCGAAGAAATTATCACCATTTAGCTTGATACCCTTGGTGATATCGGCGATAATCATTTTGGAAGCCATCTGTTTAAGACAAAAATTCATTTTAAGTGCATTAAGACTATTGGCTTTTAATGAAGTATTATTCTATCTTAAAGAACGATTTGTCTTCAACCCATCTTAACAAAAATAATAAACTTACACCCGAAATAAAGAGAAGAAAGCCTACGGCCCCAACCATATCCTTCAAAAATATTAAATTTAAGGTGTTGTTAAAATGATTGAAAAACGGTTTAAAAATTTCTAGAAGCGGAATAGATAGGGAAGTTGAATCATAATTCATGCTTCTGTCACGAAATCTCCCACTTGAAACTTGTCAGATTTTATTAATGAATGTACCATGTGTCTTTATTCATTAAGTATGCCATGTACATCACAATGTGCAACAAAACAATCTAACAAGTTTCACTTTTATTAAACTACCCTATTTAATCTTGTCCATTTTTATTAGGGTTTTCCGTTTCTCGTGAAATTGGTACATGTCACAGGCGTTCTCACTGGACCAAACTACCCATACAATCTCTAAGATGTTATGTGAGAATAAAATTTTGAAACTTTTGGTGAATGGGGAATTTTAAAAAAATAACTCTCAAAATTAAATTAGTGTAATCTCATAACCCTATGAAAAACTTTAAGTGGGAATTTTTTTCCATAAATAAAAAATATGTAATTTTTCTGAAATTTTGGAAAATTTTCCACAATGTTTTTTCAATTTTTTTTTGGTTAAACAGAGCCCAGCTCAGGCTGACTCGTCTAGCTTCTGGCGAGCTCAGCTGGTTGGAGCAGCATTCGCACGCGCTGTTGCTGCAGCCTAGCGCAGGCACTGCGGCTGACTTCCTGCGATCCCAGCTTGCGAGAGCAGCAACCGCAGCCACTGCTGCCCCTGTGTTCTTCTTTTTTTTTTTTGATTTTTTAGAACAAAAAATAAAAAAAATTTAACATCTGAAAAATCAAGAAATATTTTTCGGTAAATCCAGAATAATGTTCTTTTGAGAAAAAATATTTTGCCCGATATAAAAGAAACAAATCCCACAATCTTATCCCAAAAGAAATTAGGGTTAGGATTTGTTTTTCTAAATATTATGGCCTAACCATCATAAAATTTCACCAAAAATTTATAAATAAGATCCAATCTTTAGCAAAAAAAAATATTCTCACAATTTTGATCCATGGCCAATTCTCACATTAAGAAATAAATTTTTAATCATCGCATCGCCACAAAATTTAGATCTAATTTAGACGACAAATGATGCATGAAAAAAATAAATAGATCTAAAGATCTATTTCCGTCAACAAGCATAATAATTGTAGATCTATAAAAATTGATAAAAAATTTGATCTAAGTTTTAGATAAAAAAATTCAACTTTGAGTTGCTATAATTTTTTAAAATATAGATCGAATTATGAACTACGAACGTTGGTGTTCCCGCCAAAAATTTTGTCCAAAACCTGCTGTTTCTTTTATAAAAATGGAGGACATCCCCCACGTGCAAACCACGCGAGTACCTGTTGCAGATAGGATTAAATACTATAGCAACACCCACGTGTTAAACATGTGAGCACACACATGCAAAGCATGTAAGCACCGGCTTCAGATAGGATTAAATCCTATGATAGCCCCTATGTGTTATACATGTGAGCACCCACGTGTTAAACATGTGAGTTCCCTTGCTGTATTATTTTGCAATCGCTCACATGCAAAACACGTGAATGCCCCAATTTAAAATGCTCTTATCTGATAAAATTATCTATGTGATAGAATTAAATTCTACTTGGAAAATATTTTCCTTGATATTTCTAATATGTGAAGATCTTTCTCTAATAGAGAATCTTGGATTTAAAATCCAACAGTGATAAAATATCACCAATTACATCATCCGATGGAATTAAATTCTATGTGGGAAATATTTTCCCGATCTTTCTAAAATAAGAAATATGTTCTCTGTTAGAAAATATCTTGTTAATCTTATTAACCAAACAAAATATTCATATGATAGAATAAAATTCTATGTTAGGAAAATATTTTCCTAATCTTATTAAACAAACAAGATATTCCTATGATAGAATAAAATTCTACGTTAGAAAAATATCTTCCTAATCTTGTTAAAACAAACAAGAAAGATCTTCTCTGTTAAACAGAGAGTCTTTGGATTAAAAATCCAACGGTGAATAAAATTCACCGGTTGATCTAAAAGATCAATTTGATTGATTATGAAATCAATCAAGATCTCTCAATGAGAGATTTTCTCAACAAATTAATTCTTTTCCCTCTCCTATAAATAGGAGTAAAGAGATGAAAAGAAAGGAGGAGGGACTCGATATAAAAAAAGGAGACCCCCGTAAACTTCTGTAAAAATACAGAAGGCTCTCAAAAAACATCCACAAAAATAAACAGAGAATTTAATTCTTAATAAAAGACAAAGATCTTCCTCCTCTAAACCCTAGATAAAGAAAACACAGAGATCAAAACTTTAACTTTACCTATTTAAGGGTTTAACCCTTCTCAAGAACTTTAGTTCTTTCTCTGGATCTGAGATCCACAAAATAAGTTTCCCACAAGTTGAGAATTTAATTTTCATCGGGATGATCTTATTCTTGAGAATCGAACATTCAGGGAAGAATAATATCAAAAAGAACATGGAAGAAAAGAACATGAAGAAAATGGAGTCTATAATACTTTAGGAGCTTAGTACTCTCACAAATCAAGAACCTAGTTCTTAAAGAACCTGATCCCATATCCTCAAAATAGTGATCTTGGTGATTGTTAATGGTCAAAATACCATTGATAGAGGTTTAACCTCTCTGAAAACATCAACAGAGATTAGATCTCTAAGAAGAAAGCGTCTCACGTGAAACACACGTGAGCGCCAAAACTCAGCGCCTCACGTGAAGCACACATGAGCGTCAAAACTCAGCGCCTCACACACATGAGCGCTCAAAGCTGAGCATCTCACGTGAAACACACGTGAGTGCCCAAAGCTCAGCGCCTCATGTGAAACATACGTGAGCGTTGAAAAGAAGCCAAAAGCTCAGCGCCTCACATAAAACGCACGTGAGTGCCCTAAGCTGAGCGCCTCACGTGAAACATACGTGTGCCAGAAAAGACTAGTGCTTAGCATTATTTCAGTGCCTCACATGAAACACACTTGAGCGCTATATATCTGAGTGCTTAACACTGCTGGGTAGTATAAAATCCCAATCTTAGCCCAAGTTGGCTAAATCTGTGAAGCTTAAGCTTCTTCGTTGATCTTAGTCCCATATATGACTAATGATCTCTCATCAATGATATCCAAAATGATATTCATCTCATATCTTCTAACTTAATCTTAGTCTCATATAAGACTAACGATTCTTAGGTCCATTATGATCTTTTCCCTTAAATACGAGATTTGATTCAAGGGTACATCTCTTCACACTTCTGATATATGTCGCTGCAATTTCTCAACGTTTTCAGAGAGGTGGCAGGTCCCGACAACCAACAACAACTCCTCGTCCTAACTTGATGAAAAATATGAAATTTTATCAAGACAAGGAATGATACATCTCACATTTTTGCACTTTCAAATTGATGTGTACACCTCATATTGATACGCATCCCATATAGATGCAAGTCTCATATTGAGCCTTGGTTATATACATATACATATATATACATCTTTAAAGGAAACATAAATGCCTTTAAATTAGATCACACCCAAATTAAGCGCATCCTATGTCGCCATCGTTCACTTCGCCACGTAATAAATACACGTGCGCGCAAGATGAACGTTGCACTGAAATATCCCTAAACTAATATTAGACCGGAACATCCCTACATTTTGCCCCAAATACGGCGATGATGGACCGAACATCCATAAACTAATAATAGACCGTGACGTCCTTAAACTAATATGTTTTGCTCTGCAGACTGTCTCCATACTAACTACCATATACAATCCATGAGCTATTCATAAATGATCTAATGATCAGTCAAGCCCATATGCTCACTATTCCTAAGTCGATCTTAGTTTCATATATGACCAACGATCCTTAGATCAAACCCAAGTCTTCCGTGAATGGATGGACCTCACAAATATGAGAAAATGCGTCCTAATTTCATTCCTGTTGGCAAATCAAGCTACTAACGTGGACCCCGTCAAGCAAATGTTTGACCCAAATCATGAAAATATATGTATGGATTTGGAGTAATCCGCGCCCTATGGGCACGGCATAAATTATTCTCCGTATACAATCCACGGGCAACCAAAATAAAAAAACACAACACGACACGAAGTGAAATACTGGAGCAGGAGAAAGTTTTTATCGCAATGCAATGACGTAATTAACTGCAGGGGCTTGTGCCTACAGGGAAGAGCGTCCTCACAATCAAAAACCCCCTCACAAATGAGGGGGAATCTAATGAAGTTTTTTATATCGGT
The DNA here is from genome assembly GCA_030015575.1 of Agapanthus africanus. NCBI lineage: Eukaryota > Viridiplantae > Streptophyta > Magnoliopsida > Asparagales > Amaryllidaceae > Agapanthus > Agapanthus africanus. Next base: position 441,176,878 of record CM057343.1, on the reverse strand, counting down.
CGCATCTATCCAAACCTCAGATATACGATGCCATAAATCAACTTGGTATCTTCGTAGAGGTCGATAGATATGTTTCAAATAGCATCTGCCCCTAAATTTAGGCTATACGTCCTCCGCGTCTTAGTCCATTTTTCGGCGGTAAACAGATTCTGGCATGCTCGGTGGGACCTCTTCCTATTTTTACTTCACACTTCGTGTGTCATGTTTTTCCGTGATCAAATAATCGCAGTATATATGTTTGTAGTTGCCTTTGGTGATGTGATACTGAAGCAGGAATTTCGTCTCTTTATAGAATGGCATTTGGTTCCACTCATTGCAACTAAGGCTCTATTACACCTAGTGGAGTCAAGTATGGGCCACTTACAGCCTCCAATCTCTGCAATTCGGCTCTTCGTGAAATCAACGGGCTCTTCTTTGGGGCAATGGTCCCACTTCCAACCTTAGGCGCTTCAACGCCAAAGGAGAAAGCCCAAAAGAAGCCTGTCTTCCATAGGCTGGCTTCCTAAGCTGCAGCTTTGCCGATGAAATCAGGCCTCAAACAACTGACTATCACGGCCCAATTTAGGAACGCGACCGGCACTTAAATCACGCAACGGCTAAAGGCGTAACGTAATTCAAGTAAGCCGACAACCAAGATCTCTAAACCATAAAAAGAAAGAAAGATAAAACATTTAAACCATTTGCTAAAACATTTGAAAATCTTAAGTTATAGAATCTCAACTTAATTTATTTTCTTGAAAATTTCGGCAGCATCTCCTTTGTAAAAACTAGCCCCAAACGGGTACAAGCATAGAATAATATAAAGCATCCCCAATACGGGAGCAACTCATGCCAAAAGGCGGAACACAACCACAACAAGTACACACACACACACACGACGCCGTAGCGAAGGAATAAGCAATAAAGAAGTGAAACAACATCACAACATAAATAAAATAGCCGGCTCATACGAGCTCGACACCCAGAGTCACAATAATACAATATCGATCCTCAAACTCGTCTCTAAGTTAATATACATGAAAGTGGTGGATGGAGAGTACTGGATACAATAAGATATACAATGAGAACATACGGATAACCGCAAAACCACCCACCTATCCAAAATCATGACCAACAGCAGCGGTAGCTGCAAAAGTAGATGAAATGAGAAGCCCTGCCTCGACTATACTGAGGGTCAAGCATGCAAAATACTGTGGCACAACGGGGGTGAGTTTCCAACTCGTGAATAATAAATAACATCATACAAATAATCGCAAGTATGTACGAAAGCAATAGTCTAAAATGTGTAATCTGATGCCATAAATATAACAGTATGGATATGCAACAATCATGATCAAGGTACCCCACCAAGGTACAACAACTAAACGAAACAGTGCATATCAATAAATCCTGAGTATGGGATAACTCATAAAATCTCATGTATGAATCATCATCAAGGAAAACCGATGTCCATCAACGACACCCCAAATCCCAATATCTCAGGCGCCGTCTCTCTGACCGGCCCTCATATTCGTCACATCATGAAACCTGAGTGTCCAACATCGACACTCGAAAACATCATGAAACCCGTGTCCAACATCGACACGTATATCTACATCTTTCTCTCTCGAACTCAGTTAGTCCGGATCAGCCCACGGCTTCGTCAGTCCGAATCGTCCCATATCTATCTCACGACTCCGGTCGGTATCCTCCGGATAACCGCTAAGCCTAAAACTATCACTGGTAGATAGTGCTCCCCCTACCAGGCTCATCGTCTACATTTCGATCTTCTTGCCCCGGGGTACCTTAAGGGTCCACCATGTATCCACAGACGGTGCCTACCGCTCCTCGAATCGGGTATACTCACATCTCAGAACCGAGAAAACTCATGGTAGACGCCTCGAAATATCATATCAAGAGAAACCGTATTTTTAAAGCAATATATTATATTTCCCCTTTTTAAATATAATCGTAGTTCTCAAATCCAGAAATCACATGAAATCAGTAAATCAATGCATATGTCCATGAAATACGAGATATGCAAATACGGAACAGTAATGTGAGCATATTAAGGGAAAACCGCTCTTTTTAATTACCAAGTTTTCAAAGGTATCTTGCGGTTTCCCAAATCTACGAAAATAGAAATGCAACATCTTTTGAAGTAATTGGGTAACTATAGTAGTGTATGTGTATGCAACCATGTATGATGCAATTTATATGTGCGATAGGACAATAATTATTATCCAACTGTTAATGATAACGAAAGCGATGCAATATATATTATCCATAGTAATTTCTATAGTGTGCGTATCATGGCAATTACTAACAGTATGTGTGTGTGTGGCATACAATTCAGTGCTCGTGCAGCATGAACCGTTAGTAATGGTGTAGTGTCCAATCAATACAGTGTCAATGTACAACAAGTAATAGGATGTGCAAGATGATGTTCATGCACAATCAATGTATATACTAACAACATAGGTTTATATCACTGAATCCAGCCCTCGACGCTTAGCGCCATACGGGCGATTCCCCGTAGATGTTAAATCTACTCACCGATGATCTCGAGCTAGGTGAATCCAACCACCTCTTTCCCTTTCCTTGTAGCGTCCGAAGTCCCCGCAATCGATCCTAATATCACACAAACATCAAGTGAAATTAGCAACTAGAGATAACACACGAATACAACGGCAACAAACAACCTGACTCTTACAAGCTACTAAGTGTTCGCTTAGTGGCTAAACACGCGCAGCGACATCCTATACCAACCCTACGGCTTCCAAACGTACGAAACACTTAAACGAATATCGGATAAATCCATATCACACGCAGCCGAAACGCTTTAATTCTAGCCAAACGGTCCCAGATTTTGCTACACAAGGAATTAAAGAAAGTTTTAAGTTCCACGAGCCTATAAATAACCCCAGATACCCCACGACCAAGATTCAAAACCCAACTCCCTGGTCTGGCTGCAATTTGCGTCCAGAAGGAATTAAATTGCGGCCACAAAGTTAGGGCGTGGTCTCAGGTTTTCAGGGTAGCTTCTATGTCTCCAAACTAGGTCTCTTTGATGGCAACTTCTCAAACAAAAACCTGGTTTGATAGCAGATTCCAACGAGACTCAAACTTAACCAAAATACTATATTTGCACAAAACCATAACTTTAGTGTTTTAAAACTGAAACTAATAAGCATACACACTTCATTAGAGCCTAATAAGGGTATAAAGATCACTACCTCACCAAAACTTAGGAAAAACCCTAGCTTTCCAAGCTCCAAGTCATCACAATAGGCTTTAGCATGAATTATGAAGGGTTTAGTGAGTTGGATCAAGGTTTAGGCTTAGGATTGTGATGAAAATATATATCAAGTGGAGAATTGTGAATGAGGAGAAGAACAAAAGAATTGAGAGTGTGAGGTGAGAGTTGAGAGGGAAGTTGTGAGGAAATGAGGGTATAAGTGTTAGGAATTGAGAATAATGAGTGTGAGGTGAGTGTATGGCTTACACACACTCTCTCTCTCATGAATTAATGGCAGCCATCCCCCTAGTCTCCCCTAATTTCAACTCTTCTCTTCTCTTTTATTCTCTTTTCTTTTCCAAAACAATTAAAACCCCGTTTATCCTTAAAACTAAATAGATATAATTGTTTAATATATAACATGACATGCTAAAAGGAATGGTTAAGTGTGCCATGGCTAATAAAGCATGGTTAACACCTCCTTAACCCTAATTCAACATGCACATGTGTGTGCAAGTGAAAAATAATTAAATAAAATATGTAAAAAAAATAATTATTAGTTTAATTTCATTAAAACCCACATTAACGTTTAATTACACTAACCGCATTCTAAAGTGTTATAATCTTCCCCCTTAAAGAAATTCGGTCCTCGAATTTAAAAATCTTACTAGGCATACCTTCGAAGAGATGAGGGAATTTCTTCTGTATCTCGCTCTCAGCTTCCTATGCGATCTCTTCGCTGTTCGGACTATGCCAAAGAACCTTGACAGACGGTAAGACCTTTGACCTCAGTTTCTTCACCTTCCGATCCAGAATGACCACCGGCTGCTCGGTGAAAGAAAGGTTGCGCTCCAACTGGATCGTCTGATGCTGAATTACGTGAGAGGGGTCATGAAGGTACTTGCGAAGTATCAATACATGAAATACAGGATGAACATCCGGAAAACTGGGCAGAAGTGCCAAACGATAGGCAACAACACCAACTCTCTCAAGGATCTTGAAAGTACCCACAAATCTGGTACTAAGCTTTCCCTTCTTCCCAAATCTCATCACACCCTTCATCGGAGAAATCCGTCGGAATACATGATCACCCACTGCGAACTTAAGTCTGCGACGATGACGGTCAGCATAAGACTTCTGCTTGGGCTGCTCTCATTCTGTCCTGAATCAATTGGATCTTATCCGTAGTCTTCTGGAATAGCTGTGGTCCCAAAATCCTGCTCTCGCTGAGTTCGGTCCAACAGACTGGCAATCAACACTTTCTCCCATACAAAGCCTCAAAAGGTGCCATCTAAATTGTCTCCTGGAAACTATTATTGTAGGAGAACTTTATCAACGGCAAGTGACGATCCCAACTGCCACCAAAATCAAGCACGCATGCACGAAGCATATCCTCAAGAGTCTGTATAGTCCGCTCTGACTGACCATCGGTTTGCGGATGGAAAGCGGTGCTAAAACTCAAACGGGTACCCAAAGCTTCCTAAAGTTTCTTCCAAAGACGGCTGGTAAACTGGGTGCCCCTGTCGGATACGATGCATGTAGGAATGCCATGCGAACGCACAATCTCATCAATGTATAACTGAGCATACTGAGCAAATCCGAAAGTGGTCTTCACTGGAAGGAAGTGAGCCACTTTCGTCAACCGGTCAACAATCACCCAAATGGAGTCATACTTTCGACTAGACTTAGGTAGACCCACAACGAAATCTATGGAGATCTGCTCCCATTTCCACTCCGGAACGGGTAAAGGCTGCAACTCTCCTGCCAGCCTCTGATGCTCAGCCTTGACTTGATGACAAGTCAGGCACCTCGAAACGAAATCCGAAACATCGCTCCTCATACCTTCCCACCATTATACATCTCTCAAGTCACGATACATCTTGGTGGAACCGGGATGAACACTGTAAGCTGACTGATGTGCCTGCTCTAGGATCTCGCGTCTCAGCCCCTCGGTATCTGGTACACACAGATGAGTCCTAAAACGTAGCACACCCTGGTCACCAATCAAGAACTCCAACTCTCTACCCTACCGAACATGCTCAAAAATCTCAGACAAACGGGCATCATCGGGCTGCGCCTCACAGATACGATCAAGTAGAAGTGGACGGGCGAGGACATGAGCAAGCTGTCTCCCAGTCAAGGTAAACTCAAACCGCACTCAACTGTCGCACAAGATCTTCCAATCTGCAGAAGATTGTCTCTGAACTGTGCTCAACTGGGACAAGCTACCTCTAGGCCTTCGACTCAAAGCATCAGCTACTACATTCTCCTTGCCCGGGTGATAAAGGATCTCACAATTATAATCCTTTACGAGCTCCATCCAACGGCACTGCCTCATATTCAGATCCCACTGTTGGATGATATACTTCAAGCTCTTGTAGTCTGTAAAGATCTGACACTACTCTCCGTACTAGTAGTGTCTCCAAATCTTAAGCGCAAAGACCACAACGACCATCTCAAGATCATGAGTGGGATAGTTCTGCTCTTCATTCTTCCGCTGCCGAGAAGCGTAAGTGATAACTCTATCATGCTGCATCAATACACAACCGAGCCCCACTTGAGAAGCATCACAGTAAATGACACAGCCTCCCGATCCACAAGGCAAAGATAAAACCGGTGCAGTCGTCAACCGAGTCTTCAACTGCTGAAAACTCTGCTCACATGCCTCAGTCTAAAGAAAAGGAACCCCCTTTCAGGTCAGTCCGGTCAGTGGTGCAGCGATACTTGAGAAATCCTGCACGAAACGGCGGTACTAACCAGCTAAGCCCAAGAAGCTGTGGACCTCAGTCACTGATACAGGTCTGGGCCAGAGCTGTACGGCCTCAATCTTCTTCGGGTCCACACGAATACCGTCTCCTGTAACCACATAACCCAAGAAGTCAACACTATCAAGCCAGAATGCACACTTCGAAAATTTTGCAAACAGCTGGTGCTCTCTCAATATCTGCAAAGCAATCCTCAGGTACTGCTCATGCTCCTCTCGACTTCTGGAATAGACCAGAATGTCATCAATAAACACAATAATGAACTGGTCGAGGAACGACCTGAAAATCCGGTTCATCAAATCCATGAACGTTGCTTGGGCATTGTTGAGTCCGAACGACATCAACAAAAACTCATAATGCCTGTAGCGCGTATGAAAAGCAGTCTTCGGAATGTCATCATTCCGAACCCGTAACTGATGATACCCTGACCTCAAATCAATCTTGGAAAAATGTCCCGCACCCTGGAGCTGATCAAACGAATCATCAATGCGAGGTAATGGATACCTATTCCTCACCGTAACTCGGTTCAATTGACGATAATCAATGCACAACTTCAAACTGCCGTCCTTCTTCTTGACGAACAGAACAGGAGCTCCCCAAGGCGAAACACTCGGACGTACAAGTCCTTTAACAAGCAACCCTTGCAACTGATCCTTAAGCTCCTCCGGGGCCATCCGATAAGGCGGTATAGTAATAGGCCCCATGCCGGGGATCAAATCAATGCAAAACTCAATATCGCGCTCTGGCAGCAACCCAGGTAAATCATCAGAAAATATGTCGGGAAACTCTCTCACAATAGGAACCCGGTCCAACGAATCTACTGTGGCACCAGTATCACGAATAAAAGCTAAGAATCCCTGACATCCTCTCCTCAAGAGCCGACTAGCGCAAAGGGTGGAAATCAAACTGTGAGGGGCGACACTACAGTCCCCCTGCACAATAAGAACTAACTCGCCCGGAAAACAAAACCTGATCGCCTTCTCACGGCAGTCCATAGACGCATAACAAGTAGCTATCTAGTCCATGCCAAGGAGAACGTCGAAGTCCAACATATCAAGAAGGATCAAGTCGACGGACAAATCTCCATCTCCAATACGAACGGCATATGACCGAAACACATGTCGCGCAACAAAAGACTCTCTAACAGGAGTAATCACGACAAGCAGCTGATCTAGCAAAGACGACTCTCGGCCCAACCTCGGCACGAAGTGTATGGAAACATATGAGTGAGTAGACCCTGGATCAAATAAAACATGCGCATCAAAAGAACATACAGAAAGAGTACCTGACACGACTGCATTCGATGCCTGTGCGTCCTGATGAGTCAAAGGAAATACCTGAGCCTGCCCTCTACCGGCAACTGGCTGGCCTCCGCCTCCGCCATCCCATCCTCTCTGAACAAACCCACCGCGACCATGACCTCTCTGAGCATAAGTCTGGCGTGGAGCAACAACAGGTGTAAGAGGCAACGCTCTTTGAGGTGGAGAATGTGGTAAGGCAACATGTGGAACCGCTGCTTCGCTCTGGCGTACCTCAGTACAAAATCTGACGAGGTGATGTGGACTCCCTCACCTATAACATCCAAGCGACTGCTGCTATCCTTGTGGGTAAGAGCCATATAGCTGGTCTCTTCTCAATCCTCTGCTAGCACCATCACCTGGAAAGAATCTATCGCGGCGTCTACCAAGCTGTCTTTGAGCTGATATATCAGTACAAAGACGCTTTGGTCCCGGAACGACCGATGTTTCAAAAATACACTCCTCTACCAATAGGGCTGCGTCCACTACGGCTGCATATGTATCGAAATGCTGGACGCCGATGGAGAGGGGCAACTGGGTAATCAGTCCTCGAACAAATCTCTTCAGTATCCACTAAATACGGAGCATATACGGATAGCTGGGTAAACTGAATTTCATACTCCGCCACTGTCATAACCGGAGTCTGGCACAATGACTCAAATCTGTGAGCTCGAGCATCTCTAATGCTCTGAGGGAGGAATCGAGCAAGAAACACCGTTGCAAACTCAACCCAGGTCATAGGAGGAAGACCTACGGCTCGAACTCTCTCTAAAGACTCGCAACAAGTCTGGGCAAGACCCTCCAGATGAAAACTAGCGAACTCCACCCATTTCGTGTCGGAGCATCTCAACGAACGACAGATCTTAGCCATCCGATCGATGAACGACCTTGGATCCTCATCTGCGTCGGTGCCTATGAAAACTGGAGGCTTCAGCCTCATGAACTCAGATAAGGACTCGGTGATAACCTCCATAACAGTAGGTATGACTGTCTGAACAGTAGGTACCATCATGGTCGCCGTAACAGGTGGAACAAACTCTGATCTCTACGCCCGACTGGCCTCGACCAACGATCCCATTATCTGGTGCAAATTCTGCATATCGGCCTCTAGCCTAGTAATACGATCCGGAGAAGGTGGATCACGATCCGGAGAAGGTGGATCAATCTGCTCCTGTAAAATAGGCGTACCGCCCTGGTCAGTCCTCGTCTCAGACGGGCCTGCCCTGACCTCGACTCTTGCGGCAGCTCTCTGCGCCCTCGTAGTCTTCGGCGGCATAGTGGCTGGAATAAGGAAACATGATTCGATAAGAACATAGAAATCGAATCATAAGGATATATATATAAGCAAGGAAGGAATTCAAGCAACTTGTCCTAAGGTCACTTAGGCGGAGTACCGTGTCGTAAGTATGCCGCGGAACATACACACGCTACGTCACTTTGCTTAAGCTACCCACTCCATCATACCAAGGTCATCCTACACTCCGAAAGGTAAAACCTAGCGCTCTGATACCAATTTTGTCACGATCCAATTTAGGAACGTGACCGACACTTAAATCACGCAACGTCTAAAGGCGTAACGTAATTCAAGTAAGCCGACAACCCAGAAATCTAAACCATAAAAAGATAGAAAGATAAAAAATTTAATCCATTTGCTAAAACATTTGAAAATCTTAAGTTATAGAATCTCAACTTAATTTATTTTCTTGAAAATTTCGGCAGCATCTCCTTTGTAAAAACTAGCCCCAAATGGGTACAAGCATAGAATAATATAAAGCATCCCCAATACGGAAGCAACTCACGCCAAAAGGCGGAACACAACCACAACAAGTGTATATGTGTGTGTGTGTGTGTACGATGCCGTAGCGAAGGAATAAGCAATAAAGATGTGAAACATCACAACATAAATAAAATAGTCGGCTCATACGAGTTCGACACCCAGAGTCACAATAATACAATATCGATCCTCACAAACTCATGTTTAAGTCAATATACATGAAAGTGGTGGATGGAGAGTACTAGATACAATAAGATATATAATGAGATCATACGGATAACCGCAAAACCACCCACCTATCTAAAATCACGACCAACAACAGCGGTATCCGCAGAAGTAGATGAAATAAGAAGCCCTGCCGCGGCTATACTGAGAGTCAAGCCTGCAAAACACTACGGCACAACGGGGGTGAGTTTCCAACTCGTGAATAGTAAATAACATCATTCAGATAATCGCAAGTATGTACGAAAGCGATAGTCTGAAATGTGTAATCTGATGCCATAAATATAACAGTACGGATATGCAACAATCATGATCAAGGTACCCCACCAGGGTACAACAACTAAATGAAACAGTGCATATCAATAAATCCTAAGTATGGGATAACACATAAAATCTCATGTATGAATCATCATCATGAAAAACCGATGTCCATCAACGACACCCTAAATCCCAATATCTCAGGTGCCGTCACTCTGACCGGCCCTTATATCCGTCACATCATGAAACCTGAGTGTCCAATATCGACACTCGAAAACATCATGAAACCCGTGTCCAAAATCGACACGTAAATCCGCATCTTTCTCTCTCGGACTCAGTCAGTCCGGATCAGCCCACGACTTTATCAGTCCGGATCGGCCCATATCCATCTCACGACTCCGGTAGGTATCCTCCGGATAACCGCCAAGCCTAAAACTATCACCGGTAGGTAGTGCTTCCCCTGCCAGGCTCATCGTCTACATCTTGATCTTCTTGTCCCGGGGTACCTTACCGGGTCCACCATGTACCGAAAGACGGTGCCTACCGCTCCTCGAATCGGGTATACTCACATCTCAGAACCGAGAAAACTCATGGTGGACACCTCGAAATATCACATGTGTGTGCAAGTGTAAAATAATTAAATAAATATTAATTAATTAAATAAAAGATGTAAAAAAAATATTATTATTTTAATTTCATTAAAACCCACATTAACGTTTAATTACACTAACCGCATTCTAAAGTGTTACATTGACACTTGCCAAAGACCAAGGTCGACGCAAGGGGCATAATACTTATGCTCTCAAAGAAAGCAGGGGGCAATCTCAGCAAACTCTTGAGACTGATAAATTGCGGTCGCAAGACATCATCGACGTCGAAATGGGCATCAAATAAGACGAGCTAGGGACAGTTCTTCGTCCGGGCTAATTCCAACTTTGACGACGAATGCTGCTGTTCCAACCGAAAATAGCTTTGAACTGCTACTAGGGGTCAGACAAAATTTTTCCACCGCAGTACTGAAGAAATCTCTATAGCCCATGGAGATCCAACAAGAGCAGAAGCTAGTTCACTCTTCAAAGAGACTTTTCTTATCCATATATAAGGTGTATAAGCAGGTGAAGAACTCAGTTGTCGTCCGTGGCTCTTCCCCTAAACGTCAGCCTAAACGTCGAACTCTGGCAACTCTCCTTCCAAATACAAGGGGACTCATACCAAAGCGGTTCCTGATACGATGGTTCCTCCTAAAGCAGATTCTCATAAAATAGAGAGGCTAGATAAAGCTCAAGCGCCCGAGGCAAACTCTAAAGGCCAAAACACCAAATGCCCCAAGCCTGGGGGCATGATAATTCATGCAGTCCACATGGTGAACTCCAAAGACGAAGGTCGTGCTTCTACTAGTCATAGGCTGCATACTCGGTCTTTGACAAAGGCTCAGCAGCAACATGAAAAGCTGCAGGAGATGTTTGCTCCGGCAGCGACTCTTGCTAGTCTACCGCCTAAGGCAAACCCTGAAGACGCACCTAAAGAAAGAATAGGGCAGGAGTCGAATATTGATTTCCTGAAGCGCGCTCTCAAGAAGAAAGATGAAAAAGCGGAAGCGATGTCCGCTAAAATGAACCAGATGGCCCTCTTGATCCAGAATATGGCTGGAATGATGGTCCATTCGGAACCACTGATAGATGAACCGTCGGTAGCCGCTCCTAAAGACAAAGGTGGCATTTCAAATCCTCTGTAAGCCTCATCAATGGCTGAGGAGGAAATGATCCCAAATGAAAAGCTGGACGCATATATCGCTCAGCAAATCAAAGCTCACTATGCTAGTGAAGCAGAAAATAGGTCGATCAAGACTGATCGACCGTATCCGGCGTGCTACGATCAAGTACAGTACCTGCCAGAATACATACTTCTGACGTTCTATGTATACAAAGGAATCGGAAATCCTTACCAGCACATCGCGTGATTTAAATCCATGTGCGGCAATACTATAGGAAATGATATACTGCTCCTCCGACAGTTTGTTAGCAGTCTGGCGAGCATTGTGTTCAAATGGTATGCGGAACTCCTAAATGACTCTGTGAATACCTTCGATGAGATGAAGATGCTCTTCTGTCAGAGATTCTCCAGTGCGAATAAACGCACTACCGTGGCGGTATTGGTCAACGAATGGGTTAGACCGACTGAGACATAGGTTCAATATGTTACTTGATGGCGAAATCTCTGGTCTAAATGCGAGCAGCGCATCGACGAAGCTCCATCCATGGGAATGTTCATAACCACTCTTAACTCAAATTCAAAGGTGTTCTCATATATGGTCCTCTTCAAGCTGATGACCTTCCAAGAGCTCATGGATAAAATGGCTCGATTGGATCAGATGGGTCAAGACACATCCTCTTCCGATGAAGATACATGAAAAGCAGAGGCAAAACGGCGTTTATTGCTAACGCTCAACAAAAAATGAGCAGCTTTGAAGCAGCCCGTGGCGAAAATAGCGATAGCATGGGTTCTACCCTTCGAAAGATTAGGGACGCGAATACTCGCTCCCTCGAAATATACGCAGGGGGCATCTTGATCGCTAGCGGAGTAATCATTATGCGAGATAGTCCTTTCTTCAAAAAATAGAAAGGACATTAAGGGACATATAAACGGGTCCTACAATTAAGTAGAATAGCCCACTTGAACCGAAAACCATGGAAGGGGTGTGGAATTCATGTACCAAATCAGATGATGAGGGGAAAAGCCCCCAAGTCAAGTTCATTCTTCCAAGAAAGAAATGGACGCCAGCAAAAGGAGTGACATGATATCTCGTTCCTTCATATATGTAGTGTAGGATGTAGGGTTGCTAGGCACGATCACAAGGTTCTATGAGGCATCAACCATGCCCGATTAAAATTTTAGCCGTGCCGAACAACCCGAAGCCGGATCTTTAAACTAAGGTTTAGGCGAAAACTGACATGTTAAACACTTTAACACTAAGTGAGAGGGATTACAACCTTTTTAGATCCGGTCCTTCACTTATTAAGCTCCGTGTAGATGTCCCCTTCGCTGCGATCGTGAACTCCGGACTCAAGATAAGCTCCGCAAGAAGAACGAACGTGCTTGCTACGATGACTTCGAGGCCGAAGATGATCTACGTCGGGGAGACACTAACTCAAGCTATTCCTTCACTAGGTCATGAACTTTGTGAAGAGAACACACTCTACTACATGGCAAGTGGTAGAGGATGAAGAAGTAGGAAGTGGGCTCACTTTAGATTTGATTTTCTCACACTTTTTCTCATGGCACCATTAGAGCTAGCAAGCTTTTCATGGAGCTTGATGAAGAAGAAGATGTGAATAATTCATCCAAATGAAAACTTATCCAATGAATTATTGCACCATGGTTGAGTTAAGCCCTCATGCTTAACTCATGTAGAGAATTAACCAAAGTATGAGGTTAAGGGTTGGGTTAACTAATATCCTAAGGAATGACAAAAGAGTTGACTTTGTCAATGTTTATCAAGCTTCATGAAGCTTGATAATTTTGACCAAAGTCTCATCTCTTTTGTTATTTGTTAGGAAATTAGTAAACCCTAATTTAACCTTGACTTGGTTTAAGTCTCATACACCCAACTTGTATGTATCATCAAGCATGATACAAACATGTACACTTGCATATATCACATATAAACAATGTGCACAATCTAGTGAGAAAATAAATCTTAAGTGAGCTAATACTAGTTAATGTAATGTAATATATCAAATATATAATTATACATTAAATTATTAAATCAACTCTTGATTTAATAATCCGGCAATAACCGACTAATATCATGTGTAACAACTTATCGAATCAACACTTGATCCGATAACCCGGCTATATCGCATACAACCGATCAATGTTACAAATCACGAGAATAGAATACGGTATCTCATATCGTATTAATCTCAGTCCCGCACATATCACATATGTGCTCCTACTCCGTTTCTCTTGAGCCAGGAAACCCCTGTGTAGGACTCTAAAGACTCGTCAATACGCCGGTAGTAGGTGATGATCATATCAAACACCCACAAGCCGCAAGCGGTCTGCTAAACGTAACGGCCACCCGGGTATTGAGCGATCAGAAGATCAACAAGGAAGCCTGTGCATTCTCCTGTGAATCCAATCAGTAACACTCCCGTTCAGTCCGGTCTCGTCGTATGATATGTCGCATATCTCGCCTAGGGGTGGCAAACGTCAGACCCCAGTAGCTTGATAAGTCGTGTCGATATGAGGTCTATAACAGTTCGAGAAACTACTGATAACACTTACCAGTAAATCTCAGCAACCCTGGCTAGGGATTTCCGATTATAGCCAATCGAACACAGCGCAACATCAACTCCCTATACCGGGAGAGACGAATCTCCTCCTATCGCTCATTGCCTCCATGTGATTCGGGACTGTACCCAAAAGCCACCTTTTTGCATGCCCTCTTGGACGTGGTATGATGGAAATCAAAGCACAGTGGGAATCACACAAGACTCTATGACGATCTCGGGTCAACAGACTACTCTGTACCAGTGTCACCGGAGAACTTCCATCTGACGTAAGGTATAATACCATCTGGGAGTTCTCGGCGAGTCCGTCCAGTGTACCCAGTCTCCACTGAGCACCCGTACACCATCCTTGATGTCAAACACCGATGGATATGGGATCATCCATCGCCCATCATATGGGTCAAGATGCGTATACGCTAGTCTACTCTGGTGCATCGATGCCCTGTCCCGATATACCCTCGACTAGGAACAGTTATAGGATGTACTCGTAGACTACCGTGGCCCCACTAGTATGATCTCATCATAATCCCGGTAGTCGAGTACATATCCTAAGGGCTTTATCAACATGTAACATAGAGACAATCAGAGTACATGTTAAGATAAAGTACAACCAGATAGCATACTATCATGTCGAGCAAGAAAGTCCTCCCTATATATATCCTAGCATCCACTACAATATACATCGTATGTACAGTAATGGCCTCTAGGGCATACATATAACTAACAATCTCCCACTTGCACTAGGGCCATCTGTTGTGGTATCACATACCCAACAATTAGTTGTGGTTGAAGTATCTCATACTCAACCATCCCATAAAAGTCTCTACTGGGAAAAAGGCCTTTCTGAGTGGATCCGCGCTGTTGTCCTCTGTGTCTACTCTCCTAACCTCGATCTCCCTGGAGATCAACCATCTCCATGATCAGGTGATACTGCCTAAGAATTATATCTGGATTTCTGATGGGACGGGGGTTCCTTGGCATAGGACACAACTCCATTGTCTCACAATGGTAGGAACGAAGTTCATCTCATGAACTTATATATATCCAGACTGCCTCTTTGGTAGCATCTTTGGTAACGATGTATCTTTCCTTTAATCTTCTAGTAAGTCACGGTATCTAGCTTGGAACTCTTCCAACATATCGTCCCTCCACTGAGGGTAAAGACAATGCCTGCGACTGACATTCAGTCGTCCTTATCACCCTGGAACATTTCCAGTGATTCTCCCCAGGATCGATTGATACCATTTCACTACAACTAGTAAGAATCCTAACATCCAATTATATCTATCTCATAGATCCAAAACCCAGGATTTAGGAGGTATCACTTTGATCCTATATGGAGAATCCTTGTGATAAGCGGAGATTGACTGAACGTAGCATAGGAAACTCCTTCCCTATCAAGAGTATGTCATCTACGTACTCTACGAGGATCAACACCATACTCCCTACTACCTTTATGTATATACAAGATTCATCTACCATTTTGATGAAGTCAAACTCTTTGACTACCACATCAAAATAGATGTTCCAACTCCGCGATGCCTGTTTTATCACATAAAACATCTTGCACACGTTTCCGATGCTCCCAATATCTACGAAGCCCTCTGGCTGTGTACTTATAGACGTTCTCTTCTAAAACATCATATAGAAAAGCAGTCATGACACCCAACCACCAGATATCGTAGTCATGGTATGTAGCCGTAGCAAGTAGGATCTGGATGGACTTAAGCATAGCTTTGAAAGTCTCAACTTTTCCATGTACACCAAGTAATCTTCTCAAGATATACTTGCTCCTGATGGGGATTTAACCCTTCAGATAAAGTAGCCAAAGTCCATACTTTGTTGGTGTATAAGGATTCCATCTCAGATCGATAAGCATCCAGCCATTCTTACAGAGTCCCACTCCTGATAGCCTGCTCGAAACTAGTTGGGTCATCATCTCATGATGCAATCCTCGCTCCCACTGTCATAGAGAAACCGAAGTATCTCTCAGGTGGCTGAGGAACCCTACTAGATCAGCGGAGATGCTGAGGTTCGTTGGTTACTATTGAATCCTTCGGTTCTACTAAATCATCTGCTGTAGTTTGTATAGCTGGAACTCCTTCCAGTTCTACATAACAGGCCTTGCCTCGAGCTTGTCCGTATTTTTCTTTTAGACATAGTCCGGACAACCCTAAATCTTAACAAACTTAAGATATGGGCTCTTCTCTTTCCATATCACATATGAAGTGGTAGGCAACTGATTTGATTTGAACCCTATTCAATAGGTATGCAGCTTCTCAAGCGCATAACACCCAAAAGGAAATAGGAAACTCAGTAGTACTCATCATAGAGCACACCATATCACATAGGGTGTTATTGCTCCGCCCTGATACACCGACGTGCTGTGGTGTATACGGAGGAGTAATGATGAGAGAGAATCTCATTCTCCTTTAAAATAGTCCAGGAATTCCGTGCTCAAGTATTCTCCTCCTTGATCACATCAAAGGACATAATACTTTTACCCGTTTTTGGTTCTCTACTTCTAACTTATATTCTGTGAATATCTCAAAAGCTTCGGACTTGTGTTTCAACAGGAACATATGTCTGAATCTTGAGAGATCATCAGAGAATGTAATGAAGTACAAAGAACCGGTCTTGGCATGTGTAGACATGGGACCTTCATACATCATCATGTATCAATCCCAAGAGTTCACTAACTCTTTCTCTGTTTCCAATAAATGGAGCTGTGGTCATCTTATCTCTGTGACATGATCGGCAAGTTTCATAAGATGTAAATTTAAACTAATTTAAATATGCATCTAAATGTAACTTAGCTAGTCGGGTCGCATTGATATGACCTAGTCTACAATGCCTCAAGAAGGATTCGTTCATTTCTGAACTCTTCCTCTCGTGTGTGTTCTGTATATTAAGAACTGTGTTTGATTTAGAACGTCTATGCTTTTAGATAACGTGCCTGAACCGATCAACTCTTGATATAGGAAACGTTCAAAACATTATCCAACAATACAAAATTATATCCTTTCTTTACTAATAAAGAGAATGATATGATGTTGTATATCAGGTTCGGTATCTAATAACATTCGTTCAGAATCAATGTATTCTGGTAATACAGGGCGGTAGTGACCAACAGACTTGGCTGCAACACTTGCACCGTTTCTATCTCATGAAACTTATCACCCGTTCTCAGTTCTCTACCTATCTGTAGCCCATGTAACAGATTACATATGCGGGATCCTGATCCGGTATCTCATACCCAGGACGTAAAGGATACTGAGAAACAGTTCTCTGTAATGAACACACCCGAAGATGATGCATCATTATGCACTTTCTTCGTTTGGGCGACACGGGAATTCTGGTAATCCCCAATTTCCTGCTCTGTCTTATAACAATTATAAGTTGGAGCGGGACCAACATTCCCTAGCGCAGTATAACAAGCGGGTTCGGTCAATACATCCATATTATTATCTTGATTAAGGCGTGATATGGTCGCTATCTGGAGAGAGAGAGAAGAAAACACTCAGCGTATGCTCTTGCAAGATTAGATTGGTTATCTAATATATCTAATCAGGATGTCTCCCACTGTTTTAATCAAATCTTCCTTCAAACCCTAAAAGGAAAGACTAGCCGGGATTAATTACACGCTACAAGTTCGCCAATCTTTCAGCCAGGCCAGTGTCGGTACTTTGAGGGAGGTCCCCTGTGCTTTCGCACAGACCTAATTAAAGTAAACTCGTTTTCCCAGAGACGTAACCCCGTTAACACTTTTCTAGACACCTACTTGATCGGCTAATTGTAATGTGTAAAACTCTCCCAGGAGTAACTCTTACTCGCAGCGGGTATCGGGATCCAACTATCTCATAGAAGGTATGCAATCTCATTGCAAATTTCAACACTTGAAATTCCCAATAATATTTTACCCCAAGCGTCCTATGACCTTGACGGAGGCCAAACTACCCATAGTCCGCTAGTCAAGTTCAACCCGTCATTTCCTGATTGAATTAAACCCACCCGCACGACCCTTGACGGAGGCCAAACAACGCCGTACGAATACCCTAATCCAATCGCAGCGTATGATATCAGATAAGCATTAGTTAGCTACCGTACACTACGCCTTGACGGAGGCCAAACTACCGCAGCACGAATACTAACTAGTACTTATCTGAAATGACGGAGGGCTACGACAGGTTTTTAAGAAAACCCTTTGCGTAATGAACTTGATATCGTTGTAGAATCGAGTGATTTTAAATGGAATATTTTTGAGGTTTTTCTAGTTTTGCTAAAGGGGTCACTCCCGGTGAAGCGATCCTCGGCCCTTTCCTCATTGAATAAGGTGCAGGATATTTCACAAATATCACTATGCAAAGCAAAAACTATAGAAATAATCAAAAGACAAACCGAGTTTGTAGCATCTGCTAGTTTCGCTAAAGAGGTCACTCCCGGTGAAGGGATCTCGGCTCTCTCCTTATCGAATAAGGTGCTGGATGTTCTACAAGGAACACCGCTATGCAAAGCAAGAACTAGAGCTACCAGTTTTTAAACAAGTTTCTACAACATCTTTAGGTTTCTTTTATTTCATTAATCTCATTAATGAAGTCCCATTTTAATATGCTTCACAAGCATCAGATATGAAACGAAATCAACAATATATAATATATATCTCATATATATAATATAAACATTCGTCTCAGGCAGTAATATGATCTCATCACAGAACATTGCAGCAGAAGAACATATATGAAATATTGGATATACTAGGATGTCCGTGTTTTCAATACGAGCATGTATAAAACACGGATTCCACGGTCGCGATGAATAGCCAAACCCACATCCCTAGACCCCTACGAGAGCGGTAAGCAACACTGCCAATTCTAGGGTTAGGAGACCCGGTCTCGACTCCTCGAGATGGTCTCCCACTGGACCCTAGAACCCGGTTACTTGTGCTCCCCGCCTTGAGTCTACCTAATGCGGAAAAGTAAATAAAATACAATGGTGACATCATCCTCAGCCCGGAAGTGCCCCAATAAAAGAATATTACATACAAATGAATTTTACATGAATGAAAAAGAAAAACTCTCATCTCACATAAAACCCCCGGCTATTCAAAACGCGAAGATCCAATATAACAAATCACAGCAACACATAATATCTCATATCATCAACGTAAGCAAGTATGCGTATCCCGATTGTCGTTGATGTATAGCAACGAAGCCGGCGATACACCACATACTACGCTTACGGTCACAGAAAAGAAAGTGTAAAACTACAACAGTTGGAATCCGCAACCTCCTTAGACATCGCATGCCTAACCAAATGAATTCCTTAGACATCGCATGCCTAACAATTATAAACCCCACATTTTAGCCTCATTATCGAAAACTCTTTTCAATATCAAGTCGGGCAATTCAACAAGATTCCCGACATCCTGATCGAATGCTCGTCGCAAACTTTAGTAGACGGCCGTACCCCCGGATGCCGTCGACGAAGTGCACTAAGGCGGAACACCGCTGCCGCGAGCACCCGAACGGATGCTTTTGGCGATGGGGTTCTCTTATAGTCACTTGGTTGGGGCTATGGGGCGTGGCTGTCTGTTAAGTTTACCCGGCGAGTATCCGCGTACGCTACGTGATTGCGACGGACTTTTGATCACATCAAAATTCCGTGGCAACCGATTATCTGAGACTGAACTGCTAGATTTATAACATTCAAATTAGTTATCTCATAACTACCCATGGATTCCAAATATTGTATCACATTCCAGATAAATAGACAATGTTAAACTTTCCGATCGAATAATCAAACACCTAAGATTTCCCCAATATATCTCAACACTTGAAATCAGTTTAAAAACATCCATCACATGCCACAGTACCAATAGTCCAGCCGTAGAAGGGTCAAGCCAACGCCTCACATGTGGCACGCCGTACTGCCACAAACCCTAAGGTTCAGAGGCAGTTCAAGACGGTCACATAATCGAGTTAAGGTTTGTTGTCTTCTAGAGGGTCCACCGCGTTACTTGCATGACTTAGAACGTTCTTAAACTCGAGAAAATATCCAAATTTTGAAAAATTTTCCGACAGGGGAAAGAGTGAGTTATTGATATCCGGTCGAACTTTTTAACAGTTTCTAAAAATTATCCGGAAAAACAAAACAAAGTTAAAATATCCGATCGAATCATTAAATCCCCAATACAACCCAGAAAACTCAACACTTGAGTGAAAAATAAAAATTCCCAGAAGAATCAGCAAGTACCAACGGTTATTACTGTGCAAAAACTAACAATTAATACCCAGGTACGGCCGTGGAATCGCCGCCAATACCCTAGTTTGGCCGCGGTTCCGCGGCGCTTTGAGAGATTCAGAGTGTCGTTTTGCACACGTGTCCATATAATTCCCTGCTGATTTTTTAAGGATTTTTAATTTGGAAAAAATCACATTTTCAGAAAATGTCCAGAGAAGGGTTCGGATTAGGGTTTCGTGTTTCGATCGGACTTTAAACTTCCCTTACACTTCGCCTAAAGCTCTAGCTTGGCTCTGATACCACTGTAGGGTTGCTAGGCACGCTCATAAGGTTCTACGAGGCATCAACCATGCCCGATTAAAATTTTAGCCGTGCCAAACAACCCGAAGCCGGATCTTTAAACTAAGGTTTGGGCGAAAACTGACATGTTAAACACTTTAACACTAAGTGAGAGGGATTACAACCTTTGTAGATCCGGTCCTTCACTTCTTAAGCTCCGTGTAGATGTCCCCTTCGCTGCGATCGTGAACTCCGGACTCTAGATAAGCTCCGCAAGAAGAACGAACGTGCTTGCTACGATGACTTCGAGGCCGAAGATGATCTACGTCGGGGAGACACTAACTCAAGCTATTCCTTCACTAGGTCATGAACTTTGTGAAGAGAACACACTTTACTACATGGCAAGTGGTAGAGGATGAAGAAGTAGGAAGTTGGCTCACTTTAGATTTGATTTTCTCACACTTTTTCTCATGGCACCATTAGAGCTAGCAAGCTTTTCATGGAGCTTGATGAAGAAGAAGATATGAATAATTCATCCAAATGAAAACTTATCCAATGAATTATTTCACCATGGTTGAGTTAAGCCCTCATGCTTAACTCATGTAGAGAATTAACCAAAGTATGAGGTTAAGGGTTGGGTTAACTAATATCCTAAGGAATGACAAAAGAGTTGACTTTGTCAATGTTTATCAAGCTTCATGAAGCTTGATAACTTTGACCAAAGTCTCATCTCTTTTGTTATTTGTTAGAAAATTAGTAAACCCTAATTTAACCTTGACTTGGTTTAAGTCTCATACACCCAACTTGTATGTATCATCAAGCATGATAAAACATGTACACTTGCATATATCACATATAAACAATGTGCACAATCTAGTGAGAAAATAAATCTTAAGTGAGCTAATACTAGTTAATGTAATGTAATATATCAAATATATAATTATACATTAAATTATTAAATCAATTCTTGATTTAATAATCCGGCAATAACCGACTAATATCATGTGTAACAACTTATCGAATCAACACTTGATCCGATAACCCGGCTATATCGCATACAACCGATCAATGTTACAAATCGCGAGAATAGAATACGGTATCTCATATCGTATTAATCTCGGTCCCGCACATATCACATATGTGCTCCTACTCCGTTTCGCTTGAGCCAGGAAACCCCTGTGTAGGACTCTAAAGACTCGTCAATACGCCGGTAGTAGGTGATGATCATATCAAACACCCACAAACCGCAAGCGGTCTGCTAAACGTAACGGCCACCCTGGTATTGAGCGATCAGAAGATCAACAAGCAAGCCTGTGCATTCTCCTGTGAATCCAATTAGTAACACTCCCGTACAGTCTGGTCTCGTCGTATGATATGTCGCATATCTCGCATAGGGGTGGTAAACGTCAGACCCCAGTAGCTTGATAAGTCGTGTCGATATGAGATCTATAACAGTTCGAGAAAATACTGATAACACTTACCAGTAAATCTCAGCAACCCTGGCCAGGGATTTCCGATTATAGCCAATCGAACACAGCGCAACATCAACTCCCTATACCGGGAGAGACGAATCCCCTCCTATCGCTCATTGCCTCCATGTGATTCGGGACTGTACCCAAAAGCCAACTTTTTGCACGCCCTCTTGGACGTGGTATGATGGAAATCAAAGCACAGTGGGAATCACACAAGACTCTATGACGATCTCGGGTCAACAGACTACTTTGTACCAATGTCACCGGAGAACTGCCATCTGACGTAAGGTATAATACCATCTGGGAGTTCTCGGCGAGTCCGTCCAGTGTACCCAGTCTCCACTGAGCACCCATACACCATCCTTGATGTCAAACACCGATGGATATGGGATCATCCATCGCCCATCATATGGGTCAAGATGCGTATACGCTAGTCTACTCTGGTGCATCGATGCCCTGTCTCGATACACCCTCGACTAGGAACAGTTATAGGATGTACTCGTCGACTACCGTGGCCCCATTAGTATGATCTCATCATAATCCCGGTAGTCGAGTACATATCCTAAGGGCTTTATCAACATGTAACATAGAGACAATCAGAGTACATGTTAAGATAAAGTACAACCAGATAGCATACTATCATGTCGAGCAAGAAAATCCTCCCTATATATGTCCTAGCATCCACTACAATATACATCGTATGTACAGTAATGGCCTCTAGGGCATACATATAACTAACATAGGGTTCCCTAGGGCGGCAGCAAGTTTTCAGGAGGCATCGTCCATGCGGTTTTCAAAATTTTGCCTTTATAAAGAACCTTAACCCTAGAATCTTAACTAGAAATTTAAACAAACTAGTAATGTTAATATCTTAACAACTATGTGAATGCGGAATACAACCTTTGTAGACTGGTCCTTCACTTCAAATGCTCCATGTAGAAGTCCCTTCGCTGTGAGTAAGAATCTCCCGAACTCTTGAGAGGCCCTACAAGGTGAAAGATGCAAACTTGCTCAAAGTCTTCAAGGCCGATGATGATCTACGTCGAGAAGACTCAAGCTCATGCTACCTCTTCACTAAATTAGGGTTTAGTGAAGCAAACACCCTAAACTAAATGGTTAATAGTAGAGTATGATGAAGTAGGAAATGGGCTCACTTTAGATTTGTTTTTCTCACAATATTTTCTCATTTAGAAAAAAAGCTAGAAAGCTTTTTCTCAAATGAAGAAGAAGATGAAGAATTAAGATGAGAGAATGAACTCATGAGGTGAGAATAACAACCGTGGGTGAGTTAGTGTCATACACTAACCCATGTAGAGAATAAACCATGGGTTAACAATAATGGTTGGGTTAATAAATATCTTCAAGTAAAACAAAATGAGTAGACTTAGTCAATGGTTCCACAAGCTACTACAAGCTTGAACCATGTGACTAATTACCATTAATTTTGATTTAATTTAAATAAACAAAACCCTCACATTATTATAAGCATGGTGTAAGCCTCATACACCCATGGAGCATGTGGTATCAAGCATGACACAAAATAATGTACATTAATATATATCACATATATACTAAGTGTACACAAGTGAGAAAAGAAATCTTAAGTGAGCTAATATTAGTTAATGTAAGATAATATATCAAATATATAATTATACATTAAATTATTAAATCAACACTTGATTTAATAATCCGGCTATATTATATACAACCGACTAATATCAAATGTGACAATCTATCGAATCAACACTTGATCCGATATCCCGGCCATATCACATACAACCGTCCGATATCACATATTGCGAGAATAGAATGCGGTATCACATACGCGCATTAATCTCGGTCCGCACATATCACATATGTGCTCCTACTTCGTTTCGCATGAACCAGGAATCCTCTGTATAGGACTCTAAAGACTCGTCAATATGCCGGTAGTAGGTGATGATCATATCAAACACCCACAAGCCGCAAGCGGCCTGCTAAACGTAATGGCCACCCTGGTATTGAGCGATCAGAATATCAACAAGCAAGCCTGCTTATACTCCTGCGAATCCAATCAGTAACACTACCGTACATTCCGGTCTCTTCGTCAGATATGTCGCATATCGCAGCCTGGGGGTGGTATAACGTCAGACCCCAATAGCCTGATAAGTCATGCCGATGCAAGGTCCATAACGGTTCGAGAAACTACTGATAACACTTACCAATAAATCTCAGCAACCCTGGCCAGGAATTTCCTGTTATGGCCAATCGAGCATTGCGCAACATCAACTCCCAATACCGGGAGAGACGAATCCCCTCATATCGCTCATTGCCTCCATGCGACTCAGGACTGTACCCAAAAACCACCTTTTTGCACGATCTATTGACCGTGGTATGGTGGAAATCAAAGCACAGTGGGAATCACACAAGACTCTATGATGATCTCGGGTCGACAGACTAACCTGTACCAGTGTCACCAGAGAACTACTATCTGACGATAGGTATAATACCATTTAGAAGTTCTCGGCGAGTCCGTTCAGTGTACCCAGTCTCCACTGAGCACTTGTATACCATATTTGATGTCAAATACCAATGGATGTGGGATCATCCATCTCCCATCATATGGGTCAAGATGCGTATACGCTAGTCTACTCTGGAATATCGATGCCCTGTCTCGATACACCCTCAACTAGGAACAATTATAGGGTGTACTTATGGACTACCCTTGGCCCCACTAGTATGATCTCCATCATAGTCCTGATAGTCAAGTACACATCTTAAGGTCTTTATCAACATGTGAGAGCAAGACAACATCACTTATACAAGTCAACATGTTAAGACAGAGGGCAACCAGATAGCATACTATCATGTTGAGCAAGAAAGTCCTCCCTATATATGTCCAAGCATCCACTACAATATACATCCCATGTACAGTAATGCCTCTAGGGCATACATATAACTAACATGAAGAATATACTCCGTCAGCGTCAGAAAGCGACATTGATGAGCAGAGGGCAGGTGCCGTGTAAAATGCCCGGAATGTCCCGCAAACAACCCAATTGGTATGATGATAAAAGAAACAGTCTGAGAGGGTAGTGATAGCCTAAGGCATGAAATGCCCATGCATACAAAAGACAGGTAGCAGTGCCTTAGCAACCAAGCATTGGAAGGGATGCGTTATGTAACTCCTCGACCAAATAATAAACTAGGGACCGAAACGTTCCTGAACTAGTATTTCGCCCCAATCATGGCGATGGTGGATCGGAACGTCCCTAAACTAGCATTTCACCCCAAACACGGCGATGGTGGACCGGAACGTCCCTAAACTATCATTTCGCCCTAAAAACGGCGATGGTGGATTGAGAAGTCTTTAAACTAATAATGGACCACTACGTCTTTAAATTGGCGTTGAACCGAAACATCCTTAAACTAAATGCTCGCCCCAAAATACAGCAATAATGAACCGAAAAGCCCCTAAACTAATATTGGACCGCTACATCCTTAAATTGGCCTTGGACCAAAATGTTCATAAACTAAATTTCGTCCCAAATATTGGAATGATGGACCCGAATGTCCCTAAACTAACATTTTGCACCAAATATGGCGATGATAGATCGGAACGTCTCTAAACTAGCATTTTGCCTCAAACATGGCGATAATGGACCGGAACGTCCCTAAACTAGTATTTCGCCCCAAACACGGTGATAATAGACCGAAATGTCCCTAAATTAGCGCATCGCCCCAAACACAGCAATAATGGACCGAAATTTCCTTAAACTAGCGTGTCGCCTCAAACACAGCGATAATGGACCGAAATGTCCCTAAACTAGCGTGTCGCCGCAAACACAGTGATAATGGACCGAAATGTCCCTAAAACTAATATGCTCCCTTGAGATCTATATTGAAATTGAAATCCCATCGGTGAAGATTGCAACTCAAGTCCCACCGGCTACACAGTTACTCCAACGATGAAGCCACCCCCAAGTCCCACAGGAAAATAGATGGGTCACTTGCAGCGAAACTACTTTCAAGAGTTCCATCATTCACAAAATAAAGGGTATGTCCACAAGAGAAATGGGCACGGATGAAAACTAGAAAGGACGCCGTGAGTAAAAATAGCAAGACCGTCGGCGAGTTTATGAAATCCTGAAAGGGCGCAATCTCGTAAAAAAAGGGTGTGCACTTACAGGGTCCCCTCGACCCTGTGAGAAGAAAATACCTACGTGAGATCCTTACGACTCATGAAGTAGTAACACACTTAGGAATCTATATGATTCCTAAGGAGAAAGTTTACTTATGAGATCTTTGCGACTCGTAAGGAGAATTCTCCTCTATGAGACCTTCACGGCTCATGGGATTCAAAAGCCTTAAGTTACAAGGATCCAAACCTGTTCTTAAATCGTCACATCCCCCAAGTTGCCTTGTAAGTAGTTCGATACCGACTCTTGTGTACAATCCACGGGCACAAACAAAATATGTTCTAACCGAGTTCTACCAATGACGAGAAATATCCCGATATGGCGAATGACACTTGTAAGTACTCATGACTTACAAGGAGAAAATACTCTTGTAAGATCCTTATGACTTATAAGAGAAAATATCACTTAGGAATCCCCACGATTCCTAAGGAGAAAATACATTTATGAGTTCCTCACGACTCTTAGAAAGAAATACCTTTATGCAACTCATAAAGTCAAAAGTTTTAGTCGACGGGATATTAACCTTATTTGCTAAGCCACTTTTGTTCAAATCAACAAAGGCAAAGATGATTCGCTCCTGGCAATATCCCAGTTGTAGCGATTGTAAGTCTACGGTAGCGCCCCGGCCGCCGATCCGAGACCAAAATGCGGAAACGAAAACATTTTCTAAACTTGAAACAGACGCTATCACAGACTATAATCCCGGATCGAACCATTAACCTATAACTAGCTAACTAGAGAAGGGTTAGAAAAGCTATACCGATCGATCCGTGTCCTTCGGTCTTTGGTCACCTTCCCAAGCTCCTCGCGACATCTCCGATCTCCGGTCTCCTCGTCGGAAAGGGCACCACATCTTCGAATCCTTTTACGGGCTCCCGATTCGTCTGAAGCAACTCGGACACGAAGTTTGCTAGCCGACGTGTCCAAGGTGAAGTAGAGAATGTGTGCGATCACTTTGTCTCAAGCATCCATTGATTCTCAACGCATGAGAGTGTATGGATGGAGGTTGAAGATGAAGCCATGGTGGAAATGGTGAGCTAGAGAAAGAAGAAGAAGAAGAAGAAGAGGCTTTCTTTTGTTTTGTGTTGAATTATTGTGAGAGCACTAGAATGAAACTCAAGAGACAACCACAAGAGATATGGCTTCCCTTTCTCTCTCCATCCATCAATTCAACACACAAATCAATCAATTAAGTGACATTATCACTAAAAAAGGGACCATGAGTCACCTAATAGATTGTGCCTCTTCATGATGACTTCCACTCACAATTTCCACCAAAACATTAACCCAAATGTTTATGACAATAAAAAGATATGGCAACATCTAAAGTAAACTCGTGACGGATCACAAGGATACCCCTCACCTGTATATACATACCTGCATCCGCATTCCGACTGAATGCGAATGCGATGAGACTAAAGTAATCCAACAAATCTAATACTAGGATCCGTCTTAAACCAAAGCCCACTAGTATGATCCGTCCGATCATGATCCGTGCACGACTGCACGTATATGATCGAACCCTGCCATAATACCATACAACCTCTACAACGTTTCGTCCGAAACTTGAGAAACTGTCTGTGGGGGACTCTAAAGACTCGTCAATACTTTGGCTGTGGATTTAACCACTAGCATGTAAGAGGTACTAGCCGTACGTAACGGGCTACCAGGTATTGACCAAAAGGGAGGTCGATGAGAGAACTCATTCTGACACCCTACTAAGCCTGTCAGTGACAATATCCGTACAGTCCGGTCCGTTCGTCTATGAGCATTGTATGTCAGGCCTAGGGGATTGGTAAAAGTCAGACCCCCAAAAGCGGTACAAGTCGTGTCGGAGTGTAGCCCAGAACACCCTGAGATACTACTGGAATACCTACCAGTAAATCTCCTGCCTTGGCCAAGGAATTTGTGTAATGGCTCTCTTAGACACAGCGCGATCTCACCCCCAATACCGGGAGAGACGAAACCCCTGCCGATCCGCTCACTGCCTCCATGTGGCTCGGGACTGTATCCAACTAAAACCTGTTTGCACGACTCCTTTGAGCCGTGGTAGGGTAGTAATCAAAGCACAGTGGGAGCTCACACGAGACAAATGACGATCTTAGGTCGATGAACTAACCTGTACACATGTCACCAGGGAACTGCTATCTGACATCAGGTATAATACCAACCAGCATGTTCCCGGCGAGTCCTTTCCGGTGTACTCATAACCCAATGAGCACCTGTATACATCTTAGGTGAACCAACTGACACCAATGGCTTGTGAGACCGACCACCGCCCCTCGTCGGGGTCTCGACTGTATACACTAGTCTACTAATGGAGTATCGATGCCCAGTCTCGAAACTCCCACGACTAGGGACCACTTTAAGGATGTGCTTATAGACCCCAGCTCCCACGTATATGATCGCCATCATACTGCTGGCCGTCAAGCAAGAATCCTATGGGCTCTATCAACGTGCAATAGTGACCTGTAATGTCACCTAAAGCTGTACACGATGATAAAGATAAACCAGATAGCATACTATCATCTCGAGTAAGACTGTCCTACCAGCATAGGTCCTCCCTCAATCATTGCAATCACGTGCCTGTGATCCAATAATTGACTCTGAGGGCACTATATCCAACAATCTCCCACTTGCACTCATGGCTAATTATTGCGATGTCGCATACTCACAGCCCGTATGATACCGAACACCCAACTCCTCTACTAATCAGTTTCACAAAGCTCGTTTGCGAAACTATTGCATTCGAGGAATAGCCTCAGTGAGTGGATTCGCCTTAATGTTTCTTTCTATGTCTCTTTTTTTCTCAAGTTCGCAGAGAAAGCTATCTCCCGAAATGAGCAATACCTGTCTTGGAATATGTTTGGATATCTGATGGGACCTAGTTCATAAATGAACTCTAAATCCAAACTTCTTAGACTGTATCGTCAACTGAACTTAATCAGTATCCTGCGTCATGCCTCCCTCAGTATCCGCTTGGACCTCCTGTCCAAACAACTGCCCCTCGTCAGAGGAAAACTATAACTCTGATAGTCACTCTGTCATCCAGGTCACCTTGGAAGCCTGGAATGATAACCGTCTCCTAAAAGAAGCGGTTGTTATCATATCCCTAGAACATCCACTTATGTTCTAAAACTGCTTCCGAACGTTTCTCCAGGATAGGATTAATATCAACTTATTGCATCTAGTGCAAAAAACAACGTCTGGTGTGGTACTTGACATCTCATGATTGACTCAATTGCCTAAGCAAGTGATTTGCCAATCATGCACATCCCTCTCCCCTTTAGTCTGTAAGACACCTTTAGAGAGGGTGACTCCATCACATGCAGGTACACTACCGTGCCAGAAGTCGTCCATTCTAAAACACCTTTAGAATGCTGTCTTAGTACCCTGATTGGGAAACTACCAAAATCTAGATCTAAAACCATAGATCTAGTAACCAGAATGTCAGATATTATATCTATATCCTATGTGGAGAAACCACTGTGTGACAACCAAAGTATAACCGATCGTAGTATAGGAACTTTACTTCCTACTATGTGTATGTCATCCAAATACCAGGACATCAAACCCTACTATCTTCTTAACAGATCCATCCCCTATTCTGATGAAGTCAAACCTATGACTGTCACATCAGAAATAGATGATCTATCTCCGCTATATTTGCTTTAGTCCATAAATAGACATAAGCTACTTGTCCACTATGCTTCCGCTGCTCCCACTGACTACGACGACCCTCTGGCAGAGTCATATACACGTATACTTCTGAAGCCAGTTCAGAACGACGCTATACTCATCCTCTTGCCGGGTCACATAGCCTGGAACAACAGTAGTGTCAAGTTTGGGTAAACAAGAACCTCCCTGTCACCGTCCTTGAGCATACCGAAGTACCTCTCGAGTGCCTGAGGTTACCCACCATATCTACGGAGTGGCTAATGGAGTGTCAAACCAGATTGAATCTTTAGGTTCTTATCAAATTTTCAGTAATCGTTTGAGGTTCTAGAATCACTTCCAGTTCTACCATACTCCCACTACTGTTTTCTGAAAAAAATCCATTTTTATTAAAACTGTGGTGAGTCAAGAACAATATCACTATTGATCTTCCAGATGGTAGAAAGTCAACCCTCGTCATAGCCCGGGTCAACCCACATACAGCTATTACAGAAACGTGCCTTGAGTTATCCAGAGTCTGGTTTTAAGCATAAGCCGGACAACTCCCCATAACTTAACATTGTTAAGATATGAACTATTCTATATCCAATATAAAAACAGAGGCACCGATTTAATTGGAACCAGATTCAAATCATGCAGCTGTCTCCAGTGCATGTCAACTAAATGGAGAGAGGCCGATCAGCATTACTCAACTTAGGAATACATCCAGATATGAGTAACCTGAAAGAGAAGCAAGTTGTCATAATCATTACTATCAATTGAATACCATACACAAGTATCTACACCTTCGATTACCTTGAAGAATCCTGATACTTGCAACACGTGGTTCTCTACTTTACTCTTATACCTATAACTTCTCAAAACTTAGACCTTGCATTTCTACGAAACACATGTCTAAGAACTAGAGAAGTCACAAGTAAACAGAATATAGTACGAGTACCAACCCCTCTGTCCTCATGGACACTGGACAACATACAATACTCTGTATAAGTCCCCTGAGTCTAATAACTCATTCCCTCTGTGTCGTAAGTTGAAAACTGTACTTATGGTTAAGAAGAATTACACCGCTGTTTAATGCTCCTTACCTAACCATCCAATGATATAGGTAAATGTCATAGACATAATTTCAAAAAGTTATATCTCACTTTATAAAAATAAACGTACAGATATATCAATTTGAAATTGGTGAATGACAACGGATATTCAAAACCAAATATTTGCCGTCCGGCAAACAACCCAGGAGATTTCCTCAAATATCACCAATTACAACGAATCCCGATATAATGAGGATGATCACCCAATTCCCAATAGCTTACTCCCACTCATCATCTGTAAAACCATACAGATGTGAGAATCAAACCTGGTAAATACATACCCTGGAGCAAGGGCTAATTGGAAAATCAGTTTTCTTTTAACAATACACAGTGAAACTGAAACATGTAAATGTTTCGAAGGGGTATCCGGGTATTCTTGGTAATGCCTATTCCATTATCAGATTCACAACTGTAACCGTATATTTCTTTGCCATCTCTCCAAATCCCTTTATATGTCTTTAGTCATTACCTTCTGTACACCCCTTTAGGCTAAATGGTTTTCTTCTTTCCCTACCGTTCGGCACCAGCCTATGGTTTGGAAGAAGACTATCCAATAAGCGTAATAGGTGTACTGTCCTAATCCTAGGAGCACTCACAACCCGAGAGAAGGTAAAGATAAAAGACAACTGAATAAAACCTTATTCCTATTTCTCCTGAAGCAGAATCCATCCCCGAACTGGAACAAGTCCCTTCGAGTTCGTATATAACCATACGATGGAGTATCCAATAAACTGTGGATCTTCGTAGTGAGACGGGGTGTTCCGGAGAAATACAAAGGTGAATAGGAGTGGTGATGAAATACTTGGTTTGGTCGTGAATAGCAGTCGCAATTTACTGTGCCCTCTTACTAATCCCTTTATTTGTCTTTACTTAATACTTTCTGTACACCTTTTAGGCTAAATGGTTTTCTTCATGCCCTACTTTTCGGCACCTGCCTATGGTTTGGATGAAGACTGTCTAATTAGCGTAATAGGTGTACCGTCCTAATCCAAGGAGCACTTACAACCTGAGAGAAGGTAAAAGGAAAAGACAACTGAATAGTCCTATTCATTTTCTCCAGAACCGGAAACCATCCTCGAATCTGGAACAAGTTCCTTCGAGTTCGTATATAACCATACGATGGTTTTATCCAATGGAAGTGGATGTTCGTAGTAATACGGGGTGTTCTGGAGAAAAGGGTAAAAGTAGGAGTGGCAATGAGGTATGCAACTCTGACAATCCAAAAGCCAGTGTTTTAAGAAAGTTCGGTTAACTTGGTTACTGAGTCATAGTCAAGGGTCGGGTCATGGTCGCTGCCAAAGAGAGAGAGAAAAGAAACACTCTGCGTGCACTCTAACCTAGATCTGAATGGTTATCAATTTATCTAATCAGGAAACCTCCCACTGTATCGTCAAATTCTCCTCCAAACCTGAAAGAAGAATTAGTCGGGATCACCCGAGGAGTAAACCAACGCATCAGTGGGAATCATGATCTAACTATCATCGCATGATAACGTGATGGAATCCACTCACGTTATCACACTCCAAAAGGTATGCGCATATCTGGCAAGTTTCAGTTTCTTTAGAAACCCCGATGTGATTTTTACCCCATGCTCTTATGACCTTGACTAAGGCCAACAAATCATAAGTCACATGTTAAGTTCTACCCGTCATTGTCCAGGTTAATTTGAACCCACCTGTACAAGCCCTTGACTAGGGCCAACAAGGCTGTACGACTGTCCTAAACCAACGCATCTATCTATGCAACAGAAAAGTAACAAATAGCTACCATACACTATGCCTTGACTAAGGCCAACAAACATAGAATGAATACTAAGTGCTACCCGTCTGAAATGACGGAGGGCAACGAATGGTTTTTGGCGAAAAACCTTTAACGTAATGAACTTGATATCGTTGAAGGAACCAGATAGCTTTTTATAAAAATATAGTGGCGAAAACCTTTGCTAAAGAGGTCATTCCCGGTAAAGGGATCTCGGCTCTTTCCCCGTAGAATGAGGTGCAGGATATTCCAACTGAATACCACGATGCAAAGTAAAACGTAATCGGCTATAGTGAAGTTATTACCCTGACGCAAACTTCTGTCTAAGGGGTCACTCCCGGTGAAGGGATCTCAGCCCTTGCTGTTAGTGTATATGCCCTAGAGGCCATTACTGTATCATACTAGTTTGTATATTACTTAATGGATGCTTGGGATATTCACCTTGTATATACAATCTTGCTCAAAATAGTAGTATGCTACTTGGTTTGTTTCTACTTCAATGTGTACTTGTGTTTATTTCATTATATCACTTATACGCATTAGTGGAGCCCTTAGGATCTTTGCTTGATTACCAGCGTTGTGATGGCAGTCACACTAGTGGGGGCTGGGTAATCTATAAGCACATCCTTATACAGGTCCCTAGTCGCAGGACTATCGAGACAGGGCATCGATACTCCGGAGTAGACTAGCGTATGCGCTTCTCATCCCAGTGTGGGAGATGGTCTGTCCCACAGCCATCAGTACGTCGTACTGGAGATAGTATACGGGTGCTCGTTGGGTTACGAGTACACTGGACAGGACTCGTCGGGAACTGACAGGTTTGTATTATACCTATCGTCAGTTATCAGTTCCCAGGTGACATGAGTACAGCTTAGTCCGCTGACTTGACACTGGCACTTCGCCTCAAGTGTGTTCCCACTGCACTTTGATCACTACCCTACCACGGCTCAAAGGAGTCGTGCAAACAGGTGGTGGTTGGGTGCAGTCCCGAAGCACTTGGAGGCAGTGACGGTTAGACAGGATTCGTCTCTCCCGGTATTGGGGGTTGACATCGCGCTGTGTCTAGGAGAGCCATTACACGAGTAGTCCCTGGCCAGGGCAAACGAGATATACTGGTAGGTTTCCAGTGTTATCTCAGGGTGTTTTGGGCTTCGCTCCGGCACGACTTGTACCGCTATTGGGGGACTGACGTTTACCACCCCCTAGGCCCGCCATGCGATGTATCAGACGAACAGACCGGACTGTACGGAGACTGTCACATTCAGACTCAGTAGGAGTACAGATGGGGTTTCACCTCGTCAGCCTTCTTGTCGACATCTACCTGGGGACCGTTACGCACAGCTAGTGCCGCTTGCGGTCTGTGGTTAAACCCACTGCCAGCGTAGTGTCGAGTCTTTAGAGTCCCACACAGAGGGTATTCTCCTCTGGGCAAAACAGAGTAGAGGTCGCATGGTTTTGCGACAGGGTTCGTTCTCATCCGCGCACTTTTGCACGTTTGGAGTCCGGACGGATTATACTGGCAGGCTCTGGTTTGAGCCAGATACTGGTATATATATTTGGGGTTGCTTTTATATCTTGGTATTCTTGTTCCTCGGAACGAGAATGCAGGTGTGTATGCACAGTTGCTTGAGGCGGAGGATGAGGTATTTCATTAGGGTTTCGGAACGGGTGCGTATGCACAGTTGACAGTTATCATTTTCCAAACCCTAATGGATTTATGGATTATCTATTTATAATAGTAATTAAATGAGAATTTTGTTATGGTTGATTTTGTTGACTTGTTGACCATGGTTGACTTGTTGACCATGGTTGAATGTTGACCACCATCATGCTTTAAAAAGTCTTCCTTGATTTATGCTTACATTTTTAAATGAAGCATGGTAGTGGTCATTCCAAATTACCATCAACTATTCTCATTTTCAATTATTATTATTAGATAATTCTTTTCTTTTGCATTATGGTTGCAAGAAAGAAAAGAATAGCTCATTCTATCATATTCATTCTCTCTCCTCTCTTCATCTTCTTCTTCCTCTAGCAAAGAGAAACCTTCTCATGAGTTGAGAATCCTTCTCTTTAAAAAGAAAAGCAAACCCTAGTCACTCTCTACTCACTCTAGGATCAAGGGTTTAGCAAGCCGGCGATTCTAGTTCACTCCAAGTTCGAGAAAGAGCCCAAAGGTCGAGCCTTCGAGGTGGATCCATCTTCGACGGAAGAAGGCGACAAGAGAAGAGAACCATCAACCTCCACAAAGTTTGAAGAAGAAGGAGTTCAAGTTTAGGTATAACCATCTCTATCCGAGTAGCTAAATCCCTTTAGCAAGTTTGCTAGTTTTAGTTTAGGTAACGATCCCGACCTAGTTTAGTCCATGTTGCCTCTTGCACTAAAAATTTGATTTTTATACCGTTTCCGCCTCCCCGTAAGAACCGAGGGTCGCAACGTGGACTTACAGTGGTATCAGAGCCTAACTAAACTTAAACTAGCTTGGTAGTGAAGTGTAACGAAGTTCGGAACCGAAAAATCGCAAAACCGGAAAAACAAAACCCTAAGTTTCTGTTGAAATTTTTTCTGCTCAAAATGAAAAACTTTATACTTGTAAATTCGTCTCAGGGTTTTCTAAGAACACCCACCAAAAACGATAGCATGATTCCTCCAAAGCGCCGCCCTTCCGCGGCCTCACCTCTTCATCTGGCAGCGGAACCGCCGCTGTTTGGTGTCATCTCTGCATCGTTTTTTGTGCAGTGTTCTTCTGTGTTGGTTTTGGGATTTTTAAGATATATTATATGTACCCAGATTTTCCAGAACTGAAATTCACTTTTGGGGTCCTATAATTCCGTATTTTTTCCGAACTTCACTGCACTTTGGCTATGTTGGTTATATCTGTGTTGTTTGCATGTATTTAACGTCGGCTAATCGCTATAAGACGATTAGTCGGGGTTATACATGATCTGTAATGTGTTGGAATGTGTATATGAATGTGTTGGACTGTCGCGGGTGAATAGCCGGGGTGGATGTGAGATGAACTTTTGTTTTTTCTTTCATTCATTGTAAATGTAAATTGATGTAATAATTATTATTTGTTTGACCGCACAACCGGGTCGGGGTTGTAGCCGTCATTGTATAATTCTTTTTACTGTTTTTGCTCCTAGGATAGACCCATGGAGGGGTGCACAAACTACCGAGTACTTGGCGGGTAGTTTGCCGCACCCGTAGGGGTCTTGGGTGGGGTATTTGGCTATTCACCGCGACCGTGTTATCCGCTTTTCGTTCCAGGCTCGAAAGGATTGCGGATTGCTAGTATATCCAATGTATTCATCTGTGATCTGTAATGTCTATCATTGCTTTCTATTTAGGCGTTGCTTATGTTTTACAGCCGCGCTAGCCCAGCCCCCGCTCTGTCGTTAGTTAAGTAACCTAACGGGTAATGACGGGGCCCCGTGGCGAATGCGAATGGCATAAGCGTACGTCATATTTTGGTTGTTTTCTGCAATGGTAGGATTAAATGATGGGACGCATTAAAAGTACTAATGCAAGAATATCACGCATTAAAAGAACTAATGCAAGATAATAAACCAAGTTTAAGTCGATGGAACACTTTCGAAAAACCACTCGGTTCTTTTCAAAAACTAACTTTTAAATGCGGAGATTGAGCCACTCCTTCTAAAAGCTATCTCGTTCCATCGATTAAATCAAGTTCACTACGTTCACGGTTTCGCCAAAACCATTCGTAGCCCTCCGTCGCTTCGTATGAATAGGCAATAGTATTCAAGCTATGTATTTTGGCCAAAGTCAAGGCATAGTGATTGGTAGCTATTGGGTGTTCATGTGTAGCATAGATAGATGCGTTGGTTTGGGACAGTCGTGCTGCCATTTTGGCCAAAGTCAAGGGTAGGTACGGATGGATCCAAATTAACCTGGATAGTGACGGGCAGAACTTGACATGTGACTTATGATATTTTGGCCAAAGTCAAGGTCATAAGAGCATGGGGCAAAAATCCACATCGGGAGTTTCATAAGTACTGAAACTTGCTAGATTTGCATACCATTTGGAGTGTGGTGATTCTGGTAGGATTCCTTCAGTTTCGTCACGCGATGATATTTGGATCCCGATCCTACTGTGAGTATATGCTACTCCTCGGGAAATTTCTCACTTAACGATCAATGCTATAAACCTAGTAGGTGCCTAGAAAGGTGTTAGCGGGGTTACGCCCCCAGGAAAAAGAGGTTATTTAATTAAGGAACTTCGCGAAAGCGTTGGAAAACCTCCCTCGAAGTACCAACACCGGCCTGGCTGAACGGTTAAGCAAGTATTGTACGGTGGGATTGATCCTGACTAATTCTTCCTTTATGGTTTGAGGAGGGATTCGAGAAACAGTGGGAGCCATCCTGTTTAGACAAACTAAAAACCACTCTAAACTTGCAAGAGTATCATGCTGAGTGTTTCTTCTTCTCTCTCCTAATTGCAGCGACCAAATCAACATGACTGGACTTAAGTTACTCCTAGATAAAAACAAACTGACAGGGCCAAACTACAAAGATTGGCTCAGGAATGTCAAGATAGCAATCACTTATGACAAGCTGGGGTATCTTCTTACCACCAAAGCTCCCCCTGTCCCTGGTCCAACTTCCAGTGTCGCGGATAAGGAAATCCGCAAGACTTGGGAGATTGATAGCGCGAAGGCCAAGTGCCTCCTGCTTGCCTCGATGGACAACGAACATCAGAGGAGGCATGAGAATATGGACATGGAGTCCATATTGCTCCATACAAAAGAACTGTATGGAGAGCAATCACGTATCGCAAGATACGAAGCGTCGAAAAAGTTGTTTTCGATAAGAATGGCCGTCGGATCATCAGTAGCCGAGCACGTGCTAAAGATGATCGGCTACATTGAGGAGCTCGCTGACCTAGGGATCACATTGGAGAGTGAGCTATATACGGATATAGTTCTCCAGTCCCTTCCTTCCACTTACGCCCAGTTTATACTGAACTTCAACCTACAAGAAAAAGAGGTTGAACTATCAGAGCTCCTCAACATGCTGAGGAGCGCAGAGGGCACCCTACAGAAAAGTAGGGATACATCCACTTTGTTTGTAGGAGGATCATCTTCTTCTAGGTCCAAGGCGAAAGCCAAGGGAAAGAAGAAGAAGGCCCCCGCCAAACCAAGGGGCGGTGTTAGTAAAGTGGATACGAAGGGAAAAGGGAAAGCAACAAAGATAGCGGGGAAGCTTGTGGATAAGGAAGAATGCTTCTTTTGTCATAAGAAAGGACACTGGAAGAATGATTGCAGGGCCTGGAAGGCCAGGACACAGGAATTGAAGCAGGTTGCAGCTTCAGCTTCAGGTGTGTATGTTATTGAAAACTGTCTTTCAATAAACTCTACTTCCTGGGTATTGGATACCGGATCAGGATCTCATATCTGTAATTCTTTGCAGGCGTTGAGAAACCGTAGGGTTTTGAAGGCAGGTGACATGACCCTCAGAGTTGCGAACGGAGCTAGCATGGATGCTAAAGCCGTGGGGGACTATCACCTGGGAATGTCAGATGGACATGTTTTGGTTTTGCGTAATTGCTTTTTTGTACCTAACGCAACTTGTAATATCATTTCTGTATCTTTAGTTTCTAAAGAAGGTTATGAATTTGCGTTTGTAAGTAATGTTGTAAACATTCACCTTAATCAAGTTCTGATTGGGTCAGGTACATTGAGTAATGGTATATACGTGTTAAACCAACCACAGATTTTTAATGTCCAGAATACACACAAAAGAAAGTCTCCAGAAATAAATCAGACTTTCTTATGGCATTGTAGATTGGGTCACATCAATGAGAGAAGGTTGACTAAGTTGCATACAGAAGGATATTTGAATGCGTTCGAATATCAATCATATGCCACTTGTCAATCTTGTCTCAAAGGAAAGATGACAAAGACTCTGTTTACTGGACATGGAGTAAGAGCGAGCGAGCTCTTGGGACTCGTACACAGTGACGTGTGCGGTCCAATGTCTACACATGCCCGAAGCGGACATTCTTACTTCATTACTTTTACGGATGACTTCTCAAGGTACGGTTATGTCTTCTTAATGAAACATAAGTCCGAGGCCTTTGGAAAATTCCAGGAGTATAAGAATGAAGTAGAGAAACAGACCGGCAAAAGTATTAAGATTCTAAGATCGGATCGAGGTGGAGAATACTTAAGTGCCGAGTTCCTGGACTATTTAAAAGAGAACGGAATTCTCTCTCAGCTTACTCCTCCATACACCCCGCAACATAACGGTGTATCGGAGAGACGGAACCGCACCCTATTGGATATGGTGCGGTCCATGATGAGTAACGCTGAGTTACCGCGATCATTCTGGGGGTATGCGCTAGAATCAGCCGCATACCTTTTGAACCGAGTTCCCACTAAGACTGTGCCTACCACGCCATTTGAGATGTGGTGTGGGAAGAGACCCCATCTTAATCACATTAAGATATGGGGAAGTCCAGCTTTTGTCAAAAAGCAGCATGCGGACAAGCTCGAGGCACGCTCAGTACTGTGCAAGTTTGTGGGATATCCAAAGAATTCCAAGGGATATTTCTTCTACTGTGAAGAGGAACAAAAAGTTCTTGTTTCTCGTCATGCCCACTTTCTAGAACACCAGTTCATAGAAAAAGAAATAAGTGGGAGCGCAGTAGAACTGGAAGAAATTCCAGAACCACAGACTGTTACTGAAAGCTTGGTGGAACCAGAGGGTTCAACAGAACAGGACATTCCTACGCCGCTCCGCAGGAGTAGTAGGCAGTCTCATCCGCCCGAGAG
The DNA here is from genome assembly GCA_030015575.1 of Agapanthus africanus. Taxonomy (NCBI): domain Eukaryota; kingdom Viridiplantae; phylum Streptophyta; class Magnoliopsida; order Asparagales; family Amaryllidaceae; genus Agapanthus; species Agapanthus africanus. Next base: position 441,137,562 of record CM057343.1, on the reverse strand, counting down.
ATACTACGGTTTTCTCATAGACGGGGATAGAGAGGATTGCATCATAGATTATGATGAGCCTACTAGCTTCCAGCAGGCCGTTCAGAGCGTTGACTCAGTGAAATGGCTGGATGCAATGCGGACCGAAATGGAGTCCATGTACACCAACAAGGTATGGACGTTGGACATTGCTCCAGACGGGGTAAAACCCGTAGGATGCAAGTGGATCTTCAAAAGGAAGATTGGTGTAGATGGACAGGTTGAGACCTATAAAGCTAGGCTGGTAGCAAAGGGTTTTCGTCAAAGACCTGGCTTGGACTACGACGAAACCTTTTCTCCAGTAGCCATGCTGAAATCCATTCGGATCCTTCTTGCCATTGCTGCCTTCCACGATTATGAGATCTGGCAAATGGACGTAAAGACAGCTTTTCTAAATGGAAATTTAGAGGAGTGTGTCTATATGGACCAGCCAGAGGGTTTCATTCAGAGTGGGAGCAGCGGAAAGGTGTGCAAGTTGCTTAAGTCCATCTATGGACTAAAGCAGGCATCGCGGAGTTGGAACATCTGCTTTGATGAGACGGTCAAAGAATTTGGCTTTATCAAAAATCCAGATGAACCATGCATCTATAGTAGATTTGTAGCGAGAACTGTAGTATTCCTCGTTTTATACGTGGATGACATTCTCTTGATAGGAAATGACATTCCTATGCTACAATCTGTCAAGGGTTTCTTGTCACACAGGTTCTCCATGAAAGACCTGGGTGATGCCTCTTACATCCTGGGGATCCGGATCCATCGTGATAGATCCAAGAGGATATTGGGACTTTCTCAGTCCAGGTACATCGACACCATAGTGAAAAGATTCAGTATGGAAGATTCCAAGCGCGGTAACCTACCGGCTTGTCACGGGATCACCCTCTCTAAAGAGATGTCTCCCAAGACTGATTTGGAGAGGGATCGCATGTCTATTATACCCTACGCTTCTGCGGTAGGCTCTATAATGTATGCGATGTTGTGTACCAGACCGGATGTAGCTTATGCACTGAGTGTGGTAAGCCGGTATCAGTCTAACCCTGGGGAGAAACACTGGATAGCAGTAAAGAACATTCTCAAGTACCTGAGAAGGACTAAGGAGATGTTCTTGGTGTATGGCGGAAAAGACCTCCAGATCGAGGCCTTTGCTGACTCCAGCTTCCAGAGTGACAAGGATGATTCCAAGTCCATGTCGGGTTTTGTCTTCACCCTCAATGGAGGGGCGGTGTGTTGGAAGAGTTCCAAACAGGAAACCGTTGCAGACTCGACGATGGAAGCGGAATACATCGCTGCATCTGATGCCGCAAAAGAAGCTGTCTGGATGAGGAAGTTCTTGAAAGAACTTCAGGTGGTTCCGTCCATTGTTGACCCAATACCTCTGTATTGTGACAACAACGGGGCTATAGCTTTAGCGAAGGAACCCAGGTCCCATCAGAGATCCAGGCACATCTTGAGGCGGTATCACCTGATCAGGGAGATCGTGGATCGCAAGGAGATCGAGGTTCGGAGGGTTGCTTCAGAAGAGAACACTGCAGATCCATTCACCAAGGCCTTGCCCCAGACTCAGTTCGAGCGGCTGATCGAGATGATAGGTCTTCGATACGCCAGTACATGGCCTTAGTGCAAGTGGGAGATTGTTAGTGTATATGCCCTAGAGGCCATTACTGTATCATACTAGTTTGTATATTACTTAATGGATGCTTGGGATATTCACCTTGTATATACAATCTTGCTCAAAATAGTAGTATGCTACTTGGTTTGTTTCTACTTCAATGTGTACTTGTGTTTATTTCATTATATCACTTATACGCATTAGTGGAGCCCTTAGGATCTTTGCTTGATTACCAGCGTTGTGATGGCAGTCACACTAGTGGGGGCTGGGTAATCTATAAGCACATCCTTATACAGGTCCCTAGTCGCAGGACTATCGAGACAGGGCATCGATACTCCGGAGTAGACTAGCGTATGCGCTTCTCATCCCAGTGTGGGAGATGGTCTGTCCCACAGCCATCAGTACGTCGTACTGGAGATAGTATACGGGTGCTCGTTGGGTTACGAGTACACTGGACAGGACTCGTCGGGAACTGACAGGTTGGTATTATACCTATCGTCAGTTATCAGTTCCCAGGTGACATGAGTACAGCTTAGTCCGCTGACTTGACACTGGCACTTCGCCTCAAGTGTGTTCCCACTGCACTTTGATCACTACCCTACCACGGCTCAAAGGAGTCGTGCAAACAGGTGGTGGTTGGGTGCAGTCCCGAAGCACTTGGAGGCAGTGACGGTTAGACAGGATTCGTCTCTCCCGGTATTGAGGGTTGACATCGCGCTGTGTCTAGGAGAGCCATTACACGAGTAGTCCCTGGCCAGGGCAAACGAGATATACTGGTAGGTTTCCAGTGTTATCTCAGGGTGTTTTGGGCTTCGCTCCGACACGACTTGTACCGCTATTGGGGGACTGACGTTTACCACCCCCTAGGCCCGCCATGCGATGTATCAGACGAACAGACCGGACTGTACGGAGACTGTCACATTCAGACTCAGTAGGAGTACAGATGGGGTTTCACCTCGTCAGCCTTCTTGTCGACATCTACCTGGGGACCGTTACGCACAGCTAGTGCCGCTTGCGGTCTGTGGTTAAACCCACTGCCAGCGTAGTGTCGAGTCTTTAGAGTCCCACACAGAGGGTATTCGCCTCTGGGCAAAACAGAGTAGAGGTCGCATGGTTTTGCGACAGGGTTCGTTCTCATCCGCGCACTTGTGCACGTTTGGAGTCCGGACGGATTATACTGGCAGGCTCTGGTTTGAGCCAGATACTGGTATATATATTTGGGGTTGCTTTTATATCTTGGTATTCTTGTTCCTCGGAACGAGAATGCAGGTGTGTATGCACAGTTGCTTGAGGCGGAGGATGAGGTATTTCATTAGGGTTTCGGAACGGGTGCGTATGCACAGTTGACAGTTATCATTTTCCAAACCCTAATGGATTTATGGATTATCTATTTATAATAGTAATTAAATGAGAATTTTGTTATGGTTGATTTTGTTGACTTGTTGACCATGGTTGAATGTTGACCACCATCATGCTTTAAAAAGTCTTCCTTGATTTATGCTTACATTTTTAAATGAAGCATGGTAGTGGTCATTCCAAATTACCATCAACTATTCTCATTTTCAATTATTATTATTAGATAATTCTTTTCTTTTGCATTATGGTTGCAAGAAAGAAAAGAATAGCTCATTCTATCATATTCATTCTCTCTCCTCTCTTCATCTTCTTCTTCCTCTAGCAAAGAGAAACCTTCTCATGAGTTGAGAATCCTTCTCTTTAAAAAGAAAAGCAAACCCTAGTCACTCTCTACTCACTCTAGGATCAAGGGTTTAGCAAGCCGGCGATTCTAGTTCACTCCAAGTTCGAGAAAGAGCCCAAAGGTCGAGCCTTCGAGGTGGATCCATCTTCGACGGAAGAAGGCGACAAGAGAAGAGAACCATCAACCTCCACAAAGTTTGAAGAAGAAGGAGTTCAAGTTTAGGTATAACCATCTCTATCCGAGTAGCTAAATCCCTTTAGCAAGTTTGCTAGTTTTAGTTTAGGTAACGATCCCGACCTAGTTTAGTCCATGTTGCCTCTTGCACTAAAAATTTGATTTTTATACCGTTTCCGCCTCCCCGTAAGAACCGGGGGTCGCAACGTGGACTTACACTTGCCTCGTCGACTGAGGTGCTGGATATTCATAACCGAATACCACTGTGCAAAACAAAAGAAAACGTCCTTGCAATAATAGCTTTTTGAAAAATGTTCCAACAACATCAGAATAGGTTTGTTTAGCTTGCATTGATCCGAATCAATGCAGTCCCATTAATTAATCACACCACAAAAGAACGAAAATATGATGTACGTATATGCCATCCGCATTCGCCACTGGGTCCCGTCATCACCCGTTAGGTTACTTAACTAACGACAGAGCGGGGACTGGACTAGCGCGGGTGTAAAACATATACAACATCTACTAGTATATATAGCAATATATAATATTCGCTCATGGCGTGATAAAATGCAATATCAAAGAAATGTAATAAGCATCACAGAACAATACAGATAATCTGGGATCCCCGGGTTTCCTTTAAGCCGCAAGTGAAACCCGACGTTCCCCTGGTCGTGTGGATAGCATGTGCAATGAAATCCTAGACCCCTACGGGTGCGGCAAGTTACCCGCCAAAACCTGAAGCGAAGCAGCCCCCTTCAACAAAGTGAATGGACCACCCAACACTTCACGGAATCCGGTAACTTGAGCACCCCTCCTTGGGTCAACCTATACCCCCTACGAGTGCGGCGTATAGCCCGCCAATTCTAGAGTAAAGCCCCCTCCGTCTCAAAGCCATGAGATGCGGGATCGTTGCCCTCTAGAACCCAGCTATCCTTGCACCCCACCGTGGGGTAATCCTAGTACAGAAAGTAAAATATATATACAACGGGTACATCGACCTCAGCCCGGTCATGCCCCAAAAGAATAATATACAAACAGGCAGTGACGGCAGTCCACATGTCGGACGCTCGCTCCGCAAAATCAAATGTACAAATACAACCAAACTGTACTACCATTGCATCCAGGCTATCCACCACGACAAATCCGCAACATCACAGCACAACACAGAACATCAACGTGAATGTCACGTTCGCAAATCCGTCTAAAAGAACTACAACAATTAGACAAGATTTACCGCTCGAATGACATTCACGGTCACAGATATAAAGTAAGCACCGTGAACTAACATATTTAAAATTTTCGATCGACAAAATTTCCCGAAGTGGGCCCCAAGCACAAATCCAGCACTCAAAATAATCTGGGCCAAAACTAAAAATACCAGAAACCCCAATTCCAAGTCAGAGACCACTGTAGAAAATTTGGTGCAGTGTAGCTACAGTACTACGGCGGAACCGCGGCTAAAACGTGGGTACGGCCGCGGTTCCGCGGCGCTACAGTGAGCTCTTTCTTCAAAATTTCTGCAGTGTTCTTAGAAAAGCCTGCCTGATTTTCTGACACACTCAAAAAAATTTTTAGACCACAAAAAAAACTCGACAGAAACTGCAAAATTGGAATCGCGGTTTTGGAAATTTCGTTCGATCGATATTTTAAACACGTTAGAACAAGGTAGTGAAGGTTAATGGCATGGCTCTGATACCATGTAAGTCTACGGTAGCGCCTCGGCCGTCGATCCGAGGCCAAAATGCGGAAACAAAAACTTTTTCTAAACTTGAAACCGGCGCTATCGCAGACTTTAATCCCGGATCGAACCATTAACCTATAACTAGCTAACTAGAGAAGGGTTAGAAAGGCTATACCGATCGATCCGTGTCCTTCGGTCTTTGGCCACCTTCCTAAGCTCCTCGCGACATCTCCGATCTCCGGTCTCCTCGTCGGAAAGGGCACCACATCTTCGAATCCTTTTACGGGCTCCCGATTCGTCTGAAGCAACTCGGACACGAAGTTTGCTAGCCGACGTGTCCAAGGTGAAGTAGAGAATGTGTGCGATCACTTTGTCTCAAGCATCCATTGATTCTCAACGCATGAGAGTGTATGGATGGAGGTTGAAGATGAAGCCATGGTGGAAATGGTGAGCTAGAGAAAGAAGAAGAAGAAGAGGCTTTCTTTTGTTTTGTGTTGAATTATTGTGAGAGCACTAGATTGAAACTCAAGAGCCAACCACAAGAGATATGGCTGCCCTTTCTCTCTCCATCCATCAATTCAATACACAAATCAACCAATTAAGTGACATTAGCACTAAAAAAGAGACCATGAGTCACCTAATTGATTGTGCCTCTTCATGACGACTTCCACTCGCAATTTCCACCAAAACATTAACCCAAATGTTTATGACAATAAAAAGATATGGCAACATCTAAAGTAAACTCGTGACGGATCACAAGGATACCCCTCACCTGTATATACATACCTGCATCCGCATTCCGACTGAATGCGAATGCGATGGGACTAAAGTAATCCAACAAATCTAATACTAGGATCTTGCTTAAACCAAAGCCCACTAGTATGATCCGTCCGATCATGATCCGTGCACGACTGCATGTATATGATCGAACCCTGCCATAATACCATACGGCCTCTACAACGTTTCGCCCGAAACTTGAGAAACTGTCTGTGGGGGACTCTAAATACTCGTCAATACTTTGGCTATGGATTTAACCACTAGCATGTCAGAGGTACTAGCCGTACGTAACGGGCTACCAGGTATTGACCAAAAAGGAGGTCGATGAGCGAACTCATCCTGACATCCTACTGAGCCTGTCAGTGAAAATATCCGTACAGTCCGGTCCGTTTATCTGTGAGCATCGCATGTCGGGCCTAGGGGGTTGGTAAAAGTCAGACCCCCAAAAGCGGTACAAGTCGTGTCGGAGTGTAGCCCAGAACACCCTGAGATACTACTGGAATACCTACCAGTAAATCTCCTGCCTTGGCCAAAGACTTCGTGTAATGGTTCTCCTAGACACAGCGTGATCTCACCCCCAATATCGGGAGAGACGAAACCCCTGCCGATCCGCTCATTGCCTCCATGTGGCTCGGGACTGTACCCAACTAAAACCTGTTTGCACGACTCCTTTGAGCCGTGGTAGGGTAGTAATCAAAGCACAGTGGGAACTCACACGAGACAAATGACGATCTCAGGTCGATGAACTAACCTGTACACATGTCACCAGGGAACTGCTATCTGACGTCAGGTATAATACCAACCAGCATGTTCCCGGCGAGTCCTGTCCGGTGTACTCATAACCCTATGAGCACCTGTATACATCTTAGGTGAACCAACTGACACCAATGGCTTGTGAGACTGGCCACCGCCCCTCGTCGGGGTCTCGACTGTATACACTAGTCTACTAATGGAGTATCGATGCCCAGTCTCGAAACTTCCACGACTAGGGACCAATTTAAGGATGTGCTTATAGACCCCAGCTCCCACGTATATGATCGCCATCATACTGCTGGCCGTCAAGCAAGAATCCTATGGGCTCTATCAACGTGCAATAGTGACCTGTAATGTCACCTAAAGCTGTACACGATGATAAAGATAAACCAGATAACATACTATCATCTCGAGTAAGACCGTCTTACCGGTATAGGTCCTCCCTCAATCATTGCAATCACGTGCCTGTGATCCAATAATTGACTCTGAGGGCACTATATCCAACAGCGATGCTGATGCATAAACAAGTATCAAACACTAAGTTCTCTCACGGTAAATGATGATTCGCTCATGACAACATTCTAGTTGTAGAGATGTTGATGCCAAAATTGGTATCAGGACCCAAGTCACCGTCTCGCAACAAAATCAACCAGCAAAAAAGTGCATAAAATAGCCGAAATGATGGGGCAACTCACAATAAAAATTAGCGAGCAAAAAATATATGCATATGAAACAGCCGAAATGATTGAGTACCGCGATAAATAGCCGAAATGATTGGGCAATCACGATTTTCGCGATATAAAAAAGCTGAAAAGATAGAGCATCGCAAAAATATAAAAAAATTAATAAAATAAAAATTTTCTGCCCTGCAGGTAGGTCCACACCGACCCCTGTATACAATCCATGGGCATAAATGAATGAAAGGGAACCATATTTCCCGGCTTGCTTCGTCAAAAAAGTTCCAGATCTCGATGGCAGCATCTACAGCCTAGAGATCATCCCAACGTTCTTCTTATTCCAGTAGGGTGCATATGTGACGTCAACAATAACACAATGGTTAACTAAAAGTGGAGTAATGGAATATTCCTAGCTCCAGATCATGACGGCGACACCTACAGCCTAGAGATCAACTCGACATCCATCTCATTCCAGCAAAGTGCAGACACGACGTCAACAATGACCCAAGGGTCAAATAAAAGTGGAGTGACGACATATTCCTAACTCCCGGTCTTGATGGCAATATATGCGGCCTAAAGACCAATTCGACATCACCGTTACTCTTGCAGAGTACAGATATGGTGTCGATAAGGCTCCATGGAGCCAAATCAAAACGGAGTAATGGAAAAATCCTAACTCCAGCTCGATGTTCCTTCTCAGTGCAGACGCGACGTCAGTAAGGACCCAAGGGTCAAATAAAGGTGGAGCAATGGCATATTCCTGTTGGGATCCGGTGCCCGCGCCGCGGCCGAGGTGGAAGCGAAAGCAAAAATTCTGACGAGCACCGGACTCCCGTAAAACCCAAGATTCGAACTATATACCTAAACTAGCTATTTTACAAGTGCAAGAGGTTGAGAAAATACAACCTTTGTTGCGTGTTCACCCAATTGTGAAAGACCTCTCCAAGCACGTAGCCGTCGGGATCGTGCTTGAGTATCGACCACCTTTGCCGAAGACGATCCACCCGAAGGAGTTCAGAGGAGGTTCTAATCGACGATCCAAGCTCTCTAAGTTTAGATGGTCGGTGATGTAGGATTACTCCACTAAAAATTTCTCTCTTGAACCATGCTAAAAAATGGAGAGCAAGAAGAAGAAGGCTAAGAGATAGAAGAGAGCATGAATGATGCTTGGAGGAGATCAAGAAAATCATCAAGCGATCACCAAAATGAAAAAGAGAGAATGGCTATGTCAAAAAAAACAACCATGATGCAATAGTGCACAATAAATGCAGATCACCATCCAGGCCATTCCTCCAAACCAAGCTTCATTAATTCCTCATTTCCATCTCATTTCCTTTTTATTTTTTTAAATATAAAAATAAATATGAGGTGTTCTTCTTCTAGAAGTATTCCCGTATAAATACAGAATACTTTACCCGGTATATATATCGCTACATATACGCGTATCTGTATAAAAATAAGGATAGTACCAAAAAGAGAAAATGTATAGTGAACAATAATACTAAAATATATATATCAAAATACATATATAAATTATTAAATCAAAACCCGATTTAATAATCCGGCTTAATCCTAAGCCGGCCAGTATTATCAACCATCTGATTAAAGTCTGTGTATCACGTACATGTATTTAATCGGACCCCTGCACGTACTATTGTACGGCTCCTATATTTGTCGCATGAACCGGGAAAACTCTCTGTATGGGACTCTAAAGACTCGACAATACGCTGGCAGTAGGTTTAACCATGAGCACGTCAGTAGCACTAGCTGTACGTAATGGATACCCAGCTACTTTTCGAAAGGGGGTCGACAATCAAGTGCGTCCTTACCCTACTGAGCCTGAATGTGACAATCTCCGTATAGTCCGGTCTCTTCGTCAAAGAGTATTGCATATCGGGTCTAGGGGGTGGATAACGTCAGACCCCTACTAACTCGATAAGTCGTGTCTGAGTCAACCTCATCACCAACTGAGATATTACCGATCAACTATCAGTAAATCTAACCTACCGTGGCCACGGATTTCTGGTGATAGCCAACTGAACACAACGCGACATCGACTCCTAATACTAGGAAAGACGAATCCCCGACAGTCGACCACTGCCTCCATATGGCTTGGGACTGTACCCAACTAAAACTTGTTTGCATGACTCCTTTGAGCCATGGTAGGATAGTAATCAAAGTATAGTAGGAAATCACACGAGACAAATGATGACTTCAGGTCAAAAGACTAACCTGTACTCATGCCACCTAAGAACTTCCATCTGACGATAGGTATAATACCATCTAGAAGTTCTCTCCAGTGTACTCACCTCTAGTGAGCACCTGTATACTATCTTAGGTGTCACAACACCAATGGCTTGTTAGACCAGCCACCGCCCCTCGTCGGGGTCTCAAAGCTTATACACTAGTCTACTCTGGAATATCGATGCCCAGTCTCGATACTCCCACGAATAGGGACATTTAAGGATGTGCTTATGGACAACCTAACTCCCACATATATGATCGCCATCATAATGCTGGTAGTCAAGTAAAAATCATACGGGCTTCATCAATGATAAAAACAAACCAGATAGCATATTATCATCTCGAGTAAGACTGTTATACCTGTATAGGTCCTCTCTCAATTATCATAATCGCTTACTTGCAATCATAATAATTGCCTGGAGGGCACTATATCCAACAATATCCCACTTGCAATTAAGGCCAATTATTGCGGTATCACGTATCTACAGCTCGTGTGCTACCGAATACCTAACTTCTCTACTAATCAGTTTCGCAAACTATGTTTGTGAAACTTAACGTGTTCGAGAAATAGCCTCAGCGAGTGGACTTTCTACAATGTTTTAACTTCATCTCTCTATATCTCAACTTTGCGGAGATGAACAATCTCCCAATCTAAGCGATACCCCGCCTCAAGAATTTGTCTGGATACCTGATGGGACCAAGTTCATCAATGAACAACTCCTATCTAACAAACTTCTTGGGTTGTATCCTCTATTGAGTTATAACCGTCATCCTGCATCATGATTACCTCAGTATCCTTATTGGAACACTATCCAATACATTGATCCTCAGAAGAGGCTAAACTCATAACTCTGACAGTATCTCTGTCATCCACGTCACCTTAGAAGCCTGAACTGACAACCGCTTCGCAGAGGAGGTTGCCGTTATCCTATTCCAAGAATATCCTCTTATGTTCTTTACTGCTTCCCGTTGTTTCTCGAGGATTGGATCAATATATCCTTATTGCAAGTAGTGCAAAAGCAATATCTGGTGTTGTACAAGACATTGCAAGATTTATTCAGGTGCCTAAGCAAATGATATGCCATTCATGCCAGTCCCTCTCCTTATCAGTCCAAAAAGACATCCTTTTAGAGAGGGTGACTCCATCACCTGCGGGTACACTACCATGCCAGGAGTCGTCCATTCTAAGATACTTTTAGAATGCTGTCCAAGTACCTGATTGGGTAACTTCCCAAATCTAAACCTAAAACCATAGATCTAGTTACCATAACTCCTGATATACTATCCATATCCAACGTGGAGAAGACACTGTGTGACAACCAAAATTTGACCAATAACAGTATAGGAACATCACTTCCGATCCGGAGTATGTCATCTAAATCATGGACAGTACTCCCTACATCCTTCTTACAAGGTTCACCTTTTGTTTTGACGAAGTCAATGTCATGACCCGAAAATATTAGCTCATGACCGGCACTTAAATCACGCAACATCTAAAGGCGCAACGTAACTTAAGTAAGCCGAAACCCAGAAATCTAAACCTTTTTAAAGAAAATAAAAGAGGTGAAGTTTTGAAATGAAGGTATGATGAAATCGAACGTTTTCTTAAATTCATAAATAATGGAACATGAAAATGCAAGTGGATTATACTAGTTGAAAAACATGTTTCGTCTTTTAAAAATTTGGGCAGCACCTTCCTTGTATATTATGATCCAAAACCACATATACATAACAACAATAAAGGCATCCCCAAGCGGGAGCTAGCTCTTTTCCAATCGTCGGAATCACAACCACGCAAGAAAGAAATATATGTATACGACGCCCAACGGCGAAGATCAACACAAAGGGATAATGAATAAAGAAAGACATCAAATTCACCAAGCGAACATATAACCCATCGCTCTAAGTCTCGCAACCACAAGTCTTTCTATGCCTTACTACTTATACAAATACTAGTTTCTGATTGATGGAGTGACTAGATACAATAGGAATAATAAATACATGAGTGTGCACGATCCAATATGTCCCACCTGCCAAAGCAAATCACCCGAAGGCAAGCTGTGCGCCAACGATACCGCTACTGATCCATGCGGTCAACCTGCAAGAACTGTGGCACAAAGGGGGTGAGTTGCTAACTCGTGAGTAGAAAACATCAGCAGCTAGAAATCGAATAAAACAATGATTCCTAGGTCAACAATATCATAAAGGTAATACTATGATATCTAGGGTGACCATGTCTGCATATATGCCAATAATATAATCAATTCCTGTATGCATGTGGATATCATCTACGTGTCCGTCAATGACACAACAACATCATGGAACCTGAGTGTCCAACATCGACACTCGAAATATCATGAAAGCATATGCGTATAAATACGAGGATATCAACCAACGTGTGTCCATCAACGACACATCAAAATTATGGAACCTGAGTGTCCAACATCGACACTCGAAACATCATGAAACCCGTGTCCGGTATCGACACGTAAATCCTCATATCTCGGGCTCCGTCAGTCCAGATCATCCCATGGGCTCCGTCAATCCAGATCGGCCCATATCTATCTCACAACTCCGGTCGGTATCCTCCGGATAACCGCTAGGTCCAAACTATCACCGGTAAGTAGTGCTCCCTTGCTAGGCTCACCGCCTAACTATACGAGTCTTCTTGCCCCGGAGTATCTCACGGGGTCCACCATGTACCCGCAGACGGTGCCTACCGCTCCTCGAATCGAGTTTCACATACCAATCTCAGAACCGAGAAAACTCATGGTGGACATCTCGAAATATCATATCAAGAGAAACCGGGTTTTTAAAACAATACATAATTTCCTTTGAAATATAACCACGGTTCTCAAATCCAGAATCTCATGAAAACAGCATCTCAATGTGTATAATCATAAGGCATGATGTATGCAAACATAGAAAAGAAATGTGAGCATAGCAAGTATATCATGCAACATAGAATAGTGATATGAGCATATCAGTATATCATGCAAACGACTCATGTAATAATACTGAACAATCAAGAGCAATAGCATGATGTAGCAATTTACTGTGTAAGTGACATAGCAATTATCGATGATGAAAGTGTGTGAGCCGGCAATCTCTGTAAGTGTAACATACGCATCATTGATAATTGTGTAGGTGTACTGGAACAGGTATAGGTAATGCAATAAGAATATCATGAACGTAGCATAAAGTACATCGTAAGCGAAATGCTATAAGGCATACGTACCTAATCTGATATCTACATAAAGGTTAAACTAAGCGGTGTAGATAGGGATTAAATATCTATAAGATATCCGAGTCGGTGAATCTATCAATCAGCATCCAGCCTCACAACATTACGTACGGTATAATCTATCGTATGGCATCCTCTAGTCAAGGGTATGGATCAATCATTCGGTAAAACATCACGTGATGTAAACCATCATGCAGCGACAACAAATAGAATGGGGATTCTATCGACCTATACAACAATAAAGATACGGATCTAAAGTCTCGTACGGCATATCACTCATTATTTACATCATTATACACACACACACACACACCTATATCTCAGGTCACATCCGTATCAATCTCATAATAGGGACCGACAAAGGTATCAATTATCTCATATCGACTCGCATCCGTATAACGATATATCAAACCAAGTCATCATATCTCAGTGTATACTCTTTTCGTCACATCAATATATCACATCAAGTCATTTTATAATTCTCATGTCGTATTAATCGACCTCATAACATGCCTCTATAATCTCGTACTCATTCTCTTGCAACTACATATATATATCGTAATTCACATTCACATTTCATATCCTTATATATCAATTCGAGACATCCTTTCTATCATATCATTTCACACTAAAACCATTAACTATAACCTTAAGTCGTGGCATATTTTGTCTCCAAAACTATAAATCACATATCAATACCGCGGGGGTGCTATACGCCATCCACCCGACTTCACCCGTAGATATAAATCTACTCACCTGCGGAACTCCTTGTTCATCCGTAGTCGATGTGCTTCGTCGTCTCGGAATCCACGCGAAGGTACCTACAATCAATACACAATCGCAATGCTATTAAAATCAATTTCGAAAACCGATACGGCACACGAATTGTCTAAAGGTTAGAACCTATAGCCTACGCATGCAAAAACAACCTTCGTCGTTGACGTACAAACGTCTAACGACCAAATCAAATCTCAAATATCAAAACCAAGCATTCAAATATCGGAAAAATTTGCCCAAAACACTCACAACAGCTCCCAAATTTTAGCTCAGGTTAAAAGGGACTAAACTAGCAAGTACATGGGATAGTTTATAAGGATTAGGAGCTGCAGCCAAAAACCCAACCCCAGAACCCATCAAAAATCCGGCGACATCACCATAATGCCCAAGCTCGCCGGCCATATTAGGGTATAATTGGCTCGTATTTTGGTGTTGGTCTTCTGGTCATTTATCTAGGTCACTGGACTTGTTTGATTTTCCTGAAACTACCCCATATAGCTCCAGATTTCCTGTAGGCCAACAAAATGTCACAAAACCGACATCGGACAATTTCTAAGTTCGTATTTTGGGGCTTAATCTCGGGTCTTGGCCAGTAAAACACCACTAAGGGTTAAGTAATCACCCACTACAGATCACAAGTCCACAAAATCACCTAACCCTTCTCTTGAAATTTCCAAATATCACTAATCTAAATCGATTTAACTCTAAACTATTATAGGGTGCTAGGAAACTAAAAAATTGAACTAGGAGTGTAGGAATTACCTCATTTGGCAACTCAAGAATTTTCTTGAGTTGCTCAAAGTCTTCAAAATCCAACTTTGAAGCATCCATGGGGTTTGTAGAGAGGTGGGGATCATTTTTAATGAAGAGAGTGTGGGGTTTTAGCAAGGTTTTTGAGGTGATCCATAGAGGTAGATGTAACACCCTAGTTCATTTATACTAATTCCAGTTCTCGTATTTCCTTATTTATCGTATTTTCTTGATTTATCATGTTTTAGGTGCGAATAGTATTTTACATTTTACATTGCATTCGACCCGACCCGAGCGTGTTTTGGACTAAGTTTATATTGGCCAAAATCTCAAAATTTAACTAATATTATATTTTAATATTATAACTAAACGTTTTAAAATTTTGATAACCAATTATATTTTTAAAAGATTTTCTTTTAACAGATTTCTCTTTCTTTCTCTCTTTCTCTCTCCCATCACTAAAATCCAATTTTATATCTCCTCCCCTCTCTCTCACTCCGCACTCTATCTCTCTCCTCTCGATCTCACTCTCTCTCCCTCTCTCTCTTTCTCTCTTCTTCTCTCCTCTCGATATCTCCCCTCTCTCTTTCTTTCTCTTCTCTCTCTCCCTGTCTCTCTCTCTCTCTATTTATATTATATATATATATATATATATATATTTAATTCTTTATAAAACCCATACTTGCCCACGTCTTCTTCTCTGCCCTTTCTCACTCGTTTTCGCCACCGCCTACGAAAAAACCCCTAACCCTAGCCTTCGCTCGCCTCATCGCCGCACACCACCTCTACCCTCGACCTCGCCTTCGCCTCTCCTCCTCCGACTCTCCACACCACCCTCACCTTCTTCGCCGACCATTTCAACCCGACACTAAGAACCCGCGTTTGCAACCCTAACCCTAGCATTCAACTACACCTCGCCTGCGCCCTCGACTGAGCTCCGATCACCCTCGTCGGCCTCCGCTCTCGACCACCTCCTCACCTCTCTATCCCCTCACCGATGATTCCCTGCAAACCCCTGCACCCACCTTCGCCGAACCCATCACCTGCACTTCCTACATCGCCAGAGCTCTGACTTCATCGTCGTATCCCCCTCGTCACCATTTCATCTCCCTCATCACCTTTCCTGACAGCCACCACCACAAAATCCTCACTTGACTTCAAGAATCGCAGCCCACGACCTCGCCGGAAAACCCCGCTTGCATCCTCGCCTTCGACGACCTTGTCGTCATCACCCCTATGTTCTTATCAACTTCAGTTCCCAAACACCAAACCCAGAACACCAACTTCTTATTCTTCTTCCTTCTCGTTCTTCTTCTTGTTTTCTTGTTTTCTTGCTTTCTTGAATCCGTGGTTCCGATGATCGCCGGAGCCGTGCTCGCCACCGCCGATCCGGGAGACCCAGTGGACATCCCTATCCAGCGTGGTCCGTTCCTGCATTGCTTGGTTCAGTCCCGTGTACGCCGTGTGTGCATTGCAACTTTTACCGACATTGGACGTTGTCATGCGTATCCGTCGCGTGATCCATCGAGGCAAGTTAATCTTGCTACATGCTATATAACTCATTATATACCTATTTAAATAAATATCATACCTGTATTTAAAATCATGCACCCCATGTTTAGTTTTATAACCTTTCGATGTTCCGTTTGCATCCATTCATATCATTTCAGATCTAGGTCATGAAAACTTATCTTGTTACATACTATATTACAACATATTGCACCCAATGGAATATTTGCATCACATATTGCTTAGTTGTACATCCCACATTACCATTTTACAGTTTTACTGATTTCGGATACCCGTTTGCATCCATCTCATTTAAAATATGTATAACTGCATCCATAGATCACATTAATACATAACACTGTGATATTAACACCCCATGTTTAATAAAGTGCATCCTAATTAGTATTGGAACTATAAATGTAACCCTAATCGATAATTGTGCATCCATATCTTTGAACTTATATATATTTGCATACCATATCATATTATTCCATTTTATTGTTATATTAGTACCCCATACTTGTTTTTGTGTACCCATACTTATTACAGTTTGATTATGAGCACCCACTTGATACTTGTGCACTACCCGACATGACCTGATACACTACTACTTAACACGACTTGATACATACACCACTACTTAACATGATTTGATTCCTTGTACACCACCTGACATGACCTGATGTACCACAGCTTGACATGTTACCTGATCTTGTTACTAATGCCGACAATCTTGACCTGTTGTCCCTACGGACATATCCTGTTGTCTATACAGACAAACATGTACCTGCTTGATCCTGTGTTGGCATTAGCTCCAGATTTACCAATACCTGACTTGAACACATAACCTTGGGGGTATGGGGAAATCAAAAGTGTAAACTAAAGTGTAGCTTACAAGGGTATTACTTGATCCGTGGTCCCGGGGGATAACGGGACAGAATCATTCGTGATTCTTACTTGATCCGTGGTCCCGGGGGATAACGGGACAGAGTCATTCATGACTCCCACTACCTGATCCGTGGTCCCGGGGGATAACAGGACATATCCTTTGAGTTACATGGAGGATTACTCTAATTGATTTCAATCATTTTAGAGTAGATAACCCTATGTCACAGTTTAGACTACTCACTACACTTCACCTACATATATTCTGTCCACTGATCTATATTCATGTTACTGTTACCATTTATACTTCATGCCTGCATATTTCATCGCATCCTGCTTGCTTAGAGTTATTGTTATTATGACGCACTGACGTCTGGGTTTTGCATGGCCCAGATCCCTTATCCTTATCGCAGGCTGTTCAGGAGTACTTCCGCCGTCAGGCCAAGCAGTGAGGATCCTGTTAGTATCCAGTTAGTTCAGTTACTTTCGTACTTTCCAGATTATTATTGTTTATTGGATCTTTTACTTCCGCATTATTTTATTCTTGACTCGTTATTCTGGCTCATGGATATGTATTAGATAGTTGTTTATTATTTCTACTGTTCTCGATATCTCTAGACAGCCGTAATGTGACTGTGGAGGGATCTTTCCTAGCCACAGGTAGCATGGTTGGCTCTGTCACGTGTCGATCTTAGCATACTCTGGGGAGCGGGGCGTGACAGGGTTTGTTTGGTATCAGAGCCATAGGATTTAGGTTAATCGGGTTTGATTCTTTTGTAGTTGGGTATTGGACCCAATACACGAATCGGAAAACTCGTAATTAGGAACATGTCCTGCCACCTTGTTCTTGTGATTCTTGAATCTTATCTTTCTCTTGATCCTTTGTCTTGACGATATGCAAACAACTTTGCATCTTGACTTGAAACCTTCTGATTCCCTATTGTTTCTTTCTATTCTGATACTAGGATTTGGGCGACTTGGACGGAGTTATGTGATTGTAACTATGAACTGCAGCATGGTTACAATGCGGTACTCTATTTAAGTAACTTGGAGTCCTGGTCTTGATTCATTTCCTTGTTCCATGGTCGTTTTATTACCTTGGTTCTCTCAGTTTCATTACTTACCAGTTCATGTTTTTTAGATTTCTTGGTGACCGATACCGGCAGTTATGAAGTTGTCTTGAGAATGGATTTTCTCGGCACTTTCCACGCTCACATTGATTGTAGGGCAAAGAAAGTGATTTTCCAGATTTCCGGACATCCGGAGTTTGTTTTTGCTGGAGGAAGCAGTTCTGTCGGGCCAGTCGAGTTTAGGGCTAGGCCGACAAACAATGTTCTTTCATCGATGGAAGTTGATAAGGAGGAAGCGCCAGCTGTAGTTCGAGAGTTCATGGACGTGTTCGAGGACATCTCGGGTTTACCGCCAAAACGAGATGTGGAGTTCGCGATCGATCTTGTTCCTGGTGCAGTGCCAATCTCAAAGGCGTACTATCCGATGGCACCAGTGGAGTTGGAAGAAGTCAAGAAGCAGGTTACCGAATTACTTGAGAAGGGTTGGATTCGCAGCAGCAATTCACCTTGGGGAGCTCCAGTTCTTCTAGTCAAGAAGAAAGATGGCACAAGGAGGATGTTCATCGATTATCGAGAATTAAACCGGCTGACTATTAAAAACAAGTACCCGATCCCTCGCATTGGCGAATTATTCGAGCAGCTTAGTGGCGTGAGGGTATTCTCGAAGCTGGATTTACGATCCAGATATCATCAGGTCCGAGTTAAATCTGAGGACATGTGCAAGACTGCGTTCCAAACTCGGTATGGACATTACGAGTATTTAGTGATGCCATTCGGAGTTACGAATGTACCGGCGATATTTATGAACTTGATGAACCGAATCTTTTCACCATTCTTGGACCAGTTTATAGTGGTGTTCATTAATGATATTCTGGTCTACTCAAAGAGTATTGAAGAGCATGTGGAACACTTGAAAATCGCACTGCAGACATTGAGGCAAGAAAGATTGTATGCAAAGATGAGCAAGTGCGAGTTTTGGCTTGAAGAAGTGAAGTTTTTGGGGCATGTCGTGTCCGGAGATGGAATCGCCGTTGATCTCGAAAAGATTGCAGCAGTTCGAGATTGGCCGATTCCAAAGAACGTCGCAGAGATCAGAAGCTTTCTTGGGCTTGCCGGGTATTACAGAAGGTTCGTGGAGAATTTTGCTCGTTTGGCTGAGCCTTTGACCGAGCTTACGCGTAAGGAAATACCATTCGTATAGATGGATAGATGTGCGTCAGCTTTTGAGGCGTTGAAGCAGAGATTGATAACCGCTCCTATTTTAACTGTACCAGACAGTTCCGAAGGATTGGTGATTCACAACGATGCATCTGGGAAAGGTTTGGGATGTGTTTTGATGCAGCATGGGAAGTTTATAGCCTACGCATCGAGACAGTTGAAGACCCATGAGAAGAATTACCCAACTCATGATTTGGAGCTAGCAGCCGTGATTTTCGCTTTGATGATTTGGAGACACTACTTACTTGGTGAAAGAGTTGAGGTATTCACCAAACACAAAAGCCTGAAGTATGTGTTCATGCAGAAAGAGCTTAACTTGAGGCAACGTAGATGGTTGGAGCTGATGTCTGACTACGATCTTGATCTTAAGTACTGTCTGGGGAAAGTTAACGTAGTGCCGGATGCGCTTAGTCGGTTGCCAGCAATTCAGATGTTGACTGCACAGAAGGAACTTATTGAAAACTTTCGGAGATTCGAGTTGGAGATCGTGCTATCGTATTCTTCGGGACAGTTGATGCAGCTGCAAGTACAGTCGTCGTTGATCGATAATATTAAAGCAGCGCAGTCACAGGACCCTAGATTGCAAAAGTTTTGAGAACAAGTTGAGGATGGAATTTGAACGGACCTGTTGATTCACGAAGATGGTTCGTTGCGATATGGTAGCCGTTTGTGTTTGCCAAAAGGAGACATTCGTGAAGAAGTTATGAAGGAGGCGCACAGTTCAGCATATTCCGTGCATCCAGGAGGCACGAAGATGTACCGTGATGTTCGACAGCATTTCTGGTGGGAAGGCATGGAACGAGAGATTGCCCGCTTTGTAGCGAAGCGCTTGGTGTGTCAGCAAGTTAAGGCTGAACATCAAAGGGTTGCTGGTTTATTGCAACCACTTTCGATTCCTCAATGGAAGTGGGAACATATAACCATGGATTTCGTGACAGCTTTACCACGGAGTCCAAAGGGCAACAATGCAGTTTGGGTGGTTGTTGATCGATTGACCAAGGCAGCTCATTTCATACCATTTCGAGTTGGTCAATCAACGGAAGCGTTAGCAGAACGGTACATGCAGGAGATTGTGAGATTGCATGGAGTACCTGTGAGCATCGTTTCCGACCGTGATACCCGATTCTTATCGCACTTCTGGAGGAGTTTACAGGAAAGTTTGGGAACGCGATTGAAATTTAGCACCGCCTATCATCCTCAGACAGATGGCCAGTCGGAGAGAACGATCCAAACTCTTGCAGACATGTTGAGAGCTTGCATGTTAGACTTCAAGGGTTCATGGGAGGACCATCTACACTTGATGGAGATTTTGTACAATAACAGCTTTTAGGCGACTATTCAGATGGCTCCATTCGAAGCATTGCATGGTCGCAAGTGTCGTTCACCTGTTTGTTGGGACGATGTTGGAGAACGAAGATTGTTGGGACCGGATTTGATCGTGCAAACAGTAGAGAAAGTTAATACTATCCGGAATCACATGAAGGCAGCACAAGATCGGCAGAAGAGTTAGGCCGATATATCGAGAAGACCTCTAGAGTTCGCTGTTGGTGATATGGTATTCTTGAAGATATCACCGACTAAAAGAGTGATTCGTTTCGGGAGTCGAGGCAAGCTTAGTTCTCGATTCGTTGGGCCTTTCGAGATTTTGGAGCGTATTGGAGAAGTGGCGTATCGTTTGGCTTTACCACAATCCTTGGTGAATGTTCATGACGTGTTTCACGTATCTCAACTTCGTAAGTATGTTCGAGATGAAACACACATGCTAGATCATTCGGAGTTTACTGTACGAGAAGATTTAACCTTTGAGGAACAACCGATGTCGATTGTGGATCGTAGGGAAAAAGTTCTTAAGAACAAGGTTATCCCTCTCGTACTTGTTTCTTGGGGAAATCGCTCGCATAGAGAATCGACTTGGGAACGAGAAGACGAAATCTGACAGAAGTCTCCACACCTATTCTTGTAGTTTCTTGATTGTTTATCCTTTCTTGTTCTTGGAATTTCGAGGACGAAATTCTTTTTGTAGTTGGGTATAATGTAACACCTTAGTTCATTTATACCAATTCTAGTTCTCGTATTTCCTTATTTGTGGTATTTTCTTGATTTATCGTGTTTTGGGTGCGAATAGTATTTTACATTGCATTCGACCGACCCAGGCGTGTTTTGGACTAAGTTTGTATTTGTCAAAATCTCAAAATTTAACTAATATTATATTTTAATATTATAGCTAAACGTTTTAAAATTTTTATAACCAATTATATTTTTAAAAGATTTTCTTTTAACAGATTTCTCTTTCTTTCTCTCTTTCTCTCTCCCATCACTAAAATCCAATTTTATATCTCCTCCCCTCTCTCTCACTCCTCTCGATCTCTCTCCTCACTCTATCTCTCTCCTCTCGATCTCACTCTCACTCTCTCCTTCTTTCTTTCTCTCTTCCTCTCTCCTCTCGATATCTTCCCTCTCTCTTTCTTTCTCTTCTCTCTCTCCCTCTCTCTCTCCTTATATATATATATATATATATATATATATATATATTTTTTTTAAAATTCTTTATAAAACCCATACTTGCCCACGTCTTCTTCTCTGCCCGCCTCTCCTCCTCCAACTCTCCACACCACCCTCACCTTCTTCGCCGACCATTTCAACCTGACACCAAGAACCCGCGCCTGCAACCCTAACCCTAGCATTCGATTACACCTCGCCTGCGCCCTCGACTGAGCTCCGATCACCCTCGTCGGCCTCCCCTCTCGACCACCTCCTCACCTCTCTATCCCCTCACCGACGATTCCCTGCAAACCCCTGCACCCACCTTCGCCGAACCCATCACCTACACTTCCCACATCGCCGGAGCTCCGACCTCGTCGTCGTATCCCCCCTCGTTACCATTTCATCTCCCTCATCACCTCTCCTGACAGCTACCACCACAAAATCCTCACCTGACTTCAAGAATCGCAGCCCACGGCCTCGCCGGAAAACCCCGTTTGCATCCTCGCCTTCGATGACCTTGTCGTCATCACCCTGCTTTGCAAAGTACTGTCCATTTTGGCTAATTCTCATGTTCTTGTCAACCTCAGTTCCTAAACACCAAATACAGAACACCAAGCTCTTATTCTTCTTCCTTCTCTTTCTTCTTCTTGTTTTCTTCTCTTCTTGCTTTCTTGAATCCGTGGTTCCGATGATCGCTGGAGCCGATCCGGGAGACCCAGTGGACATCCCTATCCAGCGTGGTCCATTCCTGAATTGCTTTGTTCAGTCCCGTGTGCGCCGTGTGTGCATTGCAACTTTTACCGACATTGGACGTTGTCGTGCGTATCCGTCGCGTGATCCATCGAGGCAAGTTAATCTTGCTATATGCTATATAACTCATTATATACCTATTTAAATAAATATCATACATGTATTTAAAATCATGCACCCCATGTTTAGTTTTATAACCTTTCGATGTTCCGTTTGCATCCATTCATATCATTTCAGATCTAGGTCTAATCGCGATTAGTAATGCACTAATCAATTTTTATTTAAACGGCATATAATTAATTATAAAAATGCCAAATCTGGTAAATATATTTTTAAATGAATAAATCATTTTAATCTCCAATTATTTCACAAATATTGGTATATATTTATACTATTTTATGAAAATCCTCATTTCTCAAATCGACTAGTTTTCGCTAAATATATTATTTTAATATTAAATTCCAAAAATAATATTTTATATTTTCTGAAATGTTACAATATTCCCCCCTAAATAAATTTGGTCCCCGAATTTAAATTTAAATCCCCAATTACTAAAATATTTCAATAATCAGCTCAAATCAATGGGGCTCCGAAATCACGGAAGATACAGAAATACCACAGTGCATCGTGTGCGCCTGAAAACGTGTACGAAACTCACAATTGAACTCCGTCAAGCGTCATGCAATCATCGGAGTTACAATGGAGATACAGATATCGAAATCCACTACTGAAATCCAATATACACTAGTCGAATACTATAATACGTATATATTACGCATCCTTGAAAAATCTCCTAAAACTGAATAAGACACATGCAAAATCTTTTCTGAATCGCCGTGTGATGCGTAACTCGCGGCATAAGTGATGGACGCTCATTTGTACAGTAATAAAGATACGTTCATATAGGTTTTGCTTAAATATACGTTCCGCCGTTTGAAACATCCCAAAAGGTTTTCCTTATAATCATTCGTATCGCTCGCGGACTCGTAAGAAATAGCGAGACTATAGCTCCTTTTTGAAAACCTCTTGTTAAACTTTCAATGCATGCGAGTACTCAGGTACTGTTCTCAAATCAGTCCTGTTTGGCTACTACATAATATAGTGCCCATCATGAAAACAAAGTGCTCAAGAGCAAAATCAGCCTCGAAAGGCGTATGCAATAATCGCGTGCGTCTGGTGCGCACGGAAATCAAAGCCAAATACAAGTGCTACGAATGTGCACAAAACCAAACTATGTGCAATGGGTGTGCACGAAAGTATCTGTCCAGTGCAACGGATGTGCACGACAATAATATCAAGTGCATCTATAGTGCACGAAAATCTCAATCAAGCGCAATAACCATGCACAAATAAAATCTAAATCAAGTGCATCCCACATGCACAAATAAAATCTAAATCAAGTGCATCCAATATGCACGAATAAAATCTCATACCATACGCCTAATATGCGCAAAAATCTGAACCAAGCGCTTCAGGTCCGTATAAAGCATCTAGTGCAGTAGCATGCACGAAAATGAACGTAAGGTGCAAACGCGCACAAAAACATAAATCTGGTGAAACAAATGGTCAAAAACATAAATCGGGTGCAACCAATGTACGGAGTATAAATCTAGTGCAACAAACGCACAAAATACAAATCGGGTATAACAAGTGCACGGAAACTCATCAATAACTCAAATGCGTATAAAAACAACACCGAGTGTACCAAGGTGTATAAAATCATAAACGTGTGCACAAAGCACGTATCAATGCACTGCAAGCACATACGAGCTATACCGAGTGCAAAAACCAAATCGATCTCATGCCACATGCACAAAATCAAATCAACCGTATGAAATCCATGAAATCATAAACACGTGCAGCCAAGGCACAAAATAAATATTATGTGCAATAGATATGCACAAATCCTAAACCAACACAACGGTGTATAAAACATATATCAAGTGAAATAACTATGCACAAAATGTAAATACCCAGTAGGTGCAGCCATGGTGCACGAAAACAATATCATGAAACTCAATCATCAAAACTCAAATCCAAGAGATATAAGTGTGATACTCGGATCACAAACGCAAATCGCAACAAATGACATTGAGGTACACCTCCTACAATGTCGAAAAATGCCGGTGCGCCCAAAACCGGCAGAGCACGAACATCCGCCTGCCTCCTGCTCACGGTCTGGCGTCCTCTGTCTCTGGGTCCTCATTTTCTCTGTGGATTACCAATCTCGCAATCCATTGGCTCATCGGCCCAGTCAGGTGTACTAACGGAAACGATTCCACTCTAGCACTCCTCTGGTCATCTCTCGGCCAATTAGCATGACCACCCGTAAAACAGCACGTCACTGGCGTCGGCCTATGGCCCTCTGAGTACACGTGACACAACCGATTCTCGATGCAAATCTTATCGCAGCAGTGTCCTGAAAGGAACCCGCTCAAGGTCTCTTCCGATCTCGCCTATGCCGAACTATACGGAGGCTGGTACTCTTACATAATCTTTTCTTGTTTTTTGGACATCTGCGTTCTAAGCACAACATTTCCTTGGGAACCGGCCGTATCCCAACACCTCTGTATACATATCCGATCTCTAATCTCAACGGGGAGTAACGACAGCTCGATAACATTTCGCCCGAACCTCTTGTTTCACCCGTCTTCATTATCGTCCACATCGAAATCATGTCATGCTATCTGCGTACTGCAATTATTCTCGGCTACAGTCAATCTGGAGTCTCTCATGCGGACTCGAAATTACGAACTCGGTATTTTCATCACTCTGTAGAAGATATCTAGCCGAACACGTTCTCAGGAACTTGTCCCAATCATCGGAGGAATACTCCTTATTCGTCCGTTCTCGATCAACTCACAATGCATCTGGGTGAGGTCCTCTATCCGAAGCCGGTCCACTTACCAATCTCACATCGGGGCATCCGACGAACAACGTCCTCTCTGGGTCGATCTACTCTAGATCTGAGTAAGACTCTACACACTGGAAATCTTCAACTCAACTGGGCCTGCGTCGGTGCATCAAATCAGATGAATCATCTTAGTCGCTCAACTCAACTCAAGATAGACTAGCTATCTTCTGTCTCCTATCTTCTTGAAAGCTCCAGTGATCTCAGCTCATAAGCTCTGGAAGCGGCATCTCATCAATCTCATCAACAACTGGGTCATCTATCGGCAAAGTAGACGACATCACAAACTCTGAAGTAGGCTATACATCAACAGTCCTCTCACAACTGGAAGCCTCTATCAGTGGCTCGATCATCCGGTGCAAAACCGAACGCTCGCCTCAAACGAGAGGTCACAACACAAACACTAAATCGATACGTTCCCATGTCACCAAAAAACATGATGGTCAGTCCTCGTCCATGATGAGCTCGCCCTGACCACATCACTAGCATAAGCTCAATCTGCGCTCAAACCATGGTGACAGGAATCTCAAGCATGTATCGATGAAAATAGATCAACGGGGTGGAAAGAATCAACAAATCCCAAAATGGATACATGATCATAAGGAAGAACGGAATCAATGAGAGTATGATTATGGGAACGAATAGAATCAAGAATCTCAAATGGATATATGATCATAGGAACGAAGAGAATCACAAGTCTCAAGATAAGTACATCCTAAGGTCACTCAAGTGGAGTATCATATCGTAAGTATGCCGCAGAACATACGCACGGTACGTCACTCTACTTGAGTTACCTACTCCATCAATCATGGTCAACCTATGTAACGAAAGTTTAGGTCTGATACCCCCCTGTTCAAGTCTAAGTTCCGTAAGGTCAAGCCTAGATTCCGAAATAGATTACGTCCCAGACTCTACATAGTCAAACCTAGACTCGAACCAAGCTTAAAACTAACGCTCTGATACCAACTTTGTCACGACCCGAAAATATTAGCTCGTGACCGGCACTTAAATCATGCAATGTCTAAAGGCGCAACGTAACTTAAGTAAGCCGAAGCCCAGAAATCTAAACCTTTTTAAAGAAAATAAAAGAGGTGAAGTTTTGAAATGAAGGTATGATGAAATCGAACGTTTACTTAAATGCATAAATAACGGAACATGAAAATGCAAGTGGATTATACTAGTTGAAAAACATGTTTCGTCTTTTAAAAATTTGGGCAGCACCTCCCTTGTATATTTTGATCCAAAACTACATATACATAACAACAATAAAGGCATCCCCAAACGGGAGCTAGCTCTTCGCCAATCGGCGGAATCACAACTACGCAAGACAGAAATATATGTATACGATGCCCAATGGTGAAGATCAACACGAAAGGATAATGAATAAAGAAAGACATCAAATTCACCAAGCGAACATATAACCCATCGCTCTAAGTCTCGCAACCACAAAACTTTCTATGTCTTACTACTTATACAAATACTAGTTTCTGATTGATGGAGTGACTAGATACAATAGGAATAATAAATACACGAGTAGGCACGATCCAATATGTCCCACCTGCCAAAGAAAATCACCCGAAAGCAAGCTGTGCGCCAACGATACCGCTACTGATCCATGCGGTCAACCTGTAAGAACCGTGGCACAAAGGGGGTGAGTTGCTAACTCGTGAGTAGAAAACATCAGCAGCTAGAAATCGAATAAAACAACGATTCCTAGGTCAACAATATCATAAAGGTAATACTATGATATCTAGGGTGACCGTATCTGCATATATGCCAACAATATAATCAATGCCTGTATGCATGTGGATATCATCCACGTGTCCGTCAATGACACAACATCATGGAACCTGAGTGTCCAACATCGACACTCGAAACATCATGAAAGCATATGCGTATAAATATGAGGATATCAACCAACGTGTGTCCATCAATGACACATCAAAATCATGGAACCTGAGTGTCCAACATCGACACTCGAAACATCATGAAACCCGTGTCCAGTATCGACCCGTAAATCCTCATATCTCACGCTCTGTCAGTCCAGATCGTCCCATGGGCTCCGTCAATCCGGATCGGCTCATATCCATCTCACGACTCCGGTCGGTATTCTCCGGATAACCGCCGGGTCCAAACTATTACCGGTAGGTAGTGCTTGTTAGTTATATGTATGCCCCAGAGGCCATTACTGTACATATGATGTATATTGTAATGGATGCTTGGACATATATAGGGAGGACTTTCTTGCTCGACATGATAGTTTGCTATCTGGTTGTACTTTATCTTAACATGTACTCTGATTGTCTCTATGTTTCATGTTGATAAAGCCCTTAGGATATGTACTCGACTACTGGGACTATGATGAGATCATACTAGTGGGGCCACGGTAGTCGACGAGTACATCCTATAACTGTTCCTAGTCGAGGGTGTATCGAGACAGGGCATCGATACACCAGAGTAGACTAGCGTATACTCATCTTGACCCATATGATGGGCGATGGATGATCCCATATCCATCGGTGTTTGACATCAAGGATGGTGTACGGGTGCTCAGTAGAGACTGGGTACACTGGACGTGTTAGTTATATGTATGTCCTAGAGGCCATTACTGTACATTGGATGTATATTGTAGTGGATGCTTGGACATACATAGGGAGGACTTTCTTGCTCGACATGATAGTATGCTATCTGGTTGCTCTTTATCTTAACATGTATACTTTCTGTCTCTCTGATTACATGTTGATAAAGCCCTTAGGATATGTACTCGACTTCCAGGACTATGATGTAGATCATACTAGTGGGGCCTGGGTAGTCCATGAGTGCATCCTTGAAATGTTCCTAGTCGAGGGAATATCGAGACGGGGCATCGATATTCCAGAGTAGACTAGCGCATATCTTCTCGACCCATGCGATGGGCGATGGATGATCCCATATCCATTGGTGTTTGACATCGAAGATGGTATGCGGGTGCTCAGTGGAGACTGGGTACACTGAACGGACTCGCCGAGAACTCCCAGATGGTATTATACCTCACGTCAGATGGCAGTTCTCTGGTGACACTGGTACAGCTTAGTCTGTTGACCCGAGATCGTCATAGAGTCTTGTGTGTCTCCCACTGTGCTTTGATTTCCACCCTACCACGGCTCTACTGAGTTGTGCAAACAGGTGGTTTTTGGGTACAGTCCCGATTCACATGGAGGCAATGAGCGATAGGAGGGGATTCGTCTCTCCCGGTATTGGGGGTTGATGTTGTGCTATGCTCGACTGGCCATAACAGGAAATCCCTGGCCAGGGTTGCAGTGATATACTGGTAAGAGTTATCAGTAGTTTCACGAATGTTATGGACCTTAAGTCGGCATAACTTATCGAGCTATTGGGGTCTGATGTTTACCACCCCTAGGCGAGATATGCGACATATCAGACGAACAGACCGGACTATACGGTAGTGTTACTGGTTGGATTCACTGGAGTGTGAGCGGGCTTGCTCGTCGATCTTCAGATCGCTCAATACCCGGGTGGCCGTTACGTTTGGCAGACCGCTTGCGGCTTGTGGATGTTTGATATGATCATCATCCGCTGCCGGCGTATTGACGAGTCTTTAGAGTCCTACACAGAGGTTTCCTGGCTCAAGCGAAACGAAATAGGAGCGCATATGAGATATGTGCGGGACCGAGAATAATGCGTGTATGTGATACCGTATTCTATTCTCGCGATAAATGTATCGAATGGTTGTATGCGATATAACCTAGTTATCGATTCAAGCGTTGATTCGATAAGCCGATATATTGTATACTAGTCGGTTGTGTGCGACATAACCGGATCATTGAATCAAGTGTTGATTTAATGATTTAATGCATATTTATATATTTGATATATTACTTTGCATCAACTAGTATCGGTTTACTTAAGATGGATTTTCTCACTCGGATGTGCGCATTACATATGCGATATGATTTTGTGCATTTGATTGTATCATGTTTGATGATACATGTTTACTTGGTTAAGTGCAAAGATTTAAACCATGGTTAAAAGAATGGTTAGGGTTTCATTTCCTTTATTTATCTATTTATTTATTTATTTTCTTTTTGGAAAAGGAAATGAGGAAAATGGTGGCTTGTTTTGGATTGTAGTTGAAGATTCATGAACCTTTGACTTTGTCCACCATTCTTATCTCATGCTTAACCTAACCATTTGTTTTAACCCTAGTTCAATCTCTACACTTTACCATGGTTTAGTCATGATAAGTTTTGATTATTCTTTTCTTTTTCTTTTAACTTATCATAACATTTCTTCTTCTTCTTCCTTGCTTCAAGTGAAGAAAAGCTTACCTCATCAATGGTGATTGATGTTTTTGAGTGAGAAATCCAATTCTAAAGTTAACCCACTTCCTATTTCTTCATCCTCTACCTCTTGCCAAGTAGTAGAGTGTGTTTACTTCACAAGTTTCTTGACTTGGTGAAGTCGGAGCTTGATTTAGCGATGCCTCGACGTAGATCATCTTCGGCATGGACATCGACGACCTAGCTTGCCCATTCTCCGACGAAGCCGATCCTAGAGCCCGGATTTGACTTGGACAGTGGAGAGGACTTCGTTGCGGAGCTATGGAGGTGGAGCACCGGATCTACAAAGGTTGTATTTCCGTTTTCTCATTAGTTAAGTGTTAACTAATTCAATGTTCGCCTAGACATCTAGTTATCGATCCGTAGTTTAGGGTTTGTAGGCACCATAATTTTTGAAATTGCCATGGTAGATGGCTTGGGAGACCTCACTAGAGTGCCTAGGAACCCTACAGTGGTATCAGAGCCTAGCTAGAGCCTTAGGCGAAGTCTAGACGCGATTTGAAGTCCGATCGAACCGAAACCCTACCCGGAAAATTGCTCTCTGTACTTTTTTCAAAAACAGTGATTTTTCCAAATTAAAAATATGCAGAGAACTCAGTAGGAAATTATAAGAATTACGGTGGAATTATTTTTTCATGAACAGTGCACTTAGGCGCGGATCCGCGGCATATTCCTTTGTTAGGCGGCGGTTCAGCGGCTGATTGCTTACGTCAGCTTTTAAACGTTGCACAGTAATTCACTTTTTTCAGTGCTGAGTTCTCTGGATGTTTTTGAATTTTATTCAAGAGTTGAATTTTCTGCAGTTGTTTTGGGGATTCGGTGTTTCGATCGGAGTATCAAATTTTGTCTGTGTGGCTTTCCGGATAATTATTAGAATATGTTAAAAAGTTCGACCGGATATAAATACCCAATTTTTCCCCTGTCGGGAAATTTCCAAGTGTTGGATTTTTCCGTAGTTTGACGACGTTCTAAGTAGTGCAAGTAACTCGATGGTCCCTCTAGAAGACAACAAACCTTAACTCGATTATGTGACCGTCTTGAACTGCCCTTTGAACCTTCGGGTTTGGGGCAGTACGGCGTGCCACATGTGAGGCGTTGGCTTGACCCTTCTACGGCTGGACCGTTGGTACTGAGGTACGAACGGAATGTTGTTAGACTTGTTTCATGTGTTGATCTATATCGGGAAAACTTGGGTGTTCGATTGTTCGATCGGAAAGTTTAACATTTTCTATTTATCCGGAATGGGATACAATAATTGGAATTCACAAATAGTTATGAGATAACTAAATGAATGTTATAAACGTAGCAGTTTAGTCTCACTTGATCGGTTGCCACGGAACTTTGATGCGATCAAAAGTCCGTCGCAATCACGTAGCGTACGCGGATACTCGCCGGGTAAACTTAATAGACAGCCTCACTCCATAGCCCCGACCAAGTGACTGTAGGAGAACCCCATCGCTGAAAGCATCCGTTTGGGTGCTCGCGGTAGCGGTGTTCCGCCTTGGTACACTTCGTCGACGGTATCGGGGGTGCGGCCGCCTAATA
Organism: Agapanthus africanus; assembly: GCA_030015575.1. Taxonomy (NCBI): domain Eukaryota; kingdom Viridiplantae; phylum Streptophyta; class Magnoliopsida; order Asparagales; family Amaryllidaceae; genus Agapanthus; species Agapanthus africanus. The sequence goes on along the minus strand of CM057343.1, from coordinate 441,106,447 downwards.
AAGTTTGCGACGAGCATTCGATCAGGATGTCGGGAATCTTATTGAATTGCCCGACTTGATATTGAAAAGAGTTTTCGATTTTGAGACTAAAATGCGGGGTTTATAATTGTTAGGCATGCGATGTCTAAGTAATTCATTTGGTCAGACATGCGATGTCTGAAGAGGTTGCGGATTCCAACTGTTGTAGTTTTACACTTTCTTTTCTGTGACCGTAAGTGTAATATGTGATATCGCCGGTTTCGTTGCTATATGTCAACGACAATTGGGATGCGCATATTTACTTACGTTGATGACATGTGATGTTATGTGTTGCTGGATATGTTATATTGGATAGTCGTGTTTGAATAGCCGGGGGTTTTTATGTGAGATGAGTGTTTTTCATTTTCATTCATGTAAATAAATCTGTATGTAATATTCTTTTATTGGGACACTTCCAGGTTGCGGAAGTTGTCACCGTTGTTGTATGTTATTTACTTTTCTGCACTAGGATAGACCCAAGGAGGGGAGCACAAGTAACCGGGTTCTGGGGTCCAGTGGGAGACCAACTCGAGGAGTCGAGTCCGGGTCTCCTAACCCTAGAATTGGTAGGGTTGCTTGCCGCTCTCGTAGGGGTCTAGGGGTGTGGGATTGGCTATTCATCACGACCGTGGAATCCGTGTTTTATACTGGCTCGTATTGAAAACACGGACGTCCTAGTATATCCAATATTTCATATGTTTCTTCTGCTGTGTTTTATCTGTGATCATGCGATGTTCTGTGACAGGTATTATATATATAGTATATATGATATATTATATTGACGTTGCTTATGTTTTACACCCGCGCTAGCCCTGCCCCGCTCTGCCGTTAGTTACCTAACCTAACGGTGCACGAGGGGACATCGAGGCGAATGCGGATGGCATAAGTGTACGTCATATATATCTGTGATGTTTAGGTGGATTTAAATGATGGGATATTCATTAATGAGATTAATGAAAGAAAATAAACTTAATTGATGTTGTGGAATCGAATTTCAAGATAAAACAGGTAGCTACAGTTCTTGCTTTGCATCGCGGTGTTCATTAAAGAACATCCAGCACCTTATTCGATGAGGAAAGGACCGAGATCCCTTCACCGGGAGTGACTCCTTTAGCAATAACTGGCAGATGCTACACACTCGGTTTGTCTTTGATCGCTTCTATAGTTTCTGCTTTGCACAGTGATATATATGATATATCCCGCACCTCATTCGACGAGGAAAGGGCCGACGATCCCTTCACCGGGAGTGACCCCTTTAGCAAAACTAGAAAAGCCTCGAAAACATTCCATTTAAAAACCATTTGATTCCGCAACGAGATCAAGTTCAAAGCGTTAAAGGTTTTCACAAAAAACCAGCCGCAACCCTCCGTCATTTTAGGAAGTAGAGTACTTAGTATTCGTGCTGTGTTTGTTGACCATAGTCAAGGCACAGTGTACGGTAGCTAAGTGATGTCTTCCTACACCGCATATGATGCGATTAGTTAGGACAGTCGCGTGACTTTGTTGACCTTAGTTAAGGGTCATGTGGGTGGGTCTAATTAATCACGAAATGACGGGTAGAACTTGACTAGTACTTATGATTTGTTGACCATAGTTAAGGTCATAGGTGCTAGGGGTAGAAACCATTATCGGGAGTTTCAAGTGTTGAAACTTGCAATGAGATTGCATACCTTCTATGTGATAGTTGGATCCCGATACCCACTGCGAGTAAGTGTTACTCCTGGGAGAGTTTTATACATTACAATTAGCCGATCAAGTAGGTGTCTAGAAAGGTGTCAACGGGGTTACGCCTCTGGGAAAACGAGGTTTACATTAATTAGGTTCGTGCGAAAGCACGGGGGACCTCCCTCAAAGTACCGACACTGGCCTGGCTGAAAGATTGGCGAACTTGTAGTGTGTAATTAATCCCGGCTAGTCTTTCCTTTTAGGGTTTGAAGGAAGATTTGATAAAAATAGTGGGAGCCATCCTGATTAGATAAAATATATAACCAATCTATTCTTGAAAGAGCGCACGCTGAGTGTTTTCTTCTCTCTCTCTCTCCTGGTAGCGACCATATCACGCCTTAATCAAGATAATAATACGGATTATTGACCGAACCCGCTTGTTATACTGAGATGGGGAACGTTGGTCCCGCTCCAACTTATAATTGTTATAAGACAGAGCAGGAAATGGGGAATACCAGAATTCCTATGCCGCCCAAACGAAGAAAGTGCATATGATGCATCTTCTTCGGGTGTGTTCATTATACAGAACTGTTTCTCAGTATCCTTTACGTCCTGGGTATATGATACCGGATCAGGATCCCAGATATGTAATCTGTTACATAGGGCTACAGATAGGTAGAGAACTGAGAACGGGTGATAAGTTTCATGAGGCAGAAAACGGGGCAAATGTTGCAGCCAAGTCTGTTGGTCACTGTCACCCTGTATTACCGATACATTGATTCTGAACGAATGTTGTTAGATACCGAACCTGATATACAAAATCATATCAGTCTCTTTATTAGTAAAGAAATGATATAATTTTGTATTGTTGGATAATGTTTTGAACATTTCCTATATCAAAAGTTGATCGGTTCAGGCATGTTATCTAAAAGCATTGACGTTCTAAATCAAACTACAGTTCCTTGTATACAGAACATACATAAGAGGAAGAGTTCAGAAATGAACGAATCATTCTTGAGGCATTGTAGACTAGGTCACATCGATGCGACCCGACTGGCTGAAGTTACATTTTAGATGCATATTTAAATCAGTTTGAATTTACATCTTGTGAAACTTGCCAGTCATGTCACAAAGATTAGATGACCATAGCTCTGTTTATTAGAAACAGAGAAAGAGTTAGTAAACTCTTGGGACTGATGCATGATGATGTATGTAAGGTCTCCTGTCTACACATGTCAGGACTGGTTCTTAATACTTCATTATATTCTCTGATGATCTCTCCAGATTCAGTCATATATTCCTGTTGAAATATAAGTCCGAACCTTTTGAGGTATTCACAGAATATAAGTTAGAAGTAGAGAACCAAAATACGGGTATAAGTATTATGTCCTATGATGAGATCAGGGAGGAGAATACTTGTGCATAGAATTCCTGGACTATTCTAAAGGAGAATGAGATTCTCTCTCAGCATTACTCCTCCGTATACACCATAGCACGATGGTATATCGGGGCGGGGCTATCACACCCTATATGATAAAGTGTGCTCTATGATGAGTACTGCTGAGTTACCTGTTTCCTTTTGGGGTTATGCACTTGAGAAGTTGCATACCTATTGAATAAGGTTCGATTCAAATCAGTGCCTACCACTCCATATGAGATATGGTATGGGAAGAGCCTATCTCTTAAGTTAGTTAAGATTTGGGATTGTCCGGCCTATGTCAAAAGCAAAATCCGGACAAGATCGAGGCAAGGTCAGTTCTATAGAACTGGAAAGGTTCCAGCTATAAGAAACTACAGCTGAAGATTTGACAGAACCAAAGGATTCTATAGTCCCCGACGAACCTCAGCCTCTCCGCCGATCTGGTAGGGTTCCTCCCCTGTCTGAGAGATACCTCGGTTTCTCGATGACAGTGGGAGCAAGGATTGCATCATGAGATGATGACCCAACTAGTTTCGAGCAGGCCATCGAGAGTAGGGACTCTGTAAGAATGGCTGGATGCTTAGCGGTCTGAGATGGAATCCATATACACCAACAAAGTATGGACTTTGGTTACTATATCTGAAGGGTTAAATCCCCATCAGGAGCAAGTATATCTTGAGAAGATTACTTGGTGTACATGGAAAAGTTGAGACTTTCAAAGCTAGACTTGTTAAAGGTTTTCGTCATCGACCAGGCGTGGATAATGATGAAACCTTTTTCCAGTAGCTATGCTTAAGTCTATCCAGATCCTACTTACCACGGCTACATACCATGACTACGATATCTGGCGGTTGGGTGCCATGACTGCTTTTCTAAATACTGATTTAGAAGAGAACGTCTATAAGAACACAGCCAGAGGTCTTCGTAAACAGTGGGAGCAGCGGAAACGTGTGCAAGTTGCTTTACATAATGAAGCAGGCATCGCGGAGATGGAACGTCTGTTTTGATGTGATAGTCAAAGTGTTTGACTTCATCAAAATGGTAGACGAACCTTGTATATACAAAAGGGTAGTAGAGAGTAAGGTGGTCATCTTCGTATTGTACGTAGACAACATACTCTTGATAGGAAAAGAGTTTCCTATACTACGATCGATCAATCTCCTATTATCACTAAGATTCCCCAAATAGGATCAAAGTGATACCTACTAAATCCTGGATTTTGGATCTATGAGATAGATCTAAATGGATGTTAGAATACTCACTAGCTGTAGTGAGATGGTATCAATCGATCCTGGGGAGAATCACTGGAAGAGTTCCAGGGTGATAAAGACGACTGAATGTCAGTCACAGGCACTGTCTTTACCCTCAGTAAAGGGACGGTGTGTTGGAAGAGTTCCAAGCTCGATACCGTGGCAAACTAGACGATAAAGGCTGGTAACATCGCTATTAAAGATACTACCAAAGAGGCTGTTTGGGTGTATATTGGTTCATAAGATGAACTAGGTTCCTGCCATTGTATGACAATGGAAGTGTGGCTTCGACCCTGGAACCCTGGTCCTATCAGTGACCCAGACAAATTCTGAGGCAGCATCACCTGATCATGGAGATAGTTGATCTCCAGGGTGATCGAGGTTAGGAGAGAAGACTCAGAGGACAACACGGCGGATCCACTCACAAAGGCCTGTTCCCAGAGAGAGACTTTTATGGGATGGTTGAGTATGAGATACTACAACCACTGCTACAGATGGCCCTAGTGCAAGTGGGAGATTGTTAGTTATATGTATGCCCTAGAGGCCATTACTGTACATTGGATGTATATTGTAGTGGATGCTTGGACATACATAGGGAGGACTTTCTTGCTCGACATGATAGTATGCTATCTGGTTGCTCTTTATCTTAACATGTATACTTTCTGTCTCTCTGATTACATGTTGATAAAGCCCTTAGGATATGTACTCGACTTCCAGGACTATGATGTAGATCATACTAGTGGGGCCTGGGTAGTCCATGAGTGCATCCTTGAAATGTTCCTAGTCGAGGGAATATCGAGACGGGGCATCGATATTCCAGAGTAGACTAGCGCATATCTTCTCGACCCATGCGATGGGCGATGGATGATCCCATATCCATTGGTGTTTGACATCGAAGATGGTATGCGGGTGCTCAGTGGAGACTGGGTACACTGAACGGACTCGCCGAGAACTCCCAGATGGTATTATACCTCACGTCAGATGGCAGTTCTCTGGTGACACTGGTACAGCTTAGTCTGTTGACCCGAGATCGTCATAGAGTCTTGTGTGTCTCCCACTGTGCTTTGATTTCCACCCTACCACGGCTCTACTGAGTTGTGCAAACAGGTGGTTTTTGGGTACAGTCCCGATTCACATGGAGGCAATGAGCGATAGGAGGGGATTCGTCTCTCCCGGTATTGGGGGTTGATGTTGTGCTATGCTCGACTGGCCATAACAGGAAATCCCTGGCCAGGGTTGCAGTGATATACTGGTAAGAGTTATCAGTAGTTTCACGAATGTTATGGACCTTAAGTCGGCATAACTTATCGAGCTATTGGGGTCTGACGTTTACCACCCCTAGGCGAGATATGCGACATATCAGACGAACAGACCGGACTATACGGTAGTGTTACTGGTTGGATTCACTGGAGTGTGAGCGGGCTTGCTCGTCGATCTTCAGATCGCTCAATACCCGGGTGGCCGTTACGTTTGGCAGACCGCTTGCGGCTTGTGGATGTTTGATATGATCATCATCCGCTGCCGGCGTATTGACGAGTCTTTAGAGTCCTACACAGAGGTTTCCTGGCTCAAGCGAAACGAAATAGGAGCGCATATGAGATATGTGCGGGACCGAGAATAATGCGTGTATGTGATACCGTATTCTATTCTCGCGATAAATGTATCGAATGGTTGTATGCGATATAACCTAGTTATCGATTCAAGCGTTGATTCGATAAGCCGATATATTGTATACTAGTCGGTTGTGTGCGACATAACCGGATCATTGAATCAAGTGTTGATTTAATGATTTAATGCATATTTATATATTTGATATATTACTTTGCATCAACTAGTATCGGTTTACTTAAGATGGATTTTCTAACTCGGATGTGCGCATTACATATGCGATATGATTTTGTGCATTTGATTGTATCATGTTTGATGATACATGTTTACTTGGTTAAGTGCAAAGATTTAAACCATGGTTAAAAGAATGGTTAGGGTTTCATTTCCTTTATTTATCTATTTATTTATTTATTTATTTATTTTCTTTTTGGAAAAGGAAATGAGGAAAATGGTGGCTTGTTTTGGATTGTAGTTGAAGATTCATGAACCTTTGACTTTGTCCACCATTCTTATCTCATGCTTAACCTAACCATTTGTTTTAACCCTAGTTCAATCTCTACACTTTACCATGGTTTAGTCATGATAAGTTTTGATTATTCTTTTCTTTTTCTTTTAACTTATCATAACATTTCTTCTTCTTCTTCCTTGCTTCAAGTGAAGAAAAGCTTACCTCATCAATGGTGATTGATGTTTTTGAGTGAGAAATCCAATTCTAAAGTTAACCCACTTCCTATTTCTTCATCCTCTACCTCTTGCCAAGTAGTAGAGTGTGTTTACTTCACAAGTTTCTTGACTTGGTGAAGTCGGAGCTTGATTTAGCGATGCCTCGACGTAGATCATCTTCGGCATGGACATCGACGACCTAGCTTGCCCATTCTCCGACGAAGCCGATCCTAGAGCCCGGATTTGACTTGGATAGCGGAGAGGACTTCGTTGCGGAGCTATGGAGGTGGAGCACCGGATCTACAAAGGTTGTATTTCCGTTTTCTCATTAGTTAAGTGTTAACTAGTTCAATGTTCGCCTAGACATCTAGTTATCGATCCGTAGTTTAGGGTTTGTAGGCACCATAATTTTTGAAATTGCCATGGTAGATGGCTTGGGAGACCTCACTAGAGTGCCTAGGAACCCTACAGGACGGACTCGCCGAGAACTCCCAGATGGTATTATACCTCACGTCAGATGGCAGTTCTCTGGTGGCACTGGTACATAGTAGTCTGTTGACCCGAGATCGTCATAGAGTCTTGTGTGATTCCCACCGTGCTTTGATTTCCATCATACCACGTCCAAGAGGGCGTGCAAAAAGGTGGCTTTTGGGTAAAGTCCCGAATCACATGGAGGCAATGAGCGATAGGAGGGGATTCGTCTCTCCCGGTATAGGGAGTTGATGTTGGGCTGTGTTCGATTGGCTATGACCGGAAATCCCTGGCCAGGGTTGCTGAAATTTACTGGTAAGTGTTATCAGTAATTTCTCGAACTGTTATAGACCTCATATCGACACGACTTATCGAGCTACTGGGGTCTGACGTTTACCACCCCTAGGCGAGATATGCGACATATCAGACGACGAGACCGGACTTTACGGGAGTGTTACTGTTTGGATTCACAGGAGAATGTACAGGCTTTCTTGTTGATCTTCTGAGCGCTCAATACCTGGGTGGCTATTACATTTAGCTGACCGCTTGCAGCTTGTGGGTGTTTGATATGATCATCACCTACTGCCGGCGTATTGACGATTCTTTAGAGTCCTACACAGAGGTTTCTTGGCTCAGGCAAAACGGAGTAGGAGCACATATGTGATACGTGCGGGACCGAGGATATTACCATATGAGATACCGTATTCTATTCTCGCGATATTTGATATCAGCCGCATCATCGGATCAAGTGTTGATTCGATGAATCGGTACGGATAAATATTAGTCGGTTATATGCGATATAGCCGGATTGTCGGATCATGTGTTGATTCGATAATTTAATGTATAATAATATATATGATATATTAAATTACATTAACTATTATTTGCTCACTAAAAGATTCTTTTTCTCACTCGGGTAATACATTGATATATATGCGATATATGTTAAATGTATTATTTTATTTTGTTACGATAAATATTATATATGTGATATATAATATTGTAACATGATATGATAACTAATGCAACATGTTTAGTGGAGTTTAAACATGATTAGGGTTTGGATTAGGGTTAAGCTTTCTAGATGATTCTAGAAGGTTTTGGTTTTGTTTTGTGAAAGATATTTTCAAGTGACTCATTCTTAACCTAACCCAAACCCTAGGCTTGGTTAATTCTCTACAAAGGTTTAGTCAACCATGGTTGCATTATTCATCATTATCTCCTTTGCATTATTCATCACAAAAGGATTCTTATTATCATTCATCATTTTCTCCTTTGCATTATTCATCACAAAAGGATTCTTATTATCATTCATCATCTTCTTCCTTCTTCTTTCTTCATGGAAAAAGCTTACTAGCTTTTTTCCAAGTGATGAATAAATGTGAGAAAAAGATAAATAAAGAGAGCAAAAATCCTACTTCATCATCCTCATCTTCCCTTGCCCTTTAGATGAGAGTGTTCACTCAATTTTAGTGAGTGTTAGCTTGTGTTAATGAAACTTCAAGGTAGATCATCTTTGTATCGAAGATCGGAAGCAAGACTGCATCTTTCTCTTCGTGGAACCTCTCGAGAGTCCGGAACCCGATGATCGCAGCGAAGGGACCACAACACGGAGCTTATGAAGTGAAGGACCGGATCTACAAAGGTTGTAATCCCTCTCACTTAGTGTTAAAGTGTTTAACATGTTAGTTTTCGCCTAAACCCTAGTTTAAAGATCCGTATTCGGGTTGTTCGGCACGGCTAATTTTTTAATCGGGCATGGTTGATGCCTCGTAGACCCTTGTGCGCGTGCATAGCAACCCTACAGTGGTATCAGTGCCAAGCTAGAGCTTTAGGCGAAGTCTGAACGAAGTTTAAAGTCCGATCGAACCCGGAAAACCTCGATAATACCCTTCTCTGGATATTTTTCAAAAATGTGTTTTTTTCTGAATTAAAAATGCTCAGAAAAACAAGCAGGAAAAACTATGAATTACTGTGAAGTACGGTCCCCTAAGTCAACTATTTGACCGCGGAATCGCGGCGAAACCATGGGTTTGGCAGCGGTTCCACGGCCAAAATTTGACTTAGTCCCTGAAATTTCACTTAATTATTCTTAGGTCCTTTCTTGTTATTTTTTTCTGGGAATATTTTAATTACACTCAAATGTTGAGTTTTCTAGGGTTATATTGGGGATTCGTTGATTCCATCGGATATTTTAACTTTGTTTAGTTTGTCCGGATAATTTTTAGAAACTGTTAAAAAGTTCGAACGGATATCAATAACTCACTTTTTCCCCTATCGGAATTTTTTTCAAAAGTTGGATTTTTTCTCAAGTTTAAGAACGTTCTAAGTCATGCAAGTAACGCGGTGGACCCTCTAGAAGACAACAAACCTTAACTCGATTATGTGACCGTCTTGAACTGCCTTTTGAACCTTAGGGTTTATGGCTGTACGACATGCCACATGTGAGGCGTTGGCTTGACTCTTCTACGGCTGGACCATTGGTACTGTGGCATGTGATGGATGTTTTTAAACTGATTTCAAGTGTTGAGATATATCGGGGAAATCTTGGGTGTTTGATTATTCGATCGGAAAGTTTAACATTGTCTATCTATCTGAAATGTGATACAATATTTGGAATCCACATATAGTTATGAGATAACTAATTTGAATGTTGTAAATCTAGCAGTTTAGTCTCAAATGATCGGTTGCCATGGAATTTTGATTTGATCAAAAGTCCGTCGCAATCACGTAGCGTACGCGGATACTCGCCGGGTAAACTTAATAGACAGCCATGCCCCATAGCCCGACCAAGTGACTGTAGGAGAACCCCGTCGCCGAAAGCATCCGTTCGGGTGCTCGCGGCAGCGGTGTTCCGCCTTAGTGCACTTCTTCGACGGCATCTGGGGGTGCGGCCGTCTACTAAAGTTTGCAACGAGCATTCGATCAGGATGTCGGGAATCTTGTTGAATTGCCCGACTTGATATTGAAAAGAGTTTTCGATGATGAGACTAAAATGCGAGGTTTATAATTGTTAGGCATGCGATGTCTAAGGAATTCATTTGGTTAGGCATGCGATGTCTAAGGAGGTTGTGGATTCCAACTGTTGTAGTTTTACACTTTCTTTTCTGTGACCGTAAGCGTAGTATGTGGTGTATCGCCGGCTTCGTTGCTATACATCAACGACAATCGGGATACGGATACTTGCTTACGTTGATGATATGAGATCTTATGTGTTGCTGTGATATGTTGTATTGGATCGTCGTGTTCTGAATAGCCGGGGGGTTTATGTGAGATGAGAGTTTTTCTTTTTCATTGATGTAAAATTCATTTGTATGTAATATTCTTTTATTGGGGCACTTCCAGGTTGCGGAAGATGTCACCGTTGTATATTATTTACTTTCCCGCATTAGGTAGACCCAAGGCGGGGAGCATAAGTAACCGGGTTCTAGGGTCCAGTGGGAGACCATCTCGACGAGTCGAGACCGGGTCTCCTAACCCTAGAATTGGCAGTGTTACTTGCCGCTCTCGTAGGGGTCTAGGGACGTGGGTTTGGCTATTCATCGCGACCGTGGAATCCGTGTTTTATACAGGCTCGTATTGAAAACACGGACGTCCTAGTATATCCAATATTTCATATATGTTTCTTCTGCTGCAATGTTCTGTGATGAGATCATATTACTGCCTGAGACGAATGTTTATATTATATATATGAGATATATGTTATATTGCAGATTTCGTTTCAAATGTGTTGCTTATGAAGCATAATAAAATGGGACTTCATTAATGAGATTAATGAAATAAAAGAAACCTAAGATGTTGTAGAAAATTGTTTAAAAAACTGGTAGCTCTAGTTCTTGCTTTGCATAGCGGTGTTCCTTGTAGAACATCCAGCACCTTATTCGATAAGGAAAGAGCCGAGATCCCTTCACCGGGAGTGACCTCTTTAGTGAAACTAGCAGATGCTACAAACTCGGTTTGTCTTTTGATTGCTTCTATAGTTCTTGCTTTGCATAGTGATATTTGTGAAATATCCTGCACCTTATTCGATGAGGAAAGGGCCGACGATCCCTTCACCGGGAGTGACCCCTTTAGCAGAACTAGAAAAGCCTAAAAAACACTCCATTTAAAAATCACTCGATTCTACAACGATATCAAGTTCATTACGCAAAAGGTTTTCTTAAAAACTTGTCGTAGCCCTCCGTCATTTCAGATAAGTACTAGTTAGTATTCGTGCTGCGTTTGTTGACCTCTGTCAAAGCGTAGTGTGCGGTAGCTGATTAGTGCTTATCTGCATAAGCATATGATGTGATTGATTTAGGGTAGTCGTGCGACCTTGTTGACCTCTGTCAAGGGTCGTGCGGGTGGGTTTACTTCAATCAGGAAATGACGGGTTGAACTTGACTAGCAGCCTATGGTTTGTTGACCTCTATCAAGGTCATAGGACGCTAGGGGTAAAATATTATTGGGGATTTCAAGTGTTGAAATTTGCAATGAGATTGCATACCTTATATGAGATAGTTGGATCCCGATACCCGCTGCGAGTAAGAGTTACTCCTGGGAGAGTTTTACACATTACAATTAGCCGATCAAGTAGGTGTCTAGAAAGGTGTTAACGGGGTTACGCCTCTGGGAAAACGAGGTTTACATTAATTAGGTTCGTGCGAAAGCACGGGGGATCTCCCTCAAAGTACCGACACTGGCCAGGCTGAAAGATTAGCGAACTTGTAGCGTGTAATTAATCCCGGCCAGTCTTTCGTTTTAGGGTTTGAAGGAAGATTTGATTAAAACAGTGGGAGACATCCTGATTAGATATATTAGATAACCAATCTAATCTTGCAAGAGCATACACTGAGTGTTTTCTTCTCTCTCTCTCCACGTAGCGACCATATCACGCCTTAATCAAGATAATAATACGGATATATTGACCGAACCCGCTTGTTATACTGAGCTGGAGAACGTTGGTCCCGCTCCAACTTATAATTGTTATAAGACAGAGCAGGAAATAGGGGATTACCAGAATTCCCGTGCCGCCCAAACGAAGAAAGTGCATGTTGATGCATCATCTTCGGGTGTGTTCATTACAGAGAACTGTTTCTCAGTATCTTTTACGTCCTGGGTATGTGAAACCGGATCAGGATCCCGCATATGTAATCTGTTACATGGGCTACAGATAGGTAGAGAACTGAGAACGGGTGATAAGTTTCATGAGACAGAAAACGGTGCAAGTGTTGCAGCCAAGTCTGTTGGTCACTGTCACCCTGTATTACCAGAATACATTGATTCTGAACGAATGTTATTAGATACCGAACCTGATATACAACATCATATCATTCTCTTTATTAGTAAAGAAAGGATATAATTTTGTATTGTTGGATAATGTTTTGAACATTTCCTATATCAAGAGTTGATCGGTTCAGGCACGTTATCTAAAAGCATTGACGTTCTAAATCAAACTACAGTTCTTAGTATACAGAACACACACGAGAGGAAGAGTTCAGAAATGAACGAATCCTTCTTGAGGCATTGTAGACTCGGTCATATCAATGCGACCCGACTGGCTGAAGTTACATATAGATGCATATTTAAATTAGTTTGATTTTACATCTTGTAAAACTTGCCGGTCATGTCACAAAGATACGATGACCATAGCTCTGTTTATTGGAAACAGAGAAAGAGTTAGTGAACTCTTGGGATTGATACATGCTGATGTATGAAAGTCCCCTGTCTACACATGCCAAGACCGGTTCTTTGTACTTCATTACATTCTCTGATGATCTCTCAAGATTCAGACATATGTTCCTGTTGAAACACAAGTCCGAACCTTTTGAGATATTCACGGAATATAGGTTAGAAGTAGAGAACCAACAACGGGTATAAGTATTATGTCCTTTGATGAGATCAAGGAGGAGAATACTTGAGCACGGAATTCCTGGACTATTCTAAAGGAGAATGAGATTCTCTCTCGGCATTACTCCTCCGTATACACCACAGCACGTCGGTGTATCGGGGTGGAGCAATCACACCCTATTTGATATGGTGCGCTCTATGATGAGTACTACTGAGTTTCCTATTTCCTTTTGGGTATTATGCACTTAAGAAGCTGCATACCTATTGAATAGGGTTCCAATCAAATCAGTTGTCTACCACTTCATATATGATATGGAAATGGAAGAGCCCATGTCTTAAGTTTGTTAAGATTTGGGGTTGTCCAGATTATGTCTAAAAGCAAAATTCGGACAAGCTCGAGGTAAGGTCTGTTATGTAGAACTGGAAATGTTCTAGCTATATAAACTACAGCTGATGATTTGGTAGAACCAAAGGATTCAATAGTAACCAACGAACCTCAGCCTCTCCGCCGATCTAGTACGGTTCCTCACCCACCTGAGAGATACTTCGGTTTCTCTATGATAGTGGGAGCGAGGATTGCATCATGAGATGATGACCCAACTAGTTTCGAGCAGGCTATCAGGAGTAGGACTCTGTAAGAATGGCTGGATGCTTATCGATCTGAGATGGAATCCTTATACACCAACAAAGTATGGACTTTGGTTGCTTTATCTGAAGGGTTAAATCCCCATCAGGAGCAAGTATATCTTGAGAAGATTACTTTGTGTACATGGAAAAGTTGAGACTTTCAAAGCTATGCTTAAGTCCATCCAGATCCTACTTGCCACGGCTGCATACCATGACTACGATATCTGGCGGTTGGGTGTCATGACTGCTTTTCTAAATGATGTTTTAGAAAAGAGCATCTATAAGTACACAGCCAGAGGGTTTCGTAGACAGTGGGAGCAGCGGAAACGTGTGCAAGATGTTTTATATGATAAAACAGGCATCGCGGAGTTGGAACATCTGTTTTGATGTGGTAGTCAAAGAGTTTGACTTCATCAAAATGGTAGATGAACCTTGTATATACAAAAAGGTAGTAGGGAGTATGGTGGTGATCCTCGTAGAGTACGTGGATGACATACTCTTGATAGGGAAGGAGTTTCCTATGCTACGCTCGGTCAATCTCCGCTTATCACAAAGATTCTCCATATAGGATCAAAGTGATACCTCCTAAATCCTGAGTTTTTGGATCTATGAGATAGATCTAATTGGATGTTAGGATACTCACTAGTTGTAGTGAGATGGTATCAATCGATCCTGGGGAGAATCACTGGAAATGTTCCAGGGTGATAAGAACGACTGAATGTCAGTCGCAGGCATTGTCTTTACCCTCAGTGGAGGGACGGTATGTTGGAAGAGTTCCAAGCTAGATACCGTGACTTACTAGACGATTAAAGGCAAGATACATCGTTACCAAGGATGCTACCATAGAGGCAGTCTAGATATATATAAGTTCATGAGATGAACTTCGTTCCTACCATTGTGTGACAATGGAGTTGTGGCTTATTCCAAGGAACCCCCGTCCCATCAGAAATCCAGATATAATTCTTAGGAAGTATCACCTGATCATGGAGATGGTTGATCTCCAGGGAGATCGAGGTTAGGAGAGTAGACACAGAGGACGACAGCACGGATCCACTCACAAAGGCCTTTTTCCCAGTAGAGACTTTTATGGGATGGTTGAGTATGAGATACTTCAACCACAGCTAATTGTTGGGTATGCGATACCACAACAGATGGCCCTAGTGCAAGTGGGAGATTGTTAGTTATATGTATGCCCTAGAGGCCATTACTGTACATACGATGTATATTGTAATGGATGCTTGGACATATATAGGGAGGACTTTCTTGCTCGACATGATAGTATGCTATCTGGTTGTACTTTATCTTAACATGTACTCTGATTGTCTCTATGTTTCATGTTGATAAAGCCCTTAGGATATGTACTCGACTACTGGGACTATGATGAGATCATACTAGTGGGGCTACGGTAGTCGACGAGTACATCCTATAACTGTTCCTAGTCGAGGGTGTATCGAGACAGGGCATCGATACACCAGAGTAGACTAGCGTATACGCATCTTGACCCATATGATGGGCGATGGATGATCCCATATCCATCGGTGTTTGACATCAAGGATGGTGTACGGATGCTCAGTGGAGACTGGGTACACTGGACGGACTCGCCGAGAACTCCCAGATGGTATTATACCTCACGTCAGATGGCAGTTCTCCGGTGACACTGGTACATAGTAGTCTGTTGACCCGAGATCGTCATAGAGTCTTGTGTGATTCCCACTGTGCTTTGATTTACATCATACCACGTCCAAGAGGGCATGCAAAAAGGTGGCTTTTGGGTACAGTCCCGAATCACATGGAGGCAATGAGCGATAGGAGGGGATTCGTCTCTCCCGGTATAGGGAGTTGATGTTGTGCTATGTTCGATTGGTTATGACCGGAAATCCCTGGCCAGGGTTGCTGAGATTTACTGGTAAGTGTTATCAGTAATTTCTCGAACTGTTATAGACCTCATATCGACACGACTTATCGAGCTACTGGGGTCTGACGTTTACCACCCCTAGGCGAGATATGCGACATATCAGACGACGAGACCGGACTGTACGGGAGTGTTACTGTTTGGATTCACAGGAGAATGTACAGGCTTGCTTGTTGATCTTCTGAGCGCTCAATACCTGGGTGGCTGTTACGTTTAGCTGACCGCTTGCAGCTTGTGGGTGTTTGATATGATCATCACCTACTGCCGGCGTATTGACGATTCTTTAGAGTCCTACACAAAGGTTTCTTGGCTCAGGCAAAACGGAGTAGGATCACATATGTGATATGTGCGGGACCAAGTATATTACGATATGAGATACCGTATTCTATTCTCGCGATATTTGATATCTGCCGCGTCATCGGATCAAGTGTTGATTCGATGAATCGGTACGGATAAATATTAGTCGGTTATATGCGATATAGCCGGATTGTCGGATCAAGTGTTGATTCGATAATTTAATGTATAATAATATATTAAATTACATTAACTAATATTTGCTCACTAAAAGATTCTTTTTCTCACTCGGGTAATACATTGATATATATGCGATATATGTTAAATGTATTATTTTATTTTGTTACGATAAATATTATATATGTTGTCACGCCCCGCTTCCCAGTGTACGGCGAAGTGGACGCGACGAGGTCCGCTACGTATGTACTCAGAAGTACATACGCTAAGCGTAACTAAGCAATATAAAATATTACACAAGAGACAAGAGTATAAAAAGAACCGCAACTTTTATTTATTAACATTCTTTGTACAATACATGAAAGGAAATACAACTGAAATAAAAGATGCCTAAACAGTGGCATAACAGGAAATGAGAAGTACAGAAAGGAAAAGTGTACAATGAAACTACAGTGCAGGGTCTTCAGTAAACTGCTCCAAGTCTTCTTGCGATGGCTCAATCTCGGCCGGGTCCAAATCACCTGACGACATTCAAAGAAGAGAGAAACAGAATGTCGTCAGCGAACAGGTCGCTCGGTAAGTCCCAAAGATAAGAGAGGAATAGACAGAGAGTAAGAGAGGGAGAGTGTAGCTTTTAATGTTGTATTATAATATTGTAATGTTGTATTAACGCTGTTGTTTGTAGCCTGGTACAGAAGATGCCAGTGTATACGAGGGGAGTCCCACTTACACCGGGGACTTTGGTAACTGTAGTACAAGGCTCCGTCGATAATACCACGGAACAACGGCATGGATGTAATTACGTCTTAAGTGACCACCTCGTGCCACCTTTAACATATTCCGTACCAGTCTACCCCTTAAACCCCGCGATGTCTTGTTTGTATTGTTATCTTGTAAAATTGTGTTGATTGTATGAGTGATTAACTGACTGACCGAAACCATGATATCTGGGAACGGTTATAACCGTAGAGTCATGTAAATGGAATACTGGAATCATGTAGAAGGAATATCCATGGTTCGGTTCGGTCAAGTTATATAGATTGTTAACTGGATTCAGGGATTCATGTATTCATCTTGAGTTGGAATATGAAAGAATATAGATTGACTTGAATCATTTTCAAGTCAGAAATAGTCAGACTCTAACCCGAGTCAGACTAAAAGAAAGTGGGTTGAAGTTCAATAATTGTTAGGGGCCTTGTTGTAATTTATAAAACTTGAGGGGGTTTTATGTAAAAAGTACTATTGTATAGTTTTCAAGATACACCCCAAGTATTTAATTATCGTCTTTATCTATATACAACAATTTAATGATCAAGATAAATATGTATACACGTTCGAATAGCATGAAATGAGTCAAGTATATTATACGAGTAACTACCAAAAACAATGTTGTAAAGAAACATTATGTACGACTAATTAATCAAGTCAAACGAATGCGAGAACATAAACAAAAATATGGATCTAAGTGTTTTGCATGTGTGAGTTCCAGTTTCACCTAAATACGACTACCGGTTTGAGAGATATATATGTTTTCGTATCGTCGCGCAAAACATATCAGAATCTATTCGGCACCGTCACATATTTTTAAAATGCAGTTTGAGTTAATTTACATCGGTTTTCAGGTTATGAAAAGTATTATAAAATTATAGGTATTTCGATGAACTTATCGAAAACACCAAGATTCACATGATTTGGATTTCTGAAGCTCTAGTTATGATCATTTTAATATCAGCGTTTAAAACAGAAATTCAGATTTCTGGACAGCAACTATATATTCTATTTCAAAGCCTATATCAGGTTGTTTCATGCATTCCTAAGTAATATATTATATAGAAAATTATATTTCTATCAATGGTGCATCTACACATCTAAATTTTATCACAAACGGACATCGGGTGTTCGAGTTATGTCCAATTTAAAAACAGTGTGCGAATCGGAACAGATTCTGTCCAGATCCGTCACTTAATATTGTAACGCAGTTTTCTTTATCTTAGATGGGTTTTCAGTAAAACTATAAAACTAATAAAATCTAGATCATTCGATGTAGATATCAAAAACACCTGATTTTTCTCAATTTGGATACCGGTATACCAAGTTATGTGTCCTAGAAGTTGACCGATAACTGAAGTTTTCTGTTTTACGATCAGTGAATAAATACGATGTAATTCCTAAACCGTTATGCGGATCGATCTAAAATTTTTACAGCGTGTACAAAATAATATATTCTATCATATGTAAATTTCATGAAATTTTCAGAGTTAAAAATTAATTTATAAAAATTATTTTAAAACTAAAGGTATTGATATGTCATATGTGAGAAATGAGAAAACCATGGTATTTATTCGTAACTTCATCATTTTTTTTAATACAAATTTTAAATAAAGTGATTTAAAATAAAACAACAAACATGCAATCCTAATTGATCACTATGAAATCTTAACATGTGAATTGAGAGTAATGAAAAAGACTTTACAAACTATACAAACTATATATGTGTGTATGTTTGTGTGTTCATTATTTATGTATGTATCCATTTAATTAATTATTTAGGAACTATGATATGTTAAGGGAAGTTTTTCATGGCAATATAAAACAAGAGAAATATAAAGAGAAAAAGAAAGAGATGGAGGAAAGAAAGAGAGAAGGGACTTACATGCACAAGCCGGTATTGTCACCGGGCTTGTCTATCCGCCGATAGCCTCGTGTTAGTAGCGAGACCCTCTTGAAGTCTTCTTCATGTTCTTCTTCTTGGACTTTAGGTGAAGATGGAGAAGTGAGAGATAAAAAATGTGAGGAAGAAAAAGATAGAGGAGGACAAATAAAGATGGTGTAATGGTGAATAATAATATATGAATTTAACATGAGAATTAAAAGAGAAATGAAAGGTCACCATTCATTTTGGAAATGAAAGGTCTCATTTGTAGGTTATGAGAAGAATAAAAAATGATAAAAAAATAATTGCAAGAATGGGGATTTGAACATGTGACTTATGGAATAACAATGCAAGGGCTTAACCAATGAGCTATAAGATTGTTCATGCATATATTTAATTAGAATTAAATATATGATGTTGCTTAAAAAGAAAATGGGCTTTTTAGATGGGCTGTAGAGAATAAGAATAATGGATTTGGGTTAAATATTTATGAAAGGAAAAATAAGAATGAGAAGTTAAAAAATTAAATATAAGAAAAAGAAATTGTACCTAGAAAAAAATACATAATAGATTGAGGAATAAAATAATAATAAATTTAATAGAAAAAGGAAAATACCAAGTTCAAATAAATACGGTATATTATTGAAGAGGGATAATACAAATGTATAAAGATTTTGGGGTCATTACATATGTGATATATAATATTGTAACATGATATGATAACTAATGCAACATGTTTAGTGGAGTTTAAACATGATTAGGGTTAAGCTTTCTAGATGATTCTAGAAGGTTTTGGTTTTGTTTTGTGAAAGATATTTTCAAGTGACTCATTCTTAACCTAACCCAAACCCTAGGCTTGGTTAATTCTCTACAAAGGTTTAGTCAACCATGGTTGCATTATTCATCATTATCTCCTTTGCATTATTCATCACAAAAGGATTCTTATTATCATTCATCATTATCTCCTTTGCATTATTCATCACAAAAGGATTCTTATTATCATTCATCATCTTCTTCCTTCTTCTTTCTTCATGGAAAAAGCTTACTAGCTTTTTTCCAAGTGATGAATAAATGTGAGAAAAAGATAAATAAAGAGGGCAAAAATCCTACTTCATCATCCTCATCTTTCCTTGCCCTTTAGATGAGAGTGTTCACTCAATTTTAGTGAGTGTTAGCTTGTGTTAATGAAACTTCAAGGTAGATCATCTTTGTATCGAAGATCGGAAGCAAGACTGCATCTTTCTCTTCGTGGAACCTCTCGAGAGTCCGAAACCCGATGATCGCAGCGAAGGGACCACAACATGGAGCTTATGAAGTGAAGGACCGGATCTACAAAGGTTGTAATCCCTCTCACTTAGTGTTAAAGTGTTTAACATGTTAGTTTTCGCCTAAACCCTAGTTTAAAGATCCGTATTCGGGTTGTTCAGCACGGCTAATTTTTTAATCGGGCATGGTTGAAGCCTCGTAGACCCTTGTGCGCGTGCATAGCTACCCTACAGTGCTCCCCTGCCAGGGTCACCGCCTAACTATACGAGTCTTCTTGCCTCAGGATACCTCACAGGGTCCACCATATACCCGCAGACGGTGCCTACCGCTCCTCGAATCAGGTTTTACATACCAATCTCAGAACCGAGAAAACTCATAGTGGACATCTCGAAATATCATATCAAGAGAAACCGGGTTTTTAAAACAATACATAATTTCCTTTGAAATATAACCACGGTTCTCAAATCCAGAATCTCATGAAAACAACATCTTAATGTGTATAATCATAAGGCATGATGTATGCAAACATAGAACAGAAATGTGAGCATAGCAAGTATATCATGCAATATAGAATAGTGATGTGAGCATATCAGTATATCATGCAAACGAGTCATATAATAGTACTGAACAATCAAGAGCAATAGCATGATGTAGCAATTTACTGTGTAAGTGACATAGCAATTATCGATGATGAAAGTGTGTGAGCCGGCAATCTCTGTAAGTGTAACATACTCATCATCGATAATTGTATAGGTGTACTGGCACAGGTATAGGTAATGCAATGAGAATATCATGAACGTAGCATAAAATACATCGTAAGCGAAATGCTATAAGGCATACATATCTAATCTGATATCTACATAAAGGCTAAACTAAGCGGTGTAAATAGGGATTAAATATCTATAACATATTCGAGTCGGTGAATCTATCAATCGACATCCAGCCTCACAACATTACGTACGGTATAATCCATCATACGACATCATCTAGTCAAGGCTATGGATTAATCATCCGGTAAAACATCGCGTGCGGTAAACCATCGTGCAGCGACAATAAACAGAATAGGGATTCTATCGACCTATACAACAATGAGGGTACAGATCTAAAGTCTCGTACGGCATATCACTCATTATTCACATTATATATATATATATACCTATATCTCAGGTCACATCCATATCGATCTCATATCATGGGACCGACAAAGGTATCAATTATCTTATATCGACTCACATCCGTATAACGACATATCAAACCAAGTCAACATATCTCATTGTATACTCTTTTCGTCACATCAATATTTCACATCAAGTCATCTTATAATTCTCATGTCGTATTTATCGACCTCATAACATGCCTCTATAATCTCGTACTCATTCTCTTGCAACTACATATATATATATATATATATATATATATATATCGTGATTCACATTCACATTTCACATCCTTATATATCAATTCGAGACATCCTTTCTATTATATCATTTCACACTATAACCTTAAGTCTTGGCATATCTTGTCTCCAAAACTATAAATCACACATCAATGTTGCGGGGGTGCTATACACCATCCACCCGACTTCCCCCGTAGATATAAATCTACTCACCTGCGGAACTCCTTGTTTAGCCGTAGTCGATGTGCATCGTCATCTCGGAATCCACGCGAAGGTACCTACAATCAATACACAATCGCAATACTATTAAAATCAATTCCGAAAATCGATACGGCACACGAATTGTCTATACGTTAGAACCTATAGCCTACGTATGAAAAAACAACCAAACAACCCTCGTCGTTGACGTACAAACGTCTAACGACAAAATCAAATCTCAAAACCAAGCATTCAAACATTGGAAAACTTTGCCCAAAACATTTACAACAGCTCCCAGATTTTAGCTCAGGTTAAAAGAGACTAAACTAGCAAGTACAGGGGATAGGTTATAGGGATTAGGAGCTACAGCCAAAAACCCAACCTCAGAACCCATCAAAAATCCGGCGACATCACCATAATGACCGAGCTCGCCGGCCAGATTAGGGTATAATTAGCTCGTATTTTGGTGGTGGTCTTCTGGTCATTTATCTAGGTCACTGGACTTGTTTGATTTTTCTGAAACTACTCCAGATAGCTCCAGATTCCCTGTAGGCCAACAAAATGTCACAAAACCGACACGGGACAATTTCTAAGTTCATATTTTGGGGTTAATCTCGGGTCTTGGCTAGTAAAACACCACTAAGGGTTAAGTAATCACCCACTGCAGATCACAAGTCCACAAAATCACCTAACCCTTCTCTTGGAATTTCCAAACATCACTAATCTAAATCGATTTAACTCTAAACTACTATAGGGTGCTAGGAAACTCAAAAATTGAACTAGGATTGTACGAATTACCTCATTTGGCAACTCAAGAATTTTCTTGAGTTGCTCAAAGTCTTCAAAATCCAATTTTGAAGCATCCATGGGGTTTGTAGAGAGGTGGGGATCATTTTTACTGAAGGGAGTGTGTGGTTTTAGCAAGGTTTTTGAGGTAATCCATAGAGGTAGAAGAGGTGGAGGAAGGAGGTGAAGAAGATGAAGGATTTGAAGAAACAAATGAGAGTGAGATGAAGGAAAGGTCAAAGGGTGCCATGCCATCCTCTCTCTCTCATGGCATGCTCCCATGTCATCATTTAGTCCCCCCCTCTCTCCTCAATAATTGTCTTTCTTTTCTAAATATAAATCACATAATACCACTTAAAACAAACACAAAGGAAACAACATGTAACAAAATGCAACATGTCATGGTGCACAAACCATGATTAATTAAAAAGACGGATTTGGCCTAATCGCGATTAGTAGTGCACTAATCAATTTTTATTTAAACGGCATATAATTAATTATAAAAATGCCAAATCAGGTAAATATATTTTTAAATGAATAAATTATTTTAATCTCCAATTATTTCACAAATATTGGTATATATTTATACCATTTTACGAAAATCCTCATTTCGCAAACCGACTAGTTTTCGCGAAATATATTATTTTAATATTAAATTCCAAAAATAATATTTTATATTTTCTGAAATGTTACAATCAATCACCTTAACTGTCATATCAATAACAGATGATCCGTTTCCGCTATCCATGCTTTAATCTATGAATAGACATAAGTATCTTGCACACCTTCCGCTGCTCTCACTGACTACGATAACCCTCTGGCAGAGTCATATACACGTGCACTTCCAAAACTCATTTGGAAAGACATTATAGTCACCCACCTGCCAGATATCATAGCCATGAACTGCATTAATTCCAAATCATATCCATATGGACTTCAGCATAAACACTGAAGTAAACGTCACATCACAATCTATAATGGGTATTTGATGAAAACTCTTTACAACAAGTCTAGCCTTATTAGGTTAGCACTTTTCCACTTACACAGATCTCGAAAGATCTACTTGCTCCTAATAGGTTTTACCCCTTCAGGAGCACCCAGCAAAGTCTAAAATCCATGATTTGCTGAAGTGCGTGGAGTCCATCTCGAATATGAAATACCTGGTCACCTGGAAGTTACCACTTCTTATGGCCTGCTGATAACAAGTAGGGGGAATAGCAGTGTCATGTCATATCTATATGGACTTCGTCATAGAAACTGAAGTAAAAAATCACATCACGATCTACAATGGGTATTTGATGAAAACTCTTTACAACAGGCCTAGCCTTATTAGGTTAGTATCTTTCCACCTGCACATATCTCGAAAGATCTACCTGCTCCTTATGGGTATTACCTCGTTCAGGAGCACCCAGCAAAATCCAAAATCCATAATTTGCTGAAGTGCATAGAGTCCATCTTGGATATGAAGCATCTGGTCACCTGGAAGTTACCACTTCCTATGACCTATTAATAATTAGTAGGGTCATCATCACCATGATATTGACCTCCTTGTCACCGTCTATGAGAGAATCGAAGTGTCTCTCGGGTGTCTGAGGTCACCTACTAAAATCTGCGGAGTGGCTAACAGTTTGTCTAGTCCAATTGAAGCCTTAGAACCTATAAATTTTCGGTAACCGTTTGTGGTTTTGGAATCACTTCCAATTCTACCATACTCCCACTAGTTCCTTTTGCAAAAAAAAAAAACCTTTTATAAAATGGTGGCGACTCAAGAACAATATAACTATTGATCTTGAAGATGGTATAAATAAAATCCTAGCGAATGCTTGGGATAATCCACAAACCACCATTACCGAAGTGTGCCTCGAGTTTTTCCGGATTCTGCATTTAGACAGAAACCGGATAACTCCATATCTTAATAACCTAAAAATATGTGACCAATCTATGTTCTTATAGAATCAATGCACTAATTTATATGGAACCAGATTCAAAAGTCATGCAACTGTTTCCAGTGTATATTACCTAATGGAAAGGGCCAATACAACATTATTTATCATGGAGCGCGTCCACGGATGAGAATCTGTGAGAGAATCAAGTTCTCGATATTAGTATGATGGAATACCTAGCATAAGTATCTACATCTTCGATCACCTCGAAGAATCCCGATACTTCCAACGTACAGTTCTCTACTTTATTTTTATACCTATAAACTTCTTAAGATTTTTAGACTTTGCATTACTATAAATGCGTGTCTAAAACCTGAGAACTCATAGGTAATCCTGAATGAAGAAATAGTATCAACTCCTTTGTCCTAAAGGACACTGGACAACATACATTTTCATGTATAAGTCCCAAGAGTATACCAACTCAAATTCTGTGGTTTTGTAAATTGAAAACTGTATCTTGGTTAAGAATGTCTTACACCGTTATTCAATGCACTTTACCTTATCCTCAACTGATAAAGGTAAATGTTTACAATACAATTTTCAAAATGTATATCTCACTTTATAAAAATAAAGGTACAGATATTTCAATTTAAAATTTGGTGCACAACAACGGTAATTCGATACCAAATATTTGCCGTCAGGCAAAAACCAGGCGATTTAATCCAATATCACCAATTACAACGAATTCCGATATTGAGGATCAAATTGCCCATTTTCCAATATTCTGCTCCTACTCATCATCTGTAACACTGTACAGATGTGAGATCTAGAACTGGTAAATACATACCCTGGAGTCAGAATTGATTGGGAAAACAGTTCTCTATTACATGTACACAAAAAAAACTGAAACATGAAAATGTTTCATAGGGGATGGTTAGGTATTCCTAGTGATGCCTTTTCCATTATCCAGATTCATGACAGTATTCACAATTTCCTTTGCCTTCACTTCAGTCCCTTTATATGTCTCAACTTCTTACCTTCTGTACACTAACCTTAGGCTAATTGGTTTTCTTCCTTCCTTACCTTTCTGCACCAGCCTGAGATTTATAAGAAGACTATCCAATAAGCGTAATAGGTGTACTCTCCTAATACAAGAAGTTCTCGCAACCTGAGAGAAGGTAAAGTGAAGAGACAACCGAATAATACTATTCAATTTCTTCAAAACCTGTGTCCATCCTCGACTGAAGTAACTTCTTCGAGTTCGTATGTAACTATATGATGGCCATTCCGAGCAATATGGATCATCGTAGTGATACGATGCGTTCTGAGAAAATCCAAAGGGAAGAGTAGGAGTGACAGGGATATATGCGACTTTGTCACAAATCAAGACAAGCCAAAGCTAAGGGTGTAAAAAGATTCAGTCAAATTGGTTCATGAACCTTTATGGTAAGTCATGGGTCGTTGTACCAGAGAGAGAGAAAAGAAATACTCAGTGTGCACTCTATCAAGATCAGATTGGTTATCAGTTTATTTGATCAGGATGGATCCCACTGTTTCCTCGAATTCTCCTTCAAACCCTAAAAGGAGAACTAGTCGGGATCATTTACACTTTACAAGTTCACTAACCGTTCAGCCAGGCCAGTGTTGGTACTCCGAGGGAGATCTCCCGTGCTTTCGCATGAACCCAACTAATAAACCCGTTTCCGCAGAGGCGTAACCTCGTTAACACTTTCTAGACACATAATAGGTTAGCTAATTGTGAAGTGAAAAATCTTCCGACGAGTAATACGTACTCATCAGGACCCAACTATCATCATATGATAACTTGACGGAATCCACTCAAGTCACCACACTCCAGAAGGTATGCACATGACTGGCAAGTTTCCCGTATGTTTGAAACTCTCGATATGGTTTTTGCCCCTGACGGTTTATGACCTTGACTAGGTCAACAAACCACAAACCGCTAGTCAAGTTCAACCCGTCATTTTCTTGATTATATTAAACCCACTCGCACGTGCCCATGGATAGGTCAACAAGGACGCACGACTATCCTAACCAATCGCATTATAATGCACATAAAAGCACAACATAGCTACCGTTCACTGCACCTTGACTAGGTCAACAAACGCAGCACGAATAATAAACAATACTAATATGAAATGACGGATGGGTTACGGCTGGTTTTTGGCGACAAACCTTTAACGTAATGAACTTGATATTGTTGAAAGAACTCCAGTGGCTTTAAAATGGAGTGGCTTAACCTCCGCTTTTTAAAACTAGTAAGATAAACTTTTGCGAACTCCCAATAAAGGGATCAAGGCTCTTCTCTCGTAGAATGGGGTGCGAGATATTCCTAACCGAATACCTCTATGCAAAAAAAAAGAATATGACTATGAGTTTTGAAGAAAACCGAGTAGTTTTAAAATTTGTTCCAACATCATTTAGGTTTATTTTTCCTTGCATTATTCAGATAATGCATTCCCATCATTTTATATTTCCAAGACACAAAAGAAATAATGAAAATAACATGCTTTTTATATGCCATCCACATTCGCCACGGGACCCCGTCATGCACCGTTAGGCTACTTAACTAACAGCAGAGCGGGGGCAGGACTAGCGCGGATGCAAAAAATATAGAAGCATCTACTAAATATTATATATATATATATATATATATATATATATCAACATCGCAGGCAGATAATAGTCATCCCACGCAGATAAAAATCATCACAGGCATGCGAATAACAATATGAAATAGCGGATAATCTAGGAGCCCCACATTTCATTTGAGCCATAAATGAAACACGACGTTCTCCGGTCGTGTGGATATCTAGTGCAATGACGATCCTAGACCCCTACGAGTGCGGATAGTTACCCACCAATCCCCGAAGTGAGGCAACCCCAGTCAACAAAGTGAATGGGCCACCCAGCACTTCACGGAATCCGGTAACTTGAGCACCCCTCCGTGGGTCAACTCATACCCCCTACGAGTGCGGCGAATAGCCTGCCAATTGTAGAGTAAGACCTCCCGGTCTCAACGCCATGAGATGCGGGGTCGATGCCCTCTAAAACCTGGCTATTCGAGCACTCCTCCACGGGGTAATCCTAGTACAGAAAAGAAAAATATATACAATGGTGACAACGACTTCAACCCGGTCATGCCCCAATAAAAGAATATACAAACTGGCAGAAATGACAGTCCACATGTCAGACTCTCACCCCACAATAATCAATATACAAATGAATCTGAGCTGTACATCTAGCATTGCACAAAAGGCGATCCATCACGACAATCTATCCATAACTTCAGTGCAACACAGAACATCAACATGAATATCATGTTGGTAAATCTTTCTCATTGTACATATAGCAACCAGTCGGATTGTACCGCTCTATGATATTCACGGTCGCAGAAACTAACATACGCACTGATACACATGAATTCAAAATTTCGATCGACCAAAACTTTCCGCATTGGCCCCAAGTACAAACCAGTACTCAAACAAATCTGGGCCAAAACCATACATCCCAAAAATCACATTTCCATACCATAGAGCACTAGAAAATTTTTGAGGCACAACGGCCAAAATTCGACCATGGAACCGCCGCCAAATGTCATGATTCGCGGCGGTTCCGCAGCCAAATTTTAGGATTATATGCCCAAAATTTTTCCTAGTCACTAAATTTGCCTGCACATAATTTTAAGGCAACCAGAATGATTTTTTGAACAAATTTAAAATTCGAACAGCTAGCATGTAAAATGGAAATGCGATGTGGAAAAATCCATCGATCGAGACTTTAAACTTGTGCAAACTAACTAATAAAGGTTTATAGAGGCTCTGATACCATGTTGGGATCCGGTGCCCGCGTCGCGGAAGCCGCGGCCGAGGCAGAACCAAAAATAAAAATTCTGACGGGCACCGGACTCCCGTAAAACCTAAGATTCGAACCATATACCTAAACTAGCTATTCTACAAGTGCAAGAGGTTGAGAAAATACAACCTTTCTCGCGTATCCACCCAATTGTGGAAAACCCCTTTAAGCTCGTAGCCGTCGGGATCGCGCTTGAGCATCGACCACCCCTGCCGAAGACGATCCATCTGAGAGAGTTCGGAGGAGGCTCCAACTGACGATCCAAGCTTGCTAGGTTTGTGTTGGATGTTGTACCCTCAAGTCAATTATTGTAATCGCAGTCACGCGATTGTTATGATAGAGGGAGGACCTATACGGGTAGGACAGTCTTACTCAGAAAGATAATATGCTATCTGGTTTGTCTTTATCATCATGTACACGCATTATGTGGTATTACAGATCACTATTACATGTTGATAGAGCCAATAGGATTCTTGTTTGACTACCAGCATTATGATGGCGATCATATACGTGAGAGCTGGATAGCTTATAAGCACATCCTTAAATGTCCCTGGTTGTGGGAGTAATGAAACTGGGCATCGATATTCCGGAGTAGACTGGTGTTCCCGCCAAAATTTTCGGCCAAGAGCTATTTGTTCCCTTATAAAAAAGGGGGGAGAGTCTTCAAAATTTGGCCTCACGTGTAAAACACGTGAGTGCTCATATGCAAAGCATACGAGCGCTGAATAAAATAAAATTAAATGGACAAACACACCTCGCGTGTAAAACACGTGAGCGCTCATATGCAAAGCATATGGGCGCTGAACATAAACAGGCTAAAACCCACAGCAGGGGTCACATGTTAAACACATGAGTTCTCTTTCCTCTTACATGCAAAGCATGTGAGCGCCCCAATTTAAAATGCTCCTATCAAATTCTAGAATTAAATTCTATTTTGAGAAATGTTTTCCTGATCTTTCTCAAACTAAAAAGATCTTCTCTGTTAAACAGAGGACCTTTGGATCAAAGATACAACGGTGATCATTTGATCGAATAAAAATCTATCATAGGAACATATTTTCCTAATCTTATATCAAGAATAAAATTCTATGTTAACAAGATATCCATAAGAAAATATCTTTCTGATCTTGATAAACTAAAAAGATTTGATAGAATAAAATTCTAATCTTGTTAAAACTAACAAGATATTCATAATCTTGTTAAACAAACAAAAAATCTTCTCTATTAAATAGAGAGCCTTTGGATTAAAAATCCAACGGTGAATAAAATTCACCGATTGATCTAAAGGATCATGAAATCAACCATGATCTCTCAATGAGGGATTCCCTAACAAATTGATTCTTTTTCTTCTCATATAAATAGGAGCAAAGGGAGGAGGAAAAAATTGACAGAGGAGAGAGGAAGAAAAATAGAGAGAGAATTTAATTCTCTAAAGAAGAGGAACCCCTCCCAAAAGCTCCCACAAAAAGATTATTTAATTCTCAAACCAAGAGTTTAACTCTTCTAAAAAAACTTAGTTCTTCCTCTGGTTAAGATCTGCAGAAGCAGATCTTTCCACAAGTTGAGAATTTAATTCTCATCGGGGAGATTCTGTCATACAGATTCAAAACCTAGGGGAAAGAACTGAATCCAAAAGAGTTTAACTCTTACAAAACATATGGGAATTTAATTCCTCTGAAACTAGGGTTTAACCCTTTAAAAAGAATTTAATCCTTACAAAGAACAAAAGGAGAACTTGATTCCTCAGAACCATAGAAGAACAGCCTGGTGATTCATTAGCGTTCAACGCTACATAATAAAAACTCACGTGTTCCCACGTGAGCACCTTTGAGGAACGAAAAAGGAAAGACTGAGATCTAGCCACGTGACCCCTGAGAAGTGCTCAGCACTTATAAAAGAGAAAAATGAAAGAACCCTATTTTCGGTGCGCCTCACGTGACCCCACGTGACCCCTGAGAAGTGCTCAGCACTTATAAAAGAGAAAAGGGAATGGACCCTATTTTTGGGGTGTCTCACGTGACCCCATGTGACCTCTGAGAAGTGCTCATCACTTATAAAAGAGAAAGGGAATAAACCCTATTTTTTGGGGCGCCTCACGTGATTCCACGTGACCACCTAATAGTGCTCAACACTAGAAAAAGAAAATAAAACAAAGACATCTTTCAGTCTTTACGGATTCCTTACGTGATCCCTCGTGACCCAATAGTGCTCAGCACTCAGAAAAGAAAAAGGGAACAAATCCAAAGAAGCTGTGCCAAATCTCGGGCGTCTCACGTGACCCTATGAGCGCCTCAGACTTTCAGTGTTTAACACTACTTCAAGCGCCTCACGTGTCAAAAGCTGATACGTCGGCGCAGCGCCCGAGGCAGCGCGCCCAATCAGAGCAAAGCCCTATTAAAAGACAAAAGGAAGCAACGCTTCAGTTGCGCAAACACTGCGCTGCGCGACACGTGTCAGCGCAGATGCGCCAGCGCAGTTGCGCTGCGCGACACGTGTCTACGCAGATGCGCCAGTGCAGATGCGCCAGCGCAGTGGCGCTGCGCTTTGCCCTGCGCGACACGTGTCAGCGCAGATGCGCCAGCGCAGTTGCGCTACACAACACGTGTCAGCGCAGATGCGCCAGCGCAGTTGCGCTGCGCTGTGCGTTGCTTGACACGTGTCACACGCTGGGGCGTTTGCGCCAAACAGAATTAAGATTTTAAAGAAATCTTTCTGTTCTTGTTAAAAGAAGAAGATTTTCTTCTGTAAAACAGAAGCCCTTGGATCAAAGATCCAACGGTGGGGAAAATTCCCCAAATCACTCAGAGAAAGATCTCTTTAACAAATTTAACTAATTTATGGGCACTATAAAAAGGACCCTAGAGCTCAATTCAAAGGCATGAACATTTACTGAGAAATTAAAAACTTCAAACAGAGAGAGCTCTGAAGAATTGGAGAGAATTCCTCAAGAACAAAAAAGGTAAAAACATTTAGAAAAAGGGAAAATTCTCTTATGAACAGATCATTGATCTGAGAACAAGATCAAGGATCTCTAATGAAAAGAAAATTAAATAATAATAGTGCTTTGCACTTTTATGAACCTCTTGGTTCCCTGAAATAAGAAAAACAAGAAAAAACTTGTTTTCTTTGATCTAAAATTGATCCAAAAGAATAAGAACAGTGCCCGGCACTTGCCAAAACTTCACTATTGCGCAAGCCGCCAGGAAGCGCCACGTGTCAGCAGTGCAACAGCGCAGCCCACTGACGCAGCACACTGCGCTGTTGCGCTTGCGCTCACTAGAGCGTGACACGTGTCACCTCCATGAGCGCTTGCGCTCATTAATTGGCGCAAAACGCCTGACAAGACACGTGGGGCATTGTCAGAGTATTTAATGCTCTGCATTATTAAGAAAAGGGACAGAGCCCAATTAAAAGGCCTAACAGGCCTAATCAAGAATGCTATGCATTTTAAAAAAGGGGCAAAGCCCAACCAAAATAAAGAAAAATAATACAGTAAACGGGTAAGGGCCTAGCACAGGTCCAATAGGCCAAAGACAAAAGAATCTTGAAACTGGACTTAGCCCAGTCATGGCCATAAGTCCTCAAATTAAATTGACTGAGCACGGCTACTCCCTAATTCAATTTACGACCGGTTCGAGGGTACATCTCCGAACTCCTCTGACACCCATCGTTGTAATCCTTCAATGATGTCAGAAAGGTGACGGGTCCCGACGACCACACATCAATATGGACTGCGGGGTCCTTAAACTCGTGGACCGAAACGTCTTTAAACTAATATTTACCCCAAAATGGGAACGATGGACCGAAACGTCCTTAAACTAATGTTGGACCGAAACGTCCTTAAACTAATGATGGACCACCACGTCCCTAAACTGGCGATGGACCACCACGTCTCTAAACTGGAACATGGACCGAAACGTCCTTAAACTAATGTTGGACCGAAACGTCCTTAAACTAATGATGGACCACCACGTCCCTAAACTGGCGATGGACCACCAAGTCCCTAAACTGGAACATGGACCACCACGTCCCTAAACTGGAACATGGACCACCACGTCCCTAAACTGGCGATGGACCACCACATACCTAAACTGGAACATGGACCATTACGTCCCTAAACTGGCGATGGACCACCACGTCCCTAAACTGGAATATGGACCCCTATGTCCCTAAACTGGAACATGGACCGCTATGTCCCTAAACTGGAACAATAGAGCCCCCAAATGCTCTTTTGTTGGATCCAAACGATCCCGTTAAGTTGATCTTAGTCTCAAATCAGACTAATGTATCCTTAACAAACGTTTAAGTCGATCTTAGCCTAAATACGGCTAACGTATCCTTAAACCAAAACACCAAACCCAAATCTAAGTAAATACGGATTTGGACTAATCCACGTCCTACGGGCGACGATATCGCTTAGTCTCCGTATACAATCCACGGGCAACCATAAACAAAACAAACATACACGACACGAAGTGAAATTCTGGAGAAGGAGAAAGTTGTTACCGCGATGCGGTAGCGTAATTAACTGCAGGGGCTTGCGCCTGCAGGGAAGAGCGTCCCCACAATCAAAAACCCCTCAAGCGATGGGGAATCTGACGAAGTCTGCTACATCGGCCGTATCCGTCTAAACCTCCGATACACGGTGCCATAAATCAACTTGGCATCTTCGGAGAGGTGGACAGTTAAAACCAAATAACATCTGCCCCGAATCTCAGGCAAGACATCCTAATGTCTTGGCCGCCATTCGGAGGGGAACAGATTCTGGCACGCCCGGTGGGACCTTTTCCTCTTTCCACTCCACACTTCGTGTGTCGTCTTCGCGAACGAATCGCGGTTTGTTAATGGTTGCCTTTGGATTTCAAGTTTACTAAGATTTGGTCTCTTGCTTGGTGCAGAAAAGAAATCAAGCATCGATGGCCTCTACTTGTTCGAAGTGCTCCAACTGTAGCTGCAGCTCACGTCCAGCCTCAACTGGGGGCATAACCTACGGGCCATAAGCGGCCTCTTTGTTCACCATGCCCGTGGAGCAGATTACTCAAGCCACTACAGGGTTATTTTTCGGAACTATGCTTCCGTCAACAAGCTTCAGCACCCCCGTGCTCGTACAAGAAGCTCCTAAGAAGTCGGTCTTCGATCGAATTTCAGTTACTGCGTCCCCTCTCAACGGGTCGCCCAACGCTAGTGCCTCGGTCTTCTCCAGACTGGGCCAAAACTCCCGCGGACTCACAATGAAGCTTGCAGTCCCAGAAAAGGTTATTCTAAAAAGGGTAGCCAAACCTGCTCCTGAAGTCGTCAAGGCGGCTTCTCCTGCTAAGAGATCGGTCTTTACAAGATTGACCGTCCCAACTCCCACTCCTGCTGCTCAAAAGATATCAGTCTTCAATAGGGTGACGCCGGCAATAGCCCCACACCTGAACAGGGGGCAAGAAGAAGCTGTTTCTGTTTCTGAACCAATACCGACGACTCGTCGCTCCCGACAACGCCACTGGCGCCGGGTAAGGAAGGCAGGGGGCAACTCCCCCTCAGGGCTAACTCTACCGGCTCCAGTGGTGGAAGTCAACGCTGCTGTTCCAACTGGGAACAACTTTGAACTGCTTAGGAGGGTATGTAAGAACTCTCCAACCGCTACACTGAAAAGATCTCCTCCACCTGCGGAGAGAGTTCCGGAAACAAAGCAGGAACAGCCCCCTCAACGGCTGTCCTCAAAAACTTATAAAGTTTGGCGGAGAGTTCAAGACTCCGTAATTGACCCAGATCGCTCTCGTCAACAGAAAAAGGCGAAAGTGGAAAAAGAAGAAGACCGTTCGATCAAACAGGAAAGGATGACAGTCACCAGGGTACCCAAAACAACGGCCCCCTCAACTTATATGGCCCATAAAAGAAGAAGGCCGGAGAAAGTGCCAACGCCGATGACGAATATCAAAGGTGGTGAACCCAAACGCCCTAAGTCAGGGGGCATGATAGTTCATACCGTCTACATGACGTCTGGTAAAGAGGACAGTCGCATATCTATGGGTCATCGACCGCTCACACGGTCAGTGACCAAAGCTCAGGAGCAACAGCAAAAGCTCCAAAAGATGATGAACGCTATGGCCGCACTTACCGGGCCAAAAGAAAACCATGAGATGTCCTCAGATGAACGCCAGGAGCAAGAAACTGATGCCGAATTCCTTCGTCGAATATTGGAAAAGAAGGACAAAGAGGCTGCTGAACAAGCAGCCAACATACAGCGTATGGGCCTCCTGTTCCAAGACATGGTGGGGATGATGATCCAACAAGATCCTCCGGCCGAAGATCCCCCGATCGTCCTTGGAGACGATAGGGGAGAGACATCGAATCCTCCGCCAGCTCTGTCAACAGCTAAGGAAGAAACAATCTCCAAAGCTGATTTGGACGAGCATATAGCCCAACAAATACGGGTTCATCATGCGGCTGAAGCAGCTGGCCAGGTCGTAAAAACGGAGCGGCTGTTGGAGATAGTGCCCTCAGAGTCAATTATTGGATCACAGGCACGTGATTGTAATAATTGAGGGAGGACCTATCCCGGTAGGACAGTCTTACTCAAGATGATAGTATGCTATCTGGTTTACCTTTATCATCGTGTACTGCTTTAGGTGACCTTACAGGTCGCTATTACACGTTGATAGAGCCCCTAGGATTCTTGCTTGACTGCCAGCAGTATGAGGGCGATCATATACGTGGGAGCTGGTAGTCTATAAGCACATCCTTAAATGGTCCCTAGTCGTGGGAGTTTCGAGACAGGGCATCGATTCTCCAGAGTAGACTAGTGTATACAGTCGAGACCCCGACGAGGAGCGGTGGTCGGTCTCACAAGCCACTGGTGTCAGTTGGTTCACCTAAGATTTATACAGGTGCTCATTAGGTTATGAGTACACCGGACAGGACTCGCCGGGAACATGCTAGTTGGTCTTATACCTGACGTCAGATAGCAGTTCCCTGGTGACATGTGTACAGGTTAGTTCATCGACCTGGGGATCGTCATTTGTCTCGTGTGAGTTCCCACTGTACTTTGATTACTACCTTACCACGCTCAAAGGAGACGTGCAAACAGGTTTTAGTTGGGTACAGTCCCGAGCCACATGGAGGCAGTGAGCGGATCTTCAGGGGTTCGTCTCTCCCGGTATTGGGGGTGAGTTCGCGCTGTGTCTAGGAGAGCCATTACACGAAGTTCTTGGCCAAGGCAGGAGATTTACTGGTAGGTATTCCAGTAGTATTTCAGGGTGTTCTGGGCTACACTCCGACACGACTTGTACCGCTTTTGGGGGTCTGACTTTTACCAACCCGCTAGGCCCGCCATGCGATGCTCATAGACGAACGGACCGGACTGTACGGATATTGTCACTGACAGGCTCAGTAGGGTGTCGGGATGAGTTCGCTCATCGACGTCCCTTTTGGTCAATAGCTGGTGGCCCGTCACGTATTGGCTTATACCTCTGACGTGCTAGTGGTTAAATCCACAGCCATAGTATTGACGAGTCTTTAGAGTCCACCACACTTTCAGTTACTCAAGCTGGGCGAAACGCTGTAGAGGCCGTATGGAGATATGGCAGGGTCCGATCAGATACGTGCGGTATTGCACGGATCAGGATCGGACGGCTAGTACTAGAGGCCGTATGGATATATGGCATGGTTCGATCAGATACGTGCAGTATTGCACGGATCAGGATCGGACGGATATTACTAGCCGGCTTTGGTTTAAGCCGGATCCTAGTATAGTACAGTGTAGATTTTGTCTCTTTGCATTTGTATCCGGTCGGAATACAGATGCGGGTGTGTATACACAGTAGCGGGGTTTTCCTGTAATTTATTACAGGATCAGTTTTCTGAAGTTGCCAGTTTGCATTCCGTTCCGGCCGGTTTTTCCTTTGTTCTTTCCCGGCCGGACTTTTTAGATGGAGGGGGTTATTTGCAAGTTTGCAAATAACATTTGTGGAAGGGGTTTCTTGCATATGGATTAATTATGAGAGCATCTTTTGATACCATTCTTTTCCATCATCATTTCTTGCATTCATGGTGATTAGAGTTGATTAGGAATTGATTTGAGATGGTTATCATTGCTTGGGGGTGTGGTCACCATTCTACTTTTCCTACACTCACCTCCCTTCTTGTGTTGGTTTTTTCTCCACCATATTTTTGATATGGCCGGCCACTTGAGAGAGGAGGAGAGAGTTCATTTTTGATATGTGAGGAATTGATTCATCTCAAATTCATTCTATGCTTGCTTAATTCTAAAAACCCTCTCCAAAGTTCATGCTTCACTTCCTCCATCCATGGCAACTTCACTACCCCAAAGAGACATGTTTTCTACACTAGTCTACAGCAAATCTTGGACGCGTCGGCTAGCCTACTTCGCGCCCGAGTTGCCTCGGTATAGAGGTGGGAGCCCGTAAAAGATGCAGGCGATGTGGTGAACTTCCGGCGACGACATGGAGACAGGACTTTCCGCGGGAGATCGGGACGACGACGAGAAGACCGGAGGACACGGATCGCTCGGTATATCTCTAACCCGTCTTGTAGTTAGCTAGATCTAGTTTAATGGCCCGATCCGGGTGTTTAGTGTGCGGTGGTGCCGGTTTGCTAGTTTGCAAAATTAATGTTTATCGCCGCTTCCGCATTCCGGCGTCAGATTGACGGCCGGGGCGCCGCCGTGCACTTACAGTGGTATCAGAGCCAGGCCATTAACATAGTCTAGCTTTGTCTTATGTGTTTTACATTTCCGATCGACCAAAATTCCAAAAACCCACGTTTTCTTCACATCAGTTTTCTGTCGAATTTTTTCTGGCTCTAAATTTTTTTCAGGTTGTAGAAAACTGATGTACTGGAAGTCCTAAGATTCTGGAGAAATTCGAGACGTTGATCTTTCAAGGGGAGCGCGGAACCGTGGCCAAACCCCACTTGGCGCCGCGGTTCCACCGCGGTATGGAGGGATCAATGCGTTAAATTTTTCCAGTGGGCTTCTGGGGTGAAAATAGGGTTTCTGGAATATTATTTTTGGGCCCAGAATTTCTTGAGGTGCTACAGTAGTACTTGGGGGCCCACTTGGTAATTTTTGATCGATCGGATATTTTAAACACATTAGTTCACAGTATTTACATTATATCTGCGACCGTGAATGTCACTTGATCGGTAAATCCTGTCTAACTGCTATAGCCCGGTTAGACGGATTTGCGAACGTGACTTTCACGTTGATGTTCTATGTTATGCTGTGATGTTGCGGATTGGTCGTGGGGGATAGCCTGGATGCAATGCTAGTACAGTTGTTTTTGTTGTATTATGTACATTTGATATTGCGGGGCGAGCGTCCGACATGTGGACTGCCGTCACTGCCTGTTTGTATTATTCTTTTGGGGCACGACCTGGTTGTGGTCGATGTACCCGGTATATGTATATTTTACTTTCTGTACTAGGATTACCCCGCGGAGGGGTGCACGGATAGCCGGGTTCTAGAGGGCAACGGGCCCGCATCTCATGGCATTGAGATGGAGGGGGCTTCACTCTAGGATTGGCGGGCTATTCGCCGCACTCGTAGGGGGTACAGGTTGACCCAGGAGGGGTGCCCAAGTTACCGGATTCCGTGAAGTGCTGGGTGGTCCATTCACGGTGCTGGAGGGGACTGCCTCGCTTCAGGTCTTGGCGGGTGACTTGCCGCGCCCGTAGGGGTCTAGGATTTCATTGCACAGGCTATCCACACGACCAGGGGAACGTCGGGTTTCAGTAGCGGCTCTATGAAATCCGGGGATCCCAGATATCTGTATTGTTCTGTGATGCTATACATTTCTGTGATGTTGCATTCTTATCACGCTTTGAGCGAATATTATATATTGGTATATATATTAGTAGATGTTGTATATGTTTTGCATCCGCGCTAGTCCAGTCCCCGCTCTGTCGTTAGTTAGCTAACCTAACGAGTAATGACGGGACCCAGTGGCGAATGCGGATGGCATATACGTACGTCATATTATTTTCGTTCTTTGTGGTGTGATTAATTGATGGGACTGCGTTGATTCGGATCAACGCAAGTTATAAAAAAAACCTATTCTGATGTTGTTGGAACACTTTTCAAAAAGCTGTTATTGCAAGGACGTTCTCTTTTGTTTTGCATCGTGGTATTCAGTTGGAATATCCTGCTCCTCAGTCGACGAGGCAAGGGCCGAGATCCCTTCACCGGGAGTGACCCCACAGAAGTTTGCGTCAGGGCAATAACTTCACTATAGCCGATTACTTTTGCTTTGCATCATGGTATTTGTTCAGTTGATAAAACTGCAAATTTGTATTACATTTTTCCTACCATTTTCATATTAAAAAAGGACTTTATTATAATATATTATACATATGAGGGTTTATGTGTAAAAACATTATTTTCCATGTGTTAATATATTTTAATTAGTATTTGGTAGGAAAATGTATGCAAATAATATTATTGACCTAATCCTAGTAGAACAAAGTCTACTAAAATCTTATTTGAGTTGTTGTGCAGAATATTTCCAAGTTGTACAGAATTTTCCAAGGCTAGAATCAAGCAAATCAAGTTGTTGAAGAAATCTTGCCAAATTAAGAAGCAAACTTGGAGACCAAGTCTGGAAGCAACCGAGAGAAGATTTCAAAGATACAAAGATTCCAGAGGAGCCCACATGTCACAAGAACAGAGCCCTTGAAGTTTGATGAACGGCAGAGATTAAATGGCCGTGGATCCGCGGCCTTACCCACCTTGTGCCGCGGATCCGCGGCAAGATTGAGGACTTAAATGCTGAGGATTTTTGGGGTGAATCTATGATGAATTTTACCAACTTTTGAAGCAAAATATTCTGGCTTTGCACTATAAAAAGGCACCGAGAGCCTCTTGGAAAAGTCATCAAGCCGAAGAGATCACGAAGCTCCCGACGCTCACGCATCCAGGCTGATCATCGACTGTTCGACTACCTCCTTAGGAAAGATCGAGAAGCAAATCAAGTTTTGTAATCATTTTCTATGGATTAAAAGTGTAGCTTGAAGGAGTTGATTAATAAAGGTAGTTTTTATTTAATTGTTTGTTTTTTTTACATTATGTTTTCCCTCTCTTTCTTTTCATCTTCTTCTCCCAACATGCGCGAGTAATTCTCCGCTTGTTAGGGTTCGTAGGATTAGGGTAGGCTAATGGACGATGAAAATAATTAAACCCTTTTTAAGTCCTATAAAGTTTAGGAACTTTATCAAAAGAATCATTAACATCCTAATCGGGCGCGCTAGCAATTCTTTGCTAGTTCCGACCGCGATTAGAGATTAGATTAATGATTGTTTTGGTAAAGGCTAGATATGAACGGAGTTCCGTGTCGAGATAAGGGTTAAGAGTGGGATTCCTTTTCCCTCCGGAAACCCTAATCTACACGCATCACCGTCGTTCTAGTTCTAAATCTATTAATGGATAAAAAGGGTAACTTTAATTAATCGCCCATAACTACTAAATCCTAACGAACCCTACAAGCCCTATTATTATATTATTTAAATCTCTAAAATAATCTAGATCTATATTTTACATTCTTGTTTAAAGTAGATCTAGAATCTTTTCACAAAATTCTTTATTCCTCCTCTCTTTCTCAACACATCTAAAGTAAAAATAAAAGGTTCCACGTTTCCCAGAGGACGACCCGTACTCATCTCGGTCTAGCTACGCGCAACACCGTTCTGATTGCGGTTAACAACTACAAACAAACACTCTTTCGTAACAATCAAATGGCGCCGTTGCCGGGGATACGTGCGTAATTTTTTTATTTTTACTATTTGTGTTGAATTCTTAGACGAGTCATATCATTATTAAAACAAAACTGCAAATTGCATATTTAACGATTTGTGCGTGGATTTTTGCAAGGAGATCTGGAGTCACAGAATTGAGGAAAACAGGAAACAGAGAGATTTGTAGAGATCCAGAGGAGCAAAGGAGATCACAGAAAAAATTTCATCAACTGTTCTCTCTACCACGCGGCGGAACCGCGGCATAAAGGCACCTTTGGCGGCGGAAGCGCGGCAGGCTAGAGGAATCAGGGTTTCAATCTTCTCTGGTATCTTTCTTAACTCCTTCTCTCTCTCCTCAAATCCAATAAAATCTATTTTCTGCAGGATTCTTTGCAAAATTGCGCTGCTCAAAAATCTTTTTGCAAAAGTTTTGTGATTGGTTTTGTTTTGCATATTTTAATACGGATTCTAAGGGGCAAAGACCAAATCAAGATTAGGTGGGGATTTCATCACCCTTCCTAAGCCCCACAAATCACAAACCGAGCATATAGATCAACCCTTCATTAATTTAAAAAATATCTAGACCAGACTCTAAGGACTGTTGCGCTCAATAAGGACAGAGGAAGGTCGTGGGTAATCTATCGTTTATCCGCATTACTTTTGTAGTGCCTAGGCAAGTGTGTCAAAGGCTAGTGGTTATTAATTAGGCCCACTGTAGTGGTGGTTCCTTCCCACTTACCTGGCACTTACCTCGCTGCAAGGGTAGTACGGAGGCGGTAGAGGATTTATCCTGCGGCTTGTCCTTTGGAAGTCTAGGAGCGGTCTAGAGACTGGACCTAGGTGACCTTAGTTCTAGGGTTGCTTGTGCATCTTAGGGAGATTTGTCTTGAGTCCCACTTTTTCAAAACAAGCCAATTTTAAAATCACACACACGCTGCCACTTACGCTAAACCCGCTTAGTGCATGCTCGGCTGGACACGGGATCCTAGTGCCCGTCTTGTCTGCGTTCCTTCTATCGACACCGAAGTCGGTACTTCTTCATCTTCTTTTCCCCCACCACACACCACATCGACCGTGATGGACGACACTCCATCTAATTATAACACCACGCTGCCACCGCCCGCAGGTGAGCAGAATCCACCGCGCATCTCTCTCCAAGAGAGATGCTATCCTATTCGTGGTCCTCTTCCTACTTGTCTATCTCTTCCACCACCTAACGGGGATAATTTCGAAATTAAACCCCATTACATCAATCTACTGCCCAAATTTCACGGGCTTGAGTCGGAAGACGCGTACGTTTTCATCACCAAATTCGAAAACGTATGCGCAATGATGGGTACTTCACAATTGACTTTAGATGCTATGCGCCTACGTCTTCTCCCATTCACACTGTGCGACTTGGCAGAAAAATGGCTTTACAATACTGCCGCACACTCCATCACTAATTGGGATGAATTCGTCGTAGCATTTCTTAAGAAGTTTTACCCAAATCATAAGACTGCACATGTTAGGAGCGAGATTAACCAGTTCACCCAGCTTCCCAATGAACCATTTTGGAAGTGCTTTGAACGTTTCAAAGATCTGCTTGTCCAATGCCCCCATCACGGAATACAAAGATGGGATTTATGTCGGATTATATATGAGGGCATTAATCCAGCGACAAAGCAGATGCTTGAAACAATGTGTCAATGCAATTTCATGTCTAAAGATGATGGTGAAGCTCGGAAATATCTGGAAGATCTCGCAGAAAGCACTTTGCAGTGGGAAAGCGTAAGACCACTTTCAACTAAGGGAGGTATTCACCAGCTCGACGTTTCCATCGCAGTGAAAGCCGAAATGGCAGCGATACAAAAGAAACTCGACGCTATTGAAAACAAGTTCTCATCTTTCTCCCTAAATCAGGTCACGCTTCCTAAGACCGTCTGTGGTTGCTGTTCGGATCCTTCACACTTAACGGAAGAATGTCCTATGAATGCATCGTTTCAAGCTAATGCTGCTTTTCAGCAGCGACCTAGAAACGACCCTTATTCTTCCACGTACAATCAAGGATGGAGGAATCATCCTAACTTTGCTTGGAATCAAAACCAACAAAGTAATTATCAAAGACCTCCTCCACAGCAACCACAACCACAGAATCAGCCCCCCTTTCAGTCACAAAATTTCCAAAATCCGGCCAACATTTCTACACCACAAGTGGCCGGTACTGACAACTCACTTGCACAAACTTTGGAGATGTTCACGAAACAATCCATGCAAAATTCGGCTGAGATAAGGTCTTCTATTGATACCCTAACGAAAAACTCCTCCTCCTATGGTGAGAGTATTAAATCAATAGAAAACCAAATCGCACAGTTAAACGCCGCAATGAGTGCGAGAGAGAAAGGGAAACTCCCATCTCAACCCCTACCGAATCCTGGCCATTCACAAAGTCATAATGTGAATGCCGTCACTACGTTGAGATCGGGGAGAGTGCTGAACAAC
This sequence comes from Agapanthus africanus, assembly GCA_030015575.1. NCBI lineage: Eukaryota > Viridiplantae > Streptophyta > Magnoliopsida > Asparagales > Amaryllidaceae > Agapanthus > Agapanthus africanus. The sequence goes on along the minus strand of CM057343.1, from coordinate 441,064,241 downwards.
CAAGTGGGTGAGCAAGTTGATGATAGTGACACATTTGACACCCCTTCTTCTTCTTCTTCCCCTAACTCGTCTAGTCTTCCACCTTCGTCCGAGCCTATTCTCCGTTTTCCCCAAGGCTCAAACATTTCGCCAAATCTATCTAAGTCGATGCCCACTCCAATTTTAGGATCGAATCCGTCGCCACAGTCTTCTCCACAAACGTTGGACCCAAAACTTATTGATCGAGCTCCATTTCCAAACCGATTAAGGGCCAACCGACCTAACCCGCAAATGGAGAAGATTGTGGAAATGTTTAAGCAAGTTAGCGTGAATATTCCTCTTCTAGATGCTATTCAACAAGTCCCATCTTATGCAAGAATCCTTAAAGACTTGTGCACTAGGAAGAGAAAAACTCAAGTGCCTAAAAAGGTTTTCATGACGAGTAATGTTAGCACAGCTTTTACCCAACAAATACCAAAGAAACGTAAGGACCCCGGCTGTCCTACAATCTCTATTTCTTTTGGGGGTAAAAATATAAATCGTGCTTTACTCGATCTAGGCGCTAGCGTCAACTTGCTTCCTTATTCAGTATACGAGCAGTTAGGAATTGGAGAGTTAAAACCCGCCCATTGTACTCTCCAAATGGCAGACCGATCTATCACCAAACCTCGGGGCGAACTTGAGGATGTGTTAATTAAAGTCGGGGAATTCATATTTCCCGTGACTTTATTGTTTTAGATACACAACCTGTGGCAAACCCACGCAATCAAATCCCGGTGATACTTGGTCGACCCTTCCTAGCAACTTCTAACGCTGTAATTAATTGTCGTAACGGTGCTATGAACTTATCCTTCGGGAAAATGACAATTGAGCTTAATATTTACAAGCTAGGAAGTCAGCCATCAGAACCTTCTGCTCAATTGCTGGATGTTTGTTCCATCCACGAGATAGCTTCCGAAAGCTGCATGGATGAGGAGCTTTGCTTTGATGTTCTCGACAACATTAATGAGACATCGTTTGATCTTGCACCACTTTACAGTGAGGATATGTTCAATGAGTCCGACCTTGAGATTGAACCCGTTGACTCGTTGCAAAAGTCAGCAGCACTTTCCGAGTCAATATCTTATGCAAGTTTTGAACCTCTTCGGGAGTCCGAATATCATTCGCTTACCCCACCTTCTATTGTCTCTCCGCCAATTCTTGATCTCAAACCGCTACCTTCTCATCTTAAATATGCATATTTAGGAGAGAATGAGACTTTGCCAGTGATTATTTCCGCTTCTCTAGCCTTAGAGCAAGAGAATGCACTTTTGGCAGTATTGAGATCGAATCGGGAAGCATTTGGTTGGACTATGGCTGACATCAAAGGGATTAGTCCCTTAATTGTTGAACATTACATACATCTGATGGATGAAGCCAAACCAACCCGAGACCCACAAAGACGGTTAAATCCCATTATGAAGGAGGCGGTAAAGAAAGAAATCGTCAAGTGTCTTGATAGTGGAATAATTTACCTCATATCTGATAGTCAATGGGTAAGTCCAATTCATGTGGTCCCTAAAAAGTCTGGCATCACGGTCATCACTAACGAGGCTAATGAGTTAATCCAAACACGCACCCAAACTGGGTGGCGTGTATGTATCGATTACAGGAAACTCAATGCCGCGACGAGGAAAGATCACTTCCCTCTACCTTTCATTGACCAGATGTTAAAACGATTAGCGGGACACGAATACTACTGTTTCTTGGACGGATACTCTGGTTATAACCAGGTCCCCATCGCCGAAAAGGATCAAGATAAAACCACTTTTACTTGTCCTTTCGGAACTTTTGCTTATAGACGCATGCCCTTTGGGTTATGCAACGCTCCCGCTACATTTCAGCGGTGCATGATGGGGATATTTTCAGATATGGTGGAAAATTTTCTAGAAATTTTTATGGACGATTTCTCCATTTTTGGGGACTCCTTTGAGGACTGCCTTCGTAATCTTGACGCTGTTCTTACCCGTTGTAAGGATAAGAACTTGACTTTGAATTGGGAAAAATGCCATTTTATGGTCCAAGAAGGTATTGTACTTGGACATATAATTTCACATAAAGGCATTGAGGTTGACAGAGCTAAAATAGATGTCATTCAAAACCTCCCTCGTCCCAATTGCGTCAAAGATATACGATCCTTCCTTGGTCATGCAGGATTTTATAGGAGATTTATTAAGGACTTTAGCAAAATTGCTAGTCCCTTAACCCTTCTATTGGCCAAGGACACTACTTTTCACTTCGATTCGGATTGTGAGGCTGCTTTTGAATCGCTTAAAGAATCACTCACTACAGCCCCCGTTTTATCATCTCCGGATTGGAACCACCCGTTCGAGCTTATGTGTGATGCATCAGATTTTGCTATTGGTGCGGTCTTAGGACAGCACATTGATAAGATGCCACATGTAATTTACTATGCAAGTAGGACCTTGAATGATGCATAAATAAATTACACAACTACCGAGAAAGAACTCTTGGCAGTTGTATTTGCATTAGAGAAATTCAGGCCCTACTTGATTGGCTCGCCTATTGTGGTTTACACAGATCATTCCGCCCTACGACATCTTTTATCGAAGAAGGATGCGAAGGCCAGGCTAATACGTTGGATCCTATTGTTACAAGAATTTGATCTTGTCATCAAAGACAAGAGTGGATGTGAAAACGTTGTAGCCGACCATCTTTCACGCATCACTTCTTCGCCAACTGTGACTGTGCCGATAAATGACTCATTTCCCGACGAACAGCTCTTGAATGTATCCTACGAACCTTGGTTTGTGGATATCGTGAACTATCTTGCGACGGGACTTATACCTAGCGATTGGTCGAAACAAGACAAACTTCGATTTTTATCCCAAGTAAAATATTTTTACTGGGATGAACCATATCTATTCAAGTATTGTTCCGATCAAATCATTCGCAGGTGTGTCCCTAACGATGAATTCAAGAGCGTGTTATCATTTTGTCATGATCAGGCATGCGGCGGTCATTTTGGACCTCGAAAACCGGCGGAGAAAGTTTTGCATTGTGGTTTTTATTGGCCAACATTATTTAAAGATGCATTTGAACATTGCAAAACTTGTCCGCGATGTCAGCATTTGGGTCGGATTTCACGGAGGAACGAGATGCCGCTCCAACTTATATTGGTTGTGGAAATATTTGATGTTTGGGGTATTGATTTTATGGGCCCTTTTCCCAACTCCTTTGGGAATTTATATATCTTGTTAGCGGTTGATTATGTCTCGAAGTGGGTGGAAGCTGTACCGTGTCACACTAATGACAACAAAGTTGTCATTAAGTTCCTTAAAGAAAACATCTTCTCGTGATTCGGACACCCTCGCGCTATCATTAGCGACAACGGGACACATTTCTGCAATAGGTCTTTTGAGGCCTTGATGCGGAAATATTCAATCACTCACAAGCTTTCTACGTCCTATCACCCCCAAACAAGCGGGCAGGCTGAGATTTTAAATAGGCAGATCAAACAGATATTGGAGAAGACGGTTTCCAAAAACCGTAAGGATTGGTCAACCAAATTGACGGATGCTCTTTGGGCATTCCGCACCGCTTATAAGACCGATCTTGGTATGTCTCCATACCGTCTTGTGTTTGGGAAGGCATGTCACCTCCCTGTCGAGATTGAACATAAGGCAATGTGGGCTATTAAAGAGCTTAATTTTGATCTTGATCATGCAGGCAGCTATCGGAAGCTGCAATTGAATAAGCTAAGCGAACTCCGCGATGAAGCTTACGATAATGCAGTGATAGTAAAGAATAGGACTAAAGTATTCCACGATAAAAATCTTTCTAGAAAAACCTTCACATCGGGGCAACAAGTCCTTCTTTACGATTCCCGTCTCCATCTTCATCCGGGTAAGCTTAAATCTCGTTGGAAAGGACCTTATGTGGTGCGGTATGTACACCCGCACGGAGCAGTTGAAGTCGAAAATTTGAAAAACGGTTCAATTTTTAAAGTGAATGGGCATAGATTAAAACCGTATTTTTATGCTGACCCCGAGGAGGAGCTCCTGTTTTTACAGGAGCCGCTTTATCAAAACTAAAATTCCTCCGCCTCACCTCCATGTTTTGATAACTTTTTCACATTTTAAGAATGGAGGTGAGTAAAAAAATGATTTGATTGAATATCTGTGCGTGTCAAAGAATAAGTTTGGGGGAATTTTTCATTTCACTATTATTTTACCCCTTGTATCTCTCCCTTAGTATACAGGTCCATGTTCTCAAAAGGCTACATCAGTGAGGACACTGCTGAAAACAGGTTTGGGGGGAGGTTTGTATTCACTGAATTATCTTTGACACCGGGCATTAAAATTTTTTTTTTTTTTTATATAACAAAAGAATAGAAAGTGAAAAATTACATCCAAAAGATTAGAATAGTTTAAGAAAACCAAGAAAATTAGAAGTTTTCTTACACGAACTAGTAATAAGTAGTTATGAGCTGTTGTCCCAAGGGTTAGTAAGATGAAGGAAGTCACTAATCTGAGGATAAAAATAAGTCTGAAAAATAGTTTCTATTCTGGAAGCCAAACATTTGAATGTTGATACCCTACAATATGCACCTACACACGTCTTAAAACTCGGGATAGTAGAGGATACCTTGAAATGCTTTTGTCTAAAAGCCAAAGTATGAAGGAAATAAAAAAAATGAAGAAAATATAAAAATGGTGAAAAGAAAAAAATGAACACTGGTTTTGTATCGCCAAGGCAGCAATAAAAAAATAGCGAGGGTGCCTCTTCACCTAGTGCCCTAAGGCCAACTGGTCTGGGGGTCACTACTAAGCCTTAGGTGGTGCAAGACGAGGAAAATATTATCACCTAATTAGCAAGCACATGAGTAATCGGTCGGTTAGTACCTCAAGAAGTATTAACGGTCGCATGAAAATGTGTGAGCAAATCTTAATATTCATCAAAATAAAAAGTACTAAGGTAGATGGACAAGAGTATGATAGCTTGAATTGAATTCTCCGAGTGTAGGGATGTCCATTTCACACACGTGGGGTTATATGATCAATGTTTGGAAGAAATGTAGGAATGAAGAATAAAGACGATGTTTTATTGAGGGGTAATGTGATTTCTAACATTTTTTCATGACTATTAAGATAGGGCTCATGACAACTGAAAAGCTAGCATAGTTGGAAACTCTTCTTTTCAAAGTATTTCTTTTATGGTTCTTATCTTTATATGTAAATTTCACCATCTTTCTTTTGTTATAGGATTTTGTAGGTGTAATCCGCTGAAAACCCTCAGGAGACAACACTCCTCCTACTAGGGACACCTAGAGGTTTAACGGCTTGTTGCACGTGCTCAGTGCAATCGTGTCTGCCTACGAAAGTGTGCTTAGTTTTCTCCTTTCTTTTTCTCCTCTTAAATAAACTAGTTTGCTCGGGACGATCAAAGATAAGTCTGGGGGTATTTGTTCAGTTGATAAAACTGCAAATTTGTATTACATTTTTCCTACCATTTTCATATTAAAAAAGGACTTTATTATAATATATTATACATATGAGGGTTTATGTGTAAAAACATTATTTTCCATGTGTTAATATATTTTAATTAGTATTTGGTAGGAAAATGTATGCAAATAATATTATTGACCTAATCCTAGTAGAACAAAGTCTACTAAAATCTTATTTGAGTTGTTGTGCAGAATATTTCCAAGTTGTGCAGAATTTTCCAAGGCTAGAATCAAGCAAATCAAGTTGTTGAAGAAATCTTGCCAAATTAAGAAGAAAACTTGGAGACCAAGTCTGGAAGCAACCGAGAGAAGATTTCAAAGATACAAAGATTCCAGAGGAGCCCACATGTCACAAGAACAGAGCCCCTGAAGTTTGATGAACGGCAGAGATTAAATGGCCGCGGATCCGCGGCCTTACCCACCTTGTGCCGCGGATCCGCGGCAAGATTGAGGACTTAAATGCTGAGGATTTTTGGGGTGAATCTATGATGAATTTTACCAACTTTTGAATCAAAATATTCTGGCTTTGCACTATAAAAAGGCACCGAGAGCTTCTTGGAAAAGTCATCAAGCCGAAGAGATCACGAAGCTCCCGACGCTCACGCATCCAGGCTGATCATCGACTGTTCGACTACCTCCTTAGGAAAGATCGAGAAGCAAATCAAGTTTTGTAATCATTTTCTATGGATTAAAAGTGTAGCTTGAAGGAGTTGATTAATAAAGGTAGTTTTATTTAATTGTTTTTTTTTTTTTACATTATGTTTTCCCTCTCTTTCTTTTCATCTTCTTCTCCCAACATGCGCGAGTAATTCTCCGCTTGTTAGGGTTCGTAGGATTAGGGTAGGCTAATGGACGATGAAAATAATTAAACCCTTTTTAAGTCCTATAAAGTTTAGGAACTTTATCTAAAGAATCATTAACATCCTAATCGGGCGCGCTAGCAATTCTTTGCTAGTTCCGACCGCGATTAGAGATTAGATTAATGATTGTTTTGGTAAAGGCTAGATATGAACGGAGTTCCGTGTCGAGATAAGGGTTAAGAGTGGGATTCCTTTTCCCTCCGGAAACCCTAATCTACACGCATCACCGTCGTTCTAGTTCTAAATCTATTAATGGATAAAAAGGGTAACTTTAATTAATCGCCCATAACTACTAAATCCTAACGAACCCTACAAGCCCTATTATTATATTATTTAAATCTCTAAAATAATCTAGATCTATATTTTACATTCTTGTTTAAAGTAGATCTAGAATCTTTTCACAAAATTCTTTATTCCTCCTCTCTTTCTCAACACATCTAAAGTAAAAATAAAAGGTTCCACGTTTCCCAGAGGACGACCCGTACTCATCTCGGTCTAGCTACGCGCGACACCGTTCTGATTGCGGTTAACAACTACAAACATACACTTTTTTGCTTCAATTAGTATTCATTTGGAATATCCTGCACCCCATTCTACGGGGAAAGAGCCGAGATCCCTTCACCGGGAGTGACCTCTTTAGTAAAGGTTTTCGTCACTATATTTTCTAAAAAAAGCTATCTGTTCCTTCAACGATATCAAGTTCATTACGTTAAAGGTTTTCGCCAGAAACCATTCATAGCCCTCCGTCGTTTCAGACGGGTTGCACGTAGTATTCATGCTATGTTTGTTGGCCTTCGTCAATGCATAGTGTATGGTAGCTGCTTGTTACCTTTCTGCTGCATAGATAGATGCGTTGGTTTGGAACAGTCGTATAGCCTTGTTGACCTTCGTCAAGGGCTTGTACGGGTGGGTTCAAATTAACCTGGACAATGTCGGGTAGAACTTGACATGTGACTTATGATTTGTTGACCTTCGTCAAGGTCATAAGAGCATGGGGTCATCGGGAGTTTCAAAAGAACTGAAACTTGCCAGATATGCGCATACCTTCTGGAGTGTGATGACGTGAGCGGATTCCGTCACGTTATCATGCAATGATAGTTGGATCCCGATTCCCACTGATGAGTTGGTTTACTCCTCGGGTGATCCCGACTAATTCTTCTTTCAGGTTTGGAGGAGAATTTGACGGTACAGTGGGAGGTTTCCTGATTAGATAAAGTGATAACCATTCTGATCTAGGATAGAGTGCATGCTGAGTGTTTCTTTTCTCTCTCTCTGGCAGCGACCTTTGACCCGACCCTAAGACTTTGACTCAGTGACCAAAATTAACCGAACCTTCTTTAACACTGGCTTTTGGATTGTCAGAGTTGCAAACCTCATTGCCACTCCTACTTTTACCCTTTTCTCCAGGACACCCCGTATTACTACGAACGTCCACTTCCATTGGACAAAACCATCGTATGGTTAGATACGAACTCGAAGGAATTTATTCGAGGATGGTTTCCGGTTCTGGAGAAAACGAATAGGACTATTCAGTTGTCTTTTCCTTTTACCTTCTCTCAGGTTGTGAGTACTCCTTGGTTTAGGAGATAGTACACCTATTATGCAAATTGGATAGTCTTCTTCCAAACCTTAGGCTGGTGCCGAACGGTAGGGAATGATGAAAACCAATTAGCCTAAATGGTGTACAGAAGGTATTAAGTTAAGACAAAGAAAGGGATTAGTAAGAGGGCAAAGTAAATTGCGACTGTTATTCATGACCGAACCAAGTATTTCTTCGCCAATCCTAAATCACCTTTGTATTTCTCCAAGACACTCCGTATCACTACGAAGATCCACAGTTTATTGGATATTCCATCGTATGGTTATATACGAACTCGAAAGGAACTTGTTCCAGTTCGGGGATGGATTCTGGTTCAGGAGAAATAGGAATAAGGTTTATTCGGTTGTCTTTTATCTTCACCTTCTTTCACGTTGCGAGTGCTCCTAGGATTAGGATAGTACACCCTTTATGCTTATTGGATAGTCTTCTTCCAAACCATAGGCTGGTGCCGAACGGTAGGGAAGGAAGAAAACCATTTGGCCTAAAGGGGTGTGCAGAAAGTAATGACTAAAGACATATAAAGGGATTTGGAGAGGTGGCAAAGAATTATACGGTTACAGTTGTGAATTTGGATAATGGAAGAGGCATTACTAGGAATACCAGGATACCCCATCGAAACATTTCAATAATTCAGTTTCACTGTGTACTGTTAAAGGAAAACTGATTTCCCGATTAGACACTTACTCCAGGGTATGTATTTACCAGGTATGATTCTCACATCTGTATGGTTTTACAGATGATGAGTGGGAGTAAGTTATTGGGAATTGGGTGATCATCCTTATTATATCGGGATTCGTAGAAATCGGTGATATTTGAGGAAGTCACCTGGGCTGTTTGCCGGTCGGCAAATATTTGGTTTTAAATATCCGCTGTTATGCACCAATTTCAAATCGATATATCTGTACGTCTATTTTCATATAGTGAGATATACCTTTTTGAAATTATGTCTACGACATTTACCTATATCAGTGGATGGTTAGGTAAGGAGCATTGAACAGCGGTGTAATTCTTCTTAACCAAAAGTACAGTTTTCAACCTACGACACACAGTGAATGAGTCATCAGACTCAAGAGACTTATACAGAGTATTGTATGTTGTCCAGCGTCCATGAGGACAGAGGGGTTGGTTCTCGTAATATATTCGTTTTACTTATGACTTCTCTGGTTTTTAGACAAGTGTTTCGTGGAAACACGGGGTCCGAATTTTAAGAAGTTATAGATATTTGAATAAAGTAGAGAACCAGGTATTGCAAGTATCGGGATTCTTCAAAGTGATCGAAGATGTAGATACTTGTGTATGGTATTCAGTTGATAGTAATGATTAAGAGAACTTGCTTCTCTTTCGGGTTACTCATAATTGGAAGCATTCCTAAGTTGAGTAATGCTGATCGGCCTCCTTCCATTTAGTTGACATGCACTGGAGACAGCTGCATGATTTGAATCTGGTTCAATTAAATCAGTGCCTCTGGTTCTATATTGGATATAGAACAGTTCATATCTTAACGATGTTAAGGTACGGGGAGTTGTCCGGCTTATGCTTAAAACCAGACTCTGGATAACTCAAGGCACGTTTCTGTAATAGCTGTTTGTGGGTTGACCCAGGCTATGACGAGGGTTGACTTTCTACCATCTAGAAGATCAATAGTGATATTGTTCTTGACTCGCCACAGTTTTATTAAAAAATGGATTTTTTCAGAAAAACAGTAGTGGGAGTATAGTAGAACTGGAAGTGATTCCAGAACCGCAAATGATTACTGAAGATTTGATAAGGAACCTAAAGATTCAATCTGATTTGACATTCCATTGGCCACTCCGCAGATAAGGTGGGTAACCCCAGGCACCCGAGAGGTACTCCGGTAGCCTCAAGGACGGTGACAGGGAGGTTCTTGTTTGCCCACACATGCCATTGTTGTTGTTCCAGGCTGCGAGACCCGGCGGGAGGATGAGTATAGCGTCGTTCTAAACTGGCTTTAGAAGTGTATGTGTATATGACTCTGCCAGAGGGTTGTCTTAGTCAGTGGGAGCAGCGGAAGCATTGGTGGACATGTGGCTTATGTCTATTTATAGACTAAAGCACATATAGCGGGGATAGATCATCTATTTCTGATGTGACAGTCATAGGTTTGACGTCATCAGAATAAGGGATGGATCTGTTGAGAAGCTAGTAGGGTGTGATGTCATGGTATTTGGATGACATACACAGAGTAGGATGTCATATTCCTATACTACGATCGGTTATACTTTGGTCGTCACACAGTGGTTTCTCCACATGGGACTTGGACATTATATCAGACATACTGGTTACTAGATCTATGGTTTTAGATCTAGATTTGGGTGGTTTCCCAATTAAGGGTACTCAGACAGCATTCTAAGAGTAATTAGAATGGACGACTCCTGGCACGGTAGTGTACCTGCAGGTGATGGAGTCACCCTCTCTAAAGGTGTCTTATAGACTAAAGGGGAGAGGGATGTACATGATTGGCAGATCACTTGCTTAGGCAATTGAGTCAATCATGAGATGTCAAGTACCACACCAGATGTTGCTTTTGCACTAGATGCAATAAGTTAATACTAATCAAATCCTGGAGAAACGATCGGAAGCAGTTTTAGAACATAAGTGGATGTTCTAGGGATATGATAACGACAGCCTCGTTCAGGAGACAATTATCATTCCAGGCTTCCAAGGTGACCTGGATGACAGGGAGGTTGTCAGAGTTATAGTTTTCCCTCTGACGAGGGGCAGTATTTTGGACAGGTGATCCAGACAGATACTGAGGGAGGCATGGCGCAGGATACTGATTAAGTTCAGTTGACGATACAGTCTAAGAAGTTTGGATTTGGAGTTCATTTATGAGCTAGGTCCCATCAGACATCCAGACACATTCTAAGACAGGTATTGCTCATTTCGGGAGATGGCTTTCTCCGCGAACTTGAGATATAGAGAGACGTAGAAAGAAACATCAAGGCGGATCCACTCACTGAGGCTATTCCTCGAACGCAATAGTTTCGCAAACGAGTTTTGTGAGACTGACAAGTAGAAGAGTTGGGTGTTCGGTATCACACGGGCTGTGAGTATGCGACATCGCAATAATTAGCCTTGAGTGCAAGTGGGAGATTGTTGGAGATAGTGCCCTCAGAGTCAATTATTGGATCACAGGCACGTGATTGTAATGATTGAGGGAGGACCTATCCCGGTAGGACAGTCTTACGCAAGATGATAGTATGCTATCTGGTTTACCTTTATCATCGTGTACTGCTTTAGGTGACCTTACAGGTCGCTATTACACGTTGATAGAGCCCCTAGGATTCTTGCTTGACTGCCAGCAGTGAGGGCGATCATATACGTGGGAGCTGGTAGTCTATAAGCACATCCTTAAATGGTCCCTAGTCGTGGGAGTTTCGAGACAGGGCATCGATTCTCCAGAGTAGACTAGTGTATACAGTCGAGACCCCGACGAGGGGCGGTGGCCGGTCTCACAAGCCACTGGTGTCAGTTGGTTCACCTAAGATGTATACAGGTGCTCATTGGGTTATGAGTACACCGGATAGGACTCGCCGGGAACATGCTAGTTGGTCTTATACCTGACGTCAGATAGCCGTTCCCTGGTGACATGTGTATAGGTTAGTTCATCGACCTGGGGATCGTCATTTGTCTCGTATGAGTTCCCACTGTACTTTGATTACTACCCTACCACGCTCAAAGGATACGTGCAAACAGGTTTTAGTTGGGTACAGTCCCGAGCCACATGGAGGCAGTGAGCGGATCTTCAGGGGTTCGTCTCTCCCGGTATTGGGGGTGAGTTCGCGCTGTGTCTAGGAGAGCCATTACACGAAGTCCTTGGCCAAGGCAAGAAATTTACTGGTAGGTATTCCAGTAGTATCTCAGGGTGTTCTGGGCTACACTCCGACACGACTTGTACCGCTTTTGGGGGTCTGACTTTTACCAACCCCCTAGGCCCGCCATGCGATGCTCATAGACGAACGGACCGGACTGTACGGATATTGTCACTGACAGGCTCAGTAGGGTGTCGGGATGAGTTCGCTCATCGACGTCCCTTTTGGTCAATAGCTGGTGGCCCGTCACGTATTGGCTTATACCTCTGACGTGCTAGTGGTTAAATCCACAGCCATAGTATTGACGAGTCTTTAGAGTCCACCACACTTTCAGTTACTCAAGCTTTCGGGCGAAACGCTGTAGAGGCCGTATGGAGATATGGCAGGGTCCGATCAGATACGTGCGGTATTGCACGGATCAGGATCGGACGGCTAGTACTAGAGGCCGTATGGATATATGGCAGGGTTCGATCAGATACGTGCGGTATTGCACGGATCAGGATCGGACGGATATTACTAGCCGGCTTTGGTTTAAGCCGGATCCTAATATAGTACAGTGTAGATTTTGTCTCTTTGCATTTGTATCCGGTCGGAATACAGATGCGGGTGTGTATACACAGTAGCGGGGTTTTCCTGTAATTTATTACAGGATCAGTTTTCTGAAGTTGCCAGTTTGCATTCCGTTCCGGCCGGTTTTTCCTTTGTTCTTTCTCGGCCGGACTTTTTAGATGGAGGGGGTTATTTGCAAGTTTGCAAATAACATTTGTGGAAGGGGTTTCTTGCATATGGATTAATTATGAGAGCATCTTTTGATACCATTCTTTTCCATCATCATTTCTTGCATTCATGGTGATTAGAGTTGATTAGGAATTGATTTGAGATGGTTATGATTGCTTGGGGGTGTGGTCACCATTCTACTTTTCCTACACTCACCTCCCTTCTTGTGTTGGTTTTTTCTCCACCATACTTTTGATATGGCCGGCCACTTGAGAGAGGAGGAGAGAGTTCATTTTTGATATGTGAGGAATTGATTCATCTCAAATTCATTCTATGCTTGCTTAATTCTAAAAACCCTCTCCAAAGTTCATGCTTCACTTCCTCCATCCATGGCAACTTCACTACCCCAAAGAGACATGTTTTCTACACTAGTCTACAGCAAATCTTGGACGCGTCGGCTAGCCTACTTCGCGCCCGAGTTGCCTCGGTATAGAGGTGGGAGCCCGTAAAAGATGCAGGCGATGTGGTGCACTTCCGGCGACGACATGGAGACAGGACTTTCCGCGGGAGATCGGGACGACGACGAGAAGACCGGAGGACACGGATCGTTCGGTATATCTCTAACCCGTCTTGTAGTTAGCTAGATCTAGTTTAATGGCCCGATCCGGGTGTTTAGTGCGCGGTGGTGCCGGTTTGCTAGTTTGCAAAATTAAAGTTTATCGCCGCTTCCGCATTCCGGCGTCAGATTGACGGCCGGGGCGCCGCCGTGCACTTACAGCGGCCATATCCAAGTTGGTACGATCGAATCAAGTACCCGCCGGGCTACACAATTCCCAAGTTCCATGTCTACAAGGGGATGGGCAATCCTCACCAGCATGTTGCCCAGTTCAGGGCACTCTGCGGCAACACCGGCGGTGATGATAAGCTGTTGCTTCGCCAGTTTGTTGGAAGCTTATCAGATACAGCGTTCGAATGGTACTCTGAGCTCCCGAACGACTCTATCAAAACCTTCGCGGAGATGGAGCTGTTGTTTACCCAGCTTTTTGCAAGCGCCTGTGAACGCACCCCGATGACGACACTGATTAACGCCAGGGTAAAGCCAGGCGAGACATGGGTTCAATATGCTATATGGTGGCGGAACTTATGGTCGAAGTGCGAGCAGCGCAATGAAGAAGCTCCCGCGGTGGGTATGTTTGTGGGAACCCTTGATCCGCAAGCAACCATCTCACAATTTATGATGTTTTTCAAGCCGACTACCTTCCAGGCCTTGATTGACAAGCTAGCGCAAATGGATCAGATGGGCCATAAACCCCCTCTTCCAAAGCCGAACTCCCGAAATGACAAAGGGAAGGAAAAAGCGATCGTTGTCGCTAATGCTCAACAACAACCAAGCAACTCGAAGCCGGTTGTTCGTCAAAATAATATGCGCCTGTACGTAGCCCTTGAGGAGAGGCTAGGACGTTCTTACTCGTTTCCCCGAGATAAAACGAGAAGGCTATTCGAGCTGGCGTTGCGCAATCGACTCATAAATCTGCCGGATCCAAAACGTCCGTCGCAACCAAATGATGTCAATGATCCCAACTAATGTCCTTATCATCAAGTACTGGGCCATCCGATCGAAGATTGCTACGTTTTCAAAAATTGGCTTGAAAACCAGTACCGACAGGGCAAGTTCGTGTTTTCTGACAAATGGAAAGTGAATCCCCCGCAGCCCCACACATCTAAGGGGATGAATACGCCGGGGGAAACATGCTCCGTCGTTGAAGAAGCTCCTTAGGAGGTTGTATTATCATCCAAGACAAAGAAGATGCTAAACGATCTTCAGACATGTCCAGCGATTAGGTGGAAGAACCCGTTGGAACCGCAGGTCATTGAGGGGATGTTGAAGCCACGTCCAACTCCAAAGACCGATGGTGGTAGCCCAAGCACTCGCAACCAGCCGTCAAAATCTTCAAGGAAGAAGAAAAAGAAATCAAAGAAGCCCGTGAAGCCTGGCGACAAGCGCACGGACTTGCAAAAAAAAATTGACGCGCTGGAGGAATACAACCAGAAGACACGGATTCCCATTACATTCCAAGAGTTCCTCAATCATGTCTTTCAAGAAGAAGATGAGGGGGAAAGTTCATCTGATGAATCTGAAGAATATGTGGCAAGCTGTCATGTGATTTCCCATTCGTTCATGGACGATGAGAAGACTCCTTGCTCTGAAAAGTTGGGGGCAGATCCTGAACCAAAAATTCTGGGGCTATCAGATGAAGTAATTGACGCATTCCTTAATGAAGCTCGGTCGAAAAGTAAAGCTGATCGAGAACACGAGGCGGTCATATTTGAAAGGGCCAAGCGCCAGCGGCTGGATGAAAGAGTTGAGACGCTCCCGCTGGAGTAAAATGCATCCACTACCGACAAAAGCAAATTCAAGATGAGGAAAAGGTTTGCTAAGGCCATATCAATGGGCATGAAGCTACCATCCTCCGAAAGAAACATTACTGGTGAAATGGAAATGCACCCCTCCTATTGATTATATCATCAGAAGGTTTCGCACCCCACTCAAGAGTGCAAAGCTTTCGATAGATGGTGGCAAGGATATGTTGCTCATCGACAACATTTTAAGCGGGAAAAGCGCAAAACTCGTTGGGAGCAAAGAAATACGACCGAAGGGCTTAAAAGAACTACCGGCGATTGTCGCATGGTTAACACTGGCGGGTCACAAGTGCCTACATTCGGGAGCGATTCTGATGAGGAGCTGGAACTCGCCCCTCTCTTTAAAGAGTCCACTTCGGGAAAAGAAGAAGAGCCGAAGCTTTGCGAAAATA
Organism: Agapanthus africanus; assembly: GCA_030015575.1. Classification (NCBI taxonomy): domain Eukaryota; kingdom Viridiplantae; phylum Streptophyta; class Magnoliopsida; order Asparagales; family Amaryllidaceae; genus Agapanthus; species Agapanthus africanus. The sequence goes on along the minus strand of CM057343.1, from coordinate 441,048,933 downwards.
TTCGGCTGCGGAATCGGACGCTGCCTGAAAAGAACCTCGGACCCTCAAACAGAAAAGATAAAGGGAAAGAAAAGGTCTCTGAAGATATCGTCTTAGATGACCAAGTGGTGGAGGAGCTAAGTGCCAAGGACCCGCCAAAGAGGAATAAGGTGGATTACAACGTCTTAGCGCATCTGAGGAAGCTACCGTCACAGCTCAGTATTCTTGACGCCCTTTTGCTATCAAAGGAAGCAAGAGATTCATTAATCAAGGCACTACAGGATCCGGAGCAATTCCAAGCTTTCCTGGCTGAAGAAAAGATGAAGGATGAATTGGAGGAAGTGCATACGGCCGATGTCGCTTTTGGTGATGAAGACCTTCTCTTTGGGACGTGCGAACACAATCGCCCCCTTTATGTCTCAGGATACTGCCATGATATAAAGATAGGCAAAATCCTGATCGAAAATGGATCCTCCGTTAATCTCGTCAATGTGCGGGTGTTAAAAGAAATCTGCATGAGCGTCCAGCACCTTGCTCGGGACAAGATCACCATCTCCGGGTTTGACTCCCAGTCATCAAGAACTCCTGGGTCTGTGATACTGACGCTACGCTTTGGGCTACTCGTCACGGACATTAAGTTCCACGTCATAGACGCCAAGACATGCTACAACGCTTTGCTCGGCCGACCATGGTTACACGAGTACAACTTCATCCCTTCTACACAACATCAGTGTATGAAATACGCTAAGGATGGTCTCGAGTATACCGTGGCGGGAGAACTGAATCCGTTTTCCGTGAACGAGGTCCGCAAATACGAAGATGCCAAATACTTCTTACCGGACTTCGAAGACACGGAGAGGTGTCACAAGACGGAAAACAAAGCTAACGCCACCATCCCTGTTTTCGGGAGTGATACCGAGGAGGAAGAGGAGATAGTGTATTCAGGTCCGCCCCAACACAACAAGCCAGGACCGTCCGCTCCTACGTTGATCTTTGGTAGCGACTTGGAAGATGAGATCCATACTGTATTCTCTGCTCGACCTTCAATACGAACGCTCACTGATGAAGAACAAAGTCTACAAGTCGCCATGGTGCCGCTTAAACACCATAAAGAACTGGATGCACTTAATATTTACAATGTAGAAGAGCTGCAAACGTTCTATTTCCCTCCCAGGCAAGAAAGCGAAGAAGCAATTCTATTCTACCGCTCTGAAGAAACCAAAGTGGAGAAAGAAATCTGGCATGGCGCGGATCCTACGCTCGACAGGCTTCAGCCTATCCGTCTTCCCAGATATTATACGGAAGGTTTGAAAGAGCTGCTGAAACGCCAGAGGATATCCTTCAAGCAGACCGTTCGAAAAGCCAAGTTCTATGACAAAGTCTGGAACGTTTCCGGGACTCAACGCAAACTGCCTAATGGGAGAATGGAGACAAAAGGACTTGGATACATCCGGTCAAAGAAACGAGAGCTACTAAACAGCTGCTATGTCATGTATGACTTCGATGAAGAAGCGGATGCTCAATAGGAGGATGCTAATCCTGAGCCAGTGAAAGTTCCAGGTGCAAAAGTGCCCAGTCCGTTGTTCGAAGAACAAATGGACAAGCTTATAAAGGAAGCGGGGCAAAAAGTCCGAGACGACCATAACCGCGAAATGGTCATCTACGAGAAAGCCAAAATGCAACGCCTTCTCCAACAGGCCGTGAAAGATGAAAATGCCGCTCCTTGTCAACCTGTTATAAAGAAGGCCCGACACAGAGGCAGAAACAAGTTGAAACATGAAAAAGCCGCTCAACAGCAACGAAGCGGGGCTAAAAGGCCACGCAAGCGGGAACCAAGCGGTTCCGATCTATCCCTCATGAGAAAAATGGGTCGAGCATACTCTTTTCCTCGGGACAAGACGAAGAAAATACTTGACCTCGCTTTAAAACATCAGATGCTTACACTGCCAGAGTCTAAACACCCCGAACAAGCAGGCGAAGTCTCTCACCCGGACTATTGCTCTGATCACCTAGTGGTAGGGCATCCTCTCGAAGACTGCTTCACCTTCAAAAATTGGGTTGAAGGTCAGTACCAGCTTGGCAAGTTCGCTCTGTCCGACAATTGGAGGGTAGCGCCGCCACAGAAGCACGAACCCAAGGCCACGGAAGAAGAACCAGTTCCACATTGGGATTGGAAGCGAATTCGTACTTGTCACGTGATAACGATATCAAAAGAAGAGCCCGAGAACATGGATGACCTTCCCTGGTGCTTCGAAAATAGCAACGACGAGGTAATCTCAGAATTCCCACCAGCGCCGAAAGAACTGGAGGATGGAATACATACCACTGCAGATAACCTTAAGAAAATCAAGTTGGGGACGGCAAGTGACCCACGGCCGACGTTCGTCAGTGAGCTGCTATCTGAAGAAAGGGTGGCTGCGTTAAAAGACGTCCTTGTACAGCACAAAGATTGCTTCGCATGGAACTATTTCGAGATGCCAGGACTAGATCCAGAAATTGTTGTGCACAAATTGGCGATATCCCCGGACGTCAAGCCAGTTAAACAGGCGCCGAGGAGAATGCGGCTCGAGCTTGAGATGAGCATCAACGCCGAGGTCAAGAAGTTAATCGACTCTGGCTTTATCCAGGGAGTTCAGTACCCTGAATGGATCGCCAACATCGTCCCGGTGATGAAAAAAAATAGGATAGTGCGCATATGCGTAGACTTCCGGGATCTCAATAAAGCTTGCCCGAAAGACGATTTCCCAGTACCAGTCACTGAACTGATGATAGACAATACGTCCACTCATGAAGTTTTCTCCTTCATGGACGGCTCGTAAGGGTATAATCAGATAAAGATGCATCCCGAAGACCAGAAGCACACCGCCTTCAGGACTCCTTTGGGTATATTCTGCTACAAGGTGATGCCCTTCAGTTTAAAGAATGCCGGTGCCACCTACCAAAGGGCCATGACGAAGATCTTCGATGACCATATACACGAAATCGTCGAATGCTATATCGACGATCTCGTGGTTAAAAGCAAATCATACGAGGAACATCTCGAGCATTTGAAGACCGTGTTTCAACGCCTTCGACAATATAACTTGAAGATGAACCCTCTCAAGTGTGCATTCGGAGTTTCCTCGGGCAAATTCCTGGGATTCATCGTCCGACACCGAGGTATTGAAATAGATCCGTCAAAGATCAAGGCGATCATGGAAATGCCTCCGCCAAGGACTCTCAAACAATTGCGGTCTCTCCAGGGGAAGCTCGCGTACATCCGGCGATTTATAGCCAACCTTTCAGGAAAATGCCGCCCTTACAGTCACCTGATGAAGAAGGGAACCCCGTTCGTCTGGGACCAAAAATGCCAAAGCGCGCTTGACGGGATCAAGCAATACCTGCAGAACCCGCCAGTGCTGGCTGCTCCGGTCAAGGGAAAGCCCCTCATTCTTTATACAACCGCCCTCGAAGGTTCCTTAGGCGCATTATGGGCACAAGAGAACGATCAAGGGAAGGAAAGAGCACTCTACTACTTAAGTCGAGTTCTGCTGGGGGCAGAAAGCAACTACTCCCCCATTGAAAAACACTGCCTGGCGCTGATCTTCGCGATAACAAAGCTCAGGCACTATGCGTTGGCGCATGAGATCCGTCTCATTTCAAAGGTGGACCCCCTTAAATATTTGATGTCGAAGGCCATATTGACGGGACGACTCGCTAAATGGGCCCTGCTCTTGATGGAGTTGTCGATAACGTATCAACCTCTCAAGGCAGTGAAGGCCAGGCCATCGCCGACTTCCTCGCTGAGCATCTGATACCTTTCCGATTCTCCTTTAAATTGCGATCTTCCTGACGAACATGCGTTTGATGCGACCGACGGTGGTGATACCCGATGGGAGCTTTATTTCGATGGAGCATCTTCCATGAAGAAACGCAAACAAAGTACCCCTATAATCAAATCAGGGGTAGGACTCATCTTTGTAACTCCACAAAGAGGGATAATGCGTTTTGCCTTCTCCCTAACAGAGCCAAGGACAAACAATGAAGCCGAATACGAAGCTCTGATAGCAGGCCTCGAGATCGCCATCGACATGGGAATTGAAAACCTCCTCTTATACGGAGACTCCCAGCTGGTCGTTAGTCAAGTAAACGGCGACTACCAGACGTGCAAACCGGAGTTGGTGAAGTACGGCAAAAAGGTGCAGCAACTGTTCACCCAAATTCCCTTCTACACTTTAGAAAACATACCGTGCGCGGAAAACAGCAAAGCGGACGCGTTGGCCAAGCTCGCCAAGGAACTGACTGATGAGAACCTCGATGACGTAAGAATCGTGGTACAAAGCCGTCGAGTGGTTTCCCCAACGGAAATATCTCCGGAATCACCCGAAGAGAAGGGAGCGACTGAGCAGACGACCCTGCAAATAAAAGATCGAGAAAATACCGAGGATTGGAGAGAAGTCTTTATAGACAACTTCAAATACCGCCGAATGCCCGAAGATGCATCCTCAAGACATCAGCTTATGAAACGAGCTCTGTCTTTTGCCTTCGTCAATGATACCCTGTACAAGAGGTCGTTTGATTCTTTGTGGTTGAGATGCCTGGGACCTGACGAAGCGAAAAGAGTCGTCCAGGAAGTTCATGACGGACTCTGCGGTTCTCACCAAGCGGGCCCAAAGATGAAGTTGAAGATCAAACGGATGGGCTACTACTGGCCCACGATGATTCAGGACTGCCTCGGATATGCGAAGCAATGCCACTCATGCCAAATTCATGGAGACTTCATCCATCAGCATCCAAATCCGCTACATCCAACGGTGGCTAGCTGGCCGTTCGAAATGTGGGGGACTGATATAGTCGGCCCTATCGAATCAGCATCGTCCAGGGGACATCGATTCATCCTGGCAACGACTGATTACTTCTCCAAATGGGCAGAAGCAATACCGTTGAGGGAAGTGAAGATGGAGAATATCCTCCACTTCTTCAAGAAGCATGTCATATACCGGTTTGGAACTCCGCGACGGATCATCTCCGATAACGGGCCAGCTTATAGAAGCCACAAGATCAGTTGCTTCGCACAACAACATAATATAGACTGGAGATATTCCTCAGTTTATAATCTGCAAGCTAATGGTCTAGCTGAAGCCTTCAACAAGACCTTGACAAAAATCATGAAGAAAACGGTGTCCTGAAATAAGAAGGACTGGCACGAGAAGCTGCAAGAAGCTCTTTTGGTGTATCGAACTATGTTCAAGACAGTCACAAACACAACGCCATATGCGCTGGTATTCGGTACAGAAGCAGTACTCCCCCTCGAGATAGAGTTACTCTCTCTACGAGTGGCAGTCCACTACGAGCTAGCAGATGAAGAAAATGCTCACCTTCGGCTTGAGGAGCTCGATGCCCTTGATGAGACCCGGCTCATAGTGCAACAAAATCTGGAGGCCTATAAAGCAAAGATGACGCGCTCATATGAAAGATTGACCCGGCTGAGGACATTCCGCCAAGGCGAACTCATGCTAGTGGTCAAAAGGCCTATGATCCCCAATCGCGCCAAGCGGGGAAAATTCGAGCCAAACTATGAAGGCCCGTACATCATAGATAAGGTCTACCAGGGTGGGGCCTATCTACTCATGGACATGCACGGTGAAAGGCCTTTCAGGCCAATAAATGGTCGCTTCCTAAAGAAATACCACGCTTAATGAGCCACAGCCTAGGTCAATGATAGATGACGATGACTATGTCCGCTCTCTATCTTCCTCAGCTCAAGCTTTATAAGCAGTAGCCAGCTTTCTCAATGCCGGACCGAAACGTCCTTAAACTAATAGCGGACCGAAACGTCCTTAAACTAATACCGCAGTATCCGTAGGCTGACAAAATAAAAAAAAATATAAAAAAATATAAAAAAATAAAAACGGTATGTCCATAAGCAAAAAAGGGCACGGATGAAAACCCGAAAGGGCGCCGTGAGTAAAAACAGCAGGGCTACCGGCGAGTGTTCGTGAAAACCCGAAAGGGCGCGACCTCATAAAAAAAAAAGAAGAAGAAAATAAATAAAAAATAAAATAAAAACGGTATGTCCATAAGCAAAATGGGCACGGATGAAAACCTGAAAGGGCTCCGTGAGTAAAAACAGCAGGACTACCGGCGAGTGTTTGTGAAAACCCGAAAGGGCGCAACCTCGTTAAAAGACACTTATAAGGTCCCCTCGACCTTGTAAGGAGAAACCACCCGCGTGAGATCCTTACGACTCACAAGGGAGCAGCACACTTAGGGATCCCCACGATTCCTAAGGAGAAAATACACTTGCGAGATCCTCATGACTCGTAAGGAGAACTCTCTTATGGGACTCTCACGGCTCATAAGAGTTGAAAGTCTTAAGTTACAGAGACCTAAACCTGTGCTTAAGCAACCCCCACAACTTCCAATATTGCCCTACAAGTGGCTCAATACTGGCTCTTGTATACAATCCACGGGCGCGAATAAACATTTCCCTAACCAAGATCCATCCGTGACTGGGGATATGTTCGCATGACCCTTGTAAGTCCTCTCGATTTACAAGGAGAAAACCCTCCTGTAGGATCCTTACGACTTACAGAGAAGCAAACACTTAGGAATCTTCCTAAGGAGAAAATACACCTACAAGATCCTCACGACTTGTAGGGAGAAACCCTTTGTGAAACCCTTACGGCTCACGAAGTCGAAAGCCTTAGTAGACAGGACCTTAACCCTGATCGCTAAGCCACCTTTGTTTAACATCGACAGAGGCAGATGATGATTCGCTCCTGGCAATATCCCAGTTGTAGCGGTGCTGATGCCGAAATCGGTGTCTAATTTCAGGTTTACGGCGGAAAGCCAGTAGGCCGCACATGCATACGAAATAGCCGAAAGGATGGGGCAACTTGCAATAAAAAGCAGCAAGTAAAATATATGCATGCAAAATAGCCGAAATGATTAGGCAACTCGCAATAAAAAAGCAGCGAGTGAAAACAAAATAAACAGCCGAAATGATTGGGCACAGCGAGAAATAGCCGAAATGATTAGGCAATCGCAACCTTCGCGATATAAAAGTTGAAATGATAGAGCATCGCGGAAATAAAACAAAAAAAAATGAAAAAAAAAATGATGATAAAACTTTGGCCTTACAGTTGAGATCACATCGATCCCTGTATACAATCCAAGAGCGCAAACGAAGAAGGGAACCATACTTTCCCAATAGGCTCCGCCAGAAAACGAAGCCAAATCTCGACGGTTCATCCCAACTCCGAAGAAACCAGTGTCTTCGGCAAATACCTCAACTCAGGGAAACAAACAATCCTTGATGAGAGCCTCCCGATCCGCGTCAAATCGCAGAGCAACCATTGTTTCCGTGGGAAATTCTCGACTCGTTTTAACACCAAGGAAACAAATAATCCTTGGCAAATACCTCAACTCAGGGAAACAAACAATCCTTAATGAGAGCCTCCTGATTCGCGTCGACTCGCAGAGCAACCAGTGCCTCCGTGGGAAATTCTCGACTCGTTTCAACACTAAGGAAACAAATAATCCTTGGCACCAGGGAAACAAATAATCCTTGGCAAATACCTCAACTCAGGGAAACAAACAATCCTTGATGAGAGCCTCCTGATCCGCGTCGACTCGCAGAGCAACCAGTGTCTCCGTGGGAAATTCTCGACTCGTTTCAACACCAGGGAAACAAATAATCCTTGGCACCAGGGAAACAAATAATCCTTGGCACCAGGGAAACAAATAATCCTTGGCAAATACCTCAACTCAGGGAAACAAACAATCCTTGACGAGAGTCTCCTGATTCGCATCGACTCGCAGAGAAACCAGTGTCTCCATGGGAAATTCTCGATTCGTTTCAACACCAGGGAAACAAATAATCCTTGGCAAATACCTCAACTCAGGGAAACAAACAATCCTTGATGAGAGCCTCCTGATTCGCATCGACTCACAAAGAAACCAGTGTCTCCGTGGGAAATTCTCTATTCGTTTCAACACCAGGGAAACAAATAATCCTTGGCAAATACCTCAATTCAGGGAAACAAACAATCCTTGATGAGAGCCTCTTGATCCGCGTCAACTCGCAGAGCAACCAGTGTCTCCATGGGAAATTCTCGACTCGTTTCAACACCAAGGAAACAAATAATCCTTGGCACCAGGGAAACAAATAATCCTTGGCAAATACCTCAACTTAGGGAAACAAACAATCCTTGATGAGAGCCTCCTGATTCGCGTCGACTCGCAGAGCAACCAGTGCCTCCGTGGGAAATTCTCGATTCATTTCAACACTAGGGAAACAAATAATCCTTGGCAAATACCTCAACTCAGGGAAACAAACAATCCTTGATGAGAGCCTCCTGATCCGCGTCGACTCGTAGAGCAACCAGTGTCTCCGTGGGAAATTCTTGACTCGTTTCAACACCAAGGAAACAAATAATCCTTGGCACCAGGGAAACAAATAATCCTTGGCAAATACCTCAACTCAGGAAAATAAACAATCCTTGATGAAAGCCTCTTGATCCGCGTCGACTCGCAGAGCAACCAGTGCCTCCGTGGGAAATTCTCAATTCGTTTCAACACCAGGGAAACAAATAATCCTTGGCAAATACCTCAACTCAGGAAAACTGTTGGATATATGTATGCCCTAGAGGCCATTATGTGATAGTGGATGTATCTATACATGTATATATATTCAGTTTGCATTCTTGCTCGACATGATAGTATGCTATCTGGTTCTTCTTTATCTGACATGTTGATTTGATTATGCTTTTATTCATTCGTACATGCTGATAAAGCCCTGAGGATATCGGCTTGACTACTCTGATTATGATGGAGATCATACTAGTAGGACATCTGTAGTCTATAAGCATATCCTAGAACGTCCCTAGTCGTAGGTATATCGAGACGGGGCATTGATATACCAGAGTAGACTAGCGTATATGATACTAGACCCATACGATAGGCGATGAATGTTCCCACATTCATCGATGTTTGACATCAAGATCATATACGGGTGCTCAGTGGTGACTGGGTACACTGGACGGACTCACCGAGAACTCCTATATGGAATTATATCTATCGTCGGATAGCAGTTCTCAGGTGACAGTGGTACAGGTTAGTCTGTAGACCCGAGATCGTCATGGAGTCTTGTGTGTTCTCCCACTGTATTTTGATTGCCACCCTACCACGGCTCTACTGAGTCGTGCAAACAGGTGGCCGTTGGGTACAGTCCCGAGACACACGAAGGCAATGAGCGATAGGAGGGGTTTCATCTCTCCCGATATTGGGAGTTGATGCTGTACTGTGCCCGACTGGTTATAACAGCAAGTCCCTGGCCAGGGCTGCTGAGATTTGCTGATAAGTGTTATCAGTAGTTTCTCGATCTGTTATAGACCATTCACCGGCATGACTTATTGAGTTATTAGGGTCGACATGACCATCCCTAGGCTCAATATACACCATATCTGACGAAGAGACCGGACTGTACGGTAGTGTTGCCGGATGGCTCGACGGGAGTTGTAGCAGGTTCGCTTGTTGTCTTCTGATCGCTCAATACCCGGGTGGCCGTTACGTTTAGCTGACCGCTTGCGGCTTGAGGGTACTTGATATGATCATCACCCTCTGCCGGCGTATTGACGAGTCTTAGAGTCCCACAAAGGAGTTACCCAGTCCAGACGAAACTTTGTGGTGCGTGTATGCGATATGCGCATGCACCCGATTAAAATGTGCGTATATGATACCGAACATTGATCGGGTGAACTGCTTTTGGTGGGGTCATATGAGATATGACCGGATTGATAAATCAAGTGTTGATTTATCATTTAACCATTTGTTTTCTCACTTAAAACCTTTTCTTGGATGATGGATGTGTGCATGCATGTGTGCTTTTCTTTCTTTCTTTCATGCTAGTTTCATGCACATGTGGATGTGCATACATGCATACATACATACACCCATCCATCATGGTTGTTAGTATATGGAAATGGTGGCAATATAAAACTCACACCATGGATTATATAATGGATTATTATTTGATTTTGGATTTAAAAGAAAATGAAAAGGAAAGGATAATCATTCTTGCTTCTACATTCTTCCTTTGACCTAACCATGCTCAACTACCACTAACCTAAGGTTATCCTTCTCTTTATCATTCAAAACTCAAGTTAAATAATGTCTCCATCACTTTAACCATGGTTCATAGTAAGCAGGAATAAAATATATATTGAGATATTTCTTTTTCTTCTCATGAGTTATCTTTTTACCTCTTGTTAAAAAATTGCCACCATCTTCTTCCTCTTTCTCTTTTGCTCTCTAGTTTTTTCTAGTGAGCAAATACCACTTAAAGAAAGGTTTTTGAAGTGAGAAAATTAACCACAACTTCATTCTACACAAGCTTAGCCGTTTTGTTTAGAGTGTTCTCTTCGGTTTTACGAAGTTGCGAGCTTGGACGAAGATCTCCGTGGTGGATCATCGTGGACACAAGAGGACTTCAAGAGGACCTCCGTTCAACACCCTAGAGACCAAGAAGTCCAGCGAAAGGGAGCTACAAAGGTTGTAGTCTCGAAACCCTAGATTAGTTCGCTTCATATTTCGAAACCCTAATTTTCTAGGATCGATTCCTTTGCATGTTCGTTTAGCACCATAAAAATTTAAACTTTGGGTCATGTGATGCTTCAAAACTCTTCATAGGGTGCTAAACAAACCTTTCAGAAACAAACAATCCTTGATGAGAGCCTTGTGATTCGCGTCGACTCGCAGAGCAACCAGTGTCTCCGTGGGAAATTCTCGATTCGTTTCAACACCAGGGAGACAAATAATCCTTGGCAAATACCTCAACTCAAGGAAACAAACATCCTTGACGAGAGCCTCCTGATTCGTGTCGGCTCGCAGAGAAACCAGTGTCTCCGCGGTAAAATTCCCGATTCGTCTCAACTTGCAAGATGAAGCCTCAGGCAGCAGGGACTAAAAAACTTGCTTCCTGAACTATGGGACCCTGCAAGTCGATCTAAAACGGTCTCTTGCATACTATTCACGGGTCTCACTCTCCAAAATCGAGTTTCGACAAGGAGGGAAACAACCGCTTATGGGTCCTCTCGACTCGTAAGAGGGAAAAATTCTCTTATAGGATCCTTACGACTTACAAGAGAAAACACACTTAGGAATCCTCACGATTCCTAAGGAGAAAACCCACCTACGAGATCCTCTCGATCCGTAGGGAGAAAAGTCTCTATGAGACCCTCACGGCTCATAGAGTTGAAAAGTCTTAGGCGGCAGATCCGAACCTGTGCCCTAAGCCATCGCTATCTCTTGAAAAAAAAAAAACTAAGTTATCTGCCAATCATGTTTACTGAGGCAGCATATGGATAATAAAAGAAAGAAGAAGCGACAGAAAGAACATCCGATTTACAAGCATTCGAGACACACTCATTTATGCATAGGCAAAAGACTCAGAACGAGAAATAAGACAGACTGAAATAGAAATTTTCTATTCATATCATAAAAAGGGGTCCTTACAATCACAGAGAAATAGATAATAACATTTACAAAGGTATAACCTCAAACCCAGGACATGGATTGAGGAACTCGAAAGTGACCCTATCTATGACTTTCCAAGCCTCGCGGACTATCCTGGTGTGCTTTCTTTTGCGAGCACAAGCGTCAGGGTCCCCCCTGATGTATTCCACCCTCCGATAAGCAGCGAGTATGGCAGACTGTTGAAAGACCTCGTGCAAGAGATCGATAAGACTGTCTCGCCGTCTCTTCGAGATAAAGTTCATCAGGTACACCGAGTGCACTATATCCTCGGCGGCATCCAACGCCCTAAGCGGCACACCGGAACAAAATAGGGGAAGCGCTTCCCAGATGGCTCCCACGATAAGCTTAAGAAGAGAGGAACGTCGGGGAAGTAGTGGACCATTGTATGCGTCGAAGCGGCTCATGATTTCAGCATACTCCGCGTTTGTGAACTTTCGATTTTGAGAGCGGCCAAGTCGGCGGATGTCCCCGTAAGAGATGATCTAGTTAAGAGCATACATGTGGGCGTCCATTGTTCCAGTAAAAGAAGATCAGCAGAATTAACAGACCGACTGATTAAGCGAATTCTTGTTAAAAAAAAAAGAGAGCACAGATAGTTAAAACTCCTCGAGAGCAATGCTCTGCAGACAGGAGTAACATCTATCAAAATCAATAATGAAGAGAATTCGAAGAAAATCCCCTAAGAACATTGAGAGCTTTGCTCTGAAAAGATGATATAATTATAATAATAATATAAAAAGCCATCTTTAACTTCCAAGATCCATGAAGAATTCTTAAGAGTTCTTCTATATGATTTGGAAGGAGCAAAGCTCCATTAATGAATCGAGAAAATCCAAGGGAAATCTTTTAAGAGAGCAAAGATTCTATTAATGGAACCCTAACAGGGTTCTCCTTAATCCTCTTTAGACCCCTTTAGAGCAAAGCTCTGCTAAATGAAACCCTGAATGGGTTTTCTTTAGATCAGGGATCTATTGAGAGCAAGGCTCTGTCAATGAAAATTAATCTAATTTAGTTTAATTCAAATTAAAATTTTCACCTAAAAGTTTTAAGAATCTAACTCTTGAAGTTCCTGAAAATAAAGAGCAGGGCTTTGAGTTCTGAAAGTAAAAACTTTGGAGATGATAATCATCTGTTGAGGACCAAAGGTCCTATTTATAGGCATCAAATGACCTTTCAACTTCCAAAAGTTGCCGCAGCGGTTGGAATTCTGCCACCGTTGCGCTCGCGTTTGGGGCCACGTAAGCGCAACGGTGGGAGGGCATTTGTTTATCCCAATCAGAGCAAAGATCTGTTCAAATTCCAAGGCGGGAGATGAAGCAACGCTTCATCTTCCCCCAATTGGAGCAAAGCTTTGCTTTGAAAATTTAAACTTTAATAAATGAAGCAACGCTTCAGATTCTTTGCGCTGCGCGCAACGCGCCACGTGTCAAAAGCTGATACGTCGGCGCAGCGCCCGAGGCAGCGCGCCCAATCAGAGCAAAGCCCTATTAAAAGACAAAAGGAAGCAACGCTTCAGTTGCGCAAACACTGCGCTGCGCGACACGTGTCAGCGCAGATGCGCCAGCGCAGTTGCGCTGCGCGACACGTGTCTGCGCAGATGCGCCAGTGCAGATGCGCCAGCGCAGTGGCGCTGCGCTTTGCCCTGCGCGACACGTGTCAGCGCAGATGCGCCAGCGCAGTTGCGCTACACAACACGTGTCAGCGCAGATGCGCCAGCGCAGTTGCGCTGCGCTGTGCGTTGCTTGATACGTGTCACACGCTGGGGCGTTTGCGCCAAACAGAATTAAGATTTTAAAGAAATCTTTCTGTTCTTGTTAAAAGAAGAAGATTTTCTTCTGTAAAACAGAAGCCCTTGGATCAAAGATCCAACGGTGGGGAAAATTCCCCAAATCATTCAGAGAAAGATCTCTTTAACAAATTTAACTAATTTATGGGCACTATAAAAAGGACCCTAGACCTCAATTCAAAGGCATGAACATTTACTGAGAAATTAAAAACTTCAAACAGAGAGAGCTCTGAAGAATTAGAGAGAATTCCTCAAGAACAAAAAAGGTAAAAACCTTTAGAAAAAGAGAAAATTCTCTTATGAACAGATCATTGATCTGAGAACAAGATCAAGGATCTCTAATGAAAAGAAAAATAAATAATAATAGTGCTTTGCACTTTTATGAACCTCTTGGTTCCCTGAAATAAGAAAAACAAGAAAAAACTTGTTTTCTTTGATCTAAAATTGATCCAAAAGAATAAGAACAGTGCCCAGCACTTGCCAAAACTGCATTATTGCGCAAGCCGCCAGGAAGCGCCACGTGTCAGCAGTGCAACAGCGCAGCCCACTGACGCAGCGCACTGCGCTGTTGCGCTTGCGCTCAGTAGAGCGTGACACGTGTCACCTCCATGAGCGCTTGCGCTCATTAATTGGCGCAAAACGCCTGACAAGCCACGTGGGGCATTGTCAGAGTATTTAATGCTCTGCATTATTAAGAAAAGGGACAGAGCCCAATTAAAAGGCCTAACAGGCCTAATCAAAAATGCTATGCATTTTAAAAAAGGGGCAAAGCCCAACCAAAATAAAGAAAAATAATACAGTAAACGGGCAAGGGCCTAGCACAGGTCCAATAGGCCAAAGACAAAAGAATCTTGAAACTGGACTTAGCCCGATCATGACCATAAGTCCTCAAATTAAATTAACTGAGCACGGCTGCTCCCTAAATCAATTTACGACCGGTTCGAGGGTACATCTCCGAACTCCTCTGACACCTATCGTTGTAATCCTTCAATGATTTCAGAAAGGTGACGAGTCCCGACGACCACACATCAATATGGACTGCGAGGTCCTTAAACTCGTGGACCGAAACGTCTTTAAACTAATATTTACCCCAAAATGGGAACGATGGACCGAAACGTCCTTAAACTAATGTTGGACCGAAACGTCCTTAAACTAATGATGGACCACCACGTCCCTAAACTGGCGATGGACCACCACGTCTCTAAACTGGAATATGGACCGAAACGTCCTTAAACTAATGTTGGACCGAAACGTCCTTAAACTAATGATGGACCACCACGTTCCTAAACTGGCGATGGACCACCACGTCCCTAAACTGGAACATGGACCATTACGTCCCTAAACTGGCGATGGACCACCTGTTCCCTTCCGAACGGCGGCCGCGACGCGCGAGGACGTCTTGCCTGAGATTCGGGGCAGATGCTATATGGTTTTATCCGTCTACCTCTCCGAAGATGCCAAGTTGATTTATGACACCGTGTATCGGAGGTTTAGACGGATGTGGCCGATATAGCAGACTTCGTCAGATTCCCCCTCGCTTGAGGGGTTTTTGATTGTGTGAACGCTCTTCCCTGCAGGCGCAAGCCCCTGCAGTTAATTACGCTACCGCATCGCGGTAACAACTTTCTCCTTCTCTAGAATTTCACTTCGTGTCGTGTGTGTTTGTTTTGTCTGTGGTTGCCCGTGGATTGTATACGGAGACTGAGTAATGCCGTCGCCCGTAGGACGTGGATTAGTCCAAATCCGTATTTACTTAGATTTGGGTTTGGTGTTTTTAGTTTAAGGATACGTTAGCCGTATTGCGGCTAAGATCAACTTAAACGTTTGTTAAGGATACGTTAGTCCTGTTTGAGACTAAGATCAACTTAACGTGGTGATCCATTTATTATATGGCCGTCAGGACTCGTCACCTCTCTGACGTCGTTGAAGAATTACAACGATAGGTGTCAGAGGAGTTCAGAGATGTACCCTTGAACCAAAGTTGATTTGGAGTTTTATAGTCCATTTGAATGTTTAAGGATACGTTAGCCGTATTTGGGGCTAAGATCAACTTAAACGGGACCGTTTAGATCCGGCAAAAGAGCATTTGGAGGCTCTATTGTTTCAGTTTAGGGACGTAGTGGTCCGTGTTCCAGTTTAGGGACGTGGTGGTCTATGTTCCAGTTTAGGGACGTGGTGGTCTATGTTCCAGTTTAGGGACGTAGTGGTCCGACATTACTTTAAGGACATTTCGGTCCAGTATTAGTTTAAGGACGTTTCGGTCCACAAGTTTAGGGACCCCGCAGTCCATATTCATGTGTGGTTGTTGGGCCCCGTCGCCTCTCTGACGTCGTTGAAGGATTACAACGAGAGGTGTCGGAGGAGCTCGGAGATGTACCCTCGAACCGGATATAAATTGATTTAAGGGAGCAATATCGCTCAGTCAATTTAATTTGAGGACTTACGGCCAGAATTGGGCTAAGTCCAGTTGAAAATGTTCAACATTTTGTTTGCATTTAGCCTTTGTCTGGGCTTTCCCCTTTTTAGAATAATGCATAGTATTACTTCAGGCCATTTATGCCCATTTTGACTGGGCTCTGCCCTTTTTATTATGATGCAGACCATTTGTTTTGGTCCATTGGACCTTTCAATTGGGCTCTGCCCTTTTAAATAATGCATAGCATTTTATTTATTAGGCCTGTTAAGCCTTTTAATTGGGCCTGGCCCTTCAGGAAATGAAATGCATTGCATTTGTCAGGCGCTTTGCGCCAATCACTAAGCGCAAGCGCTTGTGGTGAGGACACGTGTCATGCTCTGGCGAGCGCAAGCGCAACAGCGCGGTGCGCTGCGCTAGTACGCTGCGCTGTTGCGCTGCTGACACGTGGCGCGCTCTGGTGGGTTGCGCCAATTCCAGAGAGCAAAGCTCTATTTCAAGAGCGCGTAGCGCAAGTTATTCTGTAGCTGACACGTGGCGCTCTCTTAAGAGCACAACATCGCAGTTTGGAAGTGCAAAGAACTAAGAATCTTTTAGATTCAAGAACAGAAGTGCAAAGCACTATTTGATTTCTTGATCTAATTTAGATCAAAGAAAAATAAATTTTTCTTTTTGTTTGAAGAACCAGAGGTTCATAAAAGTGCAAAGCACTATTTTTATTTTGTTGTTTTCTTGTTTTTGAAGAACCAGGGGTTCATGAGAAGTGCAAAGCACTGTTTATTATGTGAAGAACATTGATCTGGTTTTTAGATCAATGATTTATTAAAAGAGATTTCTTTTCTCTCATGAAGGTTTTTTATACCTTTTTCTTTGAAATTTTCTCAGAATTCTCTCTCTGTTTGAAGCTCTTGACTTTTTTCAAGAAAAATGTTCATCCTTTGAATTGAGGCCTAGGGTCCTTTTTATAGTGCCCATAAATTAGTTAAATTTGTTAAAGAGATCTTTCTCTGAGTGATTTGGGGAATTTTCCCCACCGTTGGATCTTTGATCCAAGGGCTTCTGCTTTGCAGAAGAAAATCTTCTTGTTTTAACAAGAACAGAAAAGATTTCTTAGAATTTTAATTCTGTTTGGCGCAGATGCCCCAGCGCGTGACACGTGTCGCGCAGCGCACAGCGCAGCGCAACTGCGCTAGCGCATATGCGCTGACGCGTGTCGCGCAGCGCAACTGCGCTGACGCGTGTCGCGCAGCGCACAGCGCAGCGCAACTGCGCGAGCGCATCTGCGCTGACACGTATCGCGCAGCGCAGTGCATGCGCAACTGAAGCGTTGCTTCCTTTAAATAGAGCTTTGCTCTGATTGGACGCGCCTTCTTGGGCGCTGCGCTGACGTATCAGCGCCTGACATGTGGCGCGTTGCGCCCGAGATTTGAAGCGTTGCTTCAAAATTTTGAATTTTGAATTTCAACAGAGCTTTGCTCTGATTGGGCGAAACACCACCACGTCCGTAAACTGGAACATGGACCACTATGTCCCTAAACTGGAACAATAAAGCCCCCAAATGCTCTTTTGTCGGATCCAAACAATCCCGTTAAGTTGATCTTAGTCTCAAATCAGACTAACGTATCCTTAACAAACGTTTAAGTCGATCTTAGCCTAAATACGGCTAACGTATCCTTAAACCAAAACACCAAACCCAAATCTAAGTAAATACGGATTTGGACTAATCCACGTCCTACGGGCGACGATATCGCTTAGTCTCCGTATACAATCCACGGGCAACCACAAACAAAACAAACATACACGACACGAAGTGAAATTCTGGAGAAGGAGAAAGTTGTTACCGCGATGCGGTAGCGTAATTAACTGCAGGGGCTTGCGCCTGCAGGGAAGAGCGTCCCCACAATCAAAAACCCCTCAAGCGAGGGGGAATCTGACGAAGTCTGCTACATCGGCCGCATCCATCTAAACCTCCGATACACGGTGCCATAAATCAACTTGGCATCTTCGGAGAGGTGGACGGATAAAACCAAATAGCATCTGCCTCGAATCTCAGGCAAGACGTCCTAATGTCTTGGCCGCCATTCGGAGGGGAACAATGTTGAGTAGATCTTAGTTTGAGATTAGACTAACGTATCCTCAACAAACGTTTAAGTTGATCTTAATCTAAAACAAGATTAACGATCCTTAAACCAACTCAAACCCAAATCTAAGAAAATACGGATTTTGACTAATCCACGCCCTACGGGCGAAAACATACATTAGTCTCCGTATGCAATCCACGGGCAACCAAAAATAAAACAAACACACACGATACGAAGTGACCATCTGGAGAAAGTGAAAGTGGTTACCGCTATGCGGTAGCGTAATTAACTGCAGGGGCTTGCGCCTGCAGGGAAGACCGTCCCCACAATCAAAAACCCCTCGTACACGAGAGGAAATCTGATGAAGTTTGCTACAACGGCCGCATCTGTCTAAACTTCCGATACACAACACCATAAATCAACTTGGCATCTTCAGACAGGTGGACGGATAAAACCAAATAGCATCTACCCCCAAAATTCAGGCCAGATGTCCCAACGTCCCGGTCACGTCTTTCGGCGGCGAACAGATTCTGGCACGTCTGGTGGGACCTTTTCCTCTTTACACTCCACACTTCATGTGTCGTGTTCGCGAACGAATCGCGGTTTGATATGGTTGCCCTTGGATTTGAGGTACTAAGATTTGGTGTCTTGCTCCCGTGCAGAGAAAATGGCTTTCAACTGCAACAACGGCAATAACTCCCACTCCATCCTTGCTGGAGGAGTGACCTATAGGCCTCAAGCGGCCTCCGTTTTTACGATGTCAGTAGAACAGGTGACTCAGGCCACCACTGGACTATTTTTTGGGACCATTCTCTCACCAATGAGCTTCAACGCCCCACTGCCGCCGCAAGAAGCTCCGAAGAAGTTGGTCTTTGATTGGCTCACCACTACCGCGGCCCCTCTCAACGGGTCGTCCAAGTCTAATACCTCAGTCTACGACAGGCTGAGCCTAAGCTCAAAGGGGCCCACGAAGAGGCTCGCAATACCAGAGAAGGCTATCGCAGCTCCTGCTGCAGCTGAAGCCGTCCAAACTGCATCCCCTACTCGAAAGTCGGCCTTCGATAGGTTGACTATTCCTTCCCAGCGGATGTCAGTCTTTGACAGGCTAGCGCCAATAACAACCTCTCCTCAAAGTAGGGGGCAGGACGAAGTTACCCCGACAACGGAGGTGATTCCGGCCGCGCGACATGCTCGACGTCGACATTGGCACTAAGTGAGGAAAACTGAGGGCAGTTCCCCTTCTGGACTTACCCCACCAGCTCCAACGAAGGAAGTTGATGCTGCTGTTCCAACCGGGAATAGCTTTGAACCACTTAGGAGGGTGCGCAAAAATTCTCCGACCGCCATGCTAAAAGGATCTCCTCCGCCTGTGGAGAACGTTACAAAGGCGAAGCTAGAGCAGCCCCCTCAGACTTGACCTCTAAAATTCACAAGGTCTGGCGACATGTCCAAGTCTCGGTGATCAATCAAGACTACTCCCGCCGACTGAAGAAGATGAAGGTTCGGCAAGAGAAGGACCACCCTGTCATACCACAGAAGGTGTCATCTACTTGGATGCCCGCTACAACGGCCCCCTCAACTTCGACCGTTCACAAAAAAAGAAGGCCGGAGAAAATCCCCGTGTCCACGACAGAGCTCAAAGGCACTGAATCCAAACGCCCTAAGATTGGAGGCATGGTAGTGCATATTGTTCATATGGCTTCCGGAAAAGAGGAAAGCTGTGCTTCTACGGGTCATCGACCTCTCACACGGTCTGTGAAAAAGGCTCAGTAGCAACAATAGCAAAAGCTCCAGGAGATGCTAACGAAGATGGCCGCACTTACTGGACCAAAAGAAAGCCCAGAAACATCGTCGGAGCAGCGTCAGGAAAAAGAAACCGATGCCGAGTTCCTCCGCAGAATCCTCGAGAGGAAAGAAAAAGAGGCCGCGGAACAAGCGGCCAACATAAAACAAATGGCGCTTTTATTCCAAGACATGGTCGGCATGATGATCCAGTCGGACCCTCAAGTCGAAGAGGCTCCAATAATAATTGAAGACGATAGAGGGTAGACATCAAACCGTCTTCCGGCCTCTTCAGCTGCAAAGGAGGAACCAATCTCAAAAGCGGCGCTCGATGATTATATAGCTCAACAAATACGATCTCATTAAGCGAACGAAACCGCTGGCCAAGTCGTCAGAACTGGGCTACTATATCCTGGCTGGTACGATTAGATTAAGTACCCGCCATGATACACGATTCCTAAGTTCCACGTATACAAAAGGACAGGTAATCCCTATCAACATATCGCTCAGTTCAAGGCTCTGTGCGGCAACACTAGAGGTGACGTTAAGCTACTACTTCGCCAATTCGTCGGCAGCTTGGTAGAGACGACGTTCAAATGGTATTCAGAGCTTCCCAACGACTCCATCAAAACTTTTACGGAGATGGAATTGCTATTCACCCAGCGTTTCGCAAGCACTAGCTGATTGATCGTTTCTTTGTGTGTGTTAAGAAAATGAATAAAATTCACAATCAAAGAATTGTTTTGACCGTAATCAACTATGGTGTCGGATGTAGATCGTTAGCGAGTGCGGATCGTCCACAGGGAAAGTGTAATCATTCGTCTTTTGAATTAGATGAGTCGAAACTTTAAAGAAAAGAAAAGAAATAATTCATGATTTGTATTTGAAGTTCAAGAATTAGAAAATCTAGATCTAATAACAAGAAAAAGATAGAATCAAGAATTGATAGTTTGATGATTTTTCCAACCAAATATCAAGAATCGAAATGAGGCTCGTAGGAATCGATCGGATCTATAGATGTGATGTAATCTTTAGATGTCGTATTCTTATCCTTCGATGAATTGATACTAGATCGATGATGATCGACGAGAATTAGGGATTTCTAGTGAAACTAGGGTTTCATTATTTATTCCTTGTTCCTTCATCGATATCATTCACATTCTAGTCTCTAGTAAATTCAAGAAACGATCGTAGATCCCTAATTTCGAGCGATCACAATCAAGAAAGCATCGCAATGAAACTAGGTCATCGATTCTTGAACTTGCTAGGGTTTACAAAACTCGTAGGACTCAAGAATCGTTTTAAGATTTGTTACATCATCATTCTATTGATCGTCTCGACTCCTTTACGAGCGGAGTTTTACTCAAACATCATAAAAAGAACTACAATTACAAATTGAGATCGAATCATGATGCAAGAATATAAAGAAAGCAAGATTAAAGAATTTCACCTTTTATTTATATCAACAATTTCGTTACAATCGCTCAAGAACTACAAGAGGAAGAACTCGATCGTCGATTTGGCTTCGCTCGGCTCCGTGAGTCGCGGATCGGCTTGGATCACTTGCTCGGTTGGAGATCGGCTCCGCTCCTAAAAGGTTGAAGGGTTTCTTGCTTGATTGGTACTCAAGATCTTGAATTTGGAGTGGAATTAGGGTTAGGGTTTCGCACAAGCCTTGTCACTAGACTTATGGAAGAAGATGAAGAATTAGAGATTTAGGAATATGGAAGATTAACCTCAACCCTTAGATCTAGGCTCCTATTTATAGACATCTAAACCCTAGATCTAGGATTTGAATTTTAAGTTTCCCTCCAAAAGTTTGTTGAGGAAATTTGAATTTCCCTCCAAAAGTTAGTTAGAGGAGAAGTTTCTAGATGTGATTAGTTAGGAGGGAGCTTCTAGAAATAGTTTGTTCGGAGCTTAATTAAGATTAGCTTTGCTTAATGATCTTTGCTGATCTGGTAGAAGCTTCGAGGGTTTTCTGGAGTTTGAAGTGTAGTAAAGAAATTTGGGCCCAGAGTTATGAATTTTTCACAAAAATTTGGGAGCTAAAGCCTTGGAACCGCCGCGGATCCGCGGCGCAAGCAGGCTCCTACCGCGGATCCGCGACTCTTTGTGGGCCTTGGGCTTTGATATTTTCTTGTAATTCCCTCTATAATACTTGGGCCTTGTTTTGATCTGTTTAATTTCATTTGGCCTTCTGTATTGCTACCAGCTTTCAGGTCTTTGAGTTGGCGTAATGTTTGATCAGCAAAATGACAATTTTGGCTTTTCTTCCGGATTTTCCTGCACAATTTCTCAAGACAAGTGTTACGCAATATTGGGATGATGCGATGCCATAAAAGACAGTCAATTTCCCTTAAAGTGCCGCTTTAAAAGTCTAACACATGCAATCTGATATTTTACGACTGATTTGCTAATATGTGAAATATGAACATCGAACACTTCTAAATGAGTGCAAATGATAAGGAAATTGCCGGGTTAAAAATACATTATTTTCGACTGATCAAATTCCCCCCAAACTTATTTTCAATCGTCTCGAGCGAACTGTTTTATTAAAAAGAGAAGGAGAAAATAAAGAAAGATAAAAAACTAACTAGCACACTTTCGTAGGCAACACGATTGCACTGAGCATGTGCAACAAGCCTTTAAATCTCTAGGTGTCCCTAGTAGGAGGAGTGTTGTCTCCTGAGGGTTTTCAGCGGATTGCACCCACAAAATCCAATAATAAAAGAAAGATCATGAATATTACATTTAAAGAAAAGAATTGTAAAAGAAAAGCCTTGAAAATTAGGATTTTCAACTAAGCTAGCTTTTCGGTTGTCATGAGGCCTATCTTAATGGTCATGAAAAGATGTCAGAAATCACGTCCTCCATCAATAAAACATCGTCTTATTCTTCATTCCTATCTTTCTTCCAAACATCGATCATATAACCCTGCGTGTGTGTAAAGACATCCCTACACCCGGAGAATTCAATTCAAGCTATCATACTCTTGCCCATCAGCCTCAGTACTTTTTAATTAATGAATATTTAGGGTTGCTCACACACTTTCATGCGACCGTTAATACTTCTTGAGGTACTAACCGACCAATTACTCCTGTGCTTGCTTACTTGGTGTATTTTCCTCGTCTTGCACCACCTCGGGCATAGCAGTGACTCCCAGACCAGTTGGCCTTAGGGCACTAGGTGAAGAGGCACCCTCACTATATATTTTTTTATTGCCCTCGGTGATAACAAAACCAGTGTCCATTTTTCTCACCACTTTATATTTTCTTCATTCTTTTATTTCCTTCATACTTTTGGCTTTAAGACAAGAGCATTTCAAGGTATCCTCTACTATCCCAGGCTTTAAGACGTGTGTAAGTGCGAATAGCAGGGTATCAACGTTCAAAATGTTTGGCTTCCAGAATAGAAACTATTTTTCAGACTTATTTTTATCCTCAGATTAGTGACGTCCTTCATCTTACTAGCCCTTGGGACAACGGCTCATAACTACTTATTACTAGTTCGTATAAGAAAACTTCTAATTTTCTTGGTTTTCTTAAATTTTTCTAATCTCATGGATGTAATTTTTCACTATCTAATCTTTCATTATCTTATTTATGTACAAAAAAATGTTTTTATAGTTTTGAAATTTTTTAAATTTTTATAGGTTTTCAAAAAAATGTTTTGTGCTTATGCAAAGTGATATGCAAATGATGCGAAAATAAGCACAAACCTCCCCCAAACTTGTTTTCAACAGTGTCCTCACTGTTGCCATCTGCTAAATCTCGAAAAACCTGTAAGCTTGGGAGGAATTTATTAGCGGGGGCAAAATATTTAAGTGAAGATCCTCCCCCAAACTTATTTTTGGCTCATCATTTTGTAAAAATTTTCTTTTCAAGAGCCAGAAAAAATTCCCCCCCCCCAAACTTGAGTTATGCAATGTTAATCTTTTAAAACCATATGAGGGGGTCAAAAATCAGTGGTCGATGCCAAGCTTTGCAAAGACCGAAGGTTAACACCAACCATTCAAAAATTTTATCAATGCAGTGCTCTGGTTGGTAGAAGAAGAAGTGGGGAAAGGTTAAGTGGTGGAATAGAATGTGTGTGCGTCTCATTTTGGAGAGACGATACAGTGAATGTGATGGATTGCTCGCATTCTTTTTACAGTTCAAAAGAAGGGGTGGAGGTTCAATTTCATTGATTGGGACATGATTCATCTCAACACCCGTGTTATTCAGAAATGCGAGTTCATCAGCGAAGATCTCCTCAAAAGTTTCATCAATACCCCGAAGAATAATGTCATCACAAAGTGCGGGGTGATCTTCAGACTCTAAAAGTAGTTCATAATCAGTGTTAGTTTTTGACCCGGACATCTCAGTGGTAGAGTCCGTATATGTAAGATACATAGTTGGGTCAAACAACAACATATGAAAAGAGTCAAGATCAGTATTATGAGGGTCATCAAATTCGCTGCTGTCGACATCCATTAAGTCGACAGAACAGACTTGAGCAGTAGGTTCGGAGGGTACACTTCCCAACTTGTAAATGTTCAGTTCAATTGACCTATTCCCGAAGGATAGGGTCATAGAACCGTTACGATAATTGATGATAGCGTTGGAAGTGGCCAAAAAGGGGCGACCTAAAATCACCGGAATTTGATTCCATGAGTTCGCTACAGGCTGTGTATCAATTACAATAAAGTCCACAGGGAATATAAATTCCCCGATTTTTATTAACACATTCTCCAGTTCACCCCTAGATTTGGTGATTGATCGGTCAACCATATGGAGAGTTATGCTCGAAGGCTTCAACTCTCCGATCCCTAGTTGCTCATAGACTGAGTATGGAAGCAAGTTAACACTAGCGCCAAGGTCGAGTAGAGCACGGTTGATGTGTTTTTCCCCGATAGAAATGGAAATCGTAGGATATCCAGGATCCTTACGTTTCCTCGGTAATTGTTGGGGAAAGGCTGTGTCTACTGTTTCTGCCATGAATATCTTCTTGGGCACTTGAGTCTTTCTCTTCCTAGTGCACAAGTTCTTAAAAGTTTTCGCATAGGACGGAACTTGTTGGATGGCATCTAGGAGAGGGATGTTGATGTTAACTTGCTTAAAAATATTCATAATCTTCTCCATATGTGGACTCGGTGTGTTAGCCCTTAACCGATTAGGATAAGGTGCTTTAGCAATAAGCGCTGGGTCCATCATAGGAGAAGGAAGTGTGTGTGGAATCGATCCCAGAATAGAAGTGGGGATCGTCCGTGGAGGAGTAAAAGAGGTGGGCTGAAGTGGCGAGCCTTTTGGGAAACGAAGAATAGGCTCGGAAGAAGGTGGTGGGGTAGAAGAACAAGGATCAGAACTAGAAGTGTGTGTGTGAGGAAAGGTCTCAGCCGGGGTGTTATTGATTGATTTATTAGTATTATCAAACTCTTCCCCAACGTGAGTGTCAAGCACTCTTCCATATCTCAACGTGATTGCATCCACATGATGTGAATAGCCAGAATTAGGTAAAGGTTGAGCTGGAAGTTTCCCTTTCTCTCTTGCACGCATTTCGGCTTTTAGTTGTGCAATTTGTTCTTCCATCGATTTGATATTCTCATTTTGAGAGACAATGATCTTTATCACATTCTCGATGGAAGATTGCAAACTTGCCGTCCCTTGGATAGATTGTTTCATGAAAGTATCCAAGGTTTGTGCTAGTGCAGAGGTATTATCTGTACCGGTCAATTGCAAAGAGTTTTCATATGGTGCAAAAGTGTTGGCCGGATTTTGGAAGTTTTGTGATTGGAAGGGGTGCTGACTCAATTGAAGTGGTGGCTGCTGTTGTGGTGGAGGGACCCTTTGGAAATGATTCGTGTTTGGAACCGTGTTTTGAGATTGTGATTGGTTCCAAGCAAAATTTGGGTGATTCCCCCAACCCTGATTATATGTGGAAGAAAATGGATCATTTTTAGGTCTTTGAAATGCGGCATTAGTATTCTCATGACCTTGAAACGGACATTCTTCCGTCAAGTGAGAAGGATCAGAACAGCATCCACATACAGTTTTGGAGAAGTGATATTTGACTTAGGGCGGCTGCTAAAAATTTGTTTTCCATAGCGTCAAATTTCTTGTGTAAAGCTGAAATTTCAGCTCTAATTCCTATGGAAATATCATTGCCATCCCTAGACGATTGACTCACACCCTACCACTGTAAAGATTTTTCAGCGAAATTTTCTAGAAAATTCCAGGCTTCCCTATCATCTTTAGTCATAAAGTTGCCTTGACACATGGATTCAAGGGTCTGTCTTGTGTTAGGATTAATGCCCTCATAAATGATTCGGCATAGTTCCCATCTCGGGATGCCGTGATGTGGACATTGGACTAACAGATCCTTGAAACGTTCAAGACATTTTGAAAATGTTTCATTTGGAAGCTGGATGAATTGATAGATTTCGCTACGGACTCGAGCTGTCTTTTGATGTGGGTAGAATTTCTTAAGGAATGCTTTGACGAATTCGTCCCAATTTGAAATGGAATGTGCGGTAGTGTTATATAGCCACTTCTCAGCTAAATCGCACAAAGTAAATGGGAGAAGACGAAGACGTAAAGCATCCACAGAAAGCTGTGAAGTACCCATCATTGCGCATACATTTTCAAATTTGGTGATAAAGGCGTATGCGTCTTCAGACTCGAGACCATGAAATTTTGGTAGAAGGTTGATATATTGGGGTTTAATCTGAAAATTTTCCCCGTTTGCTGGTGGAATGGAAAGACAAGTGGAAAGGGGACCTCGTGTTGGATAGCACCTCTGTTGGAGAGAGATGCGAGGTGGATTCTGCGCACCAACGGACGGCGGCAGATTAGTGGAAAAGAAGTTCGATGGAGGTGGATCCATTGATGTGGGTGTGGTGGTGGGTAAAAGAAAGGGTAAATGTAGAAATACCGACTTTAGGGTCGATCAAGGAAACGCAGACTAACGGGCACTAGAATCCCGTGTCTAGCCTATCTTGCACTAAAAAGGGTTAGTACAAGTGGCAGCGTGAATTTATAATTAGGGGAAATGATATGAATGCGGTGTTTGAAAAAGTGGACGGAATTTTGAAAATATGATGCAACACAACAAATGCAACACACAAAACCCTAATTCTAGGGGTCACCTAGGTCAAATCTCTAGACCGCTCCTAACTGCTAAAAGACAAGTCGCAGGATAAATCCTCCACTGCCTCTTTGTCCCCCTGTGGCCAGGTAAGTGCCAGGTAAGTGGGAAGGTACTCCACTACGTAAGTAGTGGGCCTAATTAATAACCACTAGCCTTCGACACACTTGCCTTAGACACCACAAGAAAACGCGGATAAGCAATGAATTACCCACGGCCTTCTCTTGTCCTAAGTGAGCGCGACGGTCCTTAGAGTCATCTCTAGATATTTTTTAATTAATTAGGGTACATGCGGATGCAAATTTTGCGATTTTCGGGGCTTAGGAAGGGTAATGAACTCCCCACCTAATCTGGATTTGGTCTTTGCCCCTTAATGTCCGTATTAATTATGCAACAACCACAAAATCAAAAACACGCACAATTTAATTTTTGCAATTTGCGCGGTGTTGCGATTTTTGCAAAGAAACCTGCACAAAATGTTATTTGGAGAAGATTTAGGAGGAGATAAGAAAGTGTAGATGTCACTTGAGAAAATTGGCAAAGTGATGCTACTGTATCGCCGCGGTTCCGCGGCACAAGTCGCCAAATGCCGCGGATCCGCCGCGGTTTATTCTCTTCACTGCACGAAACTTTCACAGTAGGTTCCTGTTCACTTAAAAAGCTCTCTGGAATTTTCAGAATAATTTTTCCCAAGCTCCAATGATCCCAGATTTCCTCGCAACAAATCACAACAACACGTTTAGGGTTTGTGTGAATTTAGAGCTAAAAATATAGATGGAATAAACTTTTCAACTCAAATTTCAAAATACGAACAATTAGCGCACTATCCCCGGCAACGGCGCCATTTGATTGTAAAGAAATTCTTGTTTGTGCAAATCAAATCAAATGTCCCCGGCAACGGCGCCATTTGATTGATTGTTTCTTTGTGTGTGTTAAGAAAATGAATAAAATTCACAATCAAAGAATTGTTTTGACCGCAATCAACTACGGTGTCGGATGTAGATCGTTAGCGAGTGCGGATCGTCCACAGGGAAAGTGTAATCGTTCGTCTTTTGAATTAGATGAGTCGAAACTTTAAAGAAAAGAAAAGAAACAATTCATGATTTGTATTTGAAGTTCAAGAATTAGAAAATCTAGATCTAATAACAAGAAAAAGATAGAATCAAGAATTGATAGTTTGATGATTTTTCCAACCAAATATCAAGAATCGAAATGAGGCTCGTAGGAATCGATCGGATCTATAGATGTGATGTAATCTTTAGATGTCGTATTCTTATCCTTCGATGAATTGATTCTAGATCGATGATGATCGACGAGAATTAGGGATTTCTAGTGAAACTAGGGTTTCATCATTTATCTCTTGTTCCTTCGTCGATATCATTCACATTCTAGACTCTAGTAAATTCAAGAAACGATCGTAGATCCCTAATTTCGAGCGATCACAATCAAGAAAGCATCGCAACGAAACTAGGTCATCGATTCTTGAACTTGCTAGGGTTTACAAAACTCGTAGGACTCAAGAATCGTTTTAAGATTTGTTACATCATCATTCTATTGATCGTCTCGACTCCTTTACGAGTGGAGTTTTACTGAAACATCACAAAAAGAACTACAATTACAAATTGAGATCGAATCATGATGCAAGAATATAAAGAAAGCAAGATTAAAGAATTTCACCTTTTATTTATATCAACAATTTCGTTACAATCGCTCAAGAACTACAAGAGGAAGAACTCGATCGTCGATTTGGCTTCGCTCGGCTCCGTGAGTCGCGGATCGGCTTGGATCACTTGCTCGGTTGGAGATCGGCTCCGCTCTTAAAAGGTTGAAGGGCTTCTTGCTTGATTGGTTCTCAAGATCTTGAATTTGGAGTGGAATTAGGGTTAGGGTTTCGCACAAGCCTTGTCACTAGACTTGTGGAAGAAGATGAAGAATTAGAGATTTAGGAATATGGAAGATTAACCTCAACCCTTAGATCTAGGCTCCTATTTATAGACATCTAAACCCTAGATCTAGGATTTGAATTTTAAGTTTCCCTCCAAAAGTTTGTTGAGGAAATTTGAATTTCCCTCCAAAAGTTAGTTAGAGGAGAAGCTTCTAGATGTGATTAGTTAGGAGGGAGCTTCTAGAAATAGTTTGTTAGGAGCTTAATTAAGATTAGCTTTGCTTAATGATCTTTGCTGATCTGGTAGAAGCTTCGAGGGTTTTCTGGAGTTTGAAGTGTACTAAAGAAATTTGGGCCCAGAGTTATGAATTTTTCACAAAAATTTGGGAGCTGAAGCCTTGGAACCGCCGCGGATCCGCGGCGCAAGTAGGCTTCTGCCGCGGCTCTTTGTGGGCCTTGGGCTTTGATATTTTCTGGTAATTCCCTCTATAATACTTGGGCCTTGTTTTGATCTGTTTAATTTCATTTGGCCTTCTGTATTGCTACCAGCTTTCAGGTCTTTGAGTTGGCGTAATGTTTGATCAGCAAAATGACAATTTTGGCTTTTCTTCCGGATTTTCCTGCACAATTTCTCAAGACAAGTGTTACGCAATATTGGGATGATGCGATGCCATAAAAGACAGTCAATTTCCCTTAAAGTGCCGGTTTAAAATTCTAACACATGCAATATGATATTTAAAGACTGATTTGCTAATATGTGAAATATGAACACCGAACACTTCTAAATGAGTGCAAATGATAGGGAAATTGCCGGGTTAAAAATACATTATTTTCGACTGATCACTAGCGAACGCACCCCAATCACGGCATTGATCAATGCCAGGGTGAAGCCGGGAGAAACATAGGTTCAGTATACGATACGGTGGCGGAACCTATGGTCGAAATGCGAACAGTGCATAGAAGAGGCTCATTCAGTGGGCATGTTTGTCGGAACCCTCGATCCGCAGGCTACCATATCCCAGTTCATGATGTTTTTCAGGCCAACTACTTTCCAGGCCTTGATTGACAAGCTGGCCTAAATGGACCAGATGGGTCATAAGCCTTCCTTTTCAAAGTCAGAGCCGTGGAATGAAAAGGGAAAGGGAAAGCGACCTTCGTCGCCAATGCTCAACAACAGCCGAGTGGCCCGAGACCGGTTGTTTGCCAAAGCAATAACCGGCGATCCCTCGATGAGAGTTGAGACGTCCTTACTCGTTTCCCCGGAATAAAACAAGGAAATTGTTCGAACTGGCAGTGCGCAACGGGCTCATCACTCTACCAGAGTCGAGACACCCACCGCAACCAAACGACCTCAACAATCCCAATTACTGACCCTACCACTGAATATTGGGCCATCCGATCGAAGATTGCTACGTCTTCAAAAACTTGGTTGAAGACCAGTACCAACAGGAAGATGCTATTGGGTTTTATCCGTCCACCTCTCCAAAGATGCCAAGTTGATTTATGGTACCGCGTATCGGAAGTTTAGACGGATGCGGCCGATGTAGTAGGCTTCGTCAGATTTCCCCTCATTGTGAAGGGTTTTTGATTGTGGGGATGCTCTTCCCTATAGGCGCAATCCCCTGCAGTTGATTACGCTACCGTATCGCCGTAACCACTTTCTCCTTCTCCAGATGGTCACTTCGTGTCATATATGTTTGTTTTGCTTTTGGTTGCCCGTGGATTGTATACGGAGACTAATTTTTGTCATCGCCCGCAGGGCGTGGATTAGTCCAAATCCGTATTTTCTTAGATTTGGGTTTGGGTTGGGTTTAAGGATCGTTAATCTCATTTGAGACTAAGATCATCTTAAACGTTTGTTGAAGATACGTTAGTCTAATTTTAGACTAAGATATACTTAACAGGATCATTTAGATCCAACAAAAGAGCATTTGGGCTCGATTGTTCTAGTTTAGGGACGTTGCGGTCCATTGAGTGTCTGGTTGCCGGGACCCGCCACCTCTCTGAAGACGTTGAAGAATTACAACGGCATATATCAGAGGTGTGAGGAGATGTACCCTGGAACCAGTGAATGTTCATTAAAGATTTGATAATCTTGTTTGGGACTAAAGCCAATAGGCTCAGTCAATTTGGGGTTCGGCCAATCCTAGGCTCAGCCCATTTAATCATTTTTATTTGGGATTGATCCCATTTCTGCATCAGCGATGCTGAACAATAATGTGGGCTCTGACACCCTTCATTCTTTTGTTTTATTTGAAGTGTTAAACACTAGCGTATATTTGGCGCTCACATGGGGTCACGTGATGCCTTAAAGTAGTGTTAAACACTAAGAGCTTAAGGCGCTCACGTGGGGTCACGTGAGGCACTTGAAAATAGGCCCAGCTTCTTTGGAATTACCCCTTTTCTTTTCTGAGTACCGAGCACTATTGTGGCTTCGTGGGATCATATGAGGCGCACTTGCATTTGATTTATTCTCCCTTCTTTTCTAAAAGTGCTTAGCACTATAAAGGGGTCACGTGATATCACGTGAGGCGTCCTAAATATAGAGACTGCCTTGTTTCATCTCATGAAAATGCTAAGCACTATAAAGGGATCACGTGTTGTCACGGGAGGCGCCTCAAATTGAGATCTGTTTTAGTTTCACTCCCCTTTTATCCTTTTGAAGAGGCTAGTTCAGGAGTCACGTAGGAGCACGTGACCTGATATTAATTGTTCTCTTTTGATTATTGAGGGGGAGGGAAGCCCACGAAGGCGCACGTGACCTGACATCTATTATATTGGGTGCTAATCTCTTTTATGTGCATGGAGAGTTAAATCCTTTGTTTAAGAATTGAATTCTTTTATAGGGTTAAACCCCAGTTTTATTTGGAGGAATTAAATTCCTATATGTTACGTTGAAAGAATTAAATTCTTTAAACTCAATTCCCCCCCTAAGTTTTGAATCTGC
This sequence comes from Agapanthus africanus, assembly GCA_030015575.1. Lineage (NCBI taxonomy): Eukaryota > Viridiplantae > Streptophyta > Magnoliopsida > Asparagales > Amaryllidaceae > Agapanthus > Agapanthus africanus. The sequence goes on along the minus strand of CM057343.1, from coordinate 441,017,418 downwards.
ATGACAGATCTCCCCGATGAGAATTAAATTCTCAACTTGCGGGGAGATCTGCTTCTGCAGATCTTTAATCAGAGGAAGAACTAAGTTCTCTTTAGAAGAGTTAAACTCTTGGTTTGAGAATTAAATTCTCTTTTGTTTTGTGGGAGCTTATGGGGTGATCTCCTTTCTTCTCTTACCTAGAGTTTCTTTCTTCTTTTAAGAGATCTTCTCTCTGGAGAATTAAATTGATTCTTTTCTTTCTCCTATAAATAGGAGCCAAGAAGAAAAAAAAGAGGATATAGAAGGAGAGAGAGAAACCCCCTTGAAAGCAAAAAAAAAAGAGAAAAATGAATTTAATTCTCCAGAGAGAAGAAGATCTCTTAAAAGAAGAAAGAAACTCTAGGTAAGAGAAGGAAGGATATCACCCCATAAGCTCCCACTAAACAAAAGAGAATTTAATTCTCAAACCAAGAGTTTAACTCTTCTAATTCCTCTGATTAAAGATCTGCAGAAGCAGATCTACCCACAAGTTAAGAATTTAATTCTCATTGGGGAGATCTGTCATGCAGATTCAAAACTTAGGGGGAAGATTGAGTTTAAAGAATTTAATTCTTTCAACGTAACATATATGAATTTAATTCCTCCAAATAAAACTGGGGTTTAACCCTATAAAAGAATTCAATTCTTAAGCAAAGGATTTAACTCTCCATGCACGTAAAAGAGATTAACACCCAATATGATAGATGTCAGGTCACGTGCGCCCACGTGGGCTTCCCTCCCCCTCAATAATCAAAAGAGAACACTTCATATCAGGTCACGTGCTCCTACGTGACCCCTGAACTAGCTTTTTCAAAAGGATAAAAGGGGAGTAAAACTAAAACAGATCTCAATTTGAGGCGCCTCACATGACAACATATGACCCCTTTATAGTGCTTAGCAATTTCATGAGATGAAACAAGGCAGTCTCTATATTTAGGACGCCTCACGTGATATCACATGACCCCTTTATAGTACTAAGCACTTTCAGAAGAGAAGGGAGAATAAATCAAATGCAAGTGCGCCTCACGTGATCCCATGTGGCCCAATAGCGCTCGGCACTCAGAAAAGAAAAGGGGTAATTCCAAAGAAGCTGGGCCTATTTTCAAGTGCCTCACGTGACCCCACGTGAGCGGCAAATATACGTTAGTGTTTAACACTTCAAATAAAACAAAAGAATGAAGGATGTCAGAGCCCACATTATTGTTCAACATTGCTGATGCAGAAATGGGATCAATCCCAAATAAAAATGATTAAATGGACTGAGCCCAGGATTGGCCGAACCCCAAATTGACTGAGCCTATTGGCTTTAGTCCCAAACAAGATTATCAAATCTTTAATGAACATTCACAGGGTACATCTCCTCACACCTCTGATATATGTCGTTGTAATTCTTCAATGTCTTCAGAGAGGTGGCGGGTCCCGGTAACCAGACACTCAATGGACCGCAACGTCCCTAAACTAGAACAATCGAGCCCAAATGCTCTTTTGTTGGATCTAAATGATCATGTTGAGTAGATCTTAGTCTAAAAGTATACTAACGCATCTTCAACAAACGTTTAAGTTGATCTTAGTCTCAAATGAGATTAACGATCCTTAAACCCAACCCAAACCCAAATCTAAGAAAATATGGATTTGGACTAATCCACGCCCTACTGGCGACAACATAAATTAGTCTCCGTATACAATCCATGGTCAACCAAAAGCAAAACAAACACACACGACACGAAGTGACCATCTGGAGAAGGAGAAAGTGGTTACCGCGATGCGGTAGCGTAATTAACTGCAGGGGTTTGCGCCTGCAGGGAAGAGCATCCCCATAATCAAAAACCCCTCACAATGAGGGGGAATCTAACGAAGTCTGCTACATCGGCTGCATCTGTCTAAACCTCCGATACGCGGTGCCATAAATCAACTTGGCATCTTCGGAGAAGTGGACGGATAAAACCCAATAGCTTCTGCCCCTAAATTCAGGCAAAACGTTTGTCTTCCCCATTTTCTGCGGCGAACAGATTCTGGCATGCCCGGTGGGACCTTTTCCTCTTTCCACTCCACACTTCATGTGTCGTGTTTCGCGAACGAATCACGGTTTTCTATGGTTGCCCCTGGATTCGAGGTACTAATATTTAGTGTCTTGCTCCGTGCAGAAAATAGAAGATCAATGGCTTTTAACTGCACTAGCTGCAACAGCTGCAACAACTCCCACTCCGTCCTTGCTGGAGGAGTGACCTATGGGCCTCAAGCGGCCTCCTTTTTTACGATGCCAGTGGAACAGGTGACTCAGGCCACTACTGGACTGTTCTTTAGGACCATGCTCCCACCCATGAGCTTCAATGCCCCACTGCCATCGCAAGAAACTCCGAAGAAGTCAGTCTTTGATCGGCTTACGACTACCGTGGCCCCTCTCAACGGAATCTGTTCTCTGCCGAAAGACACGACCGGGACGTTGGGACATCTGGCCTGAATTTTGGGGGCAGTTGCTATTTGTTTTATCCATCCACCTCTCTGAAGATGCCAAGTTGATTTATGGCGCCGTGTATCGGAGGTTTAGACAGATGCGGCCGTTGTAGCAGACTTCATCAGATTCCCCCTCGTGTACGAGGGGTTTTTGATTGTGGGGACGCTCTTCCCTGCAGACGCAAGCCCTGCAGCTAATTACGCTACCACATAGCGGTAACCACTTTCTCCTTCTCCAGATGGTCACTTCGTATCGTGTGTGTTTGTTTTCTTTTTGGTTGCCCGTGGATTGTATACAGAGACTAATGTATGTTGTCGCCCGTAGGGCGTGGATTAGTCCAAATCCGTATTTTCTTAGATTTGGGTTTGGGTTGGTTTAAGGATCGTTAATCTTGTTTTATATTATGATCAACTTAAACGTTTGTTGAGGATATGTTAGTCTAATCTCAAACTAAGATCTACTCAACATGATTTGAGAATCATTTAGATCCAACGAAAGATCATTGGAACTCTATTGTTTTAGTTTAGGGACATTACGATCCATTGGGTTTAAGGCATCATAGTCCATGGAGTTTAAGGACATCATAATCCACAGTTTAAAGACATCATAGTCTATAGAGTTTAGTTTAGGGACGTTGCGGTTCATGGTTTAAGGACATCATAGTCCGTGGAGTTTAAGGACATCATAGTCCATAGAGTTTATTTTAGGGACGTTGCGGTCCATAGTTAGTTAAAGGATATTACGGTCCATTGGGGTGTATCCATGGGTTTGGAAATGTACTAAAAAGTTGTTGGTTGTCGGGACCCGCCACCTCCCTGAAGACGTTGAGGAATTACAACGACATGTATCAGAGGTGTGGAGAGATGTACCCTGGAACCAATGTCAGATTGAGAGGGAGTAGGATGAACATTATTTTGAATGCCATCTGAGATGACTAATTTTAGAAGACCTGAGTATAATGTGGGCTTAGTTAAAAGGGATTTTGTCTTTAGCAGACCTAGCTGATTTGGGCTAAGATTAGCCTCATTATAGTGTTAAACACTAGAATATGTTCGGCACTTACGTGTTCCCATGTGAGGTCATAAAGTATTGTTTAAGCACTGAAGATTTGAAGCGCTCACGTGGGGTCACGTGAGGCGCTTGAAGTAGTGTTAAACACTGAAAGTTTGAGGCACTCATGGGGTCACGTGAGGCGCCTGAGATTTGGCACAGGTTCTTTGGATTTGTTCCCTTTTTTTTTCTGTGTGTTGAGCACTATTGGGTCACGGGGGATCACGTGAGGTGTCCCCAAAGACTGAAAACTGTCTTTGTTTTATTTTCTTTTTCTAGTGCTGAGCACTGTTATGGGGTCACGTGAGATCACGTGAGGCGTCCCCAAAAACTGAAAGCTGTCTTAGTTTTATTTTCTTTTTCTAGTGCTGAGCACTATTAGAGGAACGTGAGATCACGTGAGGCACCCTAAAAAATAGGGTTTATTCCCTTTTCTCTTTTATAAGTGCTGAGCACTTCTCAGGGGTCACGTGGGGTCACGTGAGGAGCCCCAAAAATAGGGTCCATTCCCTTTTCTCTTTTATAAGTGCTGAGCACTTCTCAGGGGTTACGTGGGGTCACGTGAGGCGCCCCAAAATAGGGTTCATTCCCTTTTCTATTTTATAAGTGCAGAGCACTTCTCAGGGGTCACGTGGCTAGATCTCAGTCTTTCCTTTTTCGTTCCTCAAAGGTGCTCACGTGGGAACACGCGAGTTTTTATTGTGTAGCGTTGAACGCTAATAAATCACCAGGCCGTTCTTCTATGGTTCTGAGGAATCAAGTTCTCCTTTTGTTCTTTGTAAGGATTAAATTCTTTTTAAAGGGTTAAACCCTAGTTTCAGAGGAATTAAATTTCCATATATTTTGTAAGAGTTAAACTCTTTTGGATTCAGTTCTTTCCCTTGGGTTTTGAATCTGCATGACAGAATCTCCCTGATGAGAATTAAATTCTCAACTTGTGGAGAGATCTGCTTCTGCAGATCTTAACCAGAGGAAGAACTAAGTTCTTTGAGAAGAGTTAAACTCTTGGTTTGAGAATTAAATTCTCTTTTTGTGGGAGCTTTTAGGAGGGGTTACTCTTCTTTAGAGAATTAAATTCTCTCTCTATTTTTCTTCCCCTCTCCCTCTGTCTCTTTTTTTTCCTTCTCCCTTTGCTCCTATTTATATAAGAAGAAAAAAATCAATTTGTTAAGGGAATCTCTCATTGAGAGATCATGGTTGATTTCATGATCCTTTATATCAATCGGTGAATTTTATTCACCGTTGGATTTTTAATCCAAAGGCTCTCTATTTAACAGAGAATATTTTTTGTTTGTTTAACAAGATTATGAATATCTTGTTAGTTTTAACAAGATTAAAATTTTATTCTATCAAATCTTTTTAGTTTAACATGATCAGAAAGATATTTTCTTAATATGGATATCTTGTTAACATAGAATTTTATTCTTGTTATAAGATTAGGAAAATATTTTCCTATGATAGATTTTTATTCTATCAAATGATCACCTTTGGATCTTTGATCCAAAGGTCATCTGTTTAACAGAGAAGATCTTTTTAGTTTGAGAAAGATCGGGAAAATATTTCTCAAAATAGAATTTAATTCTAGAATTCGATAGGAGCATTTTAAATTGGGACGCTCACATGCTTTGCATGTGAGAGGCAAGAGAACTCATGTGTTTAACACGTGACCCCTGCTGTGGGTTTTAGCCTGTTTATGTTCAGCGCCCATATGCTTTGCATATGAGAGCTTACGTATTTTACACGTGAGGCCTGTTTGGCCATTTATGTTTATTTTATTCAGCGCTCATATGCTTTGCATATGAGCGCTCACGTGTTTTACACGTGAGGCCAAATTTTGAAGACTCCCCCCTTTTTTTATAAGGGAACAAATAGCTCTTGGCTGAAAATTTTGGCAGGAACAACTAGTGTATACGCTTAGAGACCCCGACGAGGGGCGGTGGCCGGTCTCACAAGCCATTGGTGTTATATCACCTAAGATAGTATGCAGGTACTCGCTGTGTTGGGGTTCCTTAATTCCCTACTGGGTTTTCACAGCAACTACCATGCTATATTTAAAAAATTCTAAGGTGCTAATCAATCCTAAGCTAGGATCAAGCTAAAGTAAATAGACAAAATGAAACATGTAATCAACCATTACAAGTAGTGAGCAAGAAATACAACCTTTGTAGACCGGTCCTTTACTTCTAAAGCTCCGTGTTAACGTCCCTTCGCTGCGATCATGGATCTCCCGAACTCTAGTATGGGTTCCCTCGGAGAAATGAACAAGCTTGCTCGTAGTCTTCGAGGCCGAAAATGATCTACGTCGAGGAGACTCAAACTCAAGCTAACCCTTCATTAGGTCATGAACTTTGTGAAGAGAACACCCTATAATACCCAAGCAAGTGTATAGGATGATAAAATAGGAAGTGGGCTCACTTTAGATTTTATTTTCTCACAATATTTTTTCTCTTTAGAAAACCCTAGCAAGCTTTTTGCTCAAGGAAGAAGAAGATGAGCAAAAGAAATGAGAATGAACTAATGAGGTGAGAGAATGAACTATGGGTGAGTTTTGTATCATATACTAACTCATGTAGAGACATAACCATGGCTAAATTATAATGGTTAGGTTAATAAATATGTTAAGTAAAACAAAATTAGTGGACTAAGTCAATGCATCCAAAAGCTTCATGAAGCTTCATGCATGTGAGCTATTATCTGTAGGGTTACTAGGCACTATAATGAAGCTCTACAAGGCATCGACCATGCCGGATTAAAATTTTTAGGTGCCTAACAACCCGAAGCAAGATCGTTAACTAGAGATTAGGCGAAACATAAAGCTAGTAGATAGCAATTATCACTAAGGGAAGGGACTACAACCTTTGTAGATCCGGTCCACCACTTCCAAAGCTCCGTGACGACGTACCTTCACTGCGATCATCCAACTCCCGGACTCTCGGACGACTCCTTGAGAAGTTGTAACGGGATCGCTTGAAGTCTTCGATGCCGAAGATGATCTACGTCGAGGGAATACGGACTCAAGCTTCTACCTCACTAATCAAAGAATTAGTGAAGCAAACACCCTAAACTAAAGTGCTAGTCTAGTAGAGGATGGTGAGATAGGAAATGGGTACTCTTTAGATTTTGATTTCTCACACTTAATCTTCACTTGATAATTTTCTAGCAAGCTTTTTCTTTTCTTCAAGAAGAAGAAGAAGAAAAGAAAAGAATAAGAATAATTCATCAAAAAAGGAATTATCAAGTGATGTCTATCATAATGCAACCATGGGTGAGTTAAACCATTGTAGAGACTAAACTAGAGTTTAGGTGAATGGTTAGGTTAATGAAAATGTGATGCAAAACAAAAATGGTGGACTTTGTCAAAGATGCTTGAAAGCTTCATCAAGCTTCAAGCAAATTCAAAAATGAGCACCATTTTTGAATTACAAAATGAATTAAAAACCTTTACCATTAACCTAAATATAGTGTAAGTCACACACACACCCAAGTTTGCATGTATCATCAAACATGATACAAACTTGTGCACAAAAATATATCACATATACAACTTGTGCACATCAAGTGAGAAAAACAATCTTAAGTGAACCAATACTAGTTAATGTAAAGTAATATATCAAATATATAATTATACATTAAATCATTAAACCAACACTTGATTTAACGATCCGGTCATATCGCATATAACCGACTAAATATCAATGTATCGACTTATCGAATCAACACTTGATTCGATAACTAGGTTATATCGCATAAAACCAATCGATACAATCATCGCGAGAATAGAATACGGTATCACATACTCGTATCATTCTCGGTCCCGCACATATCACATATGCGCTCCTATCTCGTTTTTCCTGAGCCAGTACAACCTCTATGTAGGACTCTAAAGACTCGTCATACGCCGGCAGTAGGTGATGATCATATCAAACACCCAAAAGCCGTCAGCGGTACTAACTGGACGTAACGGCTACCCGGGTATTGAGCGATCAGAAGATCAGCAAGCAAGCCCGCTCCAACTCCTGCAAAAAGCCTGACAGTGACACTACCGTACAGTCCGGTCTCCTCGTCTGATATGTCGCATATCAAGTCTAGGGGTGGTAAACGTCAGACCCCAATAACCGATAAGTCATGCCGATGAGAGGCTCATAACGGGTTGAGAAACTACTGGTAACACTTACCAGTAAATCTCTAAACCAGCCCTGGCCAGGGACTTCCCTGTTATGGCCAATCGAGCATAGCGCAACATCAACCCCCAATACCGGGAGAGACGAAACCCCTCCTATCGCTCATTGCCTCCATGTGACTCGGGACTGTACCCAAAAACCACCGTTTTGCACGCCCTGTTGGACGTGGTAAGGTGGAAATCAAAGCACAGTGGGAATCACACAAGACTCTATGACGATCTCGGGTCTACAGACTAACCTGTACCAGTGTCACCAGAGAACTGCCATCTGACGTAAAGTATAATACCATCTGGGAGTTCTCGGCGAGTCCGTCCAGTGTACCCAGTCTCCACTGAGCACCCGTATATCATCTCTGATGTCAAACACCAATGGATATGGGATCATCCATCGCCCATCTGTATGGGTCGAGAAGGTATACGCTAGTCTACTCTGGTATATCGATGCCCCGTCTCGATACACCCACGACTAGGGACCTTGAAGGATGTACTTATGGACTACCATGTCCCCACTAGTATGATCCTTATCATAGTCCAGGCAGTCAAGTACACATCCTAAGGGCTTTACCAACATGTAAGAGAGAGACAATCAGTGTACATGTTAAGGTAAAGAGTAACCAGATAGCATACTATCATATCGAGCAAGAAAGTCATCTCTATATATGTCCAAGCATCCACTACATTATACATCCTATGTATAGTAATGGCCTCTAGGGCATACATATAACTAACAATCTCCCACTTGCACTAGGGCCATCTGATAACAGTGGTTGTAGTATCTCATACTCAACCATCCCATAACTTGTCTCTCTCTGGGAAAAGTCCTTCGTGAGTGGATCCGCCGTGTTGTCCTCTGAGTCTACTCTCCTAACCTCGATCCCCTGGAGATCAACCATCTCCATGATCAGGTGATACTTGCCTTAGAATATGTCTGGATCATTGATGGGACGGGCGTTCCTCGGCATAAGCCACAACTCCATTGTCACACAATGGAAGGAACAAAGTTCATCTCATGAACTAATATACATCCAGACTGCCTCTTTGGTAGCATCTTAAGTAGCGATGTATCCAGCCTTTATCGTCTAGTTTGCCACGGTATCTAGCTTGGAACTCTTCCAACATACCGTCCCTTTATTGAGGGTAAAGACAATGCCTGTGACTGACATTCAGTCGTCCTTATCACGCTGGAACCCTTCCAGTGATTGTCCCCAGGATCGATTGATACCATCTTACTACAACTAGTGAGAATCCTAACATCCAATTAGATCTATCTCATAGATCCAAAACCCAGGATTTAGTAGGTATCACTTTGATCCTATATGGAGAATCCTTGTGATAAGCGGAGATTGATCGAGCGTAGCATAGGAAACTCCTTCCCTATCAAGAGTATGTCATCCACGTACTCTACGAGGATCACCACCATACTCCCTACTACCTTTTTGTATATACAAGGTTCATCTACCATTTTGATGAACTCAAACTCTTTGACTAACACATCAAAACAGAAGTTCCAACTCCGCGATGCCTGCTTTATCACATAAAACATCTTGCATACGTTTCTGCTGCTCCCACTGTCTACGAAGCCCTCTGACTGTGTACTTATAGATTCTCTCTTCTAAATCTTTATTTAGAAAAGCAGTCATGGCACCCAACCGCCAGATATCGTAGTCATGGTATGTAGCCGTGGCAAGTAGGATCTGGATAGACTTAAGCATAGGTACTTAGAAAAGGTTTCATCACAATCCATACCTGGTCAATGATGCAAACCTTTAATAAGTCTAGCTTTGAAAGTCTCAACTTTTCCATGTACACCAAGTAATCTTCTCAAGATATACTTGCTCCTGATGGGGATTTAACCCTTCAAATAAAGCAACCAAAATCCATACTTTGTTGGTGTAAAATGATTCCATCTCAGATCGATAAACATCCGGCCATTCTTACAGAGTCCCACTCCTGATGGCCAGCTCGAAACTAGTTGGGTCATCATCTCATGATGCAATCCTCGCTCCCACTGTCATAGAGAAACAAAAGTATCTCTCAGGTGGGTGAGGAACCCTACTAGATCGGCGGAGAGGCTGAGGTTCGTTGGAAACTATTGAATCCTTCAGTTTTACCAAATCATCAGCTGTATGTATAGCTGGAACTCCTTCCAGTTCTATCTCATGTCCACTAATTTCTTCACAAGAAATTCTCTTTCACAAAGGTGGCATGCTGAGAAACAAAACATTTTTGTTCCTCGGTTAGGTAGAAGATATTCCCTTGTGTATGCTTGGGATATCCAACAAACTTCTGCAGAACTGACTTTGCCTCGAGCTTGTCCGGATTATGCTTTTAGACATAGGCTGGACAACCCCAAATCTTAACTGACTTAAGATATGGGCTCTTCCCTTACCATATCACATATGAAGAGGTAGGCAACTGATTTGATCGGAACCCTATTCAATAGGTATGTAACTTCATAAGTGCATAACTCCCTAAAGGAAATAGGTAACTCAGTAGTACTCATCATAGAGCACACCTTATCACATAGGGTGTGATTGCTCCGCCCCGATACACCGACGTGCTGTGGTGTATACGGAGGAGTAATGCTGAGAGAGAATCTCACTCTCCTTTTGAATAATCCAGGAATTCCGTGCTCAAGTATTCTCCTCCTTGATCACATCAAAGGACATAATACTTATACCCGTTTTGGTTCTCTATTTCTAACTTATATTCTGTGAATATCTCAAAAGCTTCGGACTTGTGTTTCAACAGGAACATATGTCTGAATCTTGAGAGATTACCAGAGAATGTAATGAAATACAAAGAACCGGTCTTGGTATGTGTAGACTGGGGACCTACATACATCAACATGTATCATCCCAAGAGTTCACTAACTCTTTCTCTGTTTCCAGTAAATGGAGCTATGGTCATCTTATCTCTGTGACATGACTGGCAAGTTTCACAAGATGTAAATTCAAACTGATTTAAATATGCATCTTAATGTAACTTGAGCTAGTCGGGTCGCATTGATATGACCTAGTCTACAATACCTCAAGAAGAATTCATTCATTCCTGAACTTTTCTTCTTGTATGTGTTCTTGTATACTAAGAACTGTAGTTTGATTTAGAACGTTAATGCTTTTAGATAACGTGCCTGAACCGATCAACTCTTGATATAGGAAATGTTCAAAACATTATCCAACAATACAAAATTATATCATTTCTTTACTAATAAAGAGAGTGATATGATGTTGTATATCAGGTTCGGTATCTAACAACATTCGTTCAGAATCAATGTATTCTGCTAATACAGGGTGACAGTGACCAACAGACTTGGCTGCAACTCTTGCACCGTTTTCTGTCTCATGAAACTTATCACCCGTTCTCAGTCCTCTATCTATCTGTAGCCCATGTAGCAATTTATATATGCGGGATCCTGATCCGGTATCATATACCCAGGACGTAAAGGACACTGAGAAACAGTTCTCGGTAATGAATACACCCGAAGATGATGCATTAGCATGCACTTTCTTCGTTTGGGCGGCACGGGAATTCTGGTAATTCCCAATTTCCTGCTCTGTCTTATAACAATTATAAGTTGGAGCGGGACCAACGTTCCCCAGCACAGTATAACAAGCGGGTTCGGTTAATACATCCGTATTATTATCTTGATTAAGGCGTGATATGGTCGCTACCTGGAGAGAGAGAGAAGAAAACACTCTGCGTGCGCTCTTGCAAGATCAGATTGGTTATTATTTTATCTAATCAAGATGGCTCCCACTGTTTTTATCAAATCTTCCTTCAAACCCTAAAAGGAAAGACTAACCGGGATTAATTACACCCTACAACTTCGCCAATCTTTCAGCTAGGCCAGTGTCGGTACTTTGAGGGAGGTTCCCCGTGCTTTCGCACGGACCTAATTAAAATAAACCTCGTTTTCCCAGAGGCGTAACCCCGTTGACACCTTTCTAGACACCTACTTGATCGGCTAATTGTAATGTGTAAAACTCTCCCAGGAGTAACAATTACTCGCAGTGGGTATCAGGATCCAACTATCTCATAGAAGGTATACAATCTTATTGCAAATTTCAACACTTGAAATTCCCGATAATATTTTGCCCCTAACCTCCTATGACCTTGACAAAGACCAACAAACCATAGGATGCTAGTCAAGTTCAACCCGTCATTTCCTGATTGAATTAAACCCACCCGCACGACCCTTGACAAAGGCCAACAAGGTCGCACGACTACCCTAACCCAATCTGCATTATATGCATAAGCAGATAAGCACCAGTCAGCTACCGCACACTATGCCTTGACAAATGCCAACAAACGCAGCACGAATACTAACTACTACTTATCTGAAATGACGGAGGGCTACGATAGGTTTTTCTGAAAACCTATTGCGTAACGAACTTGATATCGTTGTAGAATCAAATAATTTTAAAATGGAGTGTTTTTGAGGCTTTTCTAGTTTTGCTAAAGGGGTCACTCCCGGTGAAGGGATCGTCGGCCCTTTCCTCATCGAATAAGGTGCATGATATATCATATATACCGCTGTGCAAAGCAAGAACTAGAAAAGCAATCAAAAGACAAAACCGAGGGTTGTAGCATCTGCCAGTCATTGCTAAAGGGGTCACTCCCGGTGAAGGGATCTCGGCCCTTTCCTTATCGAATAAGGTGCAGGATGTTCTACAAGGAACTCCGCGATGCAAAGCAAGAACTGTAGCTACCTATTTTTGAAAATTCAATTCCACAACATCTTTTAGATTTCTTTTTCTTTCATTAATCATATTAATGAAGTCCCATCATTTAAAACACCTAAACATCACAGATAAATACGACGTACACTTATGCCATCCGCATTCGCCTCGATGTCCCCTCGTGCACCGTTAGGTTAGGTAACTAACGGCAGAGCGGGGCAGGGCTAGCACGGGTGTAAAACATAAGTAACGTCTATATAATATATCATATATACTATATACAGTATATATCACAGAATATCAAATGATCACATCACAGATATCGCAGCAGAAGAAACATATGAAACATTGGATATACTAGGACGTCCGTGTTTTTAATACGAGCCAGTATAAAACACGGATTCCACGGTCGCGATGAATAGCCAAACCCATACCCCTAGACCCCTACGAGAGCGGCAAGCAACCCTACCAATTCTAGAGTTAGGAGACCCGGACTCGACTCCTCGAGTTGGTCTCCCACTGGACTCTAGAACCCGGTTACTTGTGCCCTCCTCCTTGGGTCTATCCTAGTGCGGAAAAGTAAATAATATACAAATGGTGACAACAACCTCAACCCGGAAGTGCCCCAATAAAAGAATATTACATACATTTAAATTTACATGAATGAAAATAAAAACTCTCATTTCACATAAAAAAACCCCGGCTATTCAAAATGCGACGATCCAATATAACATATCCAGCAACACATAACATCACATGTCATCAACGCAAGTAAATATGCGCATCCCAATTGTCGTTGACATATAGCAACGAAACCGGCGATATCACATATTACACTTACGGTCACAGAAAAGAAAGTGTAAAACTACAACAGTTGGAATCCGCAACCTCCTTAGACATCGCATGCCTAACAGTTATAAACCCCGCATTTTAGTCTCTATATCGAAAACACTTTTCAATAACTAGTCGGGCAATTCAACAAGATTCCCGATAGGAGATCGAATGCTCGTCACAAACTTTAGTAGACGGCCGCACCCCCGGACGCCGTCGACGAAGTGCACTAAGGCGGAACACCGCTGCCGCGAGCACCCGAACGGATGCATTCGGCGACGGGGTTCTCCTACAGTCACTTGGTCGGGGCTATGGGGCATGGCTGTCTATTAAGTTTACCCGGCGAGTATCCGCGTTCGCTACGTGATTGCGACGGACTTTTGATCGCATCAAAATTCCGTGGCAACCGATCATTTGAGACTAAAGTGCTATGTTTATAACATTCATATTAGTTATCACATAACTACTTGTGAATTCCAAATATTGTATCACATTCCAGATAAACAGAAAATGTTAAACTTTCCGATCGAACAGTCAAACACCAAAGTTTTCCCGAAACAGCTCAACACATGAAATAAGTTTAAAAACATTCACTTCATGCCACAGTACCAACGGTCCAGCCGTAGAAGGGTCAAGCCAACGCCTCACATATGGCACGCCGTACTGCCCCAAACCCTAAGGTTCAAAGGGCAGTTCAAGACGGTCACATAATCGAGTTAAGGTTTGTTGTCTTCTAGAGGGTCCATCGTGTTACTTGCACTACTTCGAACGTTCTTAAACTACGGAAAGATCCAACACTTGGAAATTTCCCGACAGGGGAAAAAGTGGGTATTTATATCCGGTCGAACTTTTTAACATGTTCTTAATTTACCCGGAAAAACATAACAAAATTAAATTCTCCGATCGAATCGACAATTACAAAATAAACCCCAAAATACTCAACACTTGAGTCAAGTTAAAAATATCCATAAATTATAAAACAGAGAAATAGAAATTATGGTGCAAAAACTAGTCGCTCATTCCTCATAACTGCCGCGGATCAGCGGATCCGCGGCCCAAGGGCAGTACGGCCGCGATTCCGCGGCAGGTTTAAAGGAACAATGTCTCGTTTTTCACCACAATTCCTATTTTCACCTGCTGAATTTTTTAGATATTTTTAATTCTGGAAAATCCCAGATTTTAAAAAATGTACAGAGAGGGGTTTAAAATGTCGTATTCGGGTTCGTTCGGAGTTTTAACTTCGTTAACACATCGCCTAATGCTCTAGCTAGGCTCTGATACCACTTTAGGGTTACTAGGCACTCTAATGAAGCTCTACAAGGCATCGACCATGCCGGATTAAAATTTTTAGGTGCCTAACAACCCGAAGCAAGATCGTTAACTAGAGATTAGGCGAAACATAAAGCTAGTAGATAACAATTATCACTAAGGGAAGGGACTACAACCTTTGTAGATCCGGTCCACCACTTTTAAAGCTCCGTGACGACGTACCTTCGCTGCGATCATCCAACTCCCGGACTCTCGGACGGCTCCTTGAGAAGTTGCAACGGGATCGCTTGAAGTCTTCGATGCCGAAGATGATCTACGTCGAGGGAATACGGACTCAAGCTTCTACCTCACTAATCAAAGAATTAGTGAAGCAAACACCCTAAACTAAAGTGCTAGTCTAGTAGAGGATGGTGAGATAGGAAATAGGTACTCTTTAGATTTTGATTTCTCACACTTAATCTTCACTTGATAATTTTCTAGCAAGCTTTTTCTTTTCTTCAAGAAGAAGAAGAAGAAAAGAAAAGAATAAGAATAATTCATCAAAAAAGGAATTATCAAGTGATGTCTATCATAATGCAACCATGGGTGAGTTAAACCATTGTAGAGACTAAACTAGAGTTTAGGTGAATGGTTAGGTTAATGAAAATGTGATGCAAAACAAAAATTGTGGACTTTGTCAAAGATGCTTGAAAGCTTCATGAAGCTTCAAGCAAATTCAAAAATGAGCACCATTTTTGAATTACAAAATGAATTAAAAACTGTTACCATTAACCTAAATATAGTGTAAGTCACACACACACCCAAGTTTGCATGTATCATCAAACATGATACAAACTTGTGCACAAAAATATATCACATATACAACTTGTGCACATCAAGTGAGAAAAACAATCTTAAGTAAACCAATACTAGTTAATGTAAAGTAATATATCAAATATATAATTATACATTAAATCATTAAACCAACACTTGATTTAACGATCCAGTCATATCGCATATAACCGACTAAATATCAATGTATCGACTTATCGAATCAACACTTGATTCGATAACTAGGTTATATCGCATACAACCAATCGATACAATCATCACGAGAATAGAATACGGTATCACATACTCGTATCATTCTCATTCCCGCACATATCATATATGCGCTCCTATCTCGTTTTGCCTGAGCCAGTACAACCTCTATGTAGGACTCTAAAGACTCGTCAATACGCCGGCAGTAGGTGATGATCATATCAAACACCCACAAGCCGTCAGCGGTACTAGCTGGACGTAACGGCTACCCGGGTATTAAGCGATCAGAAGATCAGCAAGCAAGCCCGCTCCAACTCCTGCAAAAAGCCTGACAGTGACACTACCGTACAGTCCGGTCTTCTCGTCTGATATGTCGCATATCAAGTCTAGGGGTGGTAAACGTCAGACCACAATAACCGATAATTCATGCCGATGAGAGGCTTATAACGGGTTGAGAAACTACTGGTAACACTTACCAGTAAATCTCTAAACCAGCCCTAGCCAGGGACTTCCCTGTTATAGCCAATCGAGCATAGCGCAACATCAACCCCCAATACCGGGAGAGATGAAACCCCTCCTATCGCTCATTGCCTCCATGTGACTCGGGACTGTACCCAAAAACCACCGTTTTGCACGCCCTCTTGGACGTGGTAAGGTGGAAATCAAAGCACAGTGGGAATCACACAAGACTCTCTGACGATCTCGGGTCTACAGACTAACCTGTACCAGTGTCACCAGAGAACTGCCATCTGACGTAAGGTATAATACCATCTGGGAGTTCTCGGCGAGTCCGTCCAGTGTGCCCAGTCTCCACCAAGCACCCGTATATCATATCTGATGTCAAACACCAATGGATATGGGATCATCCATCGCCCATCTGTATGGGTCGAGAAGGTATACGCTAGTCTACTTTGGTATATCGATGCCCCGTCTCGATACACCCACGACTAGGGACCTTGAAGGATGTACTTATGGACTACCATGTCCCCACTAGTATGATCCTTATCATAGTCCAGGCAGTCAAGTACACATCCTAAGGGCTTTACCAACATGTAACAGAGAGACAATCAGTGTACATGTTAAGGTAAAGAGTAACCAGATAGCATACTATCATATCGAGCAAGAAAGTCATCCCTATATATGTCTAAGCATCCACTACAATATACATCCTATGTATAGTAATGGCCTCTAGGGCATACATATAACTAACATTATCCACTAATTTGGAATTACTTTAAACACTAAAACCTAACATTATAATTAGTATGGTGTAAGTCTCATACACCCATGTAGTGTGTATCAACAACCATGATACAAAAATAAAACACAATTAATATATATCACATATATATTACGTGTGCACATGTGAGAGTAATAATTGCTTAAGTGGGCTAATATTAGTTAATGTAAATTAGTATATCAAATATACAATTATACACTAAATTATCAAATCAACACTTGATTTAATAATCCGGTTATATCACATATAACCGACTAATATTAAATGTACCAATTTATCGAATCAACACTTGATTCGATAACCCGGCTATATCACATATAACCGTCCGATACAAATATCGCGAGAATAGAATACGGTATCATATACTCGCATTATTCTCGGTCCCGCACATATCGTATATGTGCTCCTGCTTCGTTTCGCCTGAGCCAGGAAACCTCTGTGTAGGACTCTAAAGACTCGTCAATACGCCGGCAGTGGGTGATGATCATATCAAACACCTACAAGCCGCAAGAGGCGTGCTAAACGTAACGGCCACCCGGGTATTGAGCGATCAGAAGATCAACAAGCAAGCCTGCTCATCCTCCTGCGAATCCAATCAGTAACACTTATCGTACAGTCCGGTCTCTTCGTCTGATATGTCTCATATCTCATCTAGGGGTGGTAAACGTCAGACCCCAGTAACTCGATAAGTCGTGCCGATGTGAGGCACATAACAGGTCGAGAAACTACTGGTAACACTTACCAGTAAATCTCGGAAACAGCCCTGGCCAGGGACTTCATGTTATAGTCAATCGAGCACAACGCAACATCAACTCCCAATACCGGGAGAGACGAATCCCCTTCTATCGCTCATTGCCTCCATGTGACTCGGGACTGTACCCAAAACCCACCATTTTGCACGTTATCATGAACGTGGTGAGGTGGAAATCAAAACATAGTGGGAATCACACAAGACTCTATGATGATCTCGGGTTGACAGACTAACCTGTACCAGTGTCACCAGAGAACTACCATCTGACGTGAGGTATAATACCATCTGGGAGTTCTCGGCGAGTCCGTCAAGTGTTCCCAGTCTCCACTGAGCACCCGTATATCATCTCTGATGTTAAACATGAATGGATATGGGATCATCCATCGCCTATCTACATGGGTCGAGAAGCTATACACCAGTCTACTCCGGTCTATCGATGCCCCGTCTCGATACACCCACGACTAGGGACATTGAAGGATGTACTCACAAACTACCTTTGTCCCACTAGTATGATCACCATCATAATATAGTTAGTCAAGTACGCATCCTAAGGGCTTTACCAACATGTAACAGAGAGACAATCAGTGTACATGTTAAGATAAAGAGTAACCAGATAGCATACTATCATGTCGAGCAAGAAAGTCCTCCCTATATATGTCTAAGGATCCACTACAATATACATCTCATGTATAGTAATGGCCTCTAGGGCATACATATAACTAACACACTGGAGGTGAGTACACTGGACGGACTCGCCGAGAACTTCTAAATGGTATTATACCTATCGTCAGATGGAAGTTCTCAGGTGGCATGAGTACAGGTTAGTCCTTCGACCTGAAGTTGTCATTTTTCTCGTGTGAGTTCCCACTGTACTTTGATTACTACCCTACCGCGGCTCAAAGGAGTCATGCAAACAGGTTTTAGTTGGGTACAGTCCTGAGCCACATGAAGGCAGTGGTCGACTGTCAGGGATTCATCTCTCCTGGTATTAGGAGTTGATGTATCGCTGTGTTCGGTTGGCTATCACCAGAAATCCGTGGCAATGGTAGGGGAGATTTACTGATAGTTGATCGGTAGTATCTCAGTTGGTGATGAGCTTCACTCAGACACGACTTATCGGGTTAGTAGGGGTCTGACGTTATCCACCCCTTAGAACCGATATGAGACACTCTTTGACGAAGAAACCGGACTGTACGGAGATTGACACATTCAGGCTCAGTAGGGTAAGGACGCACTTGATTGTCGACCCCCCTTTTGACAAATACCTGGGTAGCCGTTACGTACAACTAGTGCTGCTGACGTGCTTGTGGTTAAATCCACTGCCAGCATATTGTTGAGTCTTTAGAGTCCACACAGAGGGGTTTTCCGGTTCAGGCGACAGATGTAGGAGCCATACGGTGGTATGTGCAGGGGGTCCGATTAAATACGTGTACGTGATACACGAACTTTAATCAGACGGTTGATAATACTAGCCGGCTTAGAATTAAGCCAGATTATTAAATTAGGTTTTGATTTGATAATTTATATATGTATTTTGATACATGTATTTTAATATTATTGTTCACTATTTATTTTCTCTCTTTGGTGCTATCCGTATTTTTATACGGATACACATATATGTAGCGATACATATACCATATGAAGTATTCCGTATTTATACGGGAATGCTTCTAGAAGAAGATGACCTCATATTTCTTTTTCTATTTCAGAAAAATAAAAAGGGTATTGAGGTGTAAAGTAGAGACAATGAAGCATGGGTCCAAACATGGTAGAAAAGCATGGCTTCCATTTTAAATCGATTTCTCATTTGGTTGCACTATTTGCGCATGGTTCATTTTGTTGTGTAGCCATACTTTTTTATGTAAGTCCCTGTCACGCACCCCACGAACTTGCGGGGAGGCGGAATATATGAAAAACGATTATCTAAGCTTCGTAACACGGACTTGAGCGCATGAATCGTATCTAAACCGTTACTAGCAAACTACGAGAGGTTTAACTACTCGGATTCGAAGTTATACCTCACGTTGCTTATCCTTCGGGTCTTCATCGCTGTCCTCCACTCCTCGTAGGCTCCTTGGAACATCGGCACCTCAATGGCCTCCTCGAGTCAAAGACGATCCACCCGAGAGCTCCTACTTCAAGCTTGATCTCTAACTTGAGATAACTAGGTTTCTCAAAGTGCTAATCTAAGCTACCTAGGGGATATAGAGTGAGGTTATGGATGTATTAGTCTAGCTAACCCTTGATCTCAACACATGAGAGGTTAGGGTTAGGGTTTCAAGAATGAGAGAGCTTGAGGAGAGAGAAGGTGATGATAAGAATGATATTGAAAATGAACTCATTAGAATATAACAACCATAACAATTTATCAAATAAATAATATAAATGATTAATCATCATGGTTGATGCATTCACCTTGTGTGATTCATCACATGAGTCATAAGCTCAATAAATGAAGCATTAACTCTAAGGATGAATCACACAAATGAGTCATTAAGCAATAAATGCTTATGCCACCTTAACCCCCAAGTCACCATGCTTCTTGAAGCTTCCCGGAAAATTACAAGAACGCCCCTCCAATCCGTGAA
This sequence comes from Agapanthus africanus, assembly GCA_030015575.1. Taxonomy (NCBI): domain Eukaryota; kingdom Viridiplantae; phylum Streptophyta; class Magnoliopsida; order Asparagales; family Amaryllidaceae; genus Agapanthus; species Agapanthus africanus. Next base: position 440,997,334 of record CM057343.1, on the reverse strand, counting down.
AATACGGAAAAACTTTAGACTGTATAAATCCAATAACCCGATACTAGAATCTGGCTTAAACCAAAGCCGGCTAGTAAAAACTGTCCGAACGTCGTACGTGCGTTTAAACGCGTATGCGTCCGAACCCTTGTCGTAAAACCATACGACCTCTTTATCGTTTCGTCTGGATCAGGGAAACTCTCTGTGTGGGACTCTAAAGACTCGACACTACGCTGGCAGTGGGTTTAACCACAGACCGCAAGCGGCACTAGCTGTACGTAATGGTCCCCAGGTAGATGTCGATAAGAAGGCCGATGAGGAAACCCATCCGAACTCCTACTGAGCCTGTCCGTGACAATATCCACGCAGTCCGGTCTGTTCGTCTAAGAGTATCGCATGTATGGTCTAGGGAGGTGGAGAACGTCATACCCCTAATAACCGTACAAGTCGTGCTGGTATGGCTCATGACCATTCGAGAATCTACTGATCAGTCCACCAGTAATTCTCCATCAGCCCTGGCCAGGGACTTATGGTAATGACCAACCGATCACAGTGCGATATCAACTCCCTATACCGGGAGAGACGAATCCCTAACGGTCGCTCACTGCCTCCATGTGGCTCGGGACTGTACCTAACTAAAACCTGTTTGCACGACTCCTTTGAGCCGTGGTAGGGTAGTAATCAAAGCACAGTGGGAACTCACACGAGACAAATGACGACCTTAAGTCAACAAACTACCTGCACACATGCCACCTGAGAACTGCTATCTGACGTTAGGTATAATACCATCCAGTCAGTTCTCCTGTGAGTCCTGTCCGGTGTACCCGTAACCCAACGAGCACCTGTTTACTATCTCCAGTATGACGTACTGATGGCTGTGGGACATACCATCTCCCCAGATGGGATGAGAAGCGTATACACTAGTCTACTCCGGAGTATCGATGCCCTGTCTCGATAATCCTACGACTAGGGACAAGTATAGGATGTTGCTTATAGACTACCCAGCCCCAACTAGTGTGACTGCCATCACAACGCTGGTAATCAAGCAAAGATCCTATGGGCTCTACTGATATGTATAAGTGATACGTTGCAAGAAACATATGCACATATTAAAGTAGACACAAACCAAGTAGCATACTGCCATATTTAGCAAGACTGTCAATACAATTGTGAATATCCCAAGCTTCCATTAAGTAATATACAATCTAGTATGATACAATAATGCCCCCTAGGGCATATACACTAACATTTTACTTGATGTTTTTTTGATGATTCACTTTTATTGTTCTTGGCTTGAGCTCCATGGCTCATGGTTAGCTCCATGCTTCAACCTCTTCTTGCTCCCATATTTGAGCAAGATTCTAGAGAGAAAATTTAGTGGAGTATTCCTACATCACCGGCCATCCAAACCTAGCAACTTTGGACCGTCGATTAGAACCTCCTCCGCGTTCCCTTAGGTGGATCGTCTTCGGCAAAGGGTGGTCGATGCTCAAGCGTGATCCCGGTGGTTACGAGCTTGGAGGGGTCTTCCACAATTGGGTGGACACAAGACAAAGGTTGTATTTCTCAAATCTTTCATGTTTCGGTTTTTCTAGTTTATAGTGTTTGGATCGAATCTTAGGTTTGGGCGTACGGTGCCCGCAAAAAGTTTTTGTTTTCGCTTCTGCCTCGTCCGCGGCCTCCACGGTGTGGGCGTCGGATCCCAACAGTTTGGATAGTCGGCGATGTAGGAATACTCTACTAAAAATTTCTCTCTTGAACCATACTAAAAAATGGAGAGCAAGAAGAAGAAGGATATGAGCTAGAGGAGAGCATGAAGCATGCTTGGAGGAGATCAAGAAAATCATCAAGTGATCACCAAAATGAAAAAGAGAGAATGTCTATGTTAAAAAACAACAACAATGATGCAATAGTGCACAATAAATGCACATCACCATCCAAGCCATTCCTCAAAACCATGCTTCATTAACCCCTCATTACCTTTTTATTTTTCTAAATAGAAAATTAAATATGAGGTGTTCTTCTTCTAGAAACATTTTCGTATAAATACGGAATACTTCACCCGATATATGTATCACTACATATACGCGTATCTGTATAAAAATACGGATAGCATCAAAAAGAGAAAATGATTAGTGAACAATAATACTAAAATATATGTATCAAAATACATATATAAATTATTAAATCAAAACCTGATTTAATAATCTGGCTTAATCCTAAGCCGGCCAGTATTATCAACCGTCAGATTAAAGTCCATGTATCACGTACACGTATTTAATCGAACCCCTGCACGTACCATCGTACGGCTCCTATATCTATCACCTGAACCGGGAAAACTCTCTGTATGGGACTCTAAAGACTCGACAATACCCTGGCAGTAGGTTTAACCACGAGCATGTCAGTAGCACTAGCTATACGTAACGGCTACCTAGGTACTTATCGAAAGGGGGGTCGACAATCTCCGTAGAGTCCGGTCTCTTCATCAAAGAGTTCGCATATCGGGTCTAAGGGGTGGATAACGTCAGACCCCTACTAACTCGATAAGTCATGTCTGAGTCAACCTCATCATCAACTGAGATACTACTGATCAACTAACAGTAAATCTCACTTACCGTGGCCACGGATTTTTGGTGATAGCCAACCGAACACAGTGCGACACCGACTCCTAATACCAGGAGAGGCGAATCCTTGACAGTCGACCACTGCCTCCATGTGGCTCAGGACTGTACCCAACTAAAACCTGTTTGCACGACTCTTTTGAGCCGTAGTAGGGTAGTAATCAAAGTAAAGTGGGAACTCACACGAGACAAATGACGACTTCAGGTCAAAAGACAAACCTGTACTCATGCCATCTAAGAACTTCCATCTGAGAAGTTCTCGGCGAGTCCGTCCAGTGTACTCACCTCCAGTGAGGACCTGTATACTATCTTAGGTGTCACAACACCAATGGATTGTGAGACCACCCACCACCCCTCGTTAGGGTCTCGAAGCGTATACACTAGTCTACTATGGAATATCGATGCCCGGTCTCGATACTCCCATGACTAAGGACATTTAAGGATGTACTTATGGACAACCCAGCTCCCACATATATGATCGCCATCATAATGCTGGTTGTCAAGCAACAATCTTACGAGTTTTATCAATGATGAAGACAAACAAGATAGCATACTATCATCTTGAGTAAGACTGTTATACATGTATAGGTTCTCCCTCAATTTTCATAATCGCTTATTTGCAATCATAATAATTGCCTTGAGGGCACTATATCGAACAATTCCTAGCTCCAGATCATGACGGAGACATCTACAACCTAAAGATCAACTTGACATCCTTCTTATTCCAGCAAGGTGCAGACGCGACGTCAACAACGACCCGATGTTCAAACAAAAGTGGAGTGATGGTATATTCCTAATTCCAAGTCTTGATGGCAATATATGCGGCCTAAAGACCAATTCGATGTCCCTCTTACTCCAACAGAGTGCATACGTGGTGTCAACAAAGTTCTAAGGAGCCAAATTAAAGCAGAGTAATGAAAAACCCTAGCTCAATTTGACGTCTCTCTTACTACAGCAGGGTGCAGACGCGACGTCAACAAAGGACCCAAGAGTCAAATAAAAGTGGAACAATAGAAAAATTCTAGCTCCAGATCTTAATGGAATCATATAAGATTAAGAGATCAACTCGACGTTCTTCTCATTCTAGCAGAACGCAGACGTTACGTCCATAAGGGCCTAAGGGTCGAATAAAAGTGGATTAATAGCAAAATACTAGCTCCAGCTCGGAGTTCCTTCTCGGTGCAGACGCAACGTCAACGGGGACCCAATGGTCGAATAAAAGTTGAGTGACGGAAAAATCCTAATTCCAGATCTCAATGGCAAAATTTACAGCCTAGAGATCATCTCGACGTTCCTCCTCATTCCAGCAGAGTGCGGATGCAACTGTCAAATGAAATTGGAGCAATGACATATTCCTAGCTCCAGATCTCGATTGCAATACATACAACATAGAGGTCATACGGATGTCTATCTTACTTCAGCAAATAATCAGTATGACACCAAAACAAAATTGAAACGATGTGACGACATATTCCTAGATTCGGGTCTCGATGGTAATACATACAAATCCTAAAGACCATTGGAGATCATCCTACCCCAGAAGAGTGTGGTTATGATTCATCGGGATTTTAAATTAAGCTTAACCTCAAGTAAAAAGCGCCATGACAATACCTAATGCTTGTTCTTCTAACGGTAATATGGATATTCCGACCTAAGAAGATTACTTAAAGATGTCTTGTCCAGCCTCAGAAGGGATCAGAGACATGACAGATGTGGGGCTACTCGAGCAGCAACCCAAGGGATTGTATATCGAGGATATATCAGCCAACGCGGCGGTACAATGGACTTAAACCTATACCACAAACCTAACAGACCCCTATAAAAAAAGGGGTTATCTATATTTCATGTTAGAATACACCTACGAGATCCTCTCGATTTGTAGGGAGAAACATGTTTATGAGACCCTTATGACTCATAAAGGTGAAAAGCTTTAGGTGATGGGGATATCAACCTATTTCCTAAGCACTGTTGCCCAACAAGGAGGTTAAGATTGAATCTTATGTACTATCCACGGGCCACATTCTCCAAAGTTGCATCCAATGAGAAGAAGAAGCTACTTACGGGTCCTCTCGACTCGCAAGGGGAAAATACTCTTGTGAGATCCTTACGACTCTCAAGAGAAAACACCCTTATGAGTCCTCACGATTTCTAAGAAGAAAATACACCTACAAGATCCTCTCGACTTGTAGGGAGAAACTTGTTTATGAGATCATCACGGCTCATAAAGTTGAAAAGCCTTAGGCGACAGATCTAAACCTATTTTCTAAGCCATCGCCGTCCTACAAGGAGGTCAATACAAACTCTTGTATACTATCCATGGGCCACATTTGTCAAAGTTGCATGCCAATGAAGTGAAAAAGTCACTTACGGGTCCTTACGACTCGTAAGGAAAAAAATACCCAAGTGAGATTCTTACGACTCACGGAGGCGATAGACACTAAGGAATCCTCACGATTTATAGGGAGAATATAGACTTATGAGATCCTCACGACTCATAGGAAGAAAAACCTTATTGAGACCCTTACGGCTCATGAAGATGGACAAAGTCTTAAGCGACAGAGACCTAAACTTGTCTCCTAAGCCATCATTCTATGGTGATGCATAACTTTGCACTACTTAACCCACATACATACCTACGTGGGTAAAGTAGTGAGGGGAATTTGTTCCCACCAAAAATTTGTTAGTTATATGTATGCCCTAGAGGCCATTACTGTACATTCGTTGTATATTGTAGTGGATGCTTGGGCATATATAGGGAGGACTTTCTTGCTTGATATGATAGTATACTATCTGGTTACACTTTATCTTAACATGTGCTCTAATAGTCTCTATGTCACATGTTGATAAAGCCCTTAGGATGAGTACTTGACTACCAGGACTATGATGCAGATCATACTAGTGGGGATAGTGTAGTCACCAAGTACATCCTTCAAATGTTCCTAGTCATGGGAGTACCGAGACAGGGCATCGATACTCCAGAGTAGACTAGCGTATGCACTTCTTGACCCATATGATGGGCGAGGGATGATCCCATATCCATTGGTGTTTGACATCAGAGAAGGTATACGGGAGCTCAGTGAAGACTGGGTACACTGGACGGACTCGCCGAGAAATCCCAGATGGTATTACACCTCACGTCAGATGGCAGTTCTCTGGTGACACTGGTACAGGTTAGTCTGTAGACCCGAGATCGTCATAGAGTCTTGTGTGATTCCCACCGTGCTTTGATTTCCATCATACCACGTCTAAGAGTGCGTGCAAAAAAGTGGCTTTTGGGTACAGTCCCGAATCACATGGAGGCAATGAGCGATAGGAGGGGTTTCGTCTCTCCCGGTATAGGGAGTTGATGTTGCGCTGTGTTCGATTGGCTATAACTGGAAATCCCTGGCCAGGGTTGCTGAGATTTACTGGTAAGTGTTATCAGTAGTTTCTCAAACTGTTATAGACCTCATATCGACACGACTTATCAAGCTATTGGGGTCTGACGTTTACCACCCCTAGGCGAGATAAGCGACATATCAGACGAAGAGACCGGACTGTATGGGAGTGTTACTGGTTGGATTCACGGGAGAAAGTACAGACTTTCTTGTTGATCTTCTGATTGCTCAATACCTGGGTGGCTGTGACGTTTAGCTGACCGCTTGCAGGTTGTGGGTGTTTGATATGATCATCACCTACTGCCGGCGTATTGACGATTCTTTAGAGTCCTACACAGAGCTTTCCTGGCTCAGGCAAAACGGAGTAGGAGCACATATGTAATATGTGCGGGACCGGGAATAATACGTGTATGCGATACCGTATTAGATTCTCGCGATATGATATATCGGCCGGGTATATGTGATATAGCCGGGTCATCGGATCAAGTGTTGATTCGATGAACTGATACATATTATATTAGTCGGTTATTTGTGAAATAGCCGGATCATCGGATCAAGTGTTGATTTTATAATTTAATGTATAATTATATATTTGATATATTAAATTATATTAACTAATATAAGCTCACTAAAAAATTCTTTTTCTCACTCGGGTAATACATTGATATATATATGATATATGCGAATTGTATTATTTTAATTTGTTACAAAATATATTTTATATGTGATATATAATATTGTAACTAGTTAAGGTTACAAATGCAACATGTTTTGTGGAGTTTAAACATGGTTATGGTTTGGATTAGGGTTAAACCTTCTTGAAGCTTCTAGAAGCTTTGCTTTTGTTTTTAACTAAAGATATTTTCTAAAGATATTTTGGTTGATATTTGTTAACCCAACCCAACCCTTCACCATGGTTAAGTCTCTACATGGGTTAAGTTATCATACTTAACCCATGGTTGCATTTCTAACCTCACTAGATTTCATTATTCATCACAAAAGGATAGATCATCTTCTTCCTTCTTCTTCCTTGCATGAAAAGCTTTCTAGGTTTTTATGAAGTGATGAAAATGAGTGAGTTAAAGAAAACAAATGAGAGCTAAATTCCTACTTCATCATCATCATCTATTCTAGCCATTTAGATTAGGGTGTTTGCTTTGCTAATACTTGATTAGTGAAGCAAAAGCTTGAGTTTCTTCAAGGTAGATCATCTTTGTTATCGAAGATCGGAAGCAAGCTTGCATCTTTCTTTTGTGGAGCCTCTCTAGAGTCCGGATACTCGATGATCGCAGTGAAGGGACCTCAACATGGAGCTTTAGAAGTGAAGGACCGGACTACAAAGATTGTAATCCCAAACTCTTAGAAGTAAAGTTGTTTACTTGCTTTGTTTCGCATAATCTCTAGTCTAATATCTTGGTTAGGGTTGTTCGGCACGTCTAAATTTTGAATCGGGCATGGTTGATGCCTTATAGAACCTTGTGAGAGTGCCTAGTAACCCTACAGTGGTATCAGAGCCAAGCTAGTGTAGGGTTACTAGGCACTCTAATAAGGTTCTACAAGGCATCAACCATGCCCGATTAAAATTTTAGCCGTGCCGAATAACCCTAAACAAGATCTTTGCTAGATAATTAGGGTAACACATGCAAGTAAATAACATTTATCACTAAGTGAATACGAAATACAACCTTTGTAGATCGGTCCTTCACTTCTAAAGCTCCTTGTTGTAGTCCCTTCGCTGCGATCATAATGCTCCCGGACTCTCGGACGGCTCCATGAGAAGATAGGAACGGTATTGCTCGAAGTCTTCGAGGCCGAAAATGATCTACGTCGAGGGAATACGAACTCAAGCTTCTGCTTCACTAACTTGAGAATTAGTGAAGCAAACACCCTAAACTAAAGTGCTAGTCTAGTAGAGGATGATGAAATAGAAAATGGGTACACTTTAGAATTTCTTTTCTCACAATATTTCTCTCTCTTTATCAAACCCTAACAAGCATTTGAAGGAGGAAGAAGAAGAGCTCAAAATGAGAATGAAAAACTAATCAAGAGAGAGAGAGAGAGCTAACCATGGGTGAGTGGGTATCATATACTAACTCATGTAGAGACATAACCATGGCTAATTATAGTGGTTAGGTTTATAAATATCCTAAGGAAAACAAAACTAGTGGACTTTGGTCAATGCACTCACAAGCTTCATGAAGCTTCATGCACTTGAACAATTATCCACTAATTTTGTATTTACTTTGCATATTAAAACCCTACCAATATAATTATAATGGTATATGTCTCATACACCCATGTAGAGTGTATCAACAACCATGATACAAAATGAACACAAATAAATATATATCATATATATATATTAAGTTGTGCACATCAAGAGAGAAAAACAAATGCTTAAGTGAACCAATGTTAGTTAATGTAAATTAGTATATCACATATACAATTATACACCAAATTATTAAATCAACACTTGACTTAATAATCCGGTTATATCACATATAACCGACTAACATCCAATGTATCGACTTATCGAATCAACCCTTGATTCAATAACCTGGTTATATCGCATATAACCGATCGATACAAACATCGCGAGAATAGAATACAGTATCACATTCTCGCATTATTCTCGGTCCCGTACATATCACATATACGCTCCTATTTCGTTTTGCCTGAGCCAGTAAAACCTCTATGTAGGACTCTAAAGACTCGTCAATACGCCGGCAGTAGGTGATGATCATATCAAGCACCCACAAGCCGTCAGCGGTACTAGCTGGACGTAACGGCTACCCGGGTATTGAGCAATCAGAAGATTAGCAAGCAAGCCCGCTCCAACTCCTGCAAAAAGCCTGACAGTGACACTACCGTACAGTCCGGTCTCCTCGTCTGATATGTCGCATATCATATCTAGGGGTGGTAAACGTCAGACCCCAATAACCGATAAGTCATGCCGATATGAGGCTCATAACGGGTCAAGAAACTACTGGTAACACTTGCCAGTAAATCTCTAAACCAGCCCTGGTCAGGGACTTCCCTGTTATGGCCAATCGAGCATAGCGCAACATCAACCCCCAATACCGGGAGAGACGAAACCCCTCCTATCGCTCATTGCCTCCATGTAACTCGGGACTGTACCTAAAAACCACCGTTTTGCACGCCCTCTTAGACGTGGTAAGATGGAAATCAAAGCACAGTGGGAATCACACAAGACTCTATGACGATCTCGGGTCTAGAGACTAACCTGTACCGGTGTCACCAGAGAACTGCCATCTGACGTAAGGTATAATACCATTTGGGAGTTCTCGGCAAGTCCGTCCAGTGTACCCAGTCTTCACTGAGCACCCGTATATCATCTCTGATGTCAAACACCAATGGATATGGGATCATCCATCGCTCATCTACATGGGTCGAGAAGGTATACGCTAGTCTACTCTGGTATATCGATGCCCCGTCTCGATACACCCACAACTAGGGACCATGAAGGATGTACTTATGGACTACCATGTCCCCACTAATATGATCCGCATCATAGTCCAGGTAGTCAAGTACATATCCTAAGGGCTTTACCAACATGTAACAGAGAGACAATCAGTGTACACGTTAAGGTAAAGAGTAACCTGATAGCATACTATCATGTCGAGCAAGAAAGTCCTCCCTATATATGTCCAAGCATCCACTACAATATACATCTCATGTATAGTAATGGCCTCTAGGGCATACATATAACTAACAGCTAGAGCTTTAGGCGAAGTCTAGGCGAAGTTTAAAGTCCGATCGAACCCCGAAACATCGAGTTTTACCCCTTCTCTGAAATTTTTTTTAAATGTTGTTTTTTCATATTAAAAATGCTCAGAAAATAAAGCAGGGAATTATAAGGACTACTGTGAAAGACGAGCCATTAATTCTCTTAAAGCACCGCGGAACTGCGGCAAGACTATGCCTTGCGCGGCGGTTCTACGGACGAACAGTTGAATTAGGGTTAGTGCTTTTTACAGTAACATCCGTATGTACTTCCTGATGCTTCTGGGAATTTTTGATATTACTCAAGTGTTGAGTTTTCTGGAGATCTTTTATATTCGTTGATTCGATCGGAAAGTTTAACTTCGTTTAAGTTTTTCCGGGTAATTTAGAACGTGTTAAAAAGTTCGATATCAATAACTCACTTTTTCCCTTGCCAGAAAATTTCTAAGTGTTGGATTTTTCCTCAGTTAAAGAACGTTCTAAGTCGTGCAAGTAACGCAGTGGACCCTCTAGAAGAACACAAACCTTAACTCGATTATGCGACCGTCTGAACCGCCTCTAAACCTTAGGGTTTGTGGCAGTACGGCGTTGCCACATGTGAGGCGTTGGTTTGACCCTTCTACGGCTGGACCATTGGTACTATGGCATGTGATGGATGCTTTTAAACTCCGCTCAAGAGTTGAGCCATTTGGGAAATCTTGGGTGTTTGTTTATTCGATCTGAAAGTTTAACATTGTCTATTTATCTGGAATGAGTGATACAATATTTGGAATCCACAAGTAGTTATAAGATAACTAATTTGAATGTTATAAATCTAGCAGTTTAGTCTCATTTGATCGGTTGCCACGGGATTTTGATGTGATCAAAAGTCCGTCGCAATCACGTAGCGTACGCGGATACTCGTCGGGTAAACTTAATAGATAGCCACGCCCCATAGCCCCGACCAAGTGACTGTAGGAGAACCGTCGCTAAAAGCATCCGTTCGGGTGCTCGCGGCAGCGGTGTTCCGCCTTAGTGCACTTCATCGACGGCATCCGAGGGTGCGGCCGTCTACTAAAGTTTGCGACGAGCATTCGATCAGGATGTCGGAAATCTTGTTGAATTTCCTGACTTGATATTGAAAAGTGTTTTCGAGATCGAGACTAAAATGCGGGGTTTATAATTGTTAGGCATGCGATGTCTAAGGAATTCATTTGGTTAGGCATGCGATGTCTAAGGTGGTTGCGGATTCCAACTGTTGTAGTTTTACACATTCTTTTCTGCGACCGTAAGTGTAATATGTGGTGTATCGCCGGTTTCGTTGCTATACATCAACGACAATTGGGATACGCATATTTACTTACGTTGATGATATGTGACATTATGTGTTGCTGTGATATGTTATATTGGATCGTCGCGTTTTGAATAGCCGGGGGGTTTATGTGAGATAAGAGTTTTTCTTTTTCATTCATGTAAAATTCATTGTATGTAATATTCTTTTATTGGGGCACTTCCGGGATGAGGATCATGTCACCATTGTATATTATTTACTTTTCCGCATTAGGTAGACCCAAGGCGGGAAGCACAAGTAACCGGGTTCTAGGGTCCAGTGGGAGGCCATATCGAGGAGTCGAGACCGGGTCTCCTAACCCTAGAATTGGCAGTGTTGCTTGCTGCTCTCGTAGGGGTCTAGGGATGTGGGTTTGGCTATTCATCGCGACCGTGGAATCCGCGTTTTATACAGGCTCGTATTAAAACACGGACCTCCTAGTATATCCAATATTTCATATATGTTATTCTGCTGCAATATTCTGTGATGAGATCATATTACTGCCTGAGACGAATGTTTATATTATATATATGACATATATGTTATATTGCAGATTTCGTTTCAAATGTGATGCTTGTGAAGTATAATAAAATGGGACTTCATTAATGAGATTAATGAAACTAAATGAAACCTAAAGATGTTGTAGAAAGTTGTCTCAAAAACTGGTTGCTCTAGTTCTTGCTTTGCATAGCGGTGTTCCTTGTAGAACATCCAGCACCTTATTCGATAAGGAAAGAGCCGAGATCCCTTCACCGGGAGTGACCTCTTTAGCAAAACTAGCAGATGCTACAAACTCGGTTTGTCTTTTGATTGTTTTTATAGTTTTTGCTTTGCATAGTGATATTTGTGAAATATCCTGCACCTTATTTGATGAGGAAAGAGCCGACGATCCCTTCACCGGGAGTGACCTCTTTAGCAAACCTAGAAAAGGCCTCAAAAACATTCCATTCAAAAATCACTCGATTCTACAACGATATCAAGTTCATTACGCAAAGGGTTTTCTTAAAAACCTGTCGTAGCCCTCCGTCATTTCAGATAAGTACTACTTGGTATTCGTGCTACATTTGTTGACCTTAGCCAAGGCGTAGTGTGCGGTAGATAATTAGTGCTTATCTGTATAAGCATATGATGCGATTGAGTTAGGGTAGTCGTGCGACTTTGTTGACCTTAGCCAAGGGTCGTGCGGGTGGGTTTAATTCAATCGGGAAATGACGGGTTGAACTTGGCTAGCGCTTATGATTTGTTGACCTTATCCAAGTTCATAAGTTGCTAGGGGCAAAATATTATTGGGAATTTCAAGATTTGAAATTTGCAATGAGATTGCATACCTTCTATGAGATAGTTGGATCCTGATACCCGCTGCGAGTAAGAGTTACTCCTGGAAGAGTTTTACACATTTCAATTAGCCGATCAAGTAGGTGTCTAGAAAGGTGTCAACGGGGTTATGCCTCTGGGATAACGAGGTTTATTTTAATTAGGTCCGTGCGAAAGCACGGGGAACCTCCCTCAAACTACCGGCACTGGCCTGGCTGAAAGATTGAAGAACTTGTAGAGTGTAATTAATCCCGGCTAGTCTTTCCTTTTAGGGTTTGAAGGAAGATTTGACTAAAACAGTGGGAGACATCCTGATTAGATATATTAATAACCAATCTTATCTTGCAAGAGCATACGCTGAGTGTTTTCTTCTCTCTTTCTCCAGATAGCGATCATGTCACGCCTTAATCAAGATAATAATACGGATGTAGTGACCGAACCCGCTTGTTATACTGCGCTAAGGAACGTTGGTCCCGCTCTAACTTATAATTGTTATAAGACAGAGCAGGAAATAGGGGATTACCAGAATTCCCGTACCGCCCAAACGAAGAAAGTGCATGTTGATGCATCTTCTTCGGGTGTGTTCATTACCGAGAACTGTTTCTCAGTATCCTTTACGTCCTGGGTATGAGATACCGGATCAGGATCCCGCAAAATGTAATTTGTTACATGGGCTACAGAGAGGTAGAGAACTGAGAATGGGTGATAAGTTTCAAGAGTTAGAAATGATGCAAGTGTTGCAGCCAAGTCGGTTGGCAGTTATCACCCTGTATTACCAGAATGCATTGATTCTGAACGAATGTTCTTAGATACCGAACCTGATATACAACATCATATCAGTCTCTTTATTAGTAAAGAAGGATATAATTTTGTATTGTTGAATAATGTTTTGAACATTTCCTATATCAAGAGTTGATCGGTTCAGGCACGTTATCTAAAAGCATAGACGTTCTTAATCAAACCACAGTTCTTAGTGTACAGAACACACACAAGAGGAAGAGTTCGGAAATGAACGAATCCTTCTTGAGGCATTATAGAATAGGTCATACCAATGCGACCCGACTAGCTAAGTTACATTTAGATGCATATTTAAATTAGCTTAAATTTACATCTTGTGAAACATGCCGGTCATGTCACAAAGAAAGGATGACCACAGCTCTGTTTATTGGAAACAGAGAAAGAGTTAGTGAACTCTTGGGATTGATACATGATGATGTATGATAGTCCCATGTCTACATATGCCAGGATAGGTTCTTTGTACTTCATTACATTCACTGATGATCTCTTAAGATTCAGACATATGTTCCTGTTGAAACACAAGTCCGAAACTTTTGAGATAATCACAGAATATAAGTTAGAAGTAGAGAACCAAAAACGGGTATAAGTATTATGTCCTTTGATGAGATCAAGGAGCAGAATACTAAAGCACGAAATTCCTGGACTATTCTAAAGGAGAATGAGATTCTCTCTCAGCATTACTCCTCCGAATACACCACAGCACGTCGGTGTATCGGGGCGGAGCAATCGCACCCTATGTGATATGGTGTGCTCTATGATGAGTACTACTGAGTTGCCTATTTTCTTTTGGGGTTATGCACTTGAGAAGTTGCAAACCTATTGAATAGGGTTCCAACCAAATCAGATGTCTACCACTCCATATGTGATATGGTATGGGAAGAGCCCATCTCTTAATGAGTTAAAATTTGGGGTTGTCCGGCCTATGTCAAAAGCAAAATCCGGACAAGCTCGAGGCAAGGTCAGTTCTGTGGAAGTTTGTTGGATATCCTAAGCATTCGCAAGGGAATATTTTCTACCACACCGAGGAACAAAAGATGTTTTATTTCTCGGAATACCACTTTTTGAGAAAAAAGGAATTTCTTGTGAAGAAATTAATGGTCATGAGGTAGAACTGGAAGGAGTTCCAGCTATACAAACTGCAGCTGATGATTTGGTAAACCCGGAGGATTCAATAGTTTCCAACGAACCTTAGCCTCTCCACCAATCTGGTAGGGTTCCTCATCCACCTGAGAGATTCTTCGGTTTATCTATGACAGTGGGAGTAAGGATTGCATCATGAGATGATGACCCAACTAGTTTCGAGCAGGCCATCAGGAGTGAGGACTCTGTAAGAATGGCTGGATGCTTAGCGATCTGAGATGGAATCCTTATACACCAACAAAGTATGGACTTTGGTTGTTTTATCTGAAGGGTTAAATCCCCATCAGAAGCAAGTATATATTGAGAAGATTACTTGGTGTACATGGAAAATTTGAGACTTTCAAAGCTATGCTTAAGTCCATCCAGATCCTACTTGCCACGGCTACATACCATGACTACGATATCTGGCGGTTAGGTGTCATGACTCCTTTTCTAAATAATGATTTGGAAGAGAGCGTCTATAAATACACAGCCAGAGGTCTTCGTAGACAGTGGGAGCAGCGGAAACGTGTGCAAGATGTTTTATGTGATAAATCAGGCATCGCTGAGTTAGAACGTCTGTTTTGATGTGGTAGTCAAAGAGTTTGACTTCATCAAAATGGTAGATGAACCTTGTATATACAAAAAGGTAGCAGGGAGTATGGTGGTGATCCTCGAATAGTACGTGGATGACATACTCTTGATAGGGAAGAAGTTTCCTATACTACGCTCGGTCAATCTCCTCTTATCACAAAGATTCTCTATATAGGATCAAGGTGATACCTCCTAAATCCTGGATTATGGATCTATGAGATAAATCTAATTGGATGTTAGGATTCTCACTAGTAGTAGTGAGATGATATCAATCGATCCTGGGGAGAATCACTGGAAAGGTTCCAAGGTGATAAGGGCGACTGAATGTCAGTCGCAGGCATTGCCTTTACCCTCAGTAGAGGGACGGTATGTTGGAAGAGTTCCAAGCTAGATACCGTTATTTACTAGACGATTAAAGACAAGATACATCGTTACCAAGGATGCTACCAAAGAGGCAGTCTGGATATATTTTAGTTCATGAGATGAACTTCGTTCCTGCCATTGTGTGACAATGGAGTTGTAGCTTATGCCAAGGAACCCCCATCCCATCAGAGATCCATACATATTCTTAGAAAGTATCGCCTGACCATAGGAGATGGTTGATCTCCAGGGAGATCGAGGTTAAGAGAGTAGACACAGAGGACAACAGCGCGGATCCACTCACAAAGGCCTATTTTCCAGTAGAGACATTTATGGGATGGTTGAGTATGAGATACTTCAACCACAGCTTATTGTTGGGTATGAGATACTACAACATATGGCCCTAGTGCAAGTGGGAGATTGTTAGTTATATGTATGCCCTAGAGGCCATTACTGTACATTCGTTGTATATTTTAGTGGATGCTTGGACATATATAGGAAGAACTTTCTTGCTCGACATGATAGTATGCTATCTGGTTACACTTTATCTTAACATGTGCTCTGATAGTCTCTATGTCACATTTTGATAAAGCCCTTTGGATAAGTACTTGACTACCAGGACTATGATGCATATCATACTAATGGGGACAGCGTAGTCACCAAGTACATCCTTCAAATGTTCCTAGTCGTGGGAGTACCGAGACAGGGCATCGATACTCCAGAGTAGACTAGCGTATGCGCTTCTTGACCCATATGATGGGCGATGGATGATCCCATATCCATTGGTGTTTGACATCAGAGAAGGTATACGGGTGCTCAGTGGAGACTGGGTACACTGGACGGACTCGCCGAGAACTCCCAGATGGTATTATACCTCATGTCAGATGGCAGTTCTCTGGTGACACTGGTACAGGTTAGTCTGTAGACCCGAGATCGTCATAGAGTCTTGTGTGATTCCCACTGTGCTTTGATTTCCATCATACCACGTCCAAGAGGGCGTGCAAAAAAGTGGCTTTTGGGTATAGTCCCGAATCACATGGAGGAAATGAGCGATAGGAGGGGTTTCGTCTCTCCCGGTATAGGGAGTTGATGTTGCGTTGTGTTCGATTGGCTATAACTGGAAATCCCTGGCCAGGGTTGCTGAGATTTACTGGTAAGTGTTATCAGTAGTTTCTCAAACTGTTATAGACCTCATATCGACACGACTTATCAAGCTATTGGGGTCTGACGTTTACCACCCCAAGGCGAGATAAGCGACATATCAGACGAAGAGACCGGACTGTACGGGAGTGTTACTGGTTGGATTCACGGGAGAAAGTACAGACTTTCTTATTGATCTTCTGATTGCTCAATACCTGGGTGGCTGTGACGTTTAGCTGACCGCTTGCAGGTTGTGGGTGTTTGATATGATCATCACCTACTGCCGGCGTATTGACGATTCTTTAGAGTCCTACACAGAGCTTTCCTGGCTCAGGCAAAACGGAGTAGGAGCACATATGTGATATGTGCGGGACCGGGAATAATACGTGTATGCGATACTGTATTAGATTCTCGCGATATGAGATATCGACCGGGTATATGTGATATAGCCGGGTTATCGGATCAAGTGTTGATTCGATGAACTGATACAGATTATATTAGTCGGTTATTTGTGAAATAACCGGATCATCGGATCTAGTGTTGATTCTATAATTTAATGTATAATTATATATTTGATATATTAAATTACATTAACTAATATAAGCTCACTAAAAAATTCTTTTTCTCACTCGAGTAATACATTGACATATATGTGATATATGTTAATTGTATTATTTTAATTTGTTACAAAATATATTATATATGTGATATATAATATTGTAACTAGTTAAGGTTACAAATGCAACATGTTTTGTGGAGTTTAAACATGGTTAGGGTTTGGATTAGGGTTAAACCTTCTTGAAACTTCTAGAAGCTTTGCTTTTGTTTTTAACTAAAGATATTTTCTAAAGATATTTTGGTTGATATTTGTTAACCCAACCCAACCCTTCACCATGGTTAAGTCTCTACATGGGTTAAGTTATCATACTTAACCCATGGTTGCATTTCTAACCTCATTAGATTTCATTATTCATCACAAAAGGATAGATCATCTTCTTCCTTCTTCTTCCTTGCATGAAAATCTTTCTAGGTTTTTATGAAGTGATGAAAATGAGTGAGTTAAAGAAAACAAATAAGAGATAAATTCCTACTTCATCATCCTCATCCATTCTAGCCACTTAGATTAGAGTGTTTGCTTTGCTAATACTTGATTAGTGAAGCAAAATCTTAGGCTTGAGTTTCTTCAAGGTAGATCATCTTTGTTATCGAAAATCGGAAGCAAGCTTGCATCTTTCTTTTGTGGAGCTTCTCTAGAGTCCGGATACTCGATGATCGTAGCGAAGGGACCTCAACACGGAGCTTTATAAGTGAAGGACCGGACTACAAAGGTTGTAATCCCAAACTCTTAGAAGTAAAGTTGTTTACTTGCTTTGTTTCGCATAATCTCTTGTCCAAGATCTTGGTTAGGGTTGTTCGGCACGTCTAAATTTTGAATCGGGCATGGTTGATGCCTTATAGACCCTTATGACAGTGCCTAGTAACCCTACAAAATTTTGGCCAAAGGTTGCTGTTTCTTTTATAAAAATAGAGGATAACTCCCACGTGCAACGCACGCGAGTACCTGCTGCAGATAGGATTAAATCCTATAGCTGCACCCACGTGTTAAACACATGAGCATACACATGCAAAGCATGTGAGCACCGGCTTCAGATAGAATTAAATCTTATGATAGCCCCTACGTGTTAAACACGTGAGCACCCACGTGTTAAACACGTGAGTTCCCTTGCCGGATTCTTTTGCCAGCGCTCACATGGAAGGCATGTGAGTGCCTAAATTTAAAATTCTCTCATATGATAGAATTAAATTCTATATGATAGAATTAAATTACATTTGGAAAATATTTTCCATGATCTTTCTAATATGGAAAGATTTTTCTCTAACAGAGAATCTTGGACTTAAAATCCAATGGTGATAAAATATCACCAATTAAACCATATGTTAGAATTAAATTCTATATGGGAAATATTTCCTTGATCTTTCTAAAATAAGAAAGATCTTCTCTGTTAGACAGAATAAAATTCTATGTTAGGAAAATATCTTTCTAATCTTGTTAAACAAACAAGATATTCATATGATAGAATAATATTCCATGTTAAGAAAATATCTTCTTAATTTTATTAAACAAACAAGATATTCATATGATAGAATAAAATTCTATATTAGGAAAATATTTTTCTAATTTTGTTAAAACACACAAAAAAGATCTTCTTTGTTAAACAGAGAGCTTTTGGATTAAAAATCCAACGGTGGATAAAATTCACCGGTTGATCTAAAAAATCAATTTGATTGATTATGAAATCAATCATGATCTCTCAATGAGATATTTTCTCAACAAATTGATTTTTTCTCTCTCCTATAAATAGGAGCAAAGAGATGAAAAGAAAAGAGGAGGGACTCAATATAAAAAAAATAGGAGACCCCCATAAGCTTCTGTAAAAATACAGAAGGCTATCAAAAAACTTTCACAAAAATAAACAGAGAATTTAATTCTCGATAAAAGAAGAACATCTTCCTCCTCTAAACCCTAGGTAAAGAAAACACAGAGATCATAATATCTCCTTTACCAATCTAAGGGTTTAACCCATTCTCAAGAACATAGTTCTTTCTCTGAATCTGAGATCCACAAGATAAGTCTCCCACAAGTTGAGAATTTAACTTTTATCGGGAAGATCTTATTCTTGAGAATTGAACATTTAGGGAAGAACAATATCGAAAAGAACATGGAAGAAAAGAACCTGAAGAAAATGGAGTCCATAATACTCCAGGAACTTAGTTCCCTCACAATTCAAGAACTTAGTTCTTAAAGAACCTGATCCCAGATCCTCAAAATAATGATCTTGGTGATCGTTAATGGTCAAAATACCTTTGATAAAGGTTTAACCTCTCTGAAAATATCAACAGAGATTAGATCTTTAAGAAGAAAGTGTTTCACGTGAAACACACATAAGCGCCAAAACTCGGCGCCTCATGTAAAGCACACGTGAGTGCCAAAACTCAGCGCCTCACACACTATGAGTGCCTAAAACTGAGCGTCTCACATGAAACACACGTGAGCGCCAAAAACTCAGCGCTTTACGTGAAACACACGTGAGTGCCCAAAACTCAGTGCCTCACGTGAAACACACGTGAGCGCTCAAAAGAAGATAAAATCTCATCGCCTCACGTGAAATAGACGTGAGCGCTCTAAGCTGAGTGCCTCACGTGAAACACACATGAGAATTAGAAAAGACTAGTGCTTAGCATTGTTTCAGCGCCTCACGTGAAACATACCTGAGCGCTATATATATGAGTGCTTAGCACTGCTGGGTAGTATAAAATCCTAATCTTAGCCCAAATTGGCTAATTCTGTGAAGTTTAAGCTTCTTCGTTGATCTTAGTCCCATATACGACTTATGATCTCTCATCGATGATATCCAAAATGATATTCATCTCATATCTTCTAAATTAATCTTAGTCTCATATAAGACAAACGATTCTTAGGTCTACTGTGTTCTTTTTCCTCAAATATGGGATTTGGTTCAAGGGTGCATCTCTTCACACCTCTGATATATGTCGTTGTAATTCCTCAACGTCATCAAAGATGTGGCAGGTCCCGACAACCAACAGCAACTCCTCATACCAACTTGATGAAAAATATGAAATTTTATCAAGACAGAGAATGATACATCACACATTTGTATACTTCTAAATTGATGTGTACACCTTATATTGATACGCATCCTATATAGATGCAAGTCTCATATTGAGCCTCGCCTATATACATATACATATACATATACATATATGTACATCTTTGAAAGAAACATAAATGCTTTCAAATTGGATCGCACCCCAAATTGGGCGCATCCAATGTCACCATCGTTCACTTCGCCATGCAACAAATACACGTGTACGCAAGATGAACGTTGGACTGAAATGTCCCTAAACTAATATTGGACCGGAACGTCCCTAAACTAACATTTCACCCCAAACACGGCGATGATGGACCGAACGTCCCTAAACTAATAATGGGCTATAACGTCCTTAAAATAATATGTTTTGCCCTACGGACTGTCTCCATACTGACTACCGTATACTATCCATATGCTATTCATATATGATCTAATGATCAGCCAAGCCCATATGCTCACTGTTCCTAAGTCGATCTTAGTCTTATATATGATTAATGATTTTTAGATCAGACCCAAGTCTCCCATGAATAGATGGACATCACAAATGTAAGAAATGCGTCCTAAGTTCATTCCCGTTGGCGAACCAAGCTACTAACGTGGACCCTGTTAAGTAAATACTTGACCCAAAATATCTAGGTTGATCTTAATCTCAAATAAGACTAATGACCCTTAGATAAAGCCTAAATTTCATATGAATGGATGGACGTCACAAATGTAAGAAATGCGTCCCAAGTTCATTCCCGTTGGCAAGCCAAGATACCAACGTCGACCCCGTCAAGGAAATCCTTGACCCAAACCCAAATCATGAAAATATATGTACGGATATGGACTAATTCGTGCCCTACGGGCGACGGCATAAATTAGTCTCTGTAAACAATCCAAGGAAAACCAAAATAAATAATATAAAATACGACACGAAGTGAACTACTGGAGCAGAAGAAAGTTGTTATCGCAACGCGATAACGTAATTGTTACGCCCCACTTCCCAGAGTACGCTAAGGTAGGCACGTGACATAGCCAACCATGCTACCTGTGGATAGGAAAAATCCCTCCACAGTCACATTACGGCTGTAGAGATATCAAGAACAAGAAAGTAAACTAAACTATCTAGTACATGTCCCTGAGCCAGAATGAATGAGTCAAGAAATAATAATATGTGGAAGTAAGAGATACAATAAATGAAACACCTGGAAAGTAAAACTGCATACCGACGGGATCTTCACCGCTCGGTCTAACAGCGGTAATGCTCCTGATCAGTCTGCAACAAAGGTGAAGAATCTGGGCCATGCAAAACCCAGACGTCAGCGCGTCATAACACCAAGCAATAATATGTAAACAGGGTAGCAAGACATGCAAGTATAATCATAAATAGTAAAGCAGGTGTACAACAATATAAATCAGGACAGTGAAAGGTAGTGTGCAGTGAGTAAACTAAAGTGGTCTGTTGGTTATCTACTCTCAAGTCTTTGAAATCAATTTGATGAATCATCGATATAACTCAATAGTATCACGTGCGTGCCCGGGACCACGGTCAAGATTCTCGGGCTGAATTCGAGACGTGCCGCTAGGCAGTAAAAGGTAGCATGTACAGATGAGTGACGTCAGCATCATCACCCCGGGGCTGGCCTAGCCCATAAGACTGATCAGAACAGGTATCGAACTGTCGAGTTACAAGTCAGGTTTCATCATTGATTTCCCCATACTCCCAAGCTATACGTGTTCAAGTCAGGTATTTAAGTAATCAAGAATTAATGCCAACACAGGAGCAAGTAGGTGCATGTTTGTCTGAAAGACAACAGGAACGGTCCGTAAGGACTATATGTCAGGTTTGTTGGCATTAGACACAAGATCAGGTAACAGGTCAAGCCATGGTATATCAAGTCAAGTCAAGTAGTGTACGGTACCATGTCGGGTCAAGTAATATATGTGTAGCAAGTCATGTCAGGTTTGTAAAAGATATCATGTGGGTGCTCATAATCAACTAACATAATCATGGTTATAAATAAACAAGCATAGGTATCAACAACACAATAAATTGGCATATGTAATAGGTTAAGCAATATGTGCAGATTAAACTACTTAGCTGTACGGTTATCAGTTTGTGTTTAAGAGATGGTTTCAACATTATATGAATACAGTATGACAAATATGGAGGTTAAAATCAGGTTAATAAGCATTAAGTAATCTAGGGATGCAATGACATGTATACTATGTTCAATGGATGCAATTATAACTAAAATCGGTCAAAGATGCGCACGGATGTCCGATAGAGTAAAACTAGAGAAAAGGGTATCATGGACTATATACAATAATTATTATGTGATTAAAATGTAATTGTGGTTACTAGTTATAGTCAACTAAATGCAACAGTTAAGCTTCAAGTTCTAGATCTGGAAAATGTAAACGGAACGTCATACTGTTAACTTGGAACTCATGGCTTTAGGTTCTGTCTATAGATTTAATAAGACAAATAGATAAATTTATATGGGAAATAGTATGAATAGGATGTAGCAAGTTTCACTTGCCTCAGAACAAAGGTCGAGATGCAGGCGGCCTGGTGCGACATGACACGATACGGTGTGTGAAACGGCACGACACGGTACTGGGTCTAGTCACGATCTGGTGCGCGGTCTGGACGCGATCTGGTCGTGACATGGAAATGGGGATGGTATGATTCGTCCGGATGGTCGGCGGCGGCATGGCTCCGGCAGCGGTCGGAAACCGAGAATGCAGAAAGGGAAGAAGAAGTTGTAGGAAAAGAAAGGAAGGGGCTGGTGCTCTAGGGTTAGCTCAGGAGTTCTGGGACAAAGGTGAAGGGGTGACGACGGCAATGGGTCGTCGACGGCGAGGTCCATGGCAAGGCAGTGGGTTTTCCGGCGATGGGGCAGTGTGTGTGGGTTTCTTGGGTTGCAGGTGGCAGTGACGAGGGTGGTCGTGGTGTCGGGAGGAGAGAAGGAAGTGGGGAGAAGAAGGCGGTGACGAGGGTGGTCGGAGATGTGGAGGCGAGGTCGGGGCTGTGGGTTCCAGTTGGATGCAGGGGTGTCGGGTTCGTCGGGGTGGTAAGCGGTGGGCGTGCAGGGGAGAAGAAAGAGGTCGAGGAGGGGAGAATACGGTGGTGAGGGTTGAGGCCGACGCCGGCGAGGTGGTGACGGCGACGTGCAGGCGAGCGAGGGTGAAGACTAGGGTTCAGGTGTCAGGGATCTTGGGTTGTAGCGGGGAGATGGGTCTTAGGGATGTGAGGAGGTCGAGGCGTTGGTCGCGGTGGTGACGAAAGCGAGGCGACGGGCGCGGGCGATGGGCGCGACGGGCGCGGGCGATGGGCGCGATGCGGCGTGGGTCCGAGGGTTTGCGTGAGGCGGGAAAAGGAATTTGAGAAGGAGAAGGAAGAGAGAGAGAGTTCACGAGGGGGGAAGGAGAGAGAGAGAGACGTGCATGAATTTAATTAATGGAGATAGAGAGAGAGATTTGTTTGTTTTAACAATATATTCAGTTGAAACTAATTATTATATAATATTACAATATTAGAGGAAATATTTTAAAGGAATGTCACAGTTAATATTAAGGATATATTATATTAGTTAAAGAAATGTTGAATGAATAAGGAATAATGTAATATTATAATATTCGTCCGTTTGAGATTTTGGCAAAAACAAACTTACTCCAAAACACGCCCGGGTCGGGTCCAAAAATTCAGATTAAAAATATGAAAAATATATGCGACTTCTAAATTTCAAAATGAATGCTCAGTCAAGGAAAATTTATACCCCCAAGAACGGATGCACGTACGTGCGTGTAGCTATCCAAACACGTCCGTTTCACTGAACGGGACGAGAACAATATGCGCGGACGCTACCACGGGGTTAGGGGTATCATGCAGACTATGAAATGTATTTTTAAAATATTTTACGTGACTTAAAATGTTATATGATAAAAGATGCCATGCCAGATAAAATTCCAGTATGCGATAAAGTTGAAAATGCCTAAGTTTACATAACAAGTCAGGGTGATTCATAAATATGAATTAAACAAATTTCAAGCAAGCGGGTCGAGTCGAATGCAATGTACAATGTAAAATACCATCCGCACCCAAAATACGATAAATCAAGAAAATACCACGAATAAAGAAATACGAGGACTGGAATTGGTATAAATGAACTCGGGTGTTACATTATACCAAACTACAAAAAGAATTTCGTCCTCGAAATTCCAAGAACAAGAAATGATAAACAATCAAGAACTACTAGGATAGATGGGAAATCTTCTGTCGGACTTCATCTTCTCGTTCCCAAGTTGACTCTCCATGTGAGCGATTACCCCAAGAAACAAGTACAAGAGGGATAACTATGTTCTTAAGAATCTTTTCCTTTCGATCCACAATCGACATCAATCGTTCCTCAAAGGCTAAATCTCCACTTACAGTCAGCTCTGAGTGATCCAGCACGTGTGCTTCATCTCGAACATACTTACGGGGTTGAGGTACGATAAACATGTCATGAACATTCGCCTAGGATTGCGGTAACGCCAATCGTTACGCCACTTCTCCAACACGCTCCAAAATCTCAATGGTCCAACGAATCGAGGACTAAGCTTTCCTCGACTTCCGAAGTGAATCACCCCTCTAGCCGATGACCTCTTCAAGAATACCAAATCACCCACGGTGAACTCTAGAGGTCTTCTCGACGTATCTGTCCAACTCTTTTTGTCGGTCTTGTGCTGCCTTCATACGATTCCGGATAGTGTTAACCTCCTCAACTGTTTGCACGATCAAGTCCAGTCTCAATAATCTTCGTTCACAACATCGTCCCAGCAAACAGGTGAACGACATTTGCGACCATATAAAGCTTCGAATGGAGCCATCTGAATAGTCGCCTGGAAACTGTTGTCGTACGAAACTCCACCAAGTGTAGCTGATCCTCCCATGAACCCTTGAAATCTAACATGCAAGCTCATGTCTTCACGAGTTTGGATCGTTCTCTCCGACTGACCATCTGTTCGAGGTTGATAAGCTGTGCTAAACTTCAATCGAGTCCCCAAACTTTCCTGTAAGCTCCTCCAGAAGTGTGATAAGAATTGGGTGTCATGGTCGGACACGATGCTCATAGGTACTCCATGAAATCTTACAATCTTCTGTATGTACCGTCCTTCCAAAACATCTGTTGGTTGGCCAACTCGAAATGGGATGAAATGAGCTTCCCTGTTCAATCGATCAACAATCATCCAAACTGCATTGTTGCCTTTTGGACTCCGCAGTAAAGCCGTCACGAAATCCATGGTTATATGTTCCCACTTCCACCGAGGAATCGAAAGTGGTTGCAATAAATCAGCCACCTTTTGATGTTCAGCCTTAACTTGCTGACATACCAAGCACTTTGCTACAAAGCGGGCAATCTCCCATTTCATGTCTTCCCACCAGAATTGCTATCGTAACACTCGGTACATCTTTGTGCCTCCTGGATGTACGGAACATGCGGAACTGTGTGCCTCCTTCATAACTACTTCACGGATATCTCCCCTTGGCCCACACAAACGGATACCATAACGCAACGTATCACCTTCATGAATCAATAAGTCCGTCCGAATTTCAGCTTCAATTTGTTCTCGAAACCTTTGCAATCTTGAGTCCTTCAATTGCGATGCTTTAATATTCTCGATCAATGACAACTGTACTTGCAGCTGCATCAACTGCCCCGAAGAATGCGGTAGCACAACTTCCAAATCGAATCTCCGAAAGTCTTCAATAAGTTTCTTCTGTGCAGTCAACATCTGAATTGCTGGCAACCGACTAAGCGAATCTGGCACAACACTAACTTTCCCCGGATGGTATTCAAGATCAAGATCGTAGTCAGCCATCAGCTCTAACCATCTATGCTGCCTCATATTAAGCTCCTTCTGTGTGAACACATACTCCAGGCTTTTGTGATCGGTAAATACTTTGACCCTTTTGCTCAATAAGTAGTGTCTCCAAATCTTTAAAGCGAAAATCACAGCTGCTAGCTCCAAGTCATGAGTTGGGTAATTCTCCTCATGGGTCTTCAACTGTCTCGATGCGTAAGTTGTAACCTTCCCATGCTGCATCAAAACACATCCCAATTCTTTCTCAGGTGCGTCGCTGTGAATCACCAATCCTCCGGAATTGTCTGGCACGGTCAGAATAGGAGCGGTTATCAACTTTTGCTTTAGCGCCTCAAAAGCTGACGCACACCTATCCGTCCACACAAATGGTACCTCCTTGCGCGTAAGCTTGGTCAAAGACTCAGCCAAACGAGAAAAATTCTCCAAGAACCTTCTATAATACCCGGCCAGTCCAAGAAACTCCTTATCTTCACAACATTCTTCGGAATCGGCCGATCTCGAACTGTTGTAATCTTTCGGATCAACGATGATTCCTTCTCCAGCCACAACGTGCCCAAAAACTTCACTTCTTCAAGCCAAAACTCGCACTTACTCACCTTTGCATACAATTTCCTTGCATCAATGTCTGCAGTGCAATCTTCAAGTGTTCCACACGCTCTTCCTTGCTCCTCGAGTAGACCAGACTATCATCGATGAACACCACTATAATCTGGTCCAGTAACGGTGAAAAGATTCGGTTCATCAGATCCTTAAATATCGTTGGTGCATTCGTTACTCCGCATGGCATCACTAAATACTCGTAATGTCCATACCGAGTTCAGAACGCGGTCTTACAAATATCTTCTGGTTTAACTCGGACCTGATGATATTCGGATCGCAAATACAGCTTCGAGAATACCCTCGCGCCACAAAGCTGCTCGAATAATTCACCAATGCGAGGGATCGGGTACTTGTTCTTAATAGTCACCCGGTGTAAATTCTCGATAAACGTTGCACATCCTCCTTGTGTCATCTTTCTTCTTTACTAGAAGAACTGGAGCTCTCCAAAGTGGGTTGCTGCTGCGAATCCACTCCTTCTCTAGAAATTCGGTAACCTGTTTCTTGACTTCTTCCAACTCCACTGGTGCTATTGGATAATACGCCTTTGGGATTGGCGCTGCACCAGGAACAAGATTAAACTCCATATCTCGTTTTGGCGATAAACCCGAGATGTCTTCGAACACGTCCATGAATTCTCGAACTATAGCCGGCTCTTCTTCCTTATCAACTTCCATCGACGAAAGAACAATGTTTGCCGGCCTAGCCCTAAACTCGACTGGCCCGACAGAACCGCTTCCTCCAGCAAAACATGCTCCGGATGTCCGGGAATCTGGAGAATCACTTTCCTTTCCTTACAATCAATATGAGCGTGGAAAGTGCCGCGAAAATCCATTCCCAAGACAACAACAACAAAGGAATGCACTAGGATTGAATAATCCTAACGCGGGGCAAAACAAGAACAAGTAAGATACCGAGATGACTTCATCCAAAATCAATATACTGAAGAGGATTAAGCACGGTAAGCATGATTCAAGATGGTGATAAAACAATAACTGGTAAGCAATGAAACCGAGAGAAGCAAGGTAATATAATGATCATGAAACTAGGAAATGAATCAAGTCCAGGACTCCAAGTTACTTGAATAGAGTACCGCATTGTAACCATGCTGCAGTTCATGGGTACAATTACATAACTCCAATCAAGTCGCCCAAATCCTAGTATTAGAATCAAAGAACGGGGAGAAACAAAAGAGAACCAAAAAGTTTCAAGTCGAGATGCAAAGTGGTTTGCATATTGTCAAGGCGAAGGATAAAAGAAGGATATGATTCAAGAATCATGATAGCAATGTGGCAGGACATGCTCCTAGTTACGAGTATTCTGATTCGTGTATTGGGTCCAATACCCAACTACAAAAGAATCAAACCGATTAACCTAAATCATATGGCTCTGATACCAAAAGAATCATGTCACGCCCTGCTTCCCAGAGTACGCTAAGGTAGGCACGTGACATAGCCAACCATGCTACTTGTGGATAGGAAAAATCCCTCCACAGTCACATTACGGCTGTAGAGATATCAAGAACAAGAAAGTAAACTAAACTATCTAGTACATGTCCCTGAGCCAGAATGAATGAGTCAAGAAATAATAATATGCGTAAGCAAGAGATACAATAAATGAAACACCTGGAAAGTAAAACTGCATACCGACGGGATCTTCACCGCTCGGTCTAACAGCGGTATTGCTCCTGATCAGTTTGCAACAAAGGTAGAAGAATCTGGGCCATGCAAAACCCAGACGTCAGCGCGTCATAACACCAAGCAATGATATGTAAACAGGGTAGCAAGACATGCAAGTATAATCATAAATAGTAAAGAAGGTGTACAACAATATAAATCAGGGCAGTGAAAGGTAGTGTGCAGTGAGTAAACTAAACTAGTCTGTTGGTTATCTACTCTCAAGTCTTTGAAATCAATTTGATGAATCATCGATGTAACTCAATAGTATCACGTGCGTGCCCGGGACCACGGTCAAGATTCTCGGGCTGAATCCGAGACGTGCCGCTAGGCAGTAAAAGGTAGCATGTACAGATGAGTGATGTCAGCATCATCACCCCGGGGCTGGCCTAGCCCGTAAGACTGATCAGAACAGGTATCGAACTATCGAGTTACAAGTCAGGTTTCATCATTGATTTCCCTATACCCCTAAGCTATACGTGTTCAAGTCAGGTATTTAAGTAATCAAGAATTAATGCCAACACAGGAGCAGGTAGGTGCAGGTTTGTCTGAAAAGACAACAGGAACGGTCCGTAAGGACTACATGTCAGGTTTGTTGGCATTAGACACAAGATCAGGTAACAGGTCAAGCCATGGTATATCAAGTCAAGTCAAGTAGTGTACGGTACCATGTCGGGTCAAGTAATATATGTGTAGCAAGTCATGTCAGGTTTGTAAAAGATATCATGTGGGTGCTCATAATCAACTAACATAATCATGGTTATAAATAAACAAGCATGGGTATCAACAACACAATAAATTGGCACATGTAATAGGTTAAGCAATATGTGCAGATTAAACTACTTAGTTGTACGGTTATCGGTTTGTGTTTAAGAGATGGTTTCAACATTATATGAATACAGTATGACAAATATGGAGGTTAAAATCAGGTTAATAAGAATTAAGTAATCTAGGGATGCAATGACATGTATACTATGTTCAATGGATGCAATTATAACTAAAACCGGTCAAAGATGTGCACGGATGTCCGATAGAGTAAAACTAGAGAAAAGGGTATCATGGACTATATACAATAGTTATTATGTGAATAAAATGTAACTGTGGTTACTAGGTATAGTCAACTAAATGCAACAGTTAAGCTTCAAGTTCTAGATCTGGAAAATGTAAACGGAACGTCATACTGTTAACTTGAACTCATGGCTTTAGGTTCTTTCTATAGATTTAATAAGACAAATAGATAAATTTATATGGGAAATAGTATGAATAGCATGTAGCAAGTTTCACTTGCCTCAGAACAAAGGTCGAGATGCAGGCGGCCTGGTGCGACATGATACGATACGGTGTGTGAAACGGCACGACACGGTACTGGGTCTAGTCACGATCTGGTGCGCGGTCTGGGTGCGATCTGCTGCGCGGTCTGGGCGCGGTCGTGACATGGAAATGGGGATGGTATGATTCGTCCGGATGGTCGGCGGCTGCATGGCTCCGGCGGCGGTCGGAAACCGAGAATGCAGAAAGGGAAGAAGAAGTTGTAGGAAAAGAAAGGAAGGGGCGGTGCTCTGGGGTTAGCTCGGGGGTTCTGGGACAGAGGTGAGGGGGTGACGACGACAATGGGTCGTCGACGGCGAGGTCTACGGCAAGGCAGTGGGTTTTCCGGCGATGGGGCAGTGTGTGTGGGTTTCTTGGGTTGCAGGGGGAAGTTGCAGGTGGCGGTGACGAGGGTGGTCGTGGTGTCAGGAGGAGAGAAGGAAGTGGGGAGAAGAAGGCGGTGACGAGGGTGGTCGGAGATGTGGAGGCGAGGTTGGGGATGTGGGTTCCAGTTGGATGCAGGGGTGTCGGGTTCGTCAGGGTGGTAAGCGGTGGGCGTGCAAGGAAGAAGAAAGAGGTCGAGGAGGGGAGAATAAGGTGGTGAGGGTTGAGGCCGACGCCGGCGAGGTGGTGACGGCGACGTGCAGGCGAGCGAGGGTGAATACTAGGGTTCAGGTGTCAGGGATCTTGGGTTGTAGCGGGGAGATGAGTAGTAGGGATGTGAGGAGGTCGAGGTGTTGGTCGCGGTGGTGACGATGGCGAGGCGACGGGCGCGGGCGATGGGCGCGGCGCGGCGTGGGTCCGAGGGTTTGTGTGAGGCGGGAAAAAGAATTTGAGAAGGAGAAGGAAGAGAGAGAGAGAGAGTTCACGAGGGGGGAGGGAGAGAGAGAGACATGCATGAATTTAATTAATGGAGATAGAGAGAGAGATTTGTTTGTTTTAACAATATATTCAGTTGAAACTAATTATTATATAATATTACAATATTAGAGGAAATATTTTAAAGGAATGTCACAGTTAATATTAAGGATATGTTATATTAGTTAAAGAAATGTTGAATGAATAAGGAATAATGTAATATTATAATATTCGTCCGTTTGAGATTTTGGCAAAAACAAACTTACTCCAAAACACGTCCGGGTCGGGTCCAAAAATTCAGATTAAAAATATGAAAAATATATGCGACTTCCAAATTTCAAAATGAATGCTCAGGCAAGGAAAATGCATACCCCCAAGAACGGATGCACGTACGTGCGTGTAGCTATCCAAACACATCCGTTTCACTGAACGGGACGAGAACAATATGCGCGGACGCTACCACGGGGTTAGGGGTATCATGCAGACTATGAAATATATTTTTAAAATATTTTACGTGACTTAAAATGTTATATGATAAAAGATGCCATGCCAGATAAAATGCCAGTATGCGATAAAATTGAAAATGCACAAGTTTACATAACAAGTCAGGGTGATTCATAAATATGAATCAAACAAGTTTCAAGCAAGTGGGTCGGGTCGAATGCAATGTACAATGTAAAATACCATCCGCACCCAAAATACGATAAATCAAGAAAATACCACGAATAAACAAATACGATGACTGGAATTGGTATAAATGAACTCGGGTGTTACAGTAATTAACTGCAGGGGCTTACGTCTGCAGAGAAGAGCGTCCCCACAATCAAAAACCCCTCATAAATTAGGGGGAATCTGATAAAGTCTGCTACATCGGTCGTAGCTATCCAAATCTCCGATATAAGATGCCATAAATCAACTTGGTATCTTCGGAGAGGTGGGTGGATATGTCCAAATAGCATCTGACCTCAGATTCAGGCAAGACGTCTTCACATCTCAATCCGATCTTCGGTGGTAAACCATGGGGAATTGAAGGCTCTGATACCAATGTAGCATTTAGGTGCATAGATCTTAACATTAAATCATGGCAGTGGAAAAAAAAGATCCACACACAACGTTTTACAAGAATTAACTTAACCCAAAAGTTATGGGTTGTTATCCGTGCCCACGTTACCATGATGAACTTTGACATTCGCCTCCTTACAACAGACGGGGATAAACCATACCCTTAATGAGCGAGAATCTCCTACGTGATCACCTCGCAAGCTAACTCTTGATAGAACTTGGAGAAGAGAATACGACGACTTGTATATGATGCCAGGGATATATATGTACATGACAATCTTGCTCGATATGATAGTGTTGGATATAACGACCTCAAGGCAATTATTGAGGCATGCGATTATGATAATTGAGGGAGGACCTATACAGGTAGAACAATCTTACTCGAGATGATAGTATGCTATCTGGTTTGTCTTTATCATTGATGTGTACACATTTTATTTGTTATTACGTGTCGCTAATACATAATGATAAAGCCCGTAAGATTCTTTCTTTATTACCAACATTATGATGGCGATCATATTCATGAGAGATGGATAGTCCATGAGCACATCCTTAAATGTCCCTAGTCATGGGAGTATCGAGACTGGGCATCGATATTCCGGAGTAAACTAGTGTATACGTTTCGAGACCCCGACGAGGGGCGGTGGCCGGTCTCACAAGCCATTGGTGTTATGTCACCTAAGTTAGTATACATGTGCTCAGTGGAGGTGAGTACACTGGACGAACTCGCTGAGAACTTCTAGATGGTATTATATCTATCGTCAGATAGAAGTTCTCGAGTGGCATTAGTACAAGTTAGTCTTTTCAACTGAGATTGTCATTTGTTTCGTGTGAGTTCCCACTGTACTTTGATTACTACCCTACCACGACTCAAAGGAGTCGTGCAAACATGTTTTAGTTGGGTAAAGTCCCGAGACACATGGAGGCAGCAAGCGATTATCGGGGATTCGTCTCTCCCGATATTAGGAGTCGATGTCATGCTGTGTTTGGTAGACTATCACCTCAAATCCGTGGCCTCAGTAGATAAGATTTACTAATATGAGTTCAGTAGTTTCTCGGTTGGTGATGAGCTTGACTCCGACATGACTTATCGGGTTATTAGGGGTCTGATGTTTCCACCCCCAAACTCGGTATGCGATACTTTTAGATGAAGAGACCGGACTGTATGGAGATTGTCGTATTCAGGCTCAGTAGAATTCGGATTGACTTGATTGTCGACCTCTCTTTCGATAGATACCTGGATAGTCGTTATGTACAATTAGTGTCGCCGACGTGCTTGTGGTGTTTGGATTTATCCAGTAAATCACTGCCACCATATTATCGAGTCTTTAAAGTCCAATACAGAGGGTTTTCTCGGTTCAGGCGATATGATGTAGATGACGTATGTTAGTGCATACAGGGTGTCCAATTAAATACATGTACAGGCTATATGGACTTTAATCGGACGGTTGATAATACTAGCGGCTTAGGATTAAGCCGGATTATTAAATCAGGTTTTGATTTAATAATATATATATATATATATATTAATATGTATATTCTAGTATTATTGTTCACTGTTTATTTTCTCTCTCTTGGCTATTGATATTTTTGTACGAATACGCGTATATATATTTTGATACGTATAACGAGTGGTATTCCGTATTTATACGGGATTTGTTCTAGAAAATGGACACTTCATTTATTGAATTTTCTTTTATAGAAAATCAAAAATGAGGTGGAGGATGAAGTATAAAGAAGTATGGTGTAGAGAAGTATTGCTTGATTTTATATGATATATTTCATTTGGATACACTATTCTTTCATGGTTGCAAATAATCAATCCATTCTTTTTCCATGCTTGCTAGTTTTTTCCTACACAAAAGACTTAGCCATTTTTCATGGATTCTTCTTATTTACCACCTCCTCCTTCTTCTAGGTAGTTCACTTGAACTGAGAAAAGAGAGAAAAGGATAGTGAGAATATTCCTACATCCCCACTTTCCTTTCGTAGCGAGCTTGGAGCGTCGGTCGCTTCACTAGGTGAAGCCAGAGCTTGGATCGGTTTCTCTTAGGTGGATCTTCTTTGGTAAGGGCGGTAGCCACTCAAGAACGATCTGGACAGCATACACGGAACTTGGAGGGGTGTTCCTTGGTTGGGTGGACACGCATCGAAGTTAGTATTCTGTATCTTTGCATGCTTGGTTTGCTAGTTTAGGCATTTGGATCGAGTCTAGGTTCGAGGTTTCTTCATGTTTGCTTGAATTTTTTGTTTGCCATTCGCGCTTTCGCTGGGCCGTGGGCACTGGGGAACCCTATAGATAGTATGCTATTTGGTTTGTCTTTATCTTAATATGTAAGTTTTACTGGTTATTGTGTTTCGTTATTATATGTTGATAAAGCCCATGGGATCTTTTGCTTGACTACCAGCGCTATGATGTTGATCATACTTGTAGGGGCTAGGCAGTCCATAAGCACATCCTTAAATGTCCCTAGTCATGGTAGTATCGAGACTGGGCATCGATATTCCAGATTAGACTAGTGTATACGTATCTTGACCCCGACGAGGGGTGATGGTTGGTCCCACAGCCATTGGTGTATGGCACCAAAGATTGCATGCATGTGCTCATTAGGTTATGAGTTATACTGGATGGATTCACCGAGAACTTCTAGATGGTAATATACCTATCGTCAGATAGCAGTTCTCTGGTGACATAGGTACAAGGTAGTTTTTAGACCAGACATCGTCATTTATCATAAGTGTGGTCCCATTGTACTTAGATTACTACCCTACCATGGCTTTAAAAAGTCATGCAAACTGGTTTTAATTGGGTGCATTCCCGAAGCACTTGGGGGGCAGTGAGCGATAGAAGGGATTCGTTTCTCCCGGTATAGGGAGCCGATATCGCACTGTGTTCGATTGGTTGTCACCATAAGACCTTGGCAAAGGCAGATGAGATATACTGATAGTGAGATCAGTAGTTTCTCGAGATGGTTTTAAGCCACACCAACAAGACTTATCAGGTTATTAAGGGTATGACGTTTTCCACCCCTTAGACTCGATATGCGACACTTTCAGATGAAGAGACCAGACTGTACGGATATTCACCGCCGAAAGACCGGATTGAGACGTTGGGACGTCTGGCCTGAATTTGTGGGCAAATGCTATTTAGACATATCCATCCAGCTCTCCGAAGATACCAATTTGATTTATGGAACCATATATCAGAGGTTTGGATAGATGTGACCGTTGTAGTAGACTTTATCAAATTCCCTCTCATTTGTGAGGGGTTTTTGATTGTGGGACGCTCTTCCCTGTAAGTGCAAGCCCCTGCAGTTAATTACGTTATCGCGTTGTAATGACCACTTTCTCTTGCTCCGGTAGTTCACTTCATGTCGTGTTTTGTTTGTTTTATTTTGGGTTGCCCGTGGATTATATACGGAGACTAATTTATATTATCACCCGTAGGGCACGGATTAGTCTAAATCCGTATATTTATGAATTTGGGTTCTGAACTCGGGTTATATATTTCTCTAGTTCAAAAATGGTTTGTTTTATTTAAGGACAGTTAATTTAATTTGAGATTAAGATCAATTTAAATTTATGAGCATTTGGGCTAAATTTGTTTTAACTAAGGATATGTTAGTCGTGTTTGAGACTAAGATCAACGTACCAATATTTTTAGGATCATTAAATTTTATTAAGATCCAACAATAGAACATTTGGGCTCAGCTGGAAGAAACTTCATAGAGACTTTTAGCCAATTTGGGCTTGGTCTGCTCAGTCTTTTCTCTTTTCCCTTTTCCTTTTTTTTTATTCAAAGTGCTAAGCACTTATTTGGGTTCTGTTTGTTCAGCCTTTTTCCTCTATGCAGAAATGCTAAGCACTTCTTTGGAGCTCTGTCGCTCACGTGGAAAGCGCGTGAGGTATTCAACCTTTGTTTTTGTGGCTCACGTGTATTTCACGTAATTGCTTTATTTTTCGGATGCTGGGTTGCTTTGTTTTGGTGGCTGCCCAATCAGTGCAAATGAATTAAGGAGATATTTTTCTAGAATTTAATTCTATATGGGGAGGCGTCCTCACGTGTTTAACACGTGACCCCGATGTGTTTTAACCTGTTTTACTTAGCGCCCATATGCCATGTATATATGCGCTCACGAGTTTAACACGTGAGGTCAGTTTGGCCTTTAGCCACTTATTCTTAGTGGTTATATGTTTTGCATACAAGAAACGGAATTTAATTCTATGTATAGAGTTTAACTCAATCTGAAGCCAATACTTCAAAAGGGTGTTCTCACGTGTTTAATACGTGACCCTAATGTGGGTTTTAACTGTTTAGCATATAAGCGCTCTTGTGTTTAACACGTGAGGCCTATTTAGCATTCAGTCGCTCGCTTTCAGCGCTTATATGCTTTTGCATATAGGCGCTTACGTGTTTAACACGTGAGGCTCAAATCATGAGGAACTCTCCTTTTTTATCTCCCTTTTTTATAAGGGAACAAATGCCCTCCTTTGGCCTCGGAGTGACTACTGTTTTTTTATCTTTCTCCTTGAATTTTTTTCTTTCTTGAGAATTTAATTCTCATTTCAGAGCTTAGATCTCTGCCCTTAGAACTCCTCTGATTAGAGTTAAACTCTGCCAAAAATTTTGGTAAGGATTATGAACAGAGCTTAGCTTTTAAAAGACTTTTTATTTTGTTTTGGATTTTTAATCCATTAATAGAGCTTGATTCTTTTCTTGAACTGATCTCTTGAAGATCTTTAAAAACCTTTTTTTAGTAGACCGTGGGTCTTGAATCAATGGGCATCCTTGAGAATCCTCGGTTCTCTTCTTAGGGTTTTACCCTATCATTGATCCTGATCTTTGAAGGTCTCTAGAATTTTAATCCATTATGTTTCCCATCTGTTTCCCATCATGGGGATTTTTTGGATTTAATCCCATTATTGGAGGAATTTAATTCAATTTTGTCTTGCAGAGCTTAGCTCTGAATTTTTTTGGAACTTAAGGAATTTTATTCCCTTTTCTGTTCTTGAGTACTTTCCTTTTTAGGGTTTTAATATCCCCTTCACAGATTTGAATCCATTTTCATCTTTAAAAGAACTCGTTTTTCGGGGATATTGGGAGTTTCTAACTCCACCGTTCATTTAATGAGAATCCTTTTAGATTCTCACAATGGGCACTTGTCTCATTCTTGACGAGCCTCCATTTTGATTTCGTGGGGCCCAGTAGCTTTGGAGTTAGTAGTCCCATGAGACAAACACACACATTTTGTTGATGGTTTTTTTTGTCTTGTCTTTTTTTTTAGGCACAATGGCCTCACTTCCCTACTTCCCTTATACTCGCTCATAGGTCATTTTTCCACAGTCGCCATCAGACGAGGAAGTGATGGCTAAGATTAGGAATCATGACAAGGACAAAAACAACCTTCTCCTATGGGGAGTCTGGTATGGTCATATTATAAGGGGACGTCGCAGTTTTTCATGCGGAGTACCAACAGAACCCATTCGTTCTATTCAATTTACGGAGCATCCATGTACTGCTTATACAGTGGAAGCAGCTAATTGGACTCCTAAAGGCCGACTTGAGCCATCAATGACAGGGATACCCAATCAGCCCTTAGTGGCTATTGACATTCTGGGACGCCGAATGTGCAAAGGCGAAGCTCAAGCTTAGGGACGAGTATATAAGATAGGCATCATCCCATGGGATCCAATGGGCTACCTTCCTTAGGCCCGGTATATTCTCTCCTCCCAACGCTCACGGTTGTAGAAAGTTAGATTGTATCAGGTGGTGTATGCGTCATTATTCTACTACCATGCTCCCCACGCCTGGTGGGTTAAGGCTTTCTTAAACCAATGGAATCTTCCAATGAATACGTTTCTATTAGGGGACCGTGAAGTTTCTATATCGCTGGAGAAATTCCAAGAAATTTCTAGACTGCCAATCAGGGGAGAACATTATGAGGAATTACTACCCCCTGACGAGTACGTTTTTGCTACAGTGCCAGCCATGTATGAAGGCTTGACAACTGAGAATGTTGTTCAGCACAAGCATCCAAGTTTAATTAAGGCCTTGGCATTTTTGTGAGCCTGTTTGTGGCATCAGAAGGGCAAACTGTTAGTTTTGATGATTTCATCGCTCGCTTCCTTCGTAATGATGCTCTATCCAAGAAAGCTCCGAAATTTGCAAAGGTCGAAGATTCCTTCGGCTTTGGCCTAGACAAACTGCCGGCTAAAGAAGAAGATCTGCAACAATTTTATCTCCCAAGTTTGTCGACCGTGGCTTTTGACGATATTGTTGCTCCTGGTATGGACGAGGAAACATTTTTTGTAGGCTTCATCAGTCTTTGGCTCAGCTGGTATGCAATGTCGATACACCGATGCTTTATAAGTGCCTCCGTATTCTACCTCGCACACCGCATAGACGAAGGAGAATGACTGGATTGGCGTTGCAGGGTTATCACACCTGTATCATGGTTTGTGTACCGCAGCCAACTCTTCAATTCCAGGTGCAGACACAGTGAACTTCTCCCTCCATTACTTCACGTCCTGGATTGAGACGCACGTGTTAGGCGCGTTTGCTGTGCACCGGCGGCCTGATTTCTACAAGTCTTATACTTTCCCACGAGTCATGAGATTAGTTGATGATTCCGCTCTTGATCCGACCCAGTTAGGGGCTTTGTGTGTGCTGCTTAACCCGTATTCAAATGAGGGTGGCATGGTTTTTAATAATCGGGTTCTTTCTGCGCCAACGGAGCCTATTCAACAATTATTTTATTTATTGAAGGATGGAGCACCGACTTTGAAACACAAGGAGATCATGCACTTGTATTCGATCGGGCCGGGGTACTTGGTGTTCCGATTAAATGATGCTGCTCTCTTCATGAGGTATAATCCGCATCGCTTTGCCTAACAGTTGGGTTATGACAAGGGTGTGCCCCTTGAAGCTTTCTTGGTTGAGCCTACTCCCTAGCTGGAGACTGCCCGTGAGACTATTCATCACTTTATATGATTGAACACCGATTCTCTCTTCATGATCTTCAAGCCTGATTACATTCTAAGGCCTGTGGGACCCTTCAAAGGCTAGTATCATTACTGGGTCAGTCCCATTATTACAGAAGAGAGACGGATGGTTTTCGAGTGTAAGGCCTCTGCGCCTACCCAAGCCGTCAATGTTCCACTGTCACCACGATCGGTCGTTCGCTCTCCTCTGAGAGACAGTGATTTAGTGATTATTCCAAAAGCTACTCGAGCAGAGTCGGCCCCCTGTTTTGCTGGTATGCCAGTTCGTACTGGAGCCAGCACAGGGACTCCTGATAATGCATAAGATGCGGCATTATCAAATTCAGATCCCGAAGATGAAATTGGGTAACGCCGTGCAAAGGTGCCTAAGGGGAGGAAGCTTCCTTCCGTGAGTGCTATCTCGGGCCCTAAAAAGAGGAAGAAGTCGGCTGCGCGTTTAATCGATACCTTGTTCGAGCCAGAGCCTCTCGTTTGTGATGAGCCTATGCCTACACACGAACCGGATGATGGTCTTCTTTTTCCGGGTACATCTGTCGAGGAGGCCGCTCAGCTGGCCGAACCCCTAAAGTGATCACAGGATGAGACTGAAAACGTGCAACCTAAGAAGGGAGGTTCCCCCCCCCCCCCCGTCGAGTTCTGTGATATTGATCCGACTCCTGCTATGTCACCGGCAGTTCCTTTAACGCCGACAGAAGAAAGGGATCTTAAACAGCCGATATCAGCCACTTTTGAGGACGAGACTGCTCTGAAAGAGGGTAGAGCTATATCTTCAATCGAAGCCCGACAAGCGTGGTTAACAAGAAAAGAGAGGCAGCTTGAAAAGGCTATACTTCAGGCTCCTTAGCGTATTGGTATGTACCTTTTACATCCTTCTCAGTAAATAATTTATATTTCTTTCATATTGTATTCGTCTTTACATATTTTTCTTTTGTAGGGCCTTCCGCGGCGGGCACAGTTTCGAGCCCAGATCGTGCCTTAGAGACTCCGGTAATGACTCTTATTCCGTCGGTGGAGGTTACTGGACCAGCTATAGACTCTGTAAATATTACTAGTGGCACAGCGGAGAATGTAGAGGACATTCTTGAGGCTGTTGTCCCTTTGGTCCAGAATGGACGAAATATTGAAGGTAATCTTATATCTTTCTTTCTGTTTAACGATCTTTCAATATGTCTGACCCTTTCTTTCTCTCAGAATTGCGAGAGTTTGCGTTCTCTATTGTGGATCGTTCTCCGGAGGAAACCTTCTTACGTTTACTTAACATGGCGGCCCTGCATGCGATACCCCCCCAGCGCATCGTCTTTTCTTCCAGCCATAATTGGTATTCCCTTACCTTCCGTATTATATTTCTATAACGATACTGACGTGGCCTTTACTTTGAACCACAGTCCTACAGGCTGATGACGAAGTTGAAGTTCTTGATGGGCTTGGGGATTTCTCAGATTTGCCTTCTATGACCATGCAGAAGTGACACTTTAGCCCTGGTATTCTTTTACTTATTCCCCGTTCGAAAAGATGACTAACCACACACACACACACACACACACACACACA
This sequence comes from Agapanthus africanus, assembly GCA_030015575.1. Taxonomy (NCBI): domain Eukaryota; kingdom Viridiplantae; phylum Streptophyta; class Magnoliopsida; order Asparagales; family Amaryllidaceae; genus Agapanthus; species Agapanthus africanus. Next base: position 440,957,401 of record CM057343.1, on the reverse strand, counting down.
CACATATATATATATATATCTTCACAGTTCTGCCAACCCCGACTCCATTTGAGTCCTATATTTGCATGCCGTCGGGTCCTTATGCCAGACGTATGTCTGAAAGGATGGCGAAGCAGAGTATACATTCACTGGCCACTCTTATCGAAGATCTTCACGCCGGCACTTCCGTCATTGCAGAGGAATTTGCTGTCGAAGCTAATGATTCTTTGTCCGTCCTTGCCACCTACCATGATGTGGCGCTGGTGCATACTTGGGTTGAGTATTGTCGTCGAGTGGAGGCTTCTCTACATGAATTTGAATGCATACGCCTTCCTTCTGATATTTTATCTGTAAAGGCCAAATTGCATGAATGGATTGATTGGTGTGCGGCTGACCTCTGATCTTGTGAGAAAAGGCTTAACCGAAAATTTTCGGAGAGGGAGCTGGCCTTGAAAGCTTTGGGGGAACTTCAAGCCTAGCTCACAACAAAAACTACTCGGGCCTATGAAATTTGGCGAGTTCTTCAAGAGGCAATTACTGTAAGTCGATGTACAACACCCAATACTTGTGGGGAGGCGGAATTTTCAAAAACGAACTTGTTTAGTTAACAAACATCGACTAACCGCTTGAATCGAAGCTAAACGATAACTAACTTAAAACATAGAGTTTCTATGCTACTATGTTTAGGGATTATACCTTACGAATCGTGTCCTTCGTCTTTGCGAACTCCACCTCCTCCTCGGCCTTCTCGAAGTAGTAGACGATCCACCCGAGAGGTTTACTCCAAGCTTAGCCTCTAAACTTGAGGCAACTAAACTTCTCTAAGTGCTAATCAAAGAAGCTAGGTAAAATATAGAGAGGGTTATGGATTAAGTAGTCTAACTAATCCTTGTACTCAACACATGAGAGGGGAGGATTAGGGTTTGAAGAGGGAGAGCTTGAGGAGAGAGAAGGTGAGGATAATAATGAAGTGAGAATAATGAGTTATGATAATATATATCAAGCATTTCTTTTTATCAAGAAAAGAATAAGAAATGAATTTAGCAACCATGCTTGATAATATCTAATGATGATTAACTCCATGAGTCATTAAGCATTTATCATGCATTAATGACATGGATGAATCATCCATATGACTCATTAATCACATTCATTGCTTATGCCACCTAAACCTCCTTAGTCACCACCTTCTAGAAGCTTCTCGCGCAATTACGAGAACGCCCCTCCTTTCCGCAAAAATACGGAAAAACTTTAGACTGTATAAATCCAATAACCGGATACCAGTAACTGGCTTAAACCAAAGCCGACTGGTAAAAACTGTCCGAAAGTCGTACGCGCGTAAATGCACGTATGCGTCCGAACCCTTGTCGTAAAACCATACGACCTCTATATCGTTTCGCCTGGAGTAGGGAAACTCTCTGTGTGGGACTCTAGAGACTCGACTACTACGCTGACAGTGGGTTTAACCACAGACCGCAAGCGGCACTAGCTGTACATAACGGTCCCCAGGTAAATGTCGATAAGAAGGCCGATGAGGGAACCCATCCGAACTCCTACTGAGTCTAATGTGACAATCTCCATACAGTCCGGTCCGTTCGTCCAAGACTATCGCATATCGGGCCTAGGGGGCGGCAAGCGTCAGTCCCCTAATAGCGGTATAAGTCGTGTCGGAGGGAAGCCCATTACACCCTGAGAAACTACTGGAACCTACCAGCAAATCTCGCTTGCCCTGGCCAGGGACTTTGCGTAATGGCTCTCTGACACAGCGCGATATCAACTCCCAATACCGGGAGAGACGAATCCTGTCTAACCGCCACTGCCTCCAAGTGCTCGGGACTGCACCCAACTGCTACCTGTTTGCACGACTCCTTTGAGCCGTGGTAGGGTAGCAATCTAAGAACAGTGGGACATACTCAAGGAGAAGTAGCAGTGTCAAGTCTGCGGACTATGCTGTACTCATGTCATCTGGGAACTGTTCACTGACGACTGGTATAAAACCATCCAACAGTTCCCTGTGAGTCCTGTCCGGTGTACCCGTAACCTAACGAGCACCTGTATACTATCTCCAATACGACGTACTGATGGCTGTGGGACAGACCATCTCCCCAACTGGGATGAGAAGTGTACACACCAGTCTACTCCGGAGTATCGATGCTCTGTCTCGATAATCCAACGACTAGGGACCTGAATAAGGATGTGCTTGTAGACTACCCAGCCCCCACTAGTGTGACTGCCATCACAACGCTGGTAGTCAAGCAAGATCCTAAGAGCTCTATCAATACGTATACTCACATATTAAGATAGAAAAAACCAAGTAGCATACTACCATGTTCAGCAAGACTGTTATATACATGTGAATATCCCAAGCTTCCATTAAGTAATATACAAACTAGTATGATACAGTAATGGCCTTCTAGGGCATAAACACTAACAATCTCCCACTTGCACTAGGGCCATGTACTGGCATATCGAAGACCAATGATCTCGAGTAGCCTCTCGAACTGAATCTTAGGTAGGGCCTTCGTGAATGGATCAGCAATGTTCTCTTCAGAAGCAACTCTCCGAACCTCGATCTCCTGACGATCAATGATCTCCCTGATTAGGTGATACCGCCTCAAGATGTGTCTGGACTTCTGATGGGACCTTGGTTCCTTCGCTAAAGCTATAGCTCCGTTGTTGTCGCAATATAGAGGTATTGGATCAACTATGGTAGGAACCACCTGAAGTTCTGTTAGGAACTTCTTCATCCAGACTGCTTCTTTTGCGGCATCGCAAGCAGCTATATACTCCGCTTCCATCGTCGAGTCAGCAACGGTGTCCTGCTTGGAGCTCTTCCAGCACACCGCCCCTCCATTGAGGGTAAAGACATAACCCGACATGGACTTGGAATCGTCCTTATCACTCTGGAAGCCGGAATCAGCAAAGGCCTCCAACCTGAGGTCTTTTCCGCCGTAAACCAAAAACATCTCCTTTGTCCTTCTCAGGTACTTGAGAATGTTCTTTACTGCTATCTAGTGCTTCTCCCCTGGGTCTGACTGATACCGGCTTACCACGCTTAGTGCGTAAGCTACATCTGGTCTGGTACACAACATCGCATACATTATAGAGCCTACCGCAGAAGCGTAGGGTATAATAGACATGCGTTCCCTTTCCAAATCAGTCTTGGGAGACATCTCTTTGGAGAGGGTGATTCCGTGACAAGCCGGTAGATTACCGCGCTTAGAATCTTCCATACTGAATCTTTTCAGTACAGTGTCGATATACCTGGACTGCGAAAGTCCCAACATCCTCTTGGATCTATCACGATAGATCCGGATCCCCAGAATGTAAGAGGCATCACCCAGGTCTTTCATGGAGAATCTGTGTGACAAGAATCCTTTGACAGATTGTAGCATAGGAATATCATTTCCTATTAATAGAATATCATCCACGTACAAGACGAGGAATACGACACTTCTTGCTACAACTTTACTATATATGCACGGTTCATCTGGATTTTTGATAAAGTCATATTCTTTGACTGTCTCATCAAAACAGATGTTCCAACTCCGCGATGCCTGCTTTAGTCCATAAATGGACTTAAGCAGCTTGCATACTTTCCCGCTGCTCCCACTCTGATTGAAACCCTCTGGCTGATCCATATAGACGCACTCTTCTAAATTTCCATTTAGAAAAGCCGTCTTTACGTCCATCTGCCAGATTTCATAATCATGGAAGGAAGCAATAGCAAGAAGGACCCGAATGGATTTGAGCATAGCCACTGGAGAAAAAGTTTCGTCATAGTCCAAACCAGGTCTTTGACGAAAACCTTTTGCAACAAGTCTAGCCTTATAGGTTTCCACCTGTCCATCTACACCAATCTTTTTTCTTGAAGATCCATTTGCATCCTATGGGTTTTACCCCATCTGGAGCAAAGTCCAAAGTCCATACTTTGTTGGTGTACATGGACTCCATTTCGGTCCGCATTGCATCTAGCCATTGTACCGAGTCGCCGCTCTGGATGGCCTGCTGGAAGTCAGTAGGTTCATCATCATCTATGATGCAATCCTCTCTATCCCCATCTATGAGAAAACCGTAGTATCTCTCAGGCGGATGAGACGGCCTACTACTCCTGCGGAGGGGTGCGGGAATGTTCTGTTCTTCTTGAACCTCTGGTTCTACCAAACTTTCAGTAGCAGCTTGTGGTTCTGGAATTTCTTCCAGTTCTACTGCGCTCCCACTCTTCTGATTTTCTAAAAACTCAGTTTCTAAGAAGTGGGCATGACGAGAAACAAAAATCTTTTGTTCCTCTGCGTAATAGAAATAATATCCCTTGGAGTTCTTTGGATATCCCACAAGCTTACACTGTACTGAGCGTGCCTCGAGCTTGTCCGAATGCTGCTTTTTTACAAAAGATGGACACCCCCATGTCCTAAAATGTTTTAGACAGGGTTTCTTCCCACTCCATATCTGATATGGTGTGGTAGGCACAGTCTTGGTTGGAACCTGGTTTAAAAGATATGCCGCTGATTCTAGCGCATAACCCCAGAAAGATCGCGGTAACTCAGCATTACTCATCATGGATCGTACCATATCTAATAGGGTTCGATTCCGTTTCTCCGATACACCGTTATGCTGTGGAGTGTATGGAGGAGTAAGCTGAGAGAGAATTCCTTTCTCTTTTAGGTAACCTAGGAACTCGGCACTCAAGTATTCTCCACCTCGATCAGATCTCAGTGTCTTAATACTTTTGCCTGTTTGGTTTTCCGCTTCACTCTTGTATTCCTGGAATTTCTCAAAGGCCTCGGATTTATGCTTCATTAAGAAAACATGTCCATACCTAGAGAAATCATCTGTAAAAGTAATGAAGTAGGAATAACCACCTCTCGCATGTGTAGACATTGGACCACATACATCGCTGTGTATGAGTCCTAAGAGCGAGCTCGCTCTTACTCCTTGTCCAGTAAATGGAGTCTTTGTCATCTTTCCTTTGAGACAAGATTGACAAGTGTCATAAGTTTGATATTCGAACGAGTCCAAATATCCTTCTCTATGCAACTTAGTCAACCTTCTCTCATTGATGTGACCCAGTCTACAATGCTATAAGAAAGCTTTATTTAAATCTGGAGACTTTCTTTTTAGTGTGTTCTGGACATTGAAAATTTGGAGTTGGTTTAAAACATATATACCGTTATTTAATGTACCGGACCCAATCAAACCATGATTAAGGTGGATGTTAACAACATCTCTTACAAACGTGAAATCATAACCTTTATTTGATAACAAGGAAACTGATATGATATTACACGTTAAGCTTGGTACAAAATAACAGTTATGTAAAACCAAAATGTGTCCACTCGTCAATCCTAGGTGATAATCCCCGACGGACGCAGCTCCCACGCTAGCTCCGTTAGCAACCTTTAGGGTCATATCACCTTCCTTCAGCACTCTACGGTTTCTCAGTGCCTGCAATGAATTGCAAATATGAGATCCTGATCCGGTATCCAATACCCAGGAAGTAGAGTTGATTGACAGACAATTCTCAATTACAAACACACCTGAAGTCGAAGCCACAGCTTGCTTCGGTTCCTGGTTCTTGGCGTTCCACGCCTTGCAATCCTTCTTCCAGTGCCCTTTCCTGTGACAATGGAAGCACTCATCCTGGACAACTACCGGTACTGCAAACTTTTTCTTTCCCTTCCCTCCCACCTTACTTACACCTCCTCTAGGTCTGGGTGCGGCCTTCTTCTTCCTTCCTTTGGCCCTAGCCTTGGACCCGGAAGAAGATGAACCGCTAACAAACATAGCGGGTGTTTCCCTTGCTTCTGCAAGGTGCCCTCTGCACTCCTTAACATGTTCAGGAGTTCCAGAAGTTCAACTTCTTTTCTTTGAATGTTGAAGTTCAGGATAAACTGGGCGTAGGTGGAAGGAAGGGACTGGAGAATAAGGTCTGTATAGAGCTCATTATCCAAAGTCGTCCCAAGGTCTGCGAGCTCTTCTATATAGCCGATCATCTTTAGGACATGTTCTCCTACCGATGACCCGACAGCCAACCTCGCTCGAAACAAGTTCTTTGAGGTCTCGTATCTTGCTATACGAGATTGCTCTCCATAAAGTTCCTTTGTATGGAGAAATATGGCGTCTAGTTCCATATCCTCGTGCCTCCTCTGATGTTCATTGTTCATCGAGGCAAGCACGATGCACTTGGCTTTCGCGCAATCTAAATCCCAGGTTTTGCGGATTTCCTTATCCGCATTGCTAGATTTGGGACCAGGGACAGCAGGTGCCATAGCGGTGAGGACGTACCCCAATTTGTCATAGGTCAAAGCCATTTTGACATTCCGCAGCCAATCTTTATAGTTTGGCCCTGTCAGTATATTTTTCTCTAAAAGTAACTTAAGTCCAGTCATTTTCAGGGTCGCTGCAATTAGGAGAGAGAGAAGAAAACTCTTTAGCATGATGCTCTTGCAAGTTTAGAGTGGTTTTTAATTTATCTAAACTGGATGGCTCCCACTGTTTCTCGAATCCTTCCTCAAACCATAAAAGAAGAATTAGCCAGGACTATTCTCACTGTACAATTCTTGCTTAACCGTTCAGCCAGGCTAGTGTCGATACTTCGAGAGAGGTTTTCCAACGCTTTCGCGAAGTTCCTTAATTAAATAACCTCTTTTCTCTGGGGGCGTAACCCCGCTGACACCTTTCTGGACACCTACTTGGTTTATAGCATTGATCGTTAAGTGACGAATATCCTGATAAGTAGTATATACTCACAGTAGGATCGGGATCCAAATATCATCGTATGATAATGTTGAAGGAATCCTACCAACATTCATCAAACTCCAAATGGTATGCATCTCTTTGCAAATTTCAGTTTCTTTAGAAATTCCCGATATTGATTTTTGCCCCATGTTCTTATGATCTTGACTAAGGGCCAACAAATCATAAGTCACATGTCAAGTTCTGCCCATCATTATCCTGTTGATTTGAACCCATCCGTATATACTCTTGACTAAGGGCCAAACAAAGTAATACGAGTGTCCCAAACCAACTCATCTATCTATGCAACAAATGAATACCCCAGCAGCTACCAATCACTATGTCTTGACTAAGGGCCAAACAAACATAGCTTGAATACTACTGACCATTCATAAGAAATGACGGAGGGCTACGACTGGTTTTGGAGAAACCGTGAACGTAGTGAACTTGATATAACCGAAGGAACCTGATAGCTTTTAAAAGGAGTGGTTAAAGCTCCGCATTTAAAAATATCTGTTTTTAAAATTAACCGAGTGGTTTCTTTTAAATTGTTCCAACGATTAAAACTTTGGTTTGTTTTTATTTGCATTATAGATAATGCGTCCCATCATTAACCTATCATTGCAGAAAACAACAAAAATACAACGTCCTCTTATGCCATCCGCATTCGCCACGGGATCCCGTCATTACCCGTTAGGTTACTTAACTAACGACAAAGCGGGGGCTGGGCTAGCGCGGGTGCAAAACATAAGTGACGTCTAAATAGCTATCATATATATAGATATTTTACATTCGTCTGACGCAATGATATTCATTCCAGATCACAGATGAACTTAATTGGATTTGCAAGCAATCCGTGTTTGTTTTGAGCCTGCAACAAAATACGGATTACACAGTTGTGATGAATAGCCATTACCCCACCCACGACCCTTACGGGTGCGGCAAACTACCCGCCCGGCAGTTTGTGCACCCCACCTTGGGTCTGTCCTAGGAGCAAAAACAGTAAAATGAAATAATACAACAGTGGCTACAACCGCAACCTGGATGTGCCCCGCAAAATAATATTACAACAAATTACATTTACATCAAATGAATTAAATAATAACCCATCACATAACCCCGGCTAAACATCACAACAGTCCAACACAGTTCATATGCACAAACAGATAAAATCCATTTCAGAAATGTGCAACCCCCTGCCAACTGACATACTAGCAGTTAGGGGAGGTTTACGAACACAATATACAATCACAGATATAATCCAACAAGCAAATACTGTATAATTTCGATCGATTAAACACTTTTAATTTTGCTCCAATACTGCTCTGCAAATATGAAACCTGAGCAAAAATTAAATATTCCAGAAAATACCAAATCACACAGAGGACCCACACAAGAAATTTGGGTTCATGACTCACCAACTCGGCGGCGGAATCGCGGCGGATCGGTGGGATCCGCCGCGGTTCCGCGGCGCGTTGGTCGATTCATGACCCCAAATTTTTTGGGTGTTCTTCTACTGTCTTTTCTAGCTTTCTGAACCTCCCTGAAAAATTTTTGGACTTCATTTAAAAATCGACAGAAACTTGTGATTTCGGACTTTTCCGGTTTCGTTTTTTCCGTTCGAAATTCATACAAATTTGCAAGTAAGTTATTTATTGTTTAGCGAGGCTCTGATACCACTGTAAGTCGATGTACAACACCCCAATACTTGTGGGGAGGCGGAATTTTCAAAAACGAACTTGTTTAGTGAACAAACATCGACTAACCGCTTGAATCGAAGCTAAACGATAACTAACTTAAAACATAGAGTTTCTATGCTACTATATTTAGGGATTATACCTTACGAATCATGTCCTTCGTCTTTGCGAACTCCACCTCCTCCTCGGTCTTCTCGAAGTAGTAGACGATCCACCCGAGAGCTTTACTCCAAGCTTAGCCTCTAAACTTGAGGCAACTAAACTTCTCTAAGTGCTAATCAAAGAAGCTAGGTGAAATATAGAGAGGGTTATGGATTAAGTAGTCTAACTAATCCTTGTACTCAACACATGAGAGGGGAGGATTAGGGTTTGAAGAGGGAGAGCTTGAGGAGAGAGAAGGTGAGGATAATAATGAAGTGAGAATAATGAGTTATGATAATATATATCAAGCATTTATTTTTATCAAGAAAAGAATAAGAAATGAATTTAGCAACCATGCTTGATAATATCTAGTGATGATTCACTCCATGAGTCATTAAGCATTTATCATGCATTAATGACATGGATGAATCATCCATATGACTCACTAATCACATTCATTGCTTATGCCACCTAAACCTCTTAGTCACCACCTTCTAGAAGTTTCTCGCGCAATTACGAGAACGCCCCTCCTTTCCGCAAAAATACGGAAAAACTTTAGACTGTATAAATCCAATAACCGGATACCAGTAACTGGCTTAAACCAAAGCCGACTGGTAAAAACTGTCCGAAAGTCGTACGCGCGTAAACGCACGTATGCGTCCGAACCCTTGTCGTAAAACCATACGACCTCTATATCATTTCGCCTGGAGTAGGGAAACTCTCTGTGTGGGACTCTAGAGACTCGACTACTACACTGGCAGTTGGTTTAACCACAGACCGCAAGCGGGACTAGCTGTACGTAACGGTCCCCAGGTAGATGTCGATAAGAAGGCCGATGAGGGAACCCATCCGAACTCCTACTGAGTCTGATGTGATAATCTCCATACAGTCCGGTCCGTTCGTCCAAGACTATCGCATATCGGGCCTAGGGGAGGCAAGCGTCAGTCCCCTAATAGCGGTATAAGTCGTGTCGGAGGGAAGCCCATTACACCCTGAGAAACTACTGGAACCTACCAGCAAATCTCGCTTGCCCTGGCCAGGGACATTGCGTAATGGCTCTCTGACACAGCGCGATATCAACTCCCAATACCGGGAGAGACGAATCCTGTCTAACTGCCACTGCCTCCAAGTGCTCGGGACTGCACCCAACTGCTACCTGTTTGCATGACTCCTTTGAGCCGTGGTAGGGTAGCAATATAAGAACAGTGGGACACACTTGAGGCGAAGTAGCAGTGTCAAGTCTGCGGACTATGCTGTACTCATGTCACCTGGGAACTGGTTACTGACGACTGGTATAAAACCATCCAACAGTTCCCTGTGAGTCCTGTCCGGTGTACCCGTAACCTAACGAGCACCTGTATACTATCTCCAGTACGACGTACTGATGGCTGTGGGACAGACCATCTCCCCAACTGGGATGAGAAGCGTACACACCATTCTACTCCGGAGTATCGATGCTCTGTCTCGATAATCCAACGACTAGGGACCTGAATAAGGATGTGCTTGTAGACTACCCAGCCCCCACTAGTGTGACTGCCATCACAACGCTGGTAGTCAAGCAAGATCCTAAGAGCTCTATCAATACGTATACTCACATATTAAGATAGAAAAAACCAAGTAGCATACTACCATGTTCAGCAAGACTGTTATATACATGTGAATATCCCAAGCTTCCATTAAGTAATATACAAACTAGTATGATACAGTAATGGCCTTCTAGGGCATAAACACTAACAATTACGGAGGCGGTGGCTATCGATAAAGCTGTCACTTTTACGCGCGAAATGGTTGAAACTCATAAGACTGCTGAGTAGGAGCTTGGGTATCAGTTTTTTTGTATCAACAACAACAACAAGCACAGGCAGGGGCTCAGCTTACAGTGCTGATAGAGTTTGAGGCGGAGGTCCGACGAAAAAATGTTGATCTAGCTGGCTTATTGAATCGTCCACCGTCTTAACACTTTTTGTTGCTGTATTTTCCCCCCTTTTTGTATCTTGTATTAATTTTGGTTTATGAATAAAAGACATATTTTATTTCATGCTAGACCTTTCTATCTTTTGATGTCTCGATTCGGCGTTGATTAGTTTATTTACTCATTTCGGAGTTTGTAGTTTATTCACTCATTTAGGAGTCTCTATTTTATTTATTCATTTCGGAGTTTGTAGTTTATTCACTCATTTCGGAGTCTCTAATTTACGTACTCATTTCGGAATTTGTAGTTTATTCACTCATTTAGGAGTCTCTAGTTTATGTACACATTTCGGAGTGATTTTAGTTTACCTCCCTTGAGTTTACAGGCAAACTTGTTCTAACGTTGTATGTAGATAACCCCCATTATTTTATGACAGAGGTCCGTTAGATTTGTGGTACTAAGGTTTTAATCTGTGGTACCGTCACATTGGCTGATATATTCCTTGATATGCAGTCTTCAAGCCGCTGTTCGAGTAGCCCCATGATTGTCGTGTCTCTAATCCCTTCTGAGGCTGGACAAGATGTCTTCAAGTAATTTTCTTAGGTTGGAATATTTATATTACCGTCGGAAGAACAAGCGTTAGGTATTTGTCGTGGCACTTTTTACTTGAGATTAGGCTCGATTTGGAGCCCCGATGAGTCATAATCGCACTCTTCTAGGGTGGGATGGTCTCCAACGGTCTTTAGGCTGTATTTGTATTGTCGTCAAGATCCGAAACTAGGAATATGCCGTCACTTTATTTTTTACTTTAATGATGCCGCGCCAATTCTTTGCTGAAGTAGGGTATACATCCATATAAGCTCTATGCTGTATGTATTGCCATTGAGGTCCGGCGCTAGGGATATACCGTCACTCCACTTTGTTTGATTGTTGCGTCCGCACCATGCTGAAATGAGGGGAACATCGAGGTAGCCTCTAGGTTGTATAGGTACCTTCGAGACTTGGAGCTAGGATTTTGCCGTTACTCCATTTTTGTTTTGACCTTTGGGCCTTTTTTTAATGATGACGTTGTGTCTGCATCTTGCTGGAATGAGAAGGAACGCCGGAATGATTTCTATGCTGTAGATGTTGCCATTAAGACCAGAAGCTAGGATTTTGCCGTTACTTCACTTTTATTTGATTGTTATGTTCGCACCCTGCTGGAATGAGAGGGGAACACTGGGATAGTCTCTAGGTTGTATATGTACCGTCGAGACCCGGTTCTCCTTTTGACGAAGCGTGATGGGAAAATATGGTTCCCTTTCCTTTATTTGTGCACATGGATCATATACAAGAGTCAATATGGACATACTTGCAAGGCAGAAAAGTTTCATTTTCTTTTTCTTATTTCTTTCCATGATGCTCTATCTTTTCAGTTTTTATGTCGCGAAAGTTGCGATTGCCAATCATTTCGGCTATTTATCGCGGTGCCCAATCATTTCAGCTATTTTTGTTTTTACTCACTTCTTTTTATTGCGAGTTGCCCTACCATTTCAGCTTTTTTTAGGAATTGAAATCTGATACCAATCTTGGCATCAACATAGCTACCATTGGAATATTTCCAGGAGAGAATCATCATTTGTCGTTGTCGATTTGAACAAAGATGGCTTAGCAAACAGGGTTAGGATTCTATCGACTAAGGATTTTTTGACTTTATGAGTCGTAAGAGTCTCATAAAGGTATTTATCCCTACTAGTCGAAAGGATCTCATAGGTGTAATTTCTCTTTAGGAATCGTGAGGATTCCTAAGTGTGTTTTTCTCTCATAAGTCGTAAGGATCTTGTAAGAGTATTTTCTCCTTCTAAGTTGAGAGGACTTACAAGTGTCGCTCACCATATAGGGACATTTCTCGCCATTGGTGGAACTTGGTGGGAGGATATTTATTTATGCCCGTAGATTGTATACAAGGATCAATATTAGACCGCCTGTAGGGCAAAAGGGTTTTGTAGGGTTTTTGATTGCTTAAGAACAGGTTTAGATCCCTGTAACTTAAGACTTTTGAATCCTATGAACCTTGAGGGTCTCATAGGGGGAAATTCTCCTTACGAGTCATAAGAATCTCGCAAGTGTAATTTCTCCTTAGTAATCGTGGGGACTCCTAAGTGTGTTGCTCTTTTGTGAGTCGTAAGGATCTCACGCAGGTATTTTCTCCTCGTAAGGTTGAAAGGACCCTGCAAGTGTATATATTTTTTTACGAGATTGTGCCCTTTTGGGTTTTCACAAGCTCGCCGGTAGTCCTGCTGTTTTTACTCACAGCGTCCTTTTCGGGTTGTCATCCGTGCCCATTTTACTTGTGGATATACCTTTTTTTAGGCGGCCCGTAAGGTAACTCACCATTAGCTGTAGGCCCCGGTCTTCTTCAAAGGACTACCATGTAGGACCTGGGAGAGTTGTTAATCTTTTAGGCCCGTGGATTGTATACGGTAATTGATATAGGGATTCACCGTAGAGCTAAATGTGTGAGGACTTGACGGTCCATTGTCGCCGTATTTTGGGGCGAATTGCTAGTTTAAGAACGTTCCAGTCCAACATTCCTATATATGGGATGTTCATATCATAATTTTGCATTATTATATTCCCCATTCTTATTCATTTTACAAATAAACTGGTGCTTTTGATCCATTTCTGCTACATAGTTACAGGTTACAGGTTCTCGGAACAAAACAGTGAAAATGATGAAAAGACGATACAAAAGTGAGACAACGACCAACAAATAGAAGAATCTTGATCATGCCTACAGTTTGAGGGACAAACGAAGATCAATGAACAACTTCACAAAGTACAAAGGCAGCGCAAAGATTCATGACTTCAACACGAAGCGAACGGTAAAAATCTACCACATTCTACACTATGGAAATCTGGAGGAAACTAGAAGACATTCTGAAAAACCAAGTGAAGAAAAGTCAAGGAAAATGCAACAGGAAGCAGCCTAAAAGAACATAGCTCAATACCCCCACCATATGGCCGCGGATCCGCGGCCAAACATGGCTTGGTGAGCACGTGTCGGAGCAAAAATTGACGGCGGCGGCGGTGCGTTGACTAGGCTTCTCAGGGTAGTTTTGTAAATGTAGATAGGGATCAGAATGTAACCTAGGGTTTCTATAATCTATAAATAGGTGTAGGGTTACAAGGCACTCTAATGAGGTTCTACAAGGCATCAACCATGCCGGATTAAAATTTTAGTCGTGCCGAATAACTCTAAACAAGATCGTTGCTAGAAAATTAGAGTTTTCACATGCTAGTAAATCACATTTACACTAAGTGAATACGAAATACAACCTTTGTAGATCGGTCCTTCACTTCTAAAGCTCCTTGTTGTAGTCCCTTCGCTGCGATCACGTGCTCCCGGACTCTCGGACGGCTCCATGAGAAAGTTGCAACGGTATTGCTTGAAGTCTTCGAGGCCGAAGATGATCTACGTCGAGGAAATACGAACTCAAGCTTCTACTTCACCAACCATAGAATTAGTGAAGCAAACACCCTAAACTAAAGTGCTAGTCTAGTAGAGGATGGTGAGATAGGAAATGGGTACACTTTAGAATTTCTTTTCTCACTTTGTATCTCTCTCTTTTTGAAACCCTAGAAAGAAAATCAAGGAGGAAGAAGAAGAGCTCAAATGAATATGAGAACTTATCAAGAGAGAGAGATCTAACCATGGTGAGTAAGTATCATATACTAACTCATGTAGAGACATAACCATGGCTAATAATAGTGGTTGGGTTAACTAAATATCATAAGTAAAACAAATTGAGTTGAATTTGTCAAAGCACTAAAAGCTTCTACAAGCTTCATGCACTTAACAAATTCAATCAATTTAGATTTACTTTAAATACAATAACCCCTCCACTAAAATTAGAATGGTGTATGTCTTATACACCCATGTCAAGTGTATCAACAACCATGATACAAATAGTAAACACAAATAAATATATATCACATATATATCAAGTTGTGCACAAGTGAGAAAAAATCAATGCTTAAGTGAACCAATGTTAGTTAATGTAAATTAGTATATCACATATACAATTATACACTAAATTATTAAATCAACACTTGACTTAATAATCCGGTTATATCACATATAACCGACTAACATCCAATGTATCGACTTATCGAATCAACCTTTGATTCGATAACGTGGTTATATCACATATAACCGATCGATACAAACATCGCGAGAATAGAATATGGTATCACATACTCGCATAATTCTCGGTCCCGCACATATCACATATGCGCTCCTATTTCATTTCGCCTGAGCCAGTAAAACAACTATATAGGACTCTAAAGACTCGTCCATACGCCAGCAGTAGGTGATGATCATATCAAGCACCCACAAGCCGTCAGCGGTACTAGCTGGACATAACGGCTACCCGGGTATTGAGCGATCAGAAGATCAGCAAGCAAGCCCGCTCCAACTCCTGTAAAAGCCTGACAGTGACACTACCGTACAGTCCGGTCTCCTCGTCTGATATATCGCATATCAAGTCTAGGGGTGGTAAACGTCAGACCCCAATAACCGATAAGTCATGCCGATGTAAGGCTCATAACGGGTCAAGAAACTATTGGTAACACTTACCAGTATATCTCTAAACCAGCCCTGGCCAGGGACTTCCCTGTTATGGCCAATCGAGCATAGCGCAACATCAACCCCCAATACCGGGAGAGACGAAACCCCTCCTATCGCTCATTGCCTCCATGTGACTCGGGACTGTACCCAAAAACCACCGTTTTGCACGCTCTCTTGGACGTGGTAAGGTGGAAATCAAAGCACAGTGGGAATCACACAAGACTCTATGACGATCTCGGGTCTACAGACTAACCTGTACCAGTGTCACCAGAGAACTGCCATCTGACGTAAGGTATAATACCATCTGGGAGTTCTCGGCGAGTCCGTCCAGGGTACCCAGTCTCCAATGAGCACCCGTATACCATCTCTGATGTCAAACACCAATGGATATGGGAGCATCCATCGCTCATCTATATGGGTCGAGAAGGCATACGCTAGTCTACACTGGTATATCGATGCCATGTCTCGATACACCCACGACTAGGTACCTTGAAGGATGTACTTATGGACTACCATGTCCCCACTAGTATGATCCGCATCATAGTCCAGGTAGTCAAGTACACATTCTAAGGGCTTTACCAACATGTAACAGAGAGACAATCAGTGTACACGTTAAGGTAAAGAGTAACCAGATAGCATACTATCATGTCGAGCAAGAAAGTCCTCCCTATATATGTCCAAGCATCCACTACAATATACATCTTATGTATAGTAATGGCCTCTAGGGCATACATATAACTAACAATCTCCCACTTGCACTAGGTCCATCTGATAACAGTGGTTGTAGTATCTCATACTCAACCATCGCATAATAGTCTCTCTCTGGGAAAAGGCTTTTGTGAGTGGATCCGCCGTGTTTTCCTTTGAGTCTACTCTCCTAACCTCGATCCTCTGGAGATCAACCATCTCCATGATCAGGTGACACTGCCTTAGAATATGTCTGGATCACTGATGGGACGGGCGTTCCTTGGCACAAGCCACAACTCTATTGTCACACAATGGTAGGAACGAAGTTCATCTCATGAACTAATATACACCCAGACTGCCTCTTTGGTAGTATCTTTGGTAGCGATGTATCCAGCCTTTATCGTCTAGTATGCCACGGTATCTAGCTTGGAACTTTTCTAACATACCGTCCCTTTACTGAGGGTAAAGACAATGCCTGTGACTGACATTCAGTCGTCCTTATCACCCTGGAACCCTTCCAGTGATTCTCCCCAGGATCAATTGATACCATCTCACTACAATTAGTGAGAATCCTAACATCCAATTAGATCTATCTCATAGATCCAAAACCCAGGATTTAGTAGGTATCACTTTGATCCTATATGGAGAATCATTGTGATAAGCGGAGATTGATCGAGCGTAGCATAGGAAACTCCTTCCCTATCAAGAGTATGTTATCCACGTACTCTACAAGGATCTCACACATACTCCCTACTACCTTTTTGTATATACAAGGTTCATCTACCATTTTGATGATGTCAAACTCTTTGACTAACACACCAAAACAGACGTTCCATCTCCGCGATGCCTGCTTTATCACATAAAACATCTTGCACACGTTTCCGCTGCTCCCACTGTCTACGAAGCCTTCTGACTGTGTACTTATAGACTCTCTCTTCCAAAACATCATTTAGAAAAAGCAGTCATGACACCCAACTGCCAGATATCGTAGTCATGGTATGTAGCCGTAGCAAGTAGGATCTGGATGGACTTAAGCATAGCTACTTAGAAAAGGTTTCATCATAATCCATAACTGGTCAATGATGCAAACCTTTAACAAGTCTAGCTTTGAAAGTCTGAACTTTTCCATGTACACCAAGTAATCTTCTCAAGATATACTTGCTCCTGATGGGTATTTAACCCTTCAGATAAAGCAACCAAAGTCCATACTTTGTTGGTGTATAAGGATTTCATCTCAGATCGTTAAGCATCCAGCCATTCTTACAGAGTCCCACTCCTGATGGCCAGCTCGAAACTAGTTGGGTCATTATCTCATGATGCAATCCCCGCTCCCACTGTCATAGAGAAACCGAAGTATCTCTCAGGTGGGTGAGGAACCCTACTAGATCGACGGAGAGGCTGAGGTTCGTTGGGAACTATTGAATCCTCCGGTTCTACCAAATCGTCAGCTGTAGTTTGTATAGCTGGAACTCTTTCCAGTTTTACATAACAGACCTTGCCTCGAGCTTGTCCGGATTATGCTTTTAGATATAGGCTGGATAACCCCAAATCTTAACTGACTTAAGATATGGGCTCTTCCCTTTCCATATCTCATATGAAGTGGTAGGCAACTGATTTGATTTGAACCCTATTCAATAGGTATGCAACTTCTCCAGTGCATAACTTCCAAAAAGGAAATAGGTAACTCAGTAGTACTCATCATAGAGCACACCATATCAAATAGGGTGTTATTGCTCCGCCCCGATACACCGACGTGCTGTAGTGTATACGGAGGAGTAATGCTGAGAGAGAATCTCATTCTCCTTTAGAATAGTCCAGGGATCCCGTGCTCAAGTATTCTCCTCCTTGATCTCATCAAAGGATATAATACTTATACCCGTATTTTGGTTCTCTACTTCTAACTTATATTCTGTGAATATCTCAAAAGCTTCGGACTTGTGTTTCATTAGGAACATATGTCTGAATCTTGAAAAATCATCAGAGAATGTAATGAAGTACAAAGAACTGGTCTTGGCATGTATAGACAGGGGACCTTCATACATCAACATGTATCATCCCACGAGTTCACTAACTCTTTCTCTGCTTCCAATAAACAGAGCTATGGTCATCTTATCTCTGTGACAAGACTGGCAAGTTTCACAAGATGTAAATTCAAACTAATTTAAATATGCATCTTTATGTAACTTCAGGTAGTCGGGTCGCATTGATATGACCTAGTCTACAATACCTCAATAAGGATTCGTTCATTTCTGAACTCTTCCTCTTGTGTGTGTTCTGTATACTAAGAACTGTAGTTTGATTTAGAACGTCAATGCTTTTAGATAACGTGCCTGAACCGATCAACTCTTGATATAGGAAATGTTCAAAACATTATCCAACAATACAAAATTATATCCTTTCTTTACTAATAAAGAGACTGATATGATGTTGTATATCAGGTTCGGTATCTAATAACATTCGTTCAGAATCAATGTATTCTGGTAATACAGGGTGATAGTGACCAACAGACTTGGCTGCAACACTTGCACCGTTTTATATCTCATGAAACTTATCACCCGTTCTCAGTTCTCTACCTATCTGTAGCCCATGTAACAAATTACATATGTGGGATCCTGATCCGGTATCTCATACCCAGGACGTAAAGGATACTGAGAAACAGTTCTCTGTAATGAACACACCCGAAGATGATGCATCAGCATGCACTTTCTTCGTTTGGGCGGCACGGGAATTCTGGTAACCCCAATTTCCTGCTCTGTCTTATAACATTTATAAGTTGGAGCGGGACCAACGTTCCCCAGCACAGTATAACAAGCGGGTTCGGTCAATACATCCATATTATTATCTTGATTAAGGCGTGACATGGTCGCTACCTGGAGAGAGAGAGAAGAAAACACTCTGCGTGCTCTCTTGCAAGAACAGATTGGTTATTATTTTATCTAATCAGGATGGCTCCCACTGTTTTTCTCAAATCTTCCTTCAAACCCTAAAAGGAAAGACTAGTTGGGATTAATTACACCCTACAACTTCGCCAATCTTTCAGCCAGGCCAGTGTCGGTACTTTGAGGGAGGTTCCCCGTGCTTTCGCACGGACCTAATTAAAGTAAACCTCGTTTTCCCAGAGGCGTAACCCCGTTGACACCTTTCTAGACACCTACTTGATCGGCTAATTGTAATGTGTAAAACTTTCCCAGGAGTAACAATTACTCGCAGTGGGTATCGGGATCCAACTATCTCATAGAAGGTATGCAATCTCATTGCAAATTTCAACACTTGAAATTCCCGATAATTTTTCCCCTAGCACCCTATGACCTTGACAGAGGTTAACAAACCATAGGCTACTAGTCAAGTTCAACCCGTCATTTCTTGATTGAATCAAACCCACCCGCACGACCCTTGACGGAGGTCAACAAGGTCGTACGACTACCCTAATCCAATCTGCATCATATGCATAAGCAGATAAATACTAGTTAGCTACCGCACACTACGCCTTGACGGAGGTCAACAAACGTAGCACGAATACTAAGTAGGACTTATCTGAAATGACGGAGGGCTACGACAGGTTTTTTTGAAAACCTATTGCGTAATGAACTTGATATCGTTGTAGAATCAAATGATTTTAAAATGGAGTGTTTTTTAGGCTTTTACTAGTTTCGCTAAAGAGGTCACTCCCGGTGAAGGGATCTTGGCTCCTTCCTCGTCGAATGAGGTGCAGGACATATCATATATATCACTGTGCAAAGCAAGAACTAGAAAAGCAATCAAAAGACAAAACCGATGGGTGTAGCATCTGCCAGTCTTTGCTAAAGGGGTCACTCCCGGTGAAGGGATCTCGGCCCTTTCCTTATCGAATAAGGTGCAGGATGTTCTACAAGGAACACCGCGATGCAAAGCAAGAACTGTAGCTACCTGTTTTTTGAAAATTCGATCCCACAACATCTTTTAGGTTTCTTTTCTTTCATTAATCACATTAATGATGTCCCATCATTTAAATCACCTAAACATCACAGATAAATACGACGTACACTTATGCCATCCGCATTCGCCTCGATGTCCCCTCTTGCACCGTTAGGTTAGTTAACTAACGGCAGAGCGGTGCAGGGCTAGCGCGGGTGTAAAATATAAGTAACGCCTATATAATATATCATATATACTATATACAGTATTTATCACATCACATCAAATGATCACATCACAGATATCGCAACAGAAGAAACATATGAAACATTGGATATACTAGGACGTCCGTGTTTTATTTTGAGCCTCTATAAAACACGGATTCCACGGTCGTGATGAATAGCCAAACCCACACCCCTAGACCCCTACGAGAGCGGAAAGCAACCCTACAAATTCTAGAGTTAGGAGACCCAGACTCGACTCCTCAAGTTGGTCTCCCACTGGACCCTTGAACTCGGTTACTTGTGCTCTCCTCCTTGGGTTTATCCTGGTGCGGAAAAGTAAATAATATACAAAAGGTGACATCAACCTCATCCCGGAAGTGCCCCAATAAAAGAATATTACATACATTTAATTTTACATGAATGAAAATAAAAACTCTCATCTCACATAAAACCCCCCGGCTATTCAGAACGCGACGATCCAATATAACATATCCAGCAACACATAATATCACATGTCATCAACGTAAGTAAATATGCGCATCTCAATTGTCGTTGACATATAGCAACGAAACCGGCGATATCATATATTACACTTACGATCGCAGAAAAGAAAGTGTAAAACTACAACAGTTGGAATCCGCAACTTCCTTAGACATCGCATGCCTAACAATTGTAAACCCCGCATTTTAGTCTCTATATCGAAAACACTTTTCAATATCTAGTCGGGCAATTCAACAAGATTCCTAATATGTGATCGAATGCTCGTCGCAAACTTTAGTAGACGGCCGCACCTCCGGATGCCGTCGACGAAGTGCACTAAGGCGGAACACCGCTGCCGCAAGCACCCGAATGAATGCTTTTGGCGACGGGGTTCTCCTACATTCACTTGGTCGGGGCTATGGGGCATGGATGTCTATTAAGTTTACCCGGCGAGTATCCGCGTACGCTACGTGATTGAGACGGACTTTTGATCGCATCAAAATTCCGTGGCAATCGATCAAATGAGACTAAACTATTATGTTTATAACATTCAAATTAGTTATCTCATAACTACTTGTGGATTCCAAATATTGTATCACATTCCAGATAAATAAACAATGTTAAACTTTCCGATCGAATGATCAAACACCCAAGTTTTCCTTCTAGTTCTCAACACTTGAGGGGAGTTTAAAAACATCCATCACATGCCACAGTACCAATGGTCCAGCCGTAGAAGGGTCAAGCCAACGCCTCACATGTAGCACGCCGTACTGCCCCAAACCCTAAGGTTCAAAAGGCAGTTCAAGACGGTCACATAATCGAGTTAAGGTTTGTTGTCTTCTTGAGGGTCCATCGCGTAACTTGCACGATCTAGACGTTCTTAAAATAACGGAAAAATCCAACACTTGGAAATTTTCCGGGTCGGGAAAAAATGAGTTATTGATATCCGTTCGAACTTTTTAATACTTTCTAAATATCCAGAAAACCCAACGAAATTAAATTTTCCGATCGAATCAACGAATACAAAATAAACCACAGAACACTCAACACTTGAGTCAGATAAAAATACCCAGAAAATATCAGTAAATTAAATAGGAACTTTACTGCGCAAAACGACAAGGGTGACATCACCTTATGGCCGCGGAACCGCCGCACGAGCCATGCTCGTGCCGCGGTTCCGCGGCGCTTTGGGCGCCAAACTTTGTCGTTTTGCATAGTTTTCCTTATAATTGCCTGCTGATTTTTTTAAGCACTTTTAATTCAGAAAAATGCCAGATTTCAAAAAATGTACAGAGAGGGGTTTAAAGTGTAGTTTCCGGGTTCGATCGGGGTTTTAACTTCGTAAACATATCGCCTAATGCTCTAGCTAGGCTCTGATACCACTGTAGGGTTACAAGGCGCTCTAATGAGGTTCTACAAGGCATCAGCCATGCCGGATTAAAATTTTAGCCGTGCCGAATAACTCTAAACAAGATCGTTGCTAGAAAATTAGGGTTTTCACATGATAATAAATCACATTTACACTAAGTGAATACGAAATACAACCTTTGTAGATCGATCCTTCACTTCTAAAGCTCCTTGTTGTAGTCCCTTCACTGCGATCACGTGCTCCCGGACTCTCGGACGGCTCCATGAGAAAGTTGCAACGGTATTTCTTGAAGTCTTCGAGGCCGAAGATGATCTACGTCGAGGAAATACGAACTCAAACTTCTACTTTACCAACCATAAAATTAGTGAAGCAAACACCCTAAACTAAAGTGCTAGTCTAGTAGAGGATGGTGAGATAGGAAATGGGTACACTTTAGAATTTCTTTTCTCACTTTGTATCTCTCTCTTTTTGAAACCCTAGAAAGAAAATCAAGGAGGAAGAAGAAGAGCTCAAATGAATATGAGAACTTATCAAGAGAGAGAGATCTAACCATGGAAAGTAAGTATTATATACTAACTCATGTAGAGACATAACCATGGCTAATAATAGTGGTTGGGTTAACTAAATATCATAAGTAAAACAAATTGAGTTGAATTTGTCAAAGCACTAAAAGCTTCTACAAGCTTCATGCACTTAACAAATTCAATCAATTTAGATTTACTTTAAATACAATAACCCCTCCACTAAAATTAGAATGGTGTATGTCTTATACACCCATGTCAAGTGTATCAACAACCATGATACAAATAGTAAACACAAATAAATATATATCACATATATATCAAGTTGTGCACAAGTGAGAAAAAATCAATGTTTAAGTGAACCAATGTTAGTTAATGTAAATTAGTATATCACATATACAATTATACACTAAATTATTAAATCAACACTTGACTTAATAATCCGGTTATATCACATATAACCGACTAACATCCAATGTATCGACTTATCGAATCAACCTTTGATTCGATAACGTGGTTATATCACATATAACCGATCGATACAAACATCGCGAGAATAGAATACGGTATCACATACTCGCATAATTCTCAGTCCCGCACATATCACATATGCGCTCCTATTTCATTTCGCCTGAGCTAGTAAAACCTCTATGTAGGACTCTAAAGACTCGTCAATACGCCGGCAGTAGGTGATGATCATATCATGCACCCACAAGCCGTCAGTGGTACTAGCTGGACGTAACGGCTACCCGGGTATTTAGCGATCAGAAGATCAGCAAGCAAGCCCGCTCCAACTCCTGTAAAAGCCTGACAGTGACATTATCGTACAGTCCGGTCTCCTCGTCTGATATGTTGCATATCAAGTCTAGGGGTGGTAAACGTCAGACCCCAATAACCGATAAGTCATGCCGATGTGAGGCTCATAACGGGTCGAGAAACTACTGGTAACACTTACCAGTATATCTCTAAACTAGCCTTGGCCAGGGACTTCCCTGTTATGGCCAATCGAGCATAGCGCAACATCAACCCCCAATACCGGAAGAGACGAAACCCCTCCTATCGCTCATTGCCTCCAATGGACTCGGGACTGTACCCAAAAACCACCATTTTGCACGCCCTCTTGGACGTGGTAAGGTGGAATACAAAGCATAGTGGGAATCACAAAAGACTCTATGACGATCTCGGGTCTACAGACTAACCTGTACCAGAGTCACCAGAGAACTGCCATCTGACGTAAGTTATAATACCATCTGGGAGTTCTCGGAGAGTCCGTCCAGTGTACCCAGTATCCACTGAGCACCCGTATACCATCTCTGATGTCAAACACCAATGGATATGGGATCATCCATCGCCCTTATGTATGGGTCGAGAAGGCATACGCTAGTCTACACTGGTATATCGATGCTCCGTCTCGATACACCCACGACTAGGGACTTTGAAGGATGTACTTATGGACTACCATGTCCCCACTAGTATGATCCGCATCATAGTCCAGGTAGTCAAGTACACATCCTAAGGGCTTTACCAACATGTAACAGAGAGATAATCAGTCTACACGTTAAGGTAAAGAGTAACCAGATAGCATACTATCATGTCGAGAAAGAAAGTCTTCCCTATATATGTCGAAGCATCCACTACAATATACATCTCATGTATAGTAATGACCTCTAGGGCATACATATATCTAACAATAGGAACCCTAAAACTCTTTTTGGAGCATGCCTCTTCTTATGCCTCTTTTTATTGAAAAAAATCAGAATTCATTGTAATGCTTTGAAGAGTGCATCGAATAAAAGTAAGTAGTTTTTTTTACCTTGCCCTGGTTTTAATTTCTTTTCTGCTGTAGTTTAGAAATTTATTTATCTTCCCTAGTTAATTAGTTTAGCACTTTTAATTATTTGCCGTAGTTTAGATAGTTTGTCTCTTCAAAACAAATTATTAAAAAAATGTCTTTTATCAATCCCCTAATGAGTGAGTAATTCCTCACTTGTTAGGGTTAGGAATAGGAAAGGTTTGAGAGATGAAAATCCCTCACCTCTTTCTTGCCCATCGCATACTTTTTATAGGACTCCATGCATACATACACACACCGCTCACTATGGCACCCTACCCCATGAGGTAGCGGTGATACCGTAGTTTAAAAGACTGGTTGTATATGTTTTCCATGGAGGTTAGGATAAGAATTAAGAAAGGACGGACAAGGACCTAGAGAAAGAAACATCGTTTCTTCCCGATCGTGCTAATTCCCTTTATTAATTATTACCATAACACCTAAATAGATCTAAATTAGGGCATTGAAAGCGGTGAGAAATATTAAATTTCCAAACTTAACCTAAACCTAACCCTAGCAAGGTTTTAATCCTAGTTTTAATCAACCTTAGTTTTTAGTGATAATCAATCCAACACCAATCGGAATTAACTCGTTAGAACAAATTGAGAATACACAAAATCCCTGTGGACCGACCCGTACTCACCGGCTAGCTACCAAGCGACGCCGTTCTTGATTGTGGTTAAATATTTTTGATTCATCTTTTAGAAGCACACGCACGCACGCATAAAATCTCTAACAATCAAATGGTGTCGTTGCCGGGGATCGCGTAGTTATTTTCTTTTTGTAATTTCGGGTTAATATAAAAATTGAAAAATCATAAAAACTGAAAAATTTTAAAAATAAAAAAAATTTATCGTCTTGTTATTCTTTGAAGGGTTTTCTTTTGAATTGTGCAGGATCGAAGAACAGATTCAGATCTGGAATAATCCAGAGTGCAAAACGGCAAACAGCAAATCTGAACAAACAGAGGAGGACCGCAACAGACAACAGAAGAAGTTTGGAGGCCCGAGTCAACCGTTTGACCGCTGAACCGCCGCGCTTGGACCCTTTTGACCGTGGATCCGCTGCGGTCAAGTGACGTCATCTGTCCAAAATTTCTCTGTAAGCATCTTTTCTTCTTCTGAACCCCCTGATCTCCTATGAAAAATTTTCCTGCAGGGTTCTTTGCGCAAAAAAACTTCTCTCCCTTCTCCAATAACTTGATCTTGTGCAGGATTCTTTGCGCCGCAATAAAAAAAAATTGGCAAGTGGCTTGATTGTGTTTTACTGCTTTGCATTCTTAAACTGACTTTTAAGGGGATTTATCACCAATCCAGATTGGGTGGGGATTTCATTACCCTTCCTAGGACCCCAAAAATCACAAAAAGCATATTGCATTGACCATCGAGTTAATTAAAAAAGATTAGACTCAGCCTTAAGGACTGTCGCGCTCAATAGGACAAAGGAATAGTTGTAGGTATCGATCGTTTATCTAAACCAGACTTTGTGGTACCTAGGCTAGACAAGTGGGGAAATGTAATTTTAAATGGCCCGTCTCACGGTGATTCGTGAGCGGATCCCTCCTTTCTTTACTTGTGCTTACCTGGCCACAATTAGCGATGAAGAGGCGATTTGAGGTCCTCACAACTTGCCCTTTGGAACAGTTAGGAGCAGTCTAGTTGACCTAGATGACCCTAGATCTAGGCTTGATTGTGCATATTGTGATTTCTTGAATGTGTGTCTAGCTTCTTATAAAAATCATTTTTCAAAAAGCTCCTTATATATCAAAAAACACAAAACAGAAATTTTTTTACAAAGACTTGCCAATTTTGTCGCTAAAAATCCATTGCACCCCACTTGCACCCACATTCTTTTTCTTCTCCTTTCTTATATCATGGGTACCCCACCTCACAAAACTCATGCCAAACTTTGGTACCCTCATCCAAACATTGCTTCCTACGCGAATTGTTTTGGTCGAATTATGGACGACCCCTCCATGCCCAAAATTTCTTTGAAAGATCGAATAGAAGCGTCTAGGAGAAACAGTTCGACTCCGCAATCCATTTTGTTTCAACCATTTCAACCTTCACCACCTTCTTACGTTGATACTACTTTTTCGAGTTCTGTTGTAACTCCAAAACCCATGTCTATTGCTGAACACATTGAACAATCTCGTAACCGATCTTCCATTCCTTTCAACACTTCCAGTTCTTGGGATCAACAAGTCCATTCACCTTTTTATCCAAATGTTGATCCTACTCCTGTCCAACCAATCAATTCCTACTAGTTGTTAGTTGTATGTATGCCCTAGAGGCCAGTATTGTACATATGATGTATATTATATTGGATGCTTGGACATATATAGAGAGGACTTTCTTTCTCGACATGATAGTATGCTATCTGGTTGCTCTTTATCTTAACATGCATACTTGTCTCTTTATACTGTATTATAGTTACATGTTGGTAAAGCCCTTAGGATGTGTACTTGACTATCTGGACTATGATGCGGATCATACTAGTGGGGACATGGTAGTCCATAAGTACATCCTTCAAGGTCCCTAGTCGTGGGTGTATCGAGACGGGGGATCGATATACCAGTGTAGACTAGCGTATACGCTTCTCGACCCATGAGATGGGCGATGGATGATCCCATATCCATTGGTGTTTGACATCAGAGATGGTATACGGATGCTCAGTAGAGACTGGGAATGTAAGTCCATGCTACCTCTCCCGGTACTTTCGGGCATGCGGAATTTGATAAAAAACGATTTTTATAGAGGTGGTAACATGGACTTAAAACCCGGATCTTTGTTAAACATCTAACTAACAACCTAACTAGGAGTCGTTAACTACTCGGTTAGGGGGTTTATACCTTGCTTGTCTTGAACTCCTTCGTCTTCAAACTCCGATGATGGTCCGGATCGGCTTCTTCCCGTCATCTCCTTACGCCGAAGATAGATCCACCTGAAAGCTCCAACCTTTGGATCCTTCTTTGAACTTTGAAGAAACTAGTTCACTCGGTTTGCTAAACCTTGTGAACTAGAGTGAGTAGAGAAGAGTTTGTATGGGATTTTATCTATGGTTCTTGGTTCTCAACTCATGAGACAAGTGAACCATAGACTAAGAGAGGGAGAGCAAGAGGAAGGAGATGAGAGCTCAAGAACAAGAGAGAGAATGAGCATGAAAGAATGAGAGAAGACTTTTCTCATTTGGCTCTCATAATCCAAAACAATCATAACACCTCATATCAATCAAGTATTATGTGATGGTTTAAGCAACCATAGCCATATCATTTCATGCACTCATTTTGCACAAAAGAGCAAGCAAGCAAAAGTCTTTGCCATGAAATGATAGCTATGGTTATCATGATTGTCAACTAGTCAAGCCTAGTCAACCGGTCAACAAAGTCAACAAGTCAACAAAAGTCAACAAGTCAACAAAGTCAACAAGTCAACAACCATGTCACCATAATACTTAATTAATATAATTGTTAATCACATATCATATTCTCATTAGGGTTGAGCAAAAAGTCAATAGTCAACGGTCAACGGTCAACAACCCTAATGAGAATCCTCTGCCTCTGTCTCTCCGTCAACTGTGCATACACACCCGCATCCGCGTTCCGAGGAACACGAATACAAACTGGATAAATCCAATTCCAATACATACACTAGGATCTGGCTTAAACCAAAGCCCGCTAGTGTAAACTGTCCGGACACTGTACGTGTACAAGTGCACGGATGTGACCGAACCCTGACGCAAAACCATGTGACCTGCCGCAAAACCATGCGACCTCTACTCTTTTGCCTAAAGGCGAATAACTTTCTGTGTGGGACTCTAAAGACTCGACACTACGCTGGCGGTGGGTTTAACCACAGACCGCAAGCGGCACTAGCTGTGCGTAACGGTCCCCAGGCAGATGCCGACAAGAAGACTGACGAGGTGAAACCCATCTGAACTCCTACTGAGCCTGAATGTGACAATCTCCGTACAGTCCGGTCTGTTCGTCTGATACATCGCATGGCGGGCCTAGGGGGTGGTAAACGTCAGTCCCCTAATAGCGGTACAAGTCGTGTCGGAATGAAGCCCAAAACACCCTGAGATAACACTGGAAGCCTACCAGTATATCTCGATTGCCCTGGCCAGGGACTACTCGTGTAATGGCTCTCCTCGACACAGCGCGATGTCAACCCCCAATACCGGGAGAGACGAATCCTGTCTAACCGTCACTGCCTCCAAGTGCTTCGGGACTGCACCCAACTACCACCTGTTTGCACGACTCCTTTGAGCCGTGGTAGGATAGTAATCAAAGTACAGTGGGAACACACTTGAGGCGAAGTGACAGTGTCAAGTCAGCGGACTAAGCTGTACTCATGTCACCTGGGAACTGATAACTGACGATAGGTATAATACCAACCGGTCAGTTCCCGACGAGTCCTGTCCAGTGTACTCGTAACCCAACGAGCACCCGCATACTATCTCCAGTACGACGTACTGACGGCTGTTGGACAGACCGTCTCCCACTCTGGGATAAGAAGCGCATGCGCTTGTCTACTCCGGAGTATCGATGCCCTGTCTCGATAGTCCTGCGACTGGGGACCTGCATAAGGATGTGCTTATAGATTACCCAGCCCCCACTAGTGTGACTGCCATCACAACGCTGGTAATCAAGCAAAGATCCTAAGGGCTCCACTATTGTGTATAGGTGATATACTAAAATAAACACAAGTACACATTGAAGTAGAAACAAACCAAGTAGCATACTACTATTTTGAGCAAGATTGTATATACAAGGTGAATATCCCAACCTTCCATTAAGTAATATACAAACTAGTATGATACAGTAATGGCCTCTAGGGCATATACACTAACAATCTCCCACTTGCACTAAGGCCATGTACTGGCGTATCGAAGACCTATCATCTCGATCAGCCGCTCGAACTGAGTCTGGGGCAAGGCCTTGGTGAATAGATCTGCAATGTTATCTTCTGAAGCGACTCTCCGAACCTCGATCTCCTGGCGATCCACGATCTCCCTGATCAGGTGATACCGCCTCAAGATGTGTCTGGATCTCTGATGGGACCTGGGTTCCTTCGCTAAAGCTATAGCCCCGTTGTTGTCGCAATACAGAGGTATTGGATCAACAATGGACGGAACCACCTAAAGTTCTTTCAAGAACTTCCTCATCCAGACAGCTTCTTTCGTGGAATCAGATGCAGCGATGTATTCCGCTTCCATCGTCGAGTGTGCAACGGTTTCCTGTTTGGAACTCTTCCAACACACCGCCCCTCCATTGAGGGTAAAGACAAAACCCGACATGGACTTGGAATCATCCTTGTCACTCTGGAAGCTGGAGTCAGCAAAGGCCTCGATCTGGAGGTCTTTTCCGCCTTACACCAAGAACATCTCCTTAGTCCTTCTCAGGTACTTGAGAATGTTCTTTACCGCTATCCAGTGTTTCTCCCCAGGGTTTGACTGATACCGGCTTACCACACTCAGTGCATAAGCTACATCCGGTCTGGTACACAACATCGCATACATTATAGAGCCTACCGCAGAAGCGTAGGGTATAATCGACATGCGATCCCTCTCCAAATCAGTCTTGGGAGACATCTCTTTAGAGAGGGTGATCCCGTGACAAGCCGGTAGATTACCGCGCTTGGAATCTTCCATACTGAACCTCTTCAGTATGGCGTCGATGTACCTGGACTGCGAAAGTCCTAATATCCTCTTGGATCTGTCACGGTAGATCCGGATACCCAGAATGTACGAGGCATCACCCAGGTCTTTCATGGAGAACCTGTGTGACAAGAACTCCTTGACAGATTGTAGCATAGGAATGTCATTTCCTATTAAGAGAATGTCATCCACGTATAAAATGAGGAATACTACAGTTCTCGCTACAAATCTACTATAGATGCATGGTTCATCTGGATTTTTGATAAAGCCAAATTCCTTGACCGTCTCATCAAAACAGATGTTCCAGCTCCGCGATGCCTGCTTTAGTCCGTAAATGGACTTAAGCAACTTGCACACCTTTCCGCTGCTCCCACTCTGAATGAAACCCTCTGGTTGGTCCATATAGACACACTCCTTTAAATTTCCATTTAGAAAAGTGGTCTTTACGTCCATTTGCCAGATCTCATAATCGTGGAAGGCAGCAATGGCAAGAAGGATCCGAATGGATTTCAGCATAGCCACTGGAGAAAAGGTTTCGTCATAGTCCAAGCCAGGTCTTTGACGGAAACCCTTTGCAACAAGTCTAGCTTTATAGGTCTCAACCTGTCCATCTACACCAATCTTCCTTTTGAAGATCCACTTGCATCCTACGGGTTTTACCCCGTCTGGAGCAATGTCCAACGTCCATACTTTGTTGGTGTACATGGACTCCATTTCAGTCCGCATTGCATCCAGCCATTTCACTGAGTCAACGCTCTGAACGGCCTGCTGGAAGCTAGTAGGCTCATCATAATCTATGATGCAATCCTCTCTATCCCCGTCTATGAGAAAACCGTAGTATCTCTCGGGCGGATGAGACTGCCTACTACTCCTGCGGAGCGGCGTAGGAATGTCCTGTTCTTTTGAACCCTCTGGTTCCACTAAACTTTCAGTAATAGTCTGTGGTTCTGGAATTTCTTCCAGTTCTACTGTGCTCCCACTTATCTGGTTTTCCAAAAACTCAGTTTCCAAGAAGTAGGCATGACGAGAAACAAGAACTTTTTGTTCCTCTTCACAGTAGAAGAAATATCCCTTGGAGTTCTTTGGATATCCCACAAACTTGCACTGTACTGAGCATACCTCGAGCTTGTCCGCATGCTGCTTTTTAACAAAAGCTGGACATCCCCATGTCTTAATGTGCTTAAGATAAGGTCTCTTCCCACACCACATCTCATATGGTGTAGTAGGCACAGTCTTAGTAGGAACTCGGTTCAAAAGGTATGCAGCTGATTCTAGCGCATATCCCCAGAATGATCGCGGTAACTCAGCGTTACTCATCATGGACCGAACCATATCCAATAGGGTTCGGTTCCGTCTCTCCGATACACCGTTATGTTGCGGAGTGTATGGAGGAGTAAGCTGAGAGAGAATTCCGTTCTCTTTTAAATAATCCAGGAACTCGGCACTTAAGTATTCTCCACCTCGATCCGATCTTAGGATCTTGATACTTTTGCCGGTTTGTTTTTCTACTTCATTCTTATACTCCTGGAATTTTCCAAAGGCTTCGGACTTATGTTTCATCAAGAAGACATAACCGTACCTTGAAAAGTCATCCGTAAAAGTAATGAAGTAAGAATAACCCTTCGCGCATGTGTAGACATTGGACCGCACACGTCGCTGTGTACGAGTCCCAAGAGCTCGCTCGCTCTTACTCCATGTCCAGTGAACGGAGTCTTTGTCATCTTTCCTTTGAGACAGGATTGACAAGTGGCATACGATTGATATTCGAACGGATTCAAATATCCTTCTGTATGTAACTTCGTCAACCTTCTCTCATTGATGTGACCCAGTCTATAATGCCATAAGAAAGTCTGATTTATTTCCGGAGACTTTCTTTTGTGTGTATTCTGGACGTTGAAAATCTGTGGTTGGTTTAATACGTATATACCATTACTCAATGTACCTAACCCAATCAAAACTTGATTAAGGTGAATGTTTACAACATTACTTACAAACGCAAATTCATAACCTTCTTTAGAAACTAAAGATACAGAAATGATATTACATGTTGCGTTGGGTACAAAAAAGCAATTACGTAAAACCAAAACATGTCCATCTGACATTCCCAGGTGATAGTCCCCCACGGCTTTAGCATCCATGCTAGCTCCGTTCGCAACTCTGAGGGTCATGTCACCTGCTTTCAAAACACTACGGTTTCTCAACGCCTGCAAAAAATTACAGATATGAGATCCTGATCCGGTATCCAATACCCAGGAAGTAGAGTTTATTGAAAGACAGTTTTCAATAACAAACACACCTGAAGCTGAAGCCGCAACCTGCTTCAATTCCTGTGTTCTGGCTTTCCAAGCCCTGCAATCATTCTTCCAGTGACCTTTCTTATGACAATAGAAGCACTCTTCCTTATCCACAAGCTTCCCCGCTATCTTTGTTGCTTTGGCTTTTCCCTTCGTATCCACTTTACTAACACCGCCTCTTGGTTTGGCGGGGGCTTTCTTCTTCTTTCCCTTGGCTTTCGCCTTGGACCTAGAAGAAGATGATCCTCCTACAAACAAAGTAGATGTTTCCATACCTTTCTGTAGGGTGCCCTCTGCGCTCCTCAGCATGTTGAGGAGCTCTGAAAGTTCAACTTCTTTTTCTTGTAAGTTGAAGTTCAGTATAAACTGGGCGTAAGTGGAAGGAAGGGACTGGAGAATCAAGTCCGTATAGAGCTCATTCTCCAACGTGGTTCCAAGTTTCGCGAGCTCCTCAATGAAGCCAATCATCTTAAGCACGTGTTCCGCTACCGATGATCCGATGGCCAACCTTGCCGAAAATAACTTCTTCGACACTTCGTATCTTGCGATACGAGATTGCTCTCCATACAGTTCTTTTGTATGGAGAAATATGGATTCAAGGTCCATATTCTCGTGCCTCCTCTGATGTTCGTTGTCCATCGAGGCAAGTACGAGACACTTGGCCTTCGCGCTATCAATCTCCCAGGTCTTACGGATTTCCTTATCCGCGACGCTGGAAGTGGAACTTGGGACAGGGGGAGCTTTGGTGGTAAGAAGATACCCCAGCTTGTCGTAAGTGATTGCCATTTTGACATTCCTGAGCCAATCTTTGTAGTTTGGCCCTGTCAGTATATTTTTATCTAGGAGTAACTTAAGTCCAGTCATGTCGATTGGTCGCTGCAATTAGGAGAGAGAAGAAGAAACACTCAGCATGATGCTCTTGCAAGTTTAGAGTGGTTTTTAGTTTGTCTAAACAGGATGGCTCCCACTGTTTCTCGAATCCCTCCTCAAACCAAAAAGGAAGAACTAGTCAGGATCAATCTCACCGTACAATACTTGCTTAACCGTTCGGCCAAGCTGGTGTCGGTACTTCGAGGGAGGTTTTCCAACGCTTTCGCGAAGTTCCTTAATTAAATAACCTCTTTTCCCTGGGAGCATAGCCCCGCTAACACCTTTCTAGACACCTACTAGGTTTATAGCATTGATCGTTAAGTGAGAAATTTCCCGAGGAGTAGCATATACTCACAGTAGGATCGGGATCCAAATATCATCGCATGACGAAACTGAAGGTATCCTACCAGAATCATCACACTCCAAATGGTATTCAAATTTAGCAAGTTTCAGTACTTATGAAACTCCCGATGTGGATTTTTGCCCCATGCTCTTATGACCTTGACTTTGGACAACAAATCATAAGTCACATGTCAAGTTCTACCCGTCGTTCTCCAGGTTAATTTGAATCCACCCGCACATACCCTTGACTTTGGCCAACAAGGCAGTACGACTGTTCCAAACCAACGCATCTATCTATGCTGCACATGAATACCCAATAGCTACCAATCACTATGCCTTGACTTTGGCCAACAAACACAGCTTGAATACTATTGACTATTCATGTGAAACGACGGAGGGCTACGAATGGTTTTGGCGAAACCGTGAACGTAGTGAACTTGATTTAGTCGATGGAACGAGATAGCTTTTAAATGGAGCGGCTCAAACTCCGCATTTTAAAAGTTTGTTTTGAAAAGAACCGAGTGGTTTTTCGAATGTGTTCCAACGACTTTTACTTGGTTTATTTTCTTGCATTAGTTCTTTTAATGCGTGATATTCTTGCATTAGTCCTTTTAATGCGTCCCATCATTTAATCCTACCATTGCAGAAAACAACCAAAATATGATGTACGCTTATGCCATTCGCATTCGCCACTGGGCCCCGTCATTACCCGTTAAAATACTTAACTAACGAAAGAGCGGGGGCTGGGCTAGCGCGGCTGTAAAACATAAGCAACGCCTAAATAATATCATATATAGATATACTGCAATGATAAACATTTCAGATCACAGATGAACACATTGGATATACTAGGAACCTGCAATTCGTACGAGCCTGTAACGAAAAGCAGATTACACGGTCGCGGTGAATAACCAAAACCCCACCCAAGACCCCTACGAGTGCGGCAAACTACCCGCCAAGTACCCGAAGCAAAGCAACCTCCATAATCCCCGTGAGTAGGCCACTCGGCACTTCGGCATACCTGGTAGTTTGTGCACCCCCTCCATGGGTCTATCCTAGGAGCAAAAACAGTAAAAAGAAATTATACAATGACGGCTACAACCCCGACCCGGTTGTGCGGCCATACAAATAATTATTACATCAATTTACAAATTTACATGAATTGAAAGAAAAGAAAACTCTCGTCTCACAACCCCCGGCTATTCACCCGCGACAATCCAATGAATTCATATACACATTCCAGCAACATTACAGATCACAGATTTGTATAACCCCCACTAATCGACATATAGCGATTAGCAGACGTTCAATACAAATATCACATTACAGAAAAACCCGTCAGCTAAAGTCTTTTAGAAGTTCGATCAAAAATACGGATTTTCGGGACCCCAAAAATAAAATTTTCGTTCTGGAAAATCTGGGCAAAAAATATATATTCCAAAAATCCCAAAACAACCCCAGTAAAACACTGCACCAAACTTGGACCTCGGCCGAGTCAACTCGGCCGCGGATCCGCGGTGGGAGCGTGCTCCCGCCGCGTTTCGGCGGCTCTTTGACTCGATCGTTGGACCAAATTTGGTGGGTGTTCACACAAAAGCCTGAGCCGATTTTTAAGATGAAAATTATCAACTTTTGAACAGAATAAAAATCGGCAGAAACTTGAAATTCTCGGGTTTGTTTTCGTGACTTTTTCTTTGATCGATCTTCTAGTTACTTTCTAACATGTTAGATAGAGTTTAACTAGGCTCTGATACCACTGTAAGTCCATGCTACCTCTCCTGGTACTTTCGGGCATGCGGAATTTGATGAAAAACGATTTTTATAGAGGTGGTAACATGGACTTAAAACCCAGATCTTTGTTAAACATCTAACTAACAACCTAATTAGGAGTCGTTAACTACTCGGTTAGGAGGTTTATACCTTGCTTGTCTTGAACTCCTTCGTCTTCAAACTCCGATGATGGTCCGGATCGGCTTCTTCCCGTCGTCTCCTTACGCCGAAGATAGATCCACCTGAAAGCTCCAACCTTTGGCTCCTTCTTCGAACTTTGAAGAAACCAGTTCACTCGGTTTGCTAAACCTTATGAACTAGAGTGAGTAGAGAAGAGTTTGTATGGGATTTTATCTATGGTTCTTGGTTCTCAACTCATGAGACAAGTGAACCATAAACTAAGAGAGGGAGAGCAAGAGGAAGGAGATGAGAGCTCAAGAACAAGAGAGAGAATGAGCATGAAAGAATGAGAGAAGACTTTTCTCATTTGGCTCTCATAATCCAAAACAATCATAACACCTCATATCAATCAAGTATTATGTGATGGTTTAAGCAACCATAGCCATATCATTTCATGCACTCATTTTGCATAAAAGAGCAAGCAAGCAAAAGTCTTTACCATGAAATGATAGCTATGGTTATCATGATAGTCAACTAGTCAAGCCTAGTCAACCGGTCAACAAAGTCAACAAGTCAACAAAAGTCAACAAGTCAACAAAGTCAACAAGTCAACAACCATGTCACCATAATACTTAATTAATATAATTGTTAATCACATATCATATTCTCATTAGGGTTGAGCAAAAAGTCAATAGTCAACGGTCAACAACCCTAATGAGAATCCTCTGCCTCTGTCTCTCCGTCAACTGTGCATACACACCCGCATCCGCGTTCCAAGGAACACGAATACAAACTGGATAAATCCAATCCCAATACATACACTAGGATCTGGCTTAAACCAAAGCCCGCTAGTGTAAACTGTCCGGACACTGTACATGCACAAGTGCACGGATGTGACCGAACCCTGTCGCAAAACCATGCGACCTGCCGCAAAACCATGCGACCTCTACTCTTTTGCCTAAAGGCGAATAGCTTTCTGTGTGGGACTCTAAAGACTCGACACTACGCTGGCAGTGGGTTTAACCACAGACCGCAAGCGGCACTAGCTGTGCGTAACGGTCCCCAGGCAGATGCCGACAAGAAGACTGACGAGGTGAAACCCATCTGAACTCCTACTGAGCCTGAATGTGACAATCTCCGTACAGTCCGGTCTGTTCGTCTGATACATCGCATGGCGGGCCTAGGGGGCGGTAAACGTCAGTCCCCTAATAGCGGTACAAGTCGTGTCGGAGTGAAGCCCAAAACACCCTGAGATAACACTGGAAGCCTACCAGTATATCTCGATTGCTCTGGCCAGGTACTACTCGTGTAATGGCTCTCCTAGACACAGCACGATGTCAACCCCCAATACTGGGAGAGACGAATCCTGTCTAACCGTCACTGCCTCCAAGTGCTTCGGGACTGCACCCAACTACCACCTGTTTGCACGACTCCTTTGAGCCGTGGTAGGGTAGTAATCAAAGTACAGTGGGAACACACTCGAGGCGAAGTGACAGTGTCAAGTCAGCGGACTAAGCTGTACTCATGTCACCTGGGAACTGATAACTGACGATAGGTATAATACCAACCGGTCAGTTCCCGACGAGTCCTGTCCAGTGTACTCGTAACCCAACGAGCACCCGCATACTATCTCCAGTACGACGTACTGACAGCTGTGGGACAGACCGTCTCCTACTCTGGGATGAGAAGCGCATGCGCTAGTCTACTCCGGAGTATCGATGCCCTGTCTCGATAGTCCTGCGACTAGGGACCTGCATAAGGATGTGCTTATAGATTACCCAGCCCCCACTAGTGTGACTGCCATCACAACACCGGTAATCAAGCAAAGATCCTAAGGGCTCCACTAATGTGTATAGGTGATATACTAAAATAAACACAAGTACACATTGAAGTAGAAACAAACCAAGTAGCATACTACTATTTTGAGCAAGATTGTATATACAAGGTGAATATCCCAAGCTTCCATTAAGTAATATACAAACTAGTATGATACAGTAATGGCCTCTAGGGCATATACACTAACAGGGTACACTGGACGGACTCACCGAGAACTCCCAGATGGTATTATACCTCACGTCAGATGGCAGTTCTCCGGTGACACTTGTGCAGGTTAGTCTGTAGACCCGAGATCGTTATAGAGTCTTGTGTGATTTGTAAGTCTACGCTAGTGCCCCGGCCGTCTACAGACGCCAAATGCGGAATAAAAACTTTTAAACTGGCGCTATCGTATACTTTAACCCGGATCTGCCATTATTGCTAAACTAACAAACTGTAAAGAGTGTAGAAAGGTTATACCGAACGATCCGAGTCCTTCGTTCTTTAACCATCATCCCACGCTCCGTTGCGGCTGCTCCGATCTCGTCGAACTCCGATATCCTCGTCGAGGTGGCACCACATCACCGATTCTTTAAACGGGCTCCCGCCTCTAACTCGAGGCAACTCGATCGTCAAGTTTGCTAAAAGAGACGACCAAGAATGATGTAGAGAATGAGTAGATGACTTTTTCTCACTTCGTCCAAATCCGTGGACGATCGGTTAATGAAGTTGCCGAGGAAATTGGGTGATGTAAAGAAATGAAGTAATGAAATTTCCATGCACCCAAATACTATCATATCTTTTCTACAAAATTAATCAAGAAAGCAAGTGAGGGAGGAGAGAGAGGGCCGGCCATATTTAAGCAAGGAGGGAGGTGATGGTAGGAGGAGGGAGGTGACCATAGCATGTAACCTTATCATGACAAAAGATCTTAAGCAAAACAAAACTCTTTAATGAAAACAATGACTCACATCCTTAGTCATCACTTCATTAAAAGCAACCAATCAAAACACAACACCACATAACCTAGTCATCACCTTCTAGAACCTTCTAGAAGCATGACTCACCTCAACAGAAGAAAAGATAAATCCGTCTTTAACCGAATGTTAAAAGACGGCTGATAGAAAACTGAAAACTGGCAACTTCCAAAAGTGATCCTGAAACAACTTTCAGGATAACCCCGAAACTGTATAAATATACCCGCATTTGTATTACGACCGAATACAAATGCAACTGAGACAAAGATATTATACCTACTCAATATAATACTCGGATCCGGCTTAAACCAAAGCCGACCAGTATCATCTGCCCGAAAAATAACACGTGCGTAAACGCACGTGCATTTTCCGAACCCTGCCATAAAACCATACGGCCTCTACAACGTTTCGCCCGAACTTAGGAAACTGTCTGTGGGGGACTCTAATGACTCGTCGGTACCCTGGCAGTGGGTTTAACCACAAAACGTCAGCTGCACTAGCTATGCGTAACGGCTGCCCACGGACTGACCTCAAGGGAGACTGATGAGCAAACTCAAGGGTGGCCGATGAATGAACTCATCCAGAAAACCCTACTGAGCCTAACAGTGACAACGTATATATAGTCCGGTCCGTTCGTCAATGAGTATCGCATATCCGCCTAGGGGGCTAGTAACGTCAGACCCCCAGAAGCAGTATAAGTCGTGTCGGAGTGAAGCCCAAAAACACCCTGAGATACTACTGGAGTACCTACCAGTAAATCTCCTGCCATGGCCGTGGGCTTTTTGTAATGGCTCTCCTAGACACATCACGATCTCGCCCCCAATACCGGGAGAGACGAATCCCCTGCCGATCTGCTCACGTGCCTCCATATGGCTCGGGACTGTACCCAAAAACTACCTGTTTGCACGACTCCTTTGAGCCGTGGTAGGGTAGAAATCAAAGCACAGTGGGAACTCACACGAGACAAATGACGACCTCAGGTCGATGAACTAACCTGTACACATGTCACCAGGGAACTGCTATCTGACGGTAGATATAATACTAACTAGCAGATTCCCGGCGAGTCCTGTCCGGTGTACTCATAACCCACCTGTATACATCTTAGGTGATCCAACTGACACCAGTGGCTTGTGAGACCGGCCACCGCCCCTCGTCGGGGTCTCGACTGTATACACTAGTCTACTCCGGAGTATCGATGCCCTGTCTCGAAACTCCCACGACTAGGGACCACAATTAAGGATATGCATATAAACTACCCAACTCTTACGTATATGATCGCCATCATACTGTTGGTAGTAAAGCAAGATCCTAAGGGCTCTATCAAAGTGTAACATGCAATCAGTCACCTGAACATGTACACGACTGATAAAGGCAAACCAGATAGCATACTATCATCTCGAGTAAGACTGTGCTACCGGGATAGGTCCTCCGCAATCATTGCAATCACGTACCTGCGATCCAATAATTGACTATGAGGGCACTATCTCCAACAATCTCCCACTTGCACTCAAGGCTAATTATTGCGATGTCGACTACTCACAGCCCGTGTGAAACCGAACATCCAACTCCTCTACTAATCAGTTTCACAAAGCCCGTTTGTAAAACTATTGTGTTCGAGAAATAGCCTCAGTGAGTGGATCCGCCTAGAAGTATCTTTCTATATCTCTCTTAATCTCAAGTTCGCGGAGAAAGCCATCTCCCGAATTGAGTAGTACCTGTCTTAGAATATGTCTGGATATCTGATGGGACCTTAGTTCATAAATGAACTCCATATCCAAACTTCTTAGACTGTATGGATCACTGAACCTAATCAGTATCCGGCACCATGCCACCCACAGTATCCTCTGGAACCACCTGTCCATAATACTGTCCCTCGTCAGAGGGAAAACTAAAACTCTGACAATCACTCTGTCATCCATGTCACCTTTGAAGCCTGGAATGATAACCGTCTCCCGAAAGAGGCTGCCGTTATCAAATCCGTAGAACATGTACTAATGTTCTAAAACTGCTTCCTTATGTTTCTCCAGGATTGGATTAATACAAACTTATTGCATCTAGTGCAAAAACAACATCTGGTGCGGTACTTGACATCTCATGATTGACTCAATTGCCTAAGCAAGTGATCTGCCAATCATGCACATCCCTCTCCCCTTTAGTCTATACGACACCTTTAGAGAGGGTGACTCCATCACCTGCAGGTACACTACCATGCTAGGAGTCAACTATTCTAAAAACCATTAGAATATCTGTCAAAGTACCCACATTGGGAAACTACCCAAATCCAGATCTAAAACTATAGATCTAGAAACCAGAATGTCAAATATTATATCCATATCCTGTCTGGAGAAACAACTGTGTGACGATCAGAGTACAACCGATCGTAGTATAGGAATTTTACTTCCTACTCTGTGTATGTCATCCAAATACCATGATATCACACCCTACTACCTTCTTAACAGATCCATCCCCTATTCTGATTGAAGTCAAACCCATGACTGTCACATCAAAATTAGATGATCTATCTCCGCTATAACTGCTCAAGTCTGTAAATAGACATAAGATACTTGCCCACTATGCTTCCGCTGCTCCCACTGAATATGACAACCCTCTGGCAGAATAATATACACGTACACTTCTAAAGCTAGTTTAGAACGACGCTATACTTATCCTCCTGCCTGGTCTCATAGTCTGGAACAACAGTAGTGTCAAGTCTGGGTAGATAAGAACCTCCCTGTCACCGTCCTTGAGGCTACCGAAGTACCTCTCGGGTGTCCGAGGTTACCCACCAAATCTGCGGAGTGGCTATTGGAATGTCAAACCTGATTGAATATATAGGTCCTATTAAATTTTCTGTAATCGTTCGCGGTTCTGGAATTACTTCCAGTTCTACCATACTCCCACTACTGTTTTCTGAAAAAAATCCATTTTACTAAAACTGTGGCGAGTCAAGAACAATATCACTATTGATCTTCCAAATGGTAGAATATCAACCCTCGACATAGCCAGGGTCAACCCACAAACAGCCACTACAGAAACGTGCCCTGAGTTATCCAGAGTCTGGTTTTAAGCATAAGCTGGACAACTCCCCATACCTTAATTTCTTTTAAGGTACGATCCATTCTATATCCAATACAGAAACTTTGGCACTAATTTAATTGGAACCATATTCAAATCATGCAGCTGTCTCCAGTGCATATCACCTTAATGGAAAGAGGCTAATCAGCATTACTCAACTTAGGAATCCATCCAATTATGAGTAACCTGAAAGAGAAACACGTTTCTCAAAACCATCACTATCATCTGAATACCAATCACAAGAATCTACATCTTCGATCTCTTTGAAGAATCCCGATACTTGTGACATCTGGTTCTCTACTTTATTCTTATACCCACAACTTCTCAAAACTTAGACCTTGTATTTCTACGAAACACTTGTCTAAATACTAGAGAAGTTATAAGTAAACAGAACATAGCACGAGGACCTACCCCTTTGTCCTGATGGACACTGGACAACATACAATACTCTGTATAAGTCCGCTGAGTTGAACAACTCATAACCTGTGCGTTGTAGGTGGAAAACTGTACCTTGGCGATTTCCTCAAATATCACCAATTACAACGAATTCCGATATAATGAGGATGATCACCTAATTCCCAATATCTTACTCCCACTCATCATTTGTAAAACCATACAGATATGAGAATGAAACCTGGTAAATACATACCCTTGGAGTAAGTGTCTAATCGGGAAAACAGTTTTCCTTAACAATGCACTGAAACATGAAAATGTTTCGTAGGGGTATCCTGGTATTCATAGCAATGCCTCTTCCATAAACCAATTCATGACTTCAACCGTATATTTTATTACCATCTCTCCAAATCCCTTTATTTGTCTTTAGTCGTTACCTTCTGTACACCATCGTTAGGCTAAATGGTTTTCTTCCTTCCCTACCGTTCGGCACCAGCCTATGGTTTGGAAGAAGACTATCCAGTAAGCATAATAGGTGTACCCTCCTAAACCAAGGAGTACTCGCAACTGAGAGAAGGTGATGATAAAAGACAACTGAATAATACCTTATTCTTTTAAAGGTGAATTAGGAGTGGCGATGAAGTACGCGGTTTGGTCGTGAATGATTTCAGTCGCAATTTACTTTGCCCTCTTTCTAATCCCTTTATTTTGTCTTTACATATTACCTTCTGCACACCCTACTAAGGCTAATTGATTTTCTTCATTCCCTACCTTTCGGCACCTGCCTATGGTTTGGAATAAGACTATCCAATAAGCGTAATAGGTGTACTCTCCTAAACCAAGGAGCTCTCGCAACCTGAGAGAAGGTGATAATAAAAGACAACTGAATAAACCAATTCTATTTCTCCTGAACCTGGATCCATCCTCGAAGAAGTCCCTTCGAGTTCGTATATAACCATATGATGGATCTATCCAATGGAAGTGGATATCCGTAGTAAAACGGGTGTTCTGAGAAATGCAAAGAGTAAAAGAAGGAGTGGCAATGACTTATGCAACATAGACAATCCAAAAGCCAGTATTTTAAGAAGGTTCGGTCAACCTGGTCACTGAGTCATAGTCTAGGGTCGGTCAAAGGTCGCTGCCAAAGAGAGAGAGAGAGAAAAGAAACACTCTGCGTGCACTCTAACCTAGATCAGAATGGTCATAACTTTATCTAATCCGGAAACCTCCCACTGTCCTCTCAAATTCTCCTCCAAACCTAAAGAAGAATCAATCGGGATCACCCGAAGAGTAAACCAACTCATCAGTGGGAATCGGGATCCAACTCTCATCGCATGATAACGTGATGGAATGCATCCACGTTACTCATACTCCAGAAGGTATGCACATACTTGGCAAGTTTCAGTTTCTTTATAAACTCCCGATACGATTTTTTGCCCCATGCTCTTATAACCTTGGCGTTCGGTCAAAATGTCATAAGTCACATGCCAAGTTCTACCCATCACTATCTTGTTAATTTGAACCCACCCGCACATGCCCTTGGCGTTAGGTCAAAATGGCAGAACGGCTGTCCCAAACCAACTCATCTATCTATGCAACAATTGAATACCCAGCAGCTACCAAACACTATGCCTTGGCGTTAGGTCAAAATACATAGCTTGAATACTACTGAATACCCAAAAGAAGTGACGGAGGGCTACGGCTGGTTTTTGGCGAAAAACCTTTAGCGTAGTGAACTTGATATCGCTGAAGGAACCTGATAGCTTTTTAAAATATAGTGGCGAAAACCTGTGCTGAAGAGGTCACTCCCGGTGAAGGGATCTCGGCTCTTTCCTCGTGGAATGAGGTGCAGGATATTCCACTGAATACCACGATGCAAAGCAACTTGTAATCGACTATAGTGAAGTTATTACCCTGACGCAAACTTCTGCCCAAGGGGTCAGTCCTGGTGAAGGGATATCGGCCCTTGCCCCGTCGAATGAGGTGCAGGATATTCCACTGAATACCGCTATGCAAAGCAACTTGTAATCGACTATAGTGAAGTTATTACCCTGACGCAAACTTCTGCCCAAGGGGTCAGTCCCGGTGAAGGGATATCGGCCCTTGCCCCGTCGAATGAGGTGCAGGATATTCCACTGAATACCGCTATGCAAAACAAAAGGAAACGTCTTTGCAATAACACCTTTTAAAATTGTTCCAA
The DNA here is from genome assembly GCA_030015575.1 of Agapanthus africanus. Lineage (NCBI taxonomy): Eukaryota > Viridiplantae > Streptophyta > Magnoliopsida > Asparagales > Amaryllidaceae > Agapanthus > Agapanthus africanus. The sequence continues at coordinate 440,913,808 of CM057343.1, read as the reverse complement.
CAACTAAAACAGGTTTGTTTAACTTTGCATTGATCAGAATCAACGCAGTCCCATCAATCAATCACACCAGAAAAGAACGAAAATAAAATGTACGTATATGCCATCTGCATTCGTCACTGGGTCCCGTCATCACCCGTTAGGTTACTTAACTAACGACAGAGCGGGGACTGGACTAGCGCGGGTGTAAAATATATACAACATCTAATAGTATATAAACCAATATACATAATCGCTCCAGGCGTGATAATATGCAACATTACAGAAAAGTAATAAGCATCACAGAACAATACAGATAACTGGGATCCCCGGGTTTCACAGAGCCGCTGCTGAAACCCGACGTTCCCCTGTCGTGTGGATAGTCTGTGCAATGAAACCTAGACCCCTACGGGTGCGGCAAGTTACCCGCCAAAACCTGAAGCGAGGTAGTCCTCCACAGCATAGTGAATGGAACACCCGGCACTTCACGGAATCCGGTAAATTGAGCACCCCTCCTTGGGTCAACCTGTACCCCCTACGAGTGCGGCGAATAGTCTGCCAATTTTAGAGTGGGGCCCCTCTGCCTCCCAAAGCCATGAGATGCGGACCCGTTGCCCTCCAGAACCCGGCTATCCGTGCACTCCGTCGCGGGGTAAAACCTAGTACAGTAATGAAAAATAGTACAATAGGTACATCGACCGCAACCTGGTCGTGCCCCAAAAAGAATATTATACAACAGGCAGTGACGGCAGTCCACATGTTGGACGCTCGCCCCGCAATATCAAATGTACAAATAAACTCAAACTGTACTACCATTGCACACTGCTATCCACCACGACAAATCCGCAACAACACAGCACAACACAGAACATCAACGCGAATGTCATGTTCGCAAACCCGTCTAAAAGAACTATAGCAATCAAACGTGGTTTACCGATCAAATGACATTCCCGGTCGGAGATATAATGTAAGCACTGTAAACTAACGTGTTTAAATTTCGATCGACCAAATATCAAAAAGTGGGCCCCATGACTTACTGGTGAACAGTAACAAAATCTGGGCCAAAACGATATATATCAAAAACCCCAAAATCCAACAGAGAACCCACTGACAAAATTTGGGAGCACGTGCTCCCCACGTGGCCGCGGATGCGCGGCCAAACCATGGGTTTGGCCGCGTTTCCGCGGCAGCTTGGAGGAATCACGACCCCAAATTTTGTCGTGGCTCTTAAAAACGCCTGCACAGATTTTTAAGACATCCAGAAATAATTTTTGAGACCATTTAAAATCAACAGAAACTGTCAAGGTAGGATTTTGCAATTTTCGATTTCCGGTTCGATCGATGTTTTAAACGCGTTAGCACAAGTTAGCATAGCAAAATGGTTAGGCTCTGATACCACTGTAAGTCTACGCTAGCGCCCCGGCCGTCTACAGACGCCAAATGCGGAATAAAAACTTTTAAACCGGCGCTATCGTATACTTTAACCCGGATCTGCCATTATTGCTAAACTAACAAACTGTAAAGAGTGTAGAAAGGTTATACCGAACGATCCGAGTCCTTCGTTCTTTAACCATCATCCCACGCTCCGTTGCGGCTGCTCCGATCTCGTCGAACTCCGATATCCTCGTCGAGGTGGCACCACATCACCGATTCTTTAAACGGGCTCCCGCCTCTAACTCGAGGCAACTCGATCGTCAAGTTTGCTAAAAGAGACGACCAAGAATGATGTAGAGAATGAGTAGATGACTTTGTCTCACTTCGTCCAAATCCGTGGACGATCGGTTAATGAAGTTGCCGAGGAAATTGGGTGATGTAAAGAAATGAAGTAATGAAATTTCCATGCACCCAAATACTATCATATCTTTTCTACAAAATTAATCAAGAAAGCAAGTGAGGGAGGAGAGAGAGGGCCGGCCATATTTAAGCAAGGAGGGAGGTGATGGTAGGAGGAGGGAGGTGACCATAGCATGTAACCTTATCATGACAAAAGATCTTAAGCAAAACAAAACTCTTTAATGAAAACAATGACTCACATCCTTAGTCATCACTTCATTAAAAGCAACCAATCAAAACACAACACCACATAACCTAGTCATCACCTTCTAGAACCTTCTAGAAGCATGACTCACCTCAACAGAAGAAAAGATAAATCCGTCTTTAACCGAATGTTAAAAGACGGCTGATAGAAAACTGAAAACTGGCAACTTCCAAAAGTGATCCTGAAACAACTTTCAGGATAACCCCGAAACTGTATAAATATACCCGCATTTGTATTACGACCGAATACAAATGCAACTGAGACAAAGATATTATACCTACTCAATATAATACTCGGATCCGGCTTAAACCAAAGCCGACCAGTATCATCTGCCCGAAAAATAACACGTGCGTAAACGCACGTGCATTTTCCGAACCCTGCCATAAAACCATACGGCTTCTACAACGTTTCGCCCGAACTTAGGAAACTGTCTGTGGGGGACTCTAATGACTCGTCGGTACCCTGGCAGTGGGTTTAACCACAAAACATCAGCTGCACTAGCTATGCGTAACGGCTGCCCACGGACTGACCTCAAGGGAGACTGATGAGCAAACTCAAGGGTGGCCGATGAATGAACTCATCCAGAAAACCCTACTGAGCCTAACAGTGACAACGTATATACAGTCCGGTCCGTTCGTCAATGAGTATCGCATATCCGCCTAGGGGGCTAGTAACGTCAGACCCCCAGAAGCAGTATAAGTCGTGTCGGAGTGAAGCCCAAAAACACCCTGAGATACTACTGGAGTACCTACCAGTAAATCTCCTGCCACGGCCGTGGGCTTTGTGTAATGGCTCTCCTAGACACAGCACGATCTCGCCCCCAATACCGGGAGAGACGATTCCCCTGCCGATCCGCTCACGTGCCTCCATATGGCTCGGGACTGTACCCAAAAACTACCTGTTTGCACGACTCCTTTGAGCCGTGGTAGGGTAGAAATCAAAGCACAGTGGGAACTCACACGAGACAAATGACGACCTCAGGTCGATGAACTAACCTGTACACATGTCACCAGGGAACTGCTATCTGACGGTAGATATAATACTAACTAGCAGATTCCCGGCGAGTCCTGTCCGGTGTACTCATAACCCAATGAGCACCTGTATACATCTTAGGTGATCCAACTGACACCAGTGGCTTGTGAGACCGGCCACCGCCCCTCGTCGGGGTCTCGACTGTATACACTAGTCTACTCCGGAGTATCGATGCCCTGTCTCGAAACTCCCACGACTAGGGACCACAATTAAGGATATGCATATAAACTACCCAACTCTCACGTATATGATCGCCATCATACTGTTGGTAGTAAAGCAAAATCCTAAGGGCTCTATCAAAGTGTAACATGCAATCAGTCACCTGAACATGTACACGACTGATAAAGGCAAACCAGATAGCATACTATCATCTCGAGTAAGACTGTGCTACCGGGATAGGTCCTCCGCAATCATTGCAATCACGTACCTGCGATCCAATAATTGACTATGAGGGCACTATCTCCAACATGATTCCCACTGTGCTTTGATTTCCACCTTACCACGTCCATGAAGGCGTGCAAAACGGTGGTTTTTGGGTACAGTCCCGAGTCACATGGAGGCAATGAGCGATAGGAGGGGTTTCGTCTCTCCCGGTATTGGGGGTTGATGTTGCGCTGTGCTCGATTGGCCATAACAGGGAAGTCCCTGGCCAGGGCTGATTAGAGATTTACTGGTAAATGTTACCAGTAGTTTCTCGACCCGTTATGAGCCTCACATCGGCACGACTTATCGGTTATTGGGGTCTGACGTTTACCACCCCTAGACTTGATATGCAACATATCAGACGAGGAGACCGGACTGTACGGGAAGTGTTACCGGCAGGCTTTTACAGGAGTTGGAGCGGGCTTGCTTGCTGATCTTCTGATCTCTCAATACCCGGGTAGCCGTTACGTTCAGCTAGTACCGCTGACGGCTTGTGGGTGCTTGATGTGATCATCACCTACTTCCGGCGTATTGACGAGTCTTTAGAGTCCTACATAGAGGTTTTACTGGCTCAGGCAAAACGAAATAGGAGCACGTATGTGATATGTGCGGGACCGAGAATAATGCGTATATGTGATACCGTATTCTATTCTCGGGACTTTATGTATCAGTCGGTTATATATGATATAGCCGAGTTATCGATTCAAGTGTTGATTCGATAAGTCGATACATTGGATGCTAGTCGGTTATATGTGATATGACCGGATTATTAAGTCAAGTGTTGATTTGATAATTTATTGTATAATTGTATATTTGATATACTAGTTTACATTAACTAACACTTGTTCACTTTAGGTTTTTTCTCACATGTACACAACTTTAATATATATGTGATATATATTAAAATTGTGTTTTCTTTTTGTATCATGGTTGATGATACACATGACTTGGGTATATGAGACTTCACCATGCTATATATTTATGTTGGATTTTAATATTCAAAGTAATTACAAAATTAGTGGAGGATTAGCTAAATGCATGAAGCTTGTGGAAGCTTGTGGATGCATTGACTAATTCCACTAAATTTGTTTTACTATGGATATTTCTTAACCCAACCATAACTATTAGCCATGGTTATGTCTCTACAAGAGTTAGTATATGATACTCACTCACCATGGTTAGCTTACTCACTTGACCATTATCCTCATCTCTTTTCTTTTGGTTGATCTTCTTCTTCATTTGTTAAAAAGGAAAAGGCTTGTTAGGGTTTGATCCAAAGTGAGAAAGATTGTGGGAAATAAAATTCTAAAGAGAACCCACTTCCTATTTCTCCATCCTCTACTAGACTAGCACTTTAGTTTAGGGTGTTTGCTTCACTAATTCTCAAGTTAGTGAAGTAGAAGCTTGAGTTGGCATCCCCTCGACGTAGATCATCTTCGGCCTCGAAAACTTCAAGCAAGGACGCGTCTTTCGCCTCGTGAAGCCATGCAAGGGTCCGGGAGAACCACGATCGCAGCGAAGGGACTTCAACAAGGAGCTATAGAAGTGAAGGACCGATCTACAAAGGTTGTATTTCGTATTCACTTACTTGTAAACGTAGTTTACTTGCATATGAAACCCTAATCTTCTAGCAACGATCTTGTTTAGGGTTATTCGGCACGGCTAAAATTTTAAACGGGCATGTTTGATGCTTCTTTAACCCTTGTTAGAGTGCCTAGTAACCCTACAGTGGTATCAGAGCCTAGCTAGAGCATTAGGCGATGCGTTAACGAAGTTAAAACTCCGAACGAACCCGAATACGTCAAAGTTAACCCTCTTTCTGTACATTTTTTCAAAACTGTGTATTTTCACTATTAAAAATACCTAAAAAATTCAGCAGGGTTTTCTAAGAATTGTGGTGAAAAACGACAGCATATTCCGTACAAGCCACCGCGGAACCGCGGCCGTACCCTGCTTGGGCCGCGGTTCCGCGGCCGTACAGAGGAGATATGCCATCATTTTTATACTGTAATTTCTATTTCTATAATTGATATTTTCTGGGTATTTTTAAAACTGACTCAAGTGTTGAGTATTTTGGGGTTTATTTTGTAATCGTCGATTCGATCGGAGAATTTAATTTTGTTTTGTTATTCCGGATAATTTAGAAAGTATTAAAATGTTCGAACGGATATCATTAACTCAATCTTTCCCGGCACGAAAAACATTCAAGTGTTGAATTTTTCTCGGGTTTAAGTCTTTCGGAAAAACGTGCATGTGACGCGATGGACCCTCTAGAAGACAACAAACCTTAACTCGATAATGTGACCGTCTTGAACTGCCTTTTGAACCTTAGGGTTTGAGGCGGTAAGGCGTGCCACATGTGAGGCGTTGGCTTGACCCTTCTACGGCTGGACCGTTGCTACTGTGACGTATTCTGGAATTTTTGAACTCTGCTCAAGTGTTGGGCAATTTAGGAAATCTTGGGTATTTGATTATTCGATCGGAAAGTTTAATACTGTCTATTTATCTAGAATGTGATACAATATGTGAAATTCATACAGTTAGGCATGAAATGCGAAATATGTGATATTTCGGATTTACGATGTCTAAAGAGATTGTGGATTCCAAATGTTGTAGTTTTTACACTTTCTTTTCTGCGACCGTAAGTGTAATATGTGATATCGCCGGTTTCGTTGCTATATGTCAACGACAATTGGGATACGTATATTTACTTACGTTGATGACATGTGATGTTATGTGTTGTTGGATATGTTATATTGGATCGTCGCGTTCTGAATAGCCGGGGTTTTATGTGAGATGAGAGTTTTTTATTTTCATTCATGTAAAATTAAATGTATGTAATATTCTTTTATTGGGACACTTCCGGGATGAGGTCGATGTCACCATTTGTATATTATTTATTTTTTCGCACTAGGATAGACCCAAGGAGGAGAGCACAAGTAACCGGGTTCTGGAGTCCAGTGGGAGACCAACTCGAGGAGTCGAGTCCGGGTCTCCTAACTCTAGAATTGGTAGGGTTGCTTGCCGCTCTCGTAGGGGTCTAGGGGTGTGGGTTTGGCTATTCATCGCGACCGTGGAATCCGTGTTTTATAAAGGCTCAAAATAAAACATGGACGTCCTAGTATATCCAATGTTTCATATGTTTCTTCTGCTGTGATATCTGTGATGTGATCATGTGATGTGATGTGATAAATACTGCATATAGTATATATGATATATTATAGACGTTACTTATGTTTTACACCCGCGCTAGCACTGCCCCGCTCTGCCGTTAGTTTCCTAACCTAACGGTGCACGAGAGGACATCGAGGCGAATGCGGATGACATACGTGTACGTCGTATTTATCTGTGATGTTTTAGGTGAATTAAATGATGGGACTTCATTAATGTGATTAATGAAAGAAAAGAAACCTAAAAGATGTTGGAATCAAATTTTCAAAAAGGGTAGCTACAGTTTTTGCTTTGCATAGTGATATATATGATACATCCCGCACCTTATTCGATGAGGAAAAAGCCGAGATCCCTTCACAGGGAGTGGCCTCTTTAGCAAAACTGGCAGATGCTACATCACTCGGTTTGTTTTTGATTGCTTTTGGATTTTTGCTTTGCATAGTGATATATATGATATATCCTGCACCTTATTCCATAAGGAAAGAGCCGAGATCCCTTCACCGGGAGTGACCTCTTTAGCAAAACTAATAAAAGCCTCAAAATCACTCCATTTCAAAATTCACTAGATTCTACAATGATATCAAGTTCATTAAGCAATAGGTTTTCAGAAAAACCTGTCGTAGCCCTCCGTCATTTCAGATAAGTCCTACGTTAAGGCGTAGTGTGCGGTAGCTAACTAGTATTTATCTGCTTATGCATATGATGCAGATTGGATTAGGGCAGTCGTGCGACTTTGTTGGCCTGCGTCAAGGGTCGTACGGGTGGGTTTGATTCAATCAAGAAATGACGGGTTGAATTTGACTAGCGCACTATGGTTTGTTGGCCTGCGTCAAGGTCATGGGACGCTAGGGGCAAAATATTATCGGGAATTTCAAGTGTTGAAATTTGCAATGAGATTGCATACCTTCTATGAGATAGTTGGATCCCGATACCCACTGCGAGTAATTGTTACTCCCGGGAGAGTTTTACACAGGACAATTAGCCGATCAAGTAGGTGTCTAGAAAGGTGTCAGCGGGGTTACGCCTCTGGGAAAACGAGGTTTACTTTAATTAGGTCCATGCGAAAGCACGGGGAACCTCCCTCAAAGTACCGACACTGGCCTGGCTGAAAGATTGGCGAAATTGTAGGGTGTAATTAATCCCGGCTAGTCTTTCCTTTTAGGGTTTGAAGGAAGATTTGATAAAAACAGTGGGAGCCATCCTGATTAGATAAAATAATAACCAATCTGATCTTGCAAGAGCATACGCTAAAGTGTTTTCTTCTCTCTCTCTCCAGGTAGCGACCATATCATGCCTTAATAAAGATAATAATATGGATGTATTGACCGAACCCGCATGTTATACTGTGCTGGGGAACGTTGGTTCCGTTCTTTCTTATAAGAGTTATAAGACTGAACAGGATATAGGGGAATACCAGGATTCCCATGTCACCCGAATGAAGAAAGTACATGTTGATGCATTTTCTTCGGGTGTGTTCGTTACAGAGAACTGTTTCTCCATTTGCTCTACATCCTGGGTATTAGATACCGGGTCAAGATCCCATATATGTAATCAGTTACATAGGCATAGAAAAGGTAGGGAACTTGGAGAAGGTGATAAAGACATAAGGGTTGGAAATGGTGCAATTGTTGCAGCTAAAACCGTCGGGGAATATCACCTTGTATTGCCAACTGGTAATACATTGATTCTGAACGAATGCTATTACATGCCGAACCTGATATGCAACATTATATCGGTTTCTTTGTTGAGTAAAGAAGGATATAATTTTGTATTACAGGATAATGTTATGAACATTTTCCTTAACCAAAAGTTGGTTGGATCAGGCATGTTGTGCAATGGCATTTATGTTCTAAATCAATCAACAGTTCTGAGCATAACAAACACACACAAGAGGAAGAGTTCAGAAATGAACGAATCCTTCTTGTGGCATTGTAGACTGGGTCACATCAATGTGATACGACTAGCTAAGTTGCATAAGGATGGATATTTGAATCCGTTTGGATTTTCATCTTATGACACTTGCCAGTCATGTCTCAAAGGCAAGATGACCAAAACTCCGTTTACAGGACACGGAGAGAGAGTTACAGAACTCTTGGGACTGGTACATAATGATGTATGCGGACCCATGTCTACACATGCCAGGAATGGTTCTGCGTACTTCATTACATTCACTGACGATCTCTCTAGATTCAGATATGTGTTCCTGATGAAACACAAATCAGAAGCTTTTGAGAAATTTAGAGAATATAAACAAGAAGTCGAGAACCAAACCGGGAAAAGTATTAAAATCCTTCGATCTGATCGAGGAGGTGAATACTTGAGCAATGAATTCCTGGACTTCCTAAAAGAGAATGGGATTCTCTCTCAGCTAACTTCTCCATATACACCACAGCACAACGGTGTATCGGAACGGAGGAACCGCACCCTATTAGATATGGTGCGCTCTATGATGAGCACAGCTGAGTTACCTATTTCCTTCTGGGGGTATGCACTGGAAACAGCTGCAGACCTATTGAATATGGTTCCCACCAAATCTGTGCCAACCACTCTATATGAGATATGGAAAGGAAAGAGACCATGTCTTAATTATGTTAAGATATGGGGTTGTCCGGCCTATGTGAAAATGCAAAATCCGGACAAACTCGCGGCAAGGTCCATTCTGTGTAAGTTTATTGGATATCCCAAACATTCGCGCGGGTATATCTTCTACCAAACCGAGGAACAAAAAGTGTTTGTTTCTCGACATGCCACCTTTTTAGAAAAGGAATTTCTTGAAAAAGAGATTAGTGGCAAGGAGGTAGAACTGGAAGAGGTTCCAGCAATACAGTCTACGACTGAAGATTTGGTTGAACCGGAGGATTCGGTAGTTCCCAACGAACCTCAGCCTCTCCGCCGATCTAGTAGGGTTCCTCACCCACCAGAGAGATACTACGGTTTTCTCATGGATGGTGGGAGCGAGGATTGCATCATGGTTGATGATGACCCAACTAGCTTCGAGCAGGCCATCACGAGTGGAGATTCAGTGAAATGGCTGGATGCAATGCGGTCCGAAATGGAATCCATGTACACCAACAAAGTGTGGACTTTGGAAGATGCTCCTGAAGGGGTAAAACCTATTGGGAGCAAGTGGGTCTTCAAGAAAAAACTTGGTGTAGATGGGAAAGTGGAGACTTTCAAAGCTAGACTTGTTGCAAAGGGTTTTCGTCAAAGACCAGGTGTGGACTATGACGAAACCTTTTCTCCAGTGGCTATGCTTAAATCCATCCGGATCATGCTTGCCATCGCTGCATATCATGACTAAGAAATCTGGCAAATGGATGTTAAGACCGCCTTTCTAAACGGTGATTTAGAAGAGTGCGTGTACATGACTCAGCCAGAGGGCTTCGTAGATAGTGGGAGCAGCGGGAAGGTATGCAAGCTGCTTAAATCCATTTATGGATTAAAGCAAGCATCGCGGAGTTGGAACATCTTCTTTGACATCGTTATCAAAGAGTTTGATTTCATCAAAAACGTAGATAAACCTTGTATCTACAAGAAGGTGGCAGAGAGTAAGGTTGTCATCCTCGTATTGTACGTGGAAGACATACTCTTGATAGAAAATGATATTCCTATACTGCAATCGGTCAAGCTCTTCTTATCACAAAGATTCTCCATGAAAGATCTAGGTGATGCCTCCTGCATACTGGGAATTATGATCTATAGAGATAGATCTAAAAGGATATTGGGATTGTCCTAATCCAAGTACATTGACACCATACTAAAGAGGTTTAGTATGGAAGAGTCTAAACGTGGGTTTTTACCCACGATCTCAGGGTTCACTCTCTCCAAAGAGATGTCTCCCAAGACTAATTTGGAGAGAGCTCACATGCAAGGGATACCCTATGCTTCGGCTGTAGGCTCTATCATGTACGCGATGCTATGTACCAGACCCGATGTAGCATACTCACTAAGTGTAGTGAGTAGGTATCAAGCTGATCCTGGAGAGAGTCACTGGACAGCTGTGAAGAGCATTCTCAAGTACTTGCGAAGGACTAAAAAGATGCTCTTGGTGTATGGTAACGGAGAACTCCAAGTGGAGTACTTTATCGATTCGAGCTTCCAGAGTGATAAGGACGACTCTAAGTCGCAGTCGGGATTTGTCTTTACCCTTTTCGGAGGGGCGGTTAGCTGGAAGAGTTCCAAGCAGGAAACCGTGGCAGACTCGACGATGGAGGCTGAATACATCGCTGCTAACGATGCTGCCAAAGAGGCTGTCTGGATCAAGAAGTTCATTACTGAACTTGGAGTGGTTCCATCCATTAAGCATCCAATATCTTTGTATTGCGATAACAATGGAGCGGTGGCTTTGGCCAAGGAACCCAGGTCCCATCAGCGATCCAGGCATATTCTTAGGCGGTATCACCTGATTCGGGAGATAGTTGATCGCCGGGAGATCGAGGTCAGGAGAGTTGACACGAAGAACAACACTGTGGATCCACTCACGAAGGCCATTCCCCAGATACAGTTTGAGAGACTCTTCGGGATGCTTGGTATGCGATACTACAGCAGCTGGCCCTAGTGCAAATGGGAGATTGTTAGTTGTATGTATGCCCTAGAGGCCAGTATTGTACAGATGATGTATATTATATTGGATGCTTGGACATATATAGAGAGGACTTTCTTTCTCGACATGATAGTATGCTATCTGGTTGCTCTTTATCTTAACATGCATACTTGTCTCTTTATACTGTCTTATAGCTACATGTTGGTAAAGCCCTTAAGATGTGTACTTGACTACCTGGACTATGATGCGGATCATACTAGTGGGGACATGGTAGTCCATAAGTACATCCTTCAAGGTCACTAGTCATGGGTGTATCGAGACGGGGCATCGATATACCAGTGTAGACTAGCGTATACGCTTCTCGACCCATGAGATGGGCGATGGATGATCCCATATCCATTGGTGTTTGACATCAGAGATGGTATACGGGTGCTCAGTGGAGACTGGGTACACTAGACGGACTCGCCGAGAACTCCCAGATGGTATTATACCTCACGTCAGATGGCAGTTCTCTGGTGACACTTGTGCAGGTTAGTCTGTAGACCCGAGATCGTCATAGAGTCTTGTGTGATTCCCACTGTGCTTTGATTTCCATCTTACCACGTCCATGAGGGCATGCAAAACGGTGGTTTTTAGGTACAGTCCCGAATCACATGGAGGCAATGAGCGATAGGAGGGGTTTCGTCTCTCCCGGTATTGGGGGTTGATGTTGCGCTGTGCTCGATTGGCCGTAACAGGGAAGTCCCTGGCCAAGGCTGATTAGAGATTTACTGGTAAGTGTTACCAGTAGTTTCTCGACCCGTTATGAGCCTCACATCGGCACGACTTATCGGTTATTGGGGTCTGACGTTTACCACCCCTAGACTTGATATGCGACATATCAGACGAGGAGACCGGACTGTACGGGAAGTGTTACCGGCAGACTGTTACAGGAGTTGGAGCGGGCTTGCTTGTTGATCTTCTGATCGCTCAATACCCGGGTAGCCGTTACGTCCAGCTAGTACCGCTGACGGCTTGTGGGTGCTTGATGTGATCATCACCTACTGCCGGCGTATTGACGAGTCTTTAGAGTCCTACATAGAGGTTTTACTGGCTTAGGCAAAACGAAATAGGAGCACGTATGTGATATGTGCGGGACCGAGAATAATGCGTGTATGTGATACCGTATTCTATTCTCGCGACTTTATATATCAGTCGGTTATATATGATATAGCCGAGTTATCGATTCAAGTGTTGATTCGATAAGTCGATACATTGGATGCTAATCGGTTATATATGATATGACCGGATTATTAAGTCAAGTGTTGATTTGATAATTTATTGTATAATTGTATATTTGATATACTAGTTTACATTAACTAACACTTGTTCACTTTAGGTTTTTTCTCACATGTACACAACTTTAATATATATGTGATATATATTAAAATTGTGTTTTCTTTTTGTATCATGGTTGATGATACACATGACTTGGGTGTATGAGACTTACACCATGCTATATATTTATGTTGGATTTTAATATTCAAAGTAATTACAAAATTAGTGGAGGATTAGCTAAATGCATGAAGCTTGTGGACGCTTGTGGATGCATTGACTAATTCCACTAAATTTGTTTTTACTATGGATATTTTTTAACCCAACCATAACTATTAGCCATGGTTATGTCTCTACAAGAGTTAGTATATGATACTCACTATCCATGGTTAGCTTACTCACTTGATCATTATCCTCATCTCTTTTCTTTTGGTTCATCTTCTTCTTCATTTGTTAAAAAGGAAAAAGCTTGTTAGGGTTTGATCCAAAGTGAGAAAGATTGTGAGAAATAAAATTCTAAAGAGAACCCACTTCCTATTTCTCCATCCTCTACTAGACTAGCACTTTAGTTTAGGGTGTTTGCTTCACTAATTCTCAAGTTAGTGAAGTAGAAGCTTGAGTTGGCATCCCCTCGACGTAGATCATCTTCGGCATCGAAAACTTCAAGCAAGAACGCGTCTTTCGCCTCGTGAAGCCATGCAAGGTGTTTCCTGATTTAAAATCAGGAAAACTTCTGGGAAAAGCTTCAGAAGAGGGTCACGTGCTTACACGTGACTAGCGGTCATGTGTTGGCACGTGACACCTAAGCACATCATCAAGGCAAGTTCAGTTTCCTGACTACGTTGAAGAAAAGGGGCTTCAGAAAGAGTCACGTGCTCCCACGTGACCAGGGTCACGTGGCGACACGTGACATTTAAATGCAAGTGTCAAAGGCAAACCGGTTCCCTGATCAAGTCAAGGAAAAGGCTTCAGAAGAGGTCACGTGCTCCCACGTGACCAGGGTCATGTGTTGGCACGTGACGTTCAAAGCAGCAGACTCGTTCTCCAGTTGAACCAAGGAAAGAGGCTCCAGACAAGGGTCACGTGCTCACACGTGACCAGGGGTCACGTGGTGGCACGTGACGGTTAAGCAGCAATCAGAAGACAGAGCGCAAAAGAAGGAGGAAGGATCGTTCCAAGGGGGTCACGTGCCCACACGTGACCAGGGATCACGTGGTCACACGTGACCGGCTTTCAAAGCCCATTTTGTCAAACAGAATTAAATTCTGAAGGAGAATCAAATCTTTCCAAAGGAAAGTGATTATCTGGAGCAGATCGAATTAAAGATTCAGAGGTGATGAAATATCATCTATCTATGGGAAAATCTCGGGTTTGAAAAGATTTCCCCTTTAAATCTAACCGAAATAATAAAGGGGAACCCCTGGATTTGAAATCCAATGGTGAATAAAATTCACCCAATAATCCAAAGGTCCAAAATGAATGATGGATGCAAATCAAATCTTTCATGAAGATTCGTCAAAAACTGATTGATTCGGCTGCTTCTCCTATAAATAAGAGCCAAGAGACACAGAGAGAGACATACAGAGACAGGGAGAGAAAAAGAAAAGGAAGAAAGCTTCGATACTTGGAGAAACTTGGATCTTCTGCAAAAACCCTAGGTAAGAAAGGGAAAAGCTCCTTGAAAGAAAAAGAGAATTTAATTCTCAACAGAGTTACTCTGATACATAAAACAGAAGAACATATTTCTTCTCTCTTTGATAGAGGATCTGCAGAGTGCACATCTCCCCTTGAGGTTGAGAATTTAATTCTCAATGGGTTGAGATCCTGCCATGCAGATCCAAAACATAGAGAGGGAATGCAAGCACGAGAATTTAATTCTCACAGAACTATAGGAATTTAATTCCTTTAAAATAAAATTAGGGCTTGACCCTGTATCATGGGTATTTAATTCCTTCAGAACAGAGAGAAACAGGGTTTAACCCTAATTAAGAACCTAGTTCTGTTGAAACAGCGGGAATTTAATTCCTTTAATCATAATTTAACAGAGGATGGAAGTTCGAATTCCCTAAAAAGCTTTTGTTAGGGTTTAACCCTATTTGATTCTTCACATGAACAAGGAATTTAATTCCTGTAGAAAATTCAGAGTCCAACTCTATTCAGAATGTAAACCTTTAAGAGAAAGTAGGAATTTGATTCCTCTGAAATTACTGTCAGGGTTTAACCCTACGAGGAATTTAATTCCTGGAAAAGATTAACAGATCCTCTAAAAACAACATACATAAAGGCAGGGTCACGTGCCACCACGTGACCCCCCCAAGAGATTTACAGAAACCCCCTTTGAGGCAGCACCCCGCGTGACCCACGTGACCCTCGGCAGAAGTTCTAACATATAAGCGTTTGAATGCCTATCACGTGATGGCACGTGACGCTCTGAAAGACGCAATAATCTCAGCAGAATAAATAAAGGGAGGGCGCTCTCACGTGCTGCCACGTGACCCCTCTTGCCTTAATGTTTGAACACTAAATTGAAACTCTCGAACCCAGTGTTAAAACACTGTTGGGCCTTAGTGTTCAACACTAATTAAAAAGCTTTATTTGCAGTGTTCAACACTGATCTGTTTTAGTGTTTAACACTAATTCGAAAAGCCTTGTTGCTGGGGTTAAACACCAATTATCTCTTAGTGTTAAACACTAACTTGTCAACCTCATTCCCAGTGTTCAACACTGACTGCTCTGTAGTGTTTAACACTAGGCTTTGGCCCAATTGGCCTAAATGGATAGAGGCAAAGCCTCTCCTGATTGGACTTAGCCCAAGATGGCCATAAGTCTTCAATTTGTGATTAACTGGGCCAATGGACTCATAACGTAATTAATTCGTCTTGATCCCAAATTGGGCCAAGGACTATTTAATCCACTCCGGTTCTAGGGTACATCTCTTCACTCCTTTGATACTTGGCATTGTAATCCCTCAATGTCTTCAAAGAGGTGACGGGTCCCGACGACCACACATTGATACGGACTGTGGGGTCCTTAAACCCGTGTTTAATGCAAAATTCCTGGTTACGTGGAACGCGGATAATGTCACTCTTTGACCCCGTGGAAAACGTCCAGAGCGGAGCCTGGTCCTCGCAGAGCATGGCAGTGAACCCGTGTGAAGCATCCAGAGCACATACCGGACTGTGGGGTCCTTAAACCCATGGACTACGACGTCCTTAACCTTGACCGAGATGTCTTAAAACTAACAATGGACTGTGGGGTCCTTAAACCCATGGACTACGACGTCCTTAACCTTGACCGAGATGTCTTAAAACTAACAATGGACCGCAATGTCCTTAAACTACCCATGGACCACAATGTCCTTAAACTACCCATGGACCGCAATGTCCTTAAACTACCCATGGACTGCAATGTCTTTAAACTAGAACAATAAAGCCCCGTATGCTCTTATGTCGGATCTAAACGGTCCCGTTTAAGTTGATCTTAGCCTCAAAGATGGCTAACGTATCCTTAAACCTTCAAACAGACTGGACTATGAATCCCTCCAATCAACTTTGGTTCAAGGGTACATCTCGGAACTCCTTTGACACCTGTCGTTGTAATCCTTCAACGTCGTCAGAAAGGTAACGGGTCCCGACAACCATACATGCAATGGACCACCATGTCCCTAAACTGGGACAATAGAGCCAATTGCTCTTTTGTCGGATCTAAACGATCCCGTTAAGTTGATCTTAGTCTCAAACTAGACTAACGTATCCTTAACAAACTTTTGAGTTGATCTTGGCCTCAAATATGGCTAACGTATCCTCAAACCAAACCCCCAAACCCAAATCTAAGATAATACGGATTTGGACTAGTCCACGCCCTACGGGCGACGACATAACTCGGTCTCCGTAAACAATCCACGGGCAACAAAACAGAAAATAAACACACAAGACACGAAGTGACCATCTGGAGAAGGAGAAAGTTGTTACCGCAATGCGGTAGCGTAATTAACTACAGGGGCTTGCGCCTGCAGGGAAGAGCGTCCCCACAATCAAAAACCCCTCAAACGAGGGGGAATCTGACGAAGTCTGCTACATCGGACGCATCCGTCTAAACCTTCGATACATGGTGCCATAAATCAACTTGGCATCTTCGGAGAGGTGGAAGGATAGCACCAATTAGCATCTGCCCCGAATCTCAGGCGAGACGCCCATGTCGCGCCGTCTTTCGGAGGGGAACAGATTCTGGCACGCCCGGTGGGACCTTTTCCTCTTTCCACTCCACACTTCGTGTGTCGTGATTCGCGAACCAATCGCGGTTCGCTAATGGTTGCCCTTGGGTTTCAAGATACTAAGAATTGGCGTCTCGCTTATTGCAAAAAGCAAAGGATCGATGGCTTCTACTTCCGTGAAATTCTCCAACTGCTCAGACTGCAATCGCAACCAACGCTCTACCTCGCCAGGAGGTATAGCCTACGGACCCCAAGTTGCTTCGCTATTCACAATGCCCGTGGAACAGGTCACTCGTGCCACCACAGGATTGTTCTTTGGGACCATGCTCCCGCCGACAAACTTCACCGCTCCAGTGCTGACAACGGAAGCTCTTAAGAAGTCGGTCTTTGATCGTCTTACCCCTGTCGCGGCTCCTCTCAACGAGTCGCCCAACGTCAACGCCTCGGTCTTCTCTAGATTGGGCCAGAAATCCTGCAAACCCATCATGGGGCCTACAATCTCAGAGAAGGCTGCTTCTAAGAAAGTGGCTGCTCTTGCTCCCGAAATCGTCAAGGCGGCTTCTCCGGCCAAAAGGTCGGTCTTTACAAGATTGACGGTTCCCGCTCCCGCTCCTGCTGCCCAAAGGACGTCGGTCTTTGACAGGATAACACCAACAGCGACCCCCCACCTACACAGGGGGCAAGACGAAACCATTCTTACCGCTGACCCTACACCGTCCGCTCGACACGCTCGACGTCGCCATTGGCGCCGAGTAAGGAAGGCTGGGGGCAACTCCCCCTCCGGGTTGACTCCATCGGCCCCGGTGGCAGAAGTTAATGCTGCTGTTCCAACTGGGAACAGCTTCGAAATGCTAAATAAGGTGCGAAGGAATTCTGCTACTGCAATGCTGAAGAGGTCTCCTCCCCCATTAAAAAAGGTTATGGAAATAAAACCCGAACAGCCCCGATCTCCTCAACGGTTGTCTTCCAAAATCTATAAGGTCTGGCGGCAGGCCCGAGACTCGATCATCGATCTAAACTTCTCCCGCCAGCACAAGAAGCTAAAAATCCAACCGGAAGCTGGTCACCAGGCTAAACCCCAAAAGGCTGTTGATCAACTGACTCATAAAAGGAGGAGGCCAGAGAAGACCCCACAGCGTACAACGACGGCTAAAAACACTGAGCCCAGACGCCCTAAGTCTGGGGGCATGGTGGTGCACACTGTTTACATGGCCTCTGGAAAAGAGGAAAGCCGCACTTCTATGGGCCACCGACCGCTAACCCGATCCGTGACGAAGGCCCAAGAGCAGCAACAAAAGCTTCAAGAAATGATGAATGCTATGGCCGCGCTCACCGGGCCAAAAGAGAACCCAGAAACGTCCTCAGACACACGCCGGGAGGAAGAAACCGACGCTGAATTCCTTCGCCGGACACTGGAGAAAAAGGACAAAGAGGCTGCTGAACAAGCGGCCAACATACAACGGATGGGCCTCCTCTTCCAAGATATGATAGGAATGATGATCCAGCAGGACTTACCCGCTGAGGATCCCCCAATCGTTCTTGAAGACGACCGAGGAGAAACGTCAAATCCACCACCAGCCCTCTCAACGGCCAAGGAGGAGGCAATCTCTAAGGCTGACTTGGCTGACTACATAGCCCAGCAAATCCGGGTTCATCACGCGACTTAGGCAGCTGGTCAAGTCGTGAAAACGGGGCGGCCGTATCCGAGCTGGTACGACCAAATCAAATACCCGCAAGGCTATACGATACCAAAATTCCACGTGTACAAGGGGACTGGCAACCCCCATCAACATGTCGCCCAGTTCCGGGCCCTCTGCGGTAACACCGGCGGTGATGATAAACTGTTGCTCCGCCAGTTCGTGGGCAGCTTATCAGAAACAGCGTTCGAATGGTATTCGGAACTCCCGAACGATTCTATCAAAACGTTCGCTGAAATGGAGTTGTTGTTCACTCAGCGATTCGCAAGTGCCAGCGAACGCACTCCAATAACTGCATTGATTAACGCCAGGGTAAAACCAGGCGAAACCTGGGTCCAGTATGCTATACGCTGGCGGAATTTGTGGTCGAGATGTGAACAACGCATTGAGGAAGCACCCGCAGTGGGCATGTTCGTGGGAACCCTAGACCCCCACGCAACTATCTCCCAGTTTATGATGTTCTTTAAGCCAACCACATTCCAGGCTTTGATCGACAAGTTGGCTCAGATGGACCAGATGGGTCATAGACCACCTCCCCCGAAGTCGGAACCTCTGAATGACAAGGGTAAAGGAAGAGCAACCCTTGTTGCGAATGCCCAACAGCATCCTAACGCCCCGAAACCGGCAGATCAACTGGAGGAAAGGCGTCGGTATTATAATGAGAAGATGAAGCGTCCCTACTCGTTCCCACGGGACAAGACGAAACGGCTATTCGAGCTGGCAATATGCAACAGACTTATAAGCCTACCAAATCCAAGGCGACCGCCGCAACCCACCGAGGTGAATAACCCTAACTATTGCCCTTACCATCAAACGGTAAGCCATCCGATTGAAGATTGCTTCGTCTTCAAAGGATGGATTGAAGATCAATACCTCCAGGGGAAGTTTGTACTGTCCGAAAAGTGGAAGGTGAACCCACCACAACCGCATACTCCTAAGAAAGCAGATACACCGGGGGCAACATGTTCTTTTATTGAAGAAGCTCCATGGGAGGTCGTGCTATCAACTAAAACCAAAAGAATGCTGAGAGACCTTCATGCGTGCCCTGCGATCGAATGGAAGGACCCTCTTGAACCTCAAATTATCAGAGGAATGTTGAAGCCCCGCCCAATTACGAAGATTCACGATAATGGCCCAAATACTCACGCCCAACCATCAAAATCTTCGAAGAAAAAGAAGAAGAAATCCAAGAAGCCCGTGAAGTTTGGAAACGAACACACGAACTTGCAGAAGCAAATCGACGCGTTGGAAGAGTACAATCAAAAGGCGCGAACTCCTGTCACACTGCAAGAGTTCCTCAACCACATCTTTCAAGAGGAAGATGATGGAGAAAGCTCGTCGGATGAATCCGAAGGATATGTGGCGAGTTGTAACGTGATCTCCCACTCGTTTACTGATGATGGGAAAACTCCTGGCACTAAAAAGCTGGAGGCAGAGCCTGTACCAGAGCGTGCATGGCCAACAGACGAAATGATCGACGCTTTTCTAGACGAGATTCGTCTAAAATGTAAAGCGGACCAGGAGCGTAAGATGACCACGTCGGAAGGAGCCAAATGCGGGCAACTGAACGAAAGAGTTGAACTACCCCTGCCAGAGCGAAAGGCAACCGAAGTAGACAAGAAGATATTCAAGACAAGGAAAAGGTTTGCCAAAGCCATGTCGATGGGAATGAAGCTACCGCCCTCGGAAGGAAACGCACACGATGGGGTGGAGAGGCACCCTAATTATTGCGCATATCACCGGAAAATATCACACCCCACGGAGGAGTGCGACGCCTTTAAGATATGGTGGCAAGGATATGTTGCTCGTCGGCAACATGTTAAGCGCATGAAACGCAATAGCCGTCGGGAGCGAAGAAGTACTATCGATGGGCACGACAGAGCTACTGGAAACTGTTACATGGTAAACGCCAGGGAGTCACAAGTTCTCACCTTTGGGAGCGACTCTGATGAAGAAATCGCTCTGGGCCCTCTCTTCAAAGAATCCGTGTTGGGGAAAGAGGAGGAATCGGAGATCTGCGAGAACATTCAGCTGCGCAATCGCACACTCCCAGAAAAGAATCTCGGGCCCGGGAATAGAAAGGATAAGGGAAAGGAAAAGGTCACTGAAGATATCACTTTAGATGACCAAGTCATGAGAGAGCTGGCTGTCAAAGACCCTCCTAGGAAGGGTAAGGTGGACTATAAAATCCTCGCGCACATAAGGAAGCTACCTTCTCAGCTTAGCATTCTCGATGCCCTCCTATTATCAAAAGAAGCGCGAGACTCTCTAATTAAGGCGTTACAAGAACCTGAGCAATTCCAAGCCTTCCTTGCCACTGAAAAGATGAAGGATGAACTGGAGGAAGTGCATACGGCCGATGTCACGTTCGGTGATGAAGACCTCCTTCTCGGGACGTGCGACCACAACCGTCCCCTATATGTCTCCGGATACTGCCATGATATCAAGATAGGCAAGATCCTGGTGGATAATGGATCCTCCGTCAACCTCCTTAATGTTCGGGTGTTGAAGGAAATTTGCATGAGCGTGCAACACCTCGCTCGTGACAAAATTACTATCTCCGGTTTCGATTCAAAATCGTCACGGACTCTCGGATCTGTGATACTACATTACGCTTTGGACTTCTCGTAACAGACATCAAATTCCATGTCATTGACGCCAAGACCTGCTACAACGCCTTGCTCGGCCGTCCTTGGCTGCACGAGTACAATATCATCCCTTCTACACAACATCAGTGTATGAAGTACTTTAAGGATGGTTTCGAGTATACCGTAACAGGTGAGTTAAACCCATTTTCCGTGAACGAAGTCCGCAAATACGAAGATGCGAAGTACTTTTTGCCAGATTTCGAGGATACAGAAAGGTGTCGCAATCCGGAGAACAAAACCGCCGCCACCATCCCTATTTTCGGGAGCGATACCGAAGAAGAAGAAGAGATAGTCTATGCAGGGTCATCTCAACGCAACAACCTGAGGACGCCCGCCCCCATGTTAGTCTTCGGAAGTGACTCAGAAGATGAAGTGAATGCTGTGTTCTCCAATCGGCTGTCAATACAAGCACCCCCCGGCGATGACCATAGGTTGCAAATCACCATGGTACCGCGAGAACACTACAAGGATCTCGACACGCTTCAGGCTCACAATGTACAGGACCTGCAAACATTCTACGTCCCTCCCAGACGAAGGGGTGAGAAGGTGATCCTATTCTACCGATCCTCAGAGTCGAAAATAGAGAAAGAGATCTGGCATGGCGCGGATGCTACACTTGACAGGCTCCAACCCATCCGTCTGCCCAGATACTATACAAATGGATTAAAGAAGCTATTGAAGCGCCAAGGGGTACCCTTAGAACAGACCGTTCGGCAGGCGCGATTCTACAACAGGATTTGGGATGTCCCCGGGACTCAACGCAAATTGCCCAACGGGAAGATGGAAACACTCGGGCTTGGATACGCAAGAGCCGGAAAACGGGAACGGGCTCACAGCAGCTACGCTATGTATACCTTTGATGAAGAGGAGGACGCCCTGTCAGGAGATGCCAATCCCCCATCAAAACTAGACCCCGCGATTAAAGCGCCGAGTCCGTCGTTTGAAGAACGAATGGGCAAGCCTATCAGGAAAATGGGTCAGAAAGCTCGGGAAGACCACAACCGCGAAATGGCCATCTACGAGAAGGCCAGGACGCAACGTCTATCTCAACGTGCTGCAAAAGACAAAGACGCTTATCCTCGTCAATCCGTTGTACGAAAGGCCCGACGCAGAGACGGAGATAAATCAAGAAGCGGCTCGGGTTTGTCCCTCATGAAGAAGATGAGTCGAGCGTATTCCTTCCCCCGAGACAAGACGGAGAGGTTACTCAACCTCGCTATAAAACATCAAATGATCACGCTTCCAGAGTCTAGACATCCTAAGCAAGCTAGCAAGGCTTCTCATCCGAGTTATTGCTCTTATCACCAAGCCATAGGACATCCTACCGAAGACTGCTTCACCTTCAAGAACTGGGTCGAGGACCAGTACCGACGGGGCAGATTCGCTTTATCCAACGGCTGGAAGGTAACGCCGCCGCAAAAGCATGAGCCCAAGGCCGCAAGAGCAGAACCGGGTCCACCTCAGTCTAGGGAGCGGGTTCGCACTTGTTATACGATTACGATATTAGGAGAAGAGCCCGAGAACGTAGATGACCTTCCCCGGTGCTTTGAGAACAGCGATGATGAGGTGATCTCGGAATTTCCGCCCGCTCCGAAAGAACTGGAAGATGGTATACATACTACTGCAGATAACCTCAAGAAGATTGAGTTGGGATCGGCAGATGACCCGCGACCGACATTTGTCAGCGAGCTGTTATCCGAAGAGAGGGTGGCCGCGTTAAAGAACGTGCTTCTACGGCAAAAAGACTGCTTCGCGTGGAACTACTCCGAGATGCCAGGATTAGATCCGGAGATTGCTGTGCATAGATTAGCAATATCCCCAGATATCAAGCCAGTCAAGCAGGCGCCAAGAAGGATGCGACTCGAGCTTGAAATGAGCATCAACGCCGAAGTCAAGAAGCTGATCGATTCTGGATTTATCCAAGAAGTCCAATATCCCGACTGGATCGCCAATATCGTCCCGGTAATGAAGAAGAATGGGACGGTACGCATATGCGTGGATTTCAGGGATCTCAATAAAGCCTGTCCCAAGGATGATTTCCCAGTACCAGTAACCGAACTAATGATAGATAACACGTCCACTCACGAGGTTTTCTCCTTTATGGATGGTTCGTCAGGATACAATCAGATAAAGATGCATCCCGAAGACCAGAAGCATACCGCTTTCCGGACCCCTTTGGGTATATTCTGCTACAGGGTTATGCCCTTTGGTCTAAAGAACGCTGGCGCTACCTATCAAATGGCCATGACAAAGATCTTCGACGATCTCATACATGACATCGTCGAGTGCTATATCGATGACCTTGTAGTGAAGAGCATGTCGTACGAAGAGCATTTAAAACATCTGGAGATTGTATTTCGACGCCTTCGGCAATATAATTTGAAAATGAATCCCCTCAAATGCGCGTTTAGAGTCTCCTCGGGCAAATTTCTGGGATTCATCGTTCGACACCGAGGTATTGAAATAGATCCGTCAAAGATTAAGGCGATCATGGAAATGCCTCCACCAAGAACCCTCAAGCAGTTGTGGTCTCTCCAAGGGAAGCTCGCATACATCCGGCGGTTTATCGCTAATCTTTCGGGCAAATGCCGTCCTTACAGCCACCTGATGAAGAAGGGAACTCCATTCTCTTGGGATCACAAATGTCAAGGTGCACTAGACGAGATCAAGCAGTACCTGCAGAACCCTCCGGTGTTGGCCGCGCCGGTCAAGGGAAAACCCCTCATTCTTTATACGACCGCCCTCGAAGGTTCCTTGGGCGCGTTATGGGCACAAGAGAACGATCAGGGGAGAGAGAGGGCGCTCTATTACTTAAGTCGAGTTCTACTGGGGGCAGAAAGCAACTACTCTCCCATTGAAAAACATTGCTTGGCGTTAATCTTGGCGATAACAAAGCTCAGGCACTATGCGTTGGCACATGAAGTCCGTCTCATTTCAAAAGTAGATCCCCTTAAATACTTGATGTCGAAAGCCATATTGACGGGACGACTCGCTAAGTGGGCCCTGCTCTTGATGGAGTTCTCGATAACGTATCAACCTCTCAAGGCAGTGAAAGGCCAGGCCATTGCCGACTTCCTCGCTGAGCACCCGATACCGGCCGATTCTCCTCTGAACTGTGATTTGCCGGATGAGCATGCATTTGATGCGATTAGCGGCGGAAGCACCCGATGGGAACTCTATTTCGATGGAGCGTCCTCTATAAAGAAGCAGAAACAAGGTATCCCAATGATCAAATCGGGGATAGGCCTCATCTTTACAACTCTACAAGGAGGGATAATGCGCTTCGCCTTCTCCTTAACGGAGCCGAGGACAAACAATGAAGCTGAATACGAAGCTCTGATAGCAAGCCTCGAGATCGCCATCGACATGGGAATTGAAGACCTCCTTATATACGGGGATTCTCAGCTGGTCGTTAGTCAAGTAAAAGGTGACTACCAAACGTGCAAGCCAGAGTTGGTGAAGTACGGCGAAAGGGTGCAACAACTATTGACCCAAATTCCCTTTGGAGAACATACCGCGCGCGGAAAACAGCAAAGCAGACGCGTTGGCTAAACTTGCTAAAGAACTGGCTGACGAGAACCTCGATGACGTCAGAATCGTGGTACAAAGCCGTCGAGTGCTCGCCCCGGCAGAAATATCTCCGGAATCATGCGAAGAAAAGGGAGCAACTGAGCAGACGACCCTACAAATAAAAGACCATGAGAGGGCCGAAGACTGGAGGGAAGTCTTCATAGACTACTTTAAGTCCCACCGAATGCCCAAAGGAGCGTCCTCAAGACATCAGCTCATGAAACGAGCTCTATCTTTCGCCTTCGTCAATGATACTCTATACAAGAGGTCATTCGATTCTCTGTGGCTAAGATGCTTAGGACCTGACGAAGCAAAAAGAGTCATTTAGGAAGTTCATGACGGACTTTGCGGTTCTCACCAAGCAGGCCCAAAGATGAAGTTAAAAATCAAACGGATGGGTTACTATTGGCCCACGATGACCCAGGACTGCCTCGAGTATGCGAAGCAATGCCACTCATGCCAGATTCATGGAGACTTCATCCACCAACATCCGAATCCACTGCACCCAACGGTAGCTAGCTGGCCATTCGAAATGTGGGGGACTGACATAGTCGGTCCCATTGAGCCAGCATCATCCCGGGGACACCGTTTTATCCTGGCGACAACTGATTACTTCTCCAAATGGGCAGAAGCAGTACCACTGAGAGAAGTGAAGACGGAGAATATCCTCCATTTCTTCAAGACGCACGTCATCTACCGGTTTGGGACCCCACGGCGGATTATCTCCGATAATGGGCCGGCCTACCGAAGCCATAAGATTAGCCGCTTCGCACAGCAGCACAATATAGACTGGAGATATTCTTCGGTTTACAATCCACGAGCTAACGGTCTAGCCGAGGCCTTCAATAAGACCTTGACGAAGATCATAAAAAAGACTGTTTTCAGGAATAAGAGAGACTAGCACGAAAGGCTGCAAGAAGCCCTTTGGGCTTATCGAACTACGTTCAAGACGGCCACGAACACAACGCCGTACGCGTTGGTATTTGGGACGGAAGCAGTGCTCCCCCTCGAGATAGAGTTACCCTCTCTACGAGTAGCGGTCCACCACGAGCTGACGAACGAAGAAAATGCTCACCTTCGGCTTGAGGAGCTTGATGCCCTCGACGAAACCCGGCTCATAGCGCAACAACATCTAGAAGCCTACAAAGCAAAGATGACACGCTCGTACGAACGATTGACCAGGCGGAGGACATTCCGCCAAGGCGAACTCGTACTAGTGGTCAAAAGACCTATGATCCCCAATCGTGCCAAGCGGGGAAAATTTGAGCCAAACTATGAAGGCCCATACATCATAGACAAGGTCTACCAGGGTGGAGCCTATCTACTCATGGACATGCACGGTGAAAAGCCTTTCAGGCCAATAAACGGCCGCTTCTTAAAGAAATACTACGCTTTATAAGCCGCAGCCTGGGTCAATGATAGATGACGACGACTATGTCCGCTCACTATCTTCCTAGGCTCAGACTTTACAAGCAGCAGCCGGCCTTCCCATATCGACGGACCGAAATGTCCTTAAACTATCGACGGACCGAAACGTCCTTAAACTAACGGCGGACCGAAACGTCCTTAAACTATCGACGGACCGAAACGTCCTTAAACTAACGACGGACCGAAACGTCCCTAAACTACTACCGCAACATCCTTAGGTTGACGAGATGGATAAAAAAAAATAGAAGATAAAAAAATAAAAAATAAAAAAACGGTATGTCCATAAGCAAAGTGGGCACGGATGAAAACCCGAAAGGGCTCCGTGAGTAAAAAAACAGCAGGGCTGCCGGCAAGTGTTCGTGAAAACCTGAGAGGGCGCGACCTTGTAAAAAAAAAGTGAAAAAGAATAAAAAAAAACGGTATGTCTATAAGCAAAATGGGCACGGATGAAAACCCGAAAGGGCTCCGTGAGTAAGAACAGCAGGACTACCGGCGAGTGTTTGTGAAAACCCGAAAGGGCGCAACCTCGTTAAAGGACACTTACAGAGTCCTCTCGACCTTGTAAGGAGAAACCACCTGCGTGAGATCCTTACGACTCACAAAGGAGCAACACACTTAGGGATCCTCACGATTCCTAAGGAGAAAATACACTTACGAGATCCTCACGACTCGTAAGGAGAATTCTCTTATGGGACCCTCACGGCTCATGAGATTTGAAAGTCTTAAGTTACAGAAGCCTGAACCTGTTCTTAAGCAAATCCTCCGCAACCTTCGATATTGCCCTACAAGAGGCTCTATACTGACCCTTGTATACAATCCACGGGCGCGAATAAACATTTCCCCAGCAAAGTCCAACCCTTGTAGGTCCTCTCGACCCATAAGGTGAAAACCCTCTTGTAGGATCCTTACGACTTACAGAGGAACATACACTTAGGAATCCTCACGATCCCTAAGGAGAAAATACACCTGCAAGATCCTCACGACTTGTAGGGAGAAATACCTTTGTGAGACCCTTACGGCTCATGAAGTCAAAAGCCTTAGTCGACAGGACCTTAACCCTGTTTGCTAAGCCACCTTTGTTCAACATCGACAGAGGCAAATGATGATTCGCTCCTGGCAATATTCCAGTTGCAGCGATGCTGATGCCTAAACCGGTATCAAACCCCAAGCTCTTTCATGGCAACATCCCAGTTGCAGCGATGCTGATGCCGAAATCGGTGTCCAAAATCCGAGCTTGCGGTGAAAAAGCTAGCAAGCCACACATGCCTACAAAATAGCCGAAATGATGGGGCAACTTGCAATAAAAAGCAGCAAGTAAGAATGAAGGCATAAAAAATAGCCGAAATGATGGGGTAACTCGCAATAAAAAGCAGCGAGTAGAAAATAAATAAATAGCCGAAATGATTGGGCACCGCGAAAAATAGCCGAAATGATGGGGCAATCGCGACCTTCGCGATATAAAAGCTGAAACGATAGAGCGTCGCGGAAAAAGAAATAAAATAAAAATAAAATGTATGCCTTACAGGCGATGTTCCATCACACCCTGTATACAATCTGATGGCATAAACAAAAAGGGAACGTACCTCCCTCCCCCAGGTTTCACCAAAGAACGAAGCTAATCTCGACGGGCCACAAGCGACCTAGAGATCATCCCAACACTCGTCTCGTAACAACGGACACAACTTCAAGCTAAGCGGAACAGCGGCAACTCCCAGTTCCATGGCTCGGTGGTATACATATCGCCAACAGTCAAACCTTCATCCCGTGAAATGAGGATATATTCAGCAAAATTCTTGGTCACGTGGAACGCGGATAATGTCACTCTTTGACCCCGTGGAAAACGTCCAGAGCGGATCCTGGTCCTCGCAGAGCATGGCAGTGAACCCGTGCGAAGCATCCAGAGCGGAGCCTAGTCCTCGCCGAGCACGACAGTGAACCCGTGTGAGGCATCTAGTGCAAAATTCCTGGTTACGTGGAACGCGGATAATGTCACTCTTTGACCCCGTGGAAAACGTCCAGAGCGGATCCTGGTCCTCGCAGAGCACGGCAGTGAACCCGTGTGAAGCATCCAGAGCGGAGCCTAGTCCTCGCCGAGCACGGCAGTGAACCCGTGTGAAGCATCTAGTGCAAAATTCCTGGTTACGTGGAACGCGGATAACGTCACTCTTTGACCCCGTGGAAAACGTCCAGAGCGGATCCTGGTCCTCGCAGAGCATGGCAGTGAACCCGTGCGAAGCATCCAGAGCAGAGCCTAGTCCTCGCCGAGCACGGCAGTGAACCCGTGTGAAGCATCTAGTGCAAAATTCCTGGTCACGTGGAACGCGGATAATGTCACTCTTTGACCCCGTGGAAAACGTCCAGAGCGGAGCCTAGTCCTCGCCTAACGCGGCAGTGAACCCGTGTGGAGCATCTAGTGCAAAATTCCTGGTTACGTGGAATGCGGATAACGTCACTCTTTGACCCCGTGGAAAACGTCCAGAGCGGATCCTGGTCCTCGCAGAGCACGGCAGTGAACCCGTATGAAGCATCCAGAGCGGAGCCTAGTCCTCGCCGAGCACGGCAGTGAACCCGTGTGAAGCATCTAGTGCAAAATTCCTGGTCACGTGGAACGCGGATAATGTCACTCTTTGACCCCGTGGAAAACGTCCAGAGCGGAGCCTAGTCCTCGCCTAACGCGGCAGTGAACCCGTGTGGAGCATCTAGTGCAAAATTCCTGGTTACGTGGAACGCGGATAACGTCACTCTTTGACCCCGTGGAAAACGTCCAGAGTGGATCCTGGTCCTCGCAGAGCACGGCAGTGAACCCGTGTGAAGCATCCAGAGCGGAGCCTAGTCCTCGCCGAGCACGGCAGTGAACCCGTGTGAAGCATCTACTGCAAAATTCCTGGTCATGTGGAACGCGGATAATGTCACTCTTTGACCCCGTGGAAAACGTCCAGAGCGGAGCCTAGTCCTCGCCTAACGCGGCAGTGAACCCATGTGAAGAATCTAGTGCAAAATTCCTGGTCACGTGGAACGCGGATAATGTCACTCTTTGACCCCGTGGAAAACGTCCAGAGCGGAGCCTAGTCCTCGCCTAACGCGGCAGTGAACCCGTGTGAAGCATCTAGTGCAAAATTCCTGGTCACGTGGAACGCGGATAATGTCACTCTTTGACCCCGTGGAAAACGTCCAGAGCGGATCCTGGTCCTCGCAGAGCACGGCAGTGAACCCGTGTGAAGCATCCAGAGTGGAGCCTGGTCCTCGCCAAGCACGGCAGTGAACCCGTGTGAAGCATCCAGAGCAAATACCGGACTGTGGAGTCCTTAAAATCCACGGACTATGATGTCCTTAACCTCGACCGTGATGTCTTAAAACTAACGATCAACCACCCCGATTCCCGACGGATTCTGCCTTGGTCTAAGGGTACATCTCTTCACTCCTTTGATGCCCGGCGTTGTAATTCCTCAACGTCTTCAAAGAGGTGACGGGTCCCTGCAACCAAACACCGGACTGTGGAGTCCCTAAACCCACGGACTATGAGGTCCTTAACCTTGACTGTGATGTCTTAAAACTAACAGCGGACTGTGGAGTCCTTAAATCCACGGACTATGAGGTCCTTAACCTTGACCGTGACGTCTTTAAACTACGATACCTTGAGAAACCCCTGACTCCGTAAAACACGGACAAGGGTGACCGCATCCAACACTTGCAGGCCCTCACGACCTGTAAGGAAGAAAAAACTCTCTTGCGAGATCCTTACGACTCTCAAGGGAAAACCCGCTTAAGGATCCTCACGATCTTTAAGAAGAACTCACACCTATGGGATCCTCTCGACCTGTAGGGAGAAAAACCCTTTATGAGACCCTCGTGGCTCGTAAAATGCAAAAGTCTTAGGAAGCAGATCTTAACCCTGAGTCCTGAGCCATTGCTGTCCTGCAAGGAGATCAAGATAGAATATCCGCAGAATACATTCAATGAAACGGAGACACATCATTGAGAAGAAAAATGTATCTTTTATTCATAAACCAAAATGGGTGCAAAGTACAATTCATGAAAGAAACAAAAAGAAAATACTCTCATCCATGAGTATGTACAAAAAGGAAGGAAAAGATACAAATGTTTTAGGCCGGCGTGCGATTCAGCAACTTGGTCAGCTCATCCTGCTTTTGTTGGACCACGGCTTCATGACGCAAGATCTCCAAAAGACGAGCCTCCGCCTGAGCTTGTTGGGCCTGATACGAAGCGAGCCGGGCTTCAAGCTCTTTCTCAGTGGCCTTATGAGCCTCGACCCTCTCACGAGTGAACGTGGCAGCTTTATCGAGAGCCACCACCTCTTTGATGGACTCCTGAAGCACCCGCCAGAGTTCATACGTTTTGTTGGCTTTGGCTGTGAGATTGGCTTGGAGCTCGCCCAGCGCCTTGGAGGCTAGCTCCCTTTCCGAGAACTTGCGACCGAGCCTCTTCTCACATGACGTCATGTTTGCCGCGCACCGTGCTATCAGCCCCCGTAACTCCGCCTTGGCAGCCACGGCCTCCGAGGAAAGGTGAGAACAATCAAGGGCGTGCAGGCAAGCCTCCACTCGCCGGCAGAACTCCACCCAGACTCCCACCACCTCTTCGCTGTGGTAGGTGGCAAGAAAAGGGAGAGAACTGTTAGCCTCGGCAGCGAATGCTTCAGCCGTAGTCATGCTGCCAGCACGAAGCTCCTCGATCAGAGACGACAAGGAGACGAGGCTTAATTGGGCCAAGCGTTCTGAAGCCCGCAAGGCATAAGGGCCGGCTGGCATCACGATGCGCGACTCCAACGCCGTGGAGACTGGCAGAGCTGTTCAAATTTGGAAGACGTCAACAAAATTCTTAAGCAAAGAACGAGTGAGAGTGCAATGAAATGTCACTCACCGACAGTCGTGCAAGTAGGAGCTGAAGGCTCCCCTGGCCCTTCGAGAATCTCGACCTCGTCATCGGCTTCCAGAACTGTAGAAAACGTCAATGTCAGCACGCAAAAATAACGACGATGCTATGAGAAGGGATGGACGACACCAACCTTGCCCAGACGAGAGGACAATGCGCTGAGGGGAGATCGCCTGCGGAGCTGCCATCTCCAATAAACGCTGAAATGACTGTCGAGGCGACAGATCCGCGATCGTGGCCGCCAAACCGCGCAATTCTAAGAAAGATAAAAGAGTTCAGACTATGAAGGGGTTGCTAAATTAAAACGCAGAGGAATACCTTCAACAGTCTTCCCATTCTGAGCCGGGGGGATAGCAGCTTCAACGGTCTCCGCCATGACCTCAGGCTCCAACAAAGGGAGAGTAGTCCCGACTACCTCGCTCCCAGCCTTTGGGCCGCTCGCAGTAGGAGTCATTGGGGCGGCGGCCTCCAAAGGAGCCTCCTCCAAAGGAGCAAGCACTCCCTGATCAAGAACCGCCGCTGGAAGTTCCACCATGAGAGGAGCAGCCTCGTCAGTCCCCTCCACATCCAACAAGGCCTCATTGAGAATTTCGGCGGGCTTTAGCTTTAATGGGCCCGTAGGGAGCTCCCCCAACGTCGAAGACTCTGCATGATTCAAATAAGAATAATGATATATATGCACGGGCATAAATGATCGGAAAAACTACAAAAGAAACACAACATACCTATACGCAAAGAAGCCCTCAATATGGCTTCTTCAAGCCGCTGCTCCTTCTCAAGGAGGTGGGCTCGCCGAGGTTCGAGAGTGGACTCATGGCCGCCGGTCCACAAAGAAAGTGCGTCAGCTGCATCTTCTGAAGCGGCCTGCTTCAAAGCCCTTTCTCCCCATTCCTCCATAGGACTGATAAATCGCCGCCGAATCCACGAAGGGTCTTCGTAAAAAATTACAGCAGGATAAGACTTCTT
Source organism: Agapanthus africanus (assembly GCA_030015575.1). NCBI lineage: Eukaryota > Viridiplantae > Streptophyta > Magnoliopsida > Asparagales > Amaryllidaceae > Agapanthus > Agapanthus africanus. The sequence continues at coordinate 440,881,896 of CM057343.1, read as the reverse complement.
CGGAACCTAGGCGTTATGAGACGCGTCTTTTGAACGCCGTATGGCCTCAGCCAACTGTGCGGCCTCCTCATCAGCCGAACTCGGAAAGAGAAGTCCGGCGTCTGACCCCTGCAGGGCCAATGGTTCGTCTTCAAGGATAGGCTCAGACTCCACCACAGAATCAAGCAGGGCAGTAGCCGCTTTCCTCCGCCGTTTAGACCCAGAGCTGGTCGCTGAGGACGACCGCTTCCTCCCTCGCGAAGCCTTAGGGCGGCGCTGGCCCACATCGCCCTCATCCCTGTTACTCTCGCTCGGTGCCACAACCGAGGATGACATCGCCATTATCGACGCCACAGGAGGCGGCGCCGCCACCGGCAGGGGTGCTACTACTGGGGCCCGTTTACCCTGCGATCAGGAACCCAAGGGCATACCAGCTGTTGGAGTAAGGTCTACCCCTGACTCCCCCGGAATGAGCGCGGTGCCAATTTCCCTCAAAGGGAAGCGGACCGGAGCCCTCGGCCGTAGCTTAGCCCCCGAAACCTGAGGAGGGGCGTCGTGACCAAGAAGCACCCTTCTTTCTTCAAGAATAATCGGACTGATCCGATGAAGATACCAGCCCGTAAATGCACCTACACATCGGGGCATGTACTCGGCTTCAGGGACCATGAAATGAGAGCCGGTGTTCAGCCTCATGAAATGATGAGCGGCATCGCGAACAGCATCAAGCGAAGGGATCGGGGCGACTATAAAAGCCTCAAAAGGAACACCCTGGTCGTATCCAAGCTGCCGGGAAAATCGATGCGGATTGTACCGCATAAAAAGAGCCGCACTGTCCTGGCGAAACACCAAGTAGCCTGGTCTAATTGCATACAAATGCGTGGCCTCCCGGGGCTTCAGAGAAGGTGCGTTGTCTTTCGACTGGTCCCAGAGTTGTTGAACGGGACCCGAAGGAGTAGACAAAACCCGATCATTAAAAACCAACCCGCCAGCGGTGGCATGAGGAGAAATCAGCACCAGAATGGCCCCAAATTGAGTCGGGTCGGCAGCAGAAGCACCCACCAGTCGCATAAGTCGCGGGAAGGGATAGGCGTCGTAAAAGGCGGGCCTCTGATGCATAGCAAAAGACCCCAGCACATGCATTTCGATCCACGACGTGAAATAATGAAGCGAAAAGTTCACTACGTCCACGCCAGGAGTAGAGGTATTAGCTGCGGTGCCCAATCCATTATAGAGGTGCGCCAAGGCCGGGATGCCGATGGCCAACCGCATCCCCTCAGCAATACGATGAGCCGGGTAGATGACCGAGACTCTCATGAAGCGGCGATGCATGGGGATAACGAACCAACTAAGCCAGACGCTAACAAACCCCACAAAGAACGTCTCCTCGTCCATGCCTGGGACAGCAATGGATTCAAAAGATATCGGCGATATAATAGGGATGTAATATTGAGGTAAATCTGACTCGTTGGTCGGCAACCTCTTCGGACCGAGCCCAAAGGGGTCCCCAATGTTGGCAAACTTCGGGGCTGTCTTCGATAAGGCGTCCTTACGAAGGAAACAAGCAATGAAGCTCTTGAAAGTGACACCCTGCTCCTCGGACTCGGTGAATAATCGGTCGAAGATGCCTAGGGCCTTAATTAAACTGGGGCGCTTATGGCGAACAGCATTCTCAGCGGACAGGCCGTCAATCGGTGCAGACTCGGGCTCGAAGACATACTCGTCAGGAGGCAACAACTCCTCATACAGTGCGCCCCTGATTGGCAATCCCGAGATTTCATAAAATTCTGCAAGAGAGATCGAGACCTCACGATCTCCTAAAATGAAAGTGTTGGTGGGAAGATTCCATTGGTTCAAAAACGCCTTAACCCACCAGGCATGCGGGGACTTATAATGGAATAGTGACGCGTATATGGCCTGATAAAGCCCGACTTTCTGCAACCGCGCACGATGGGCAGAAAGGATGTAGCGAGCCCAGAGAAGATAGCCCGTAGGATGCCGGGGAGTAAGCCCTATCTTATAAATTTGCCCCCACGGGTGGGCCTTACCCTGGCAGATACGCCGCCCCAAGATGTCTATGGACGGAATCGGATGGTTCGGAATACCGGTCGTCGAAGGCTCAAGCCTCCCCATTGGAGTCCAGTTGGGCATTTCCACAGCAAAAGCTGTCCTTGGAGGATCCATCGGTAAAAAGGGGAAAGTAGGCTCCGTTGGCACCGCGCAGAGAAAACTCCGACGACCCTG